>CM061266.1:78520000-79145000 GCA_030848825.1 Tadarida brasiliensis
GCAGCAGACAGACAGAATTTGCAGCCCAGAAGCCTAGTCAACAGCAAATTGGGTTCCACAGAGCTGTACCCTGATGGGACGCTGATAAGGGCTAGCACAAGAGAACAACAAGCAGTGTAGATAAGCAGATTAGAACTGCCTGGCTTAGAACAATTACCAAAGATGTGGTAACACTCCCTCTTTATTCTTCCTCAGAGTCTTTTGCAGTCCACAGAAATGGACTGCAAATGTCCATTTGCACAGTATAAAATGGACAGTATATGCCAGAATTAGGAGAATGTATACGTTAATTTCAGAAATCCCTCATTATAACTAGCTTGTGGGAGAACTTGCCTTAACACTCCACTTGACTCTCCACCTTTCCTGATGAGGCATTGATATCATCACTGACAAAATGGAAGAAATTGCAGCAAAAGAAGGTGCCAGGCTCAATTAATTTATAAAAAATTAGATCTCTGTTTCCTATCCTATACATTATCATGGGAATAATGCTGATTTATCCCAAAATGAGAATTTTGCCTTCTGCCTCAGGCCTAAATTTTTTCCTAATAATACAAATATCAAGATCTAAATCTAGATGTATAGAGAGTCAGGGTTGTATAAAAAAGCTGTCATTTATCCTACCACGCCCTCAGAAGGATCTAATGTCTTTAGGTGATTACCTGGATGATTACCAATTGCTACAACTTCTTGAGAAATTTATCTTCCCTGTAAAGTAACAGGTAACACTTGCAGTTTGTCAGGTGTTGTTTTAAGCTGTATTTTAACTCATGGAATTATCATAATGTCCTTAGGGTCATGCCTATATTACAGATGAGAAAACTGAGGCACAATGTAGCCTGCCTAAGATCACATAGAGAGTAAATGGGGGACTTGGACTTGAAATCAGGCCACTCACTATCTTTCTTTTTTTCTTTATTGATTTATTTTTAGAGAGAGAGGAAGGGAGAGGGAGAGAGAGATAGAAATATCGATGAGAGAAGACATTGATTGGCCACCTTCTGCATGCCTCTCAGTGGGGATTGGGCCTACAACCTGGGCATATGTCCTGACTGGGAATCGAACTGGTGACCTCTTGGTGCATGGGTTGATGCTCAACCATTGAGCCACACTGGCCAGGCAGGCCACTCACTATCTAAAGTCCATGATCTTAATCACTCTACCATACTAACTGGATGTTTGTCTATGAGAGTTTGCACAGATTTTCTTCAGTGCTGAAATGTTCTTCACAAGTCAACTCATGTTTGCCCTGCCCATGTTAATGTACATTAAGTTGACTGTGGAGACAAAACTGACTTTATAGTCATCTCCCAAATGTAAATATATACCCAGGTTGAGCTTCAAAAGTCTGTTTATAATTAATCCTGTGACTTACTTTTAAGTCTAACGTAATATCACCTCCTCAATGTCACCACCAACACTTGCCACCTGTGGCAACCCATCGTCCACTTTACTCATTGCATTTGTTTCCTAGGGTTACTGTAACAAAGTACCACAAATGCGGAGGCTTAAAAACAGCAGGAATTTAAATTCTCACAAACTGGGGCCAAGAAGTCTCAACAAAGTGTAGCTGGGATGAGCTCCCAATGGAGGCTCTAAGGGAGAACACTTTGGCTCTCAGTGTATGGAAACTCCAGAAAGGTATTGGTTTGTCTCTGCCCCCATCTGCACATGGGTTCCTCTTCTGCGTGTCTCTGTGTCTCTAATTTTCTTTGCCTTTCTTATATAAGGACAGCTGTCATTGTATTTAGGGCCCAACCTAAGTCTGGGATTAATTTATTTTGAGATCTTTAACTTAATTACATCTAGAAAAACCTCTTTTCCAAATGAGGTCATGTTTATAGGTTCCTGGGTTAGAACTTAGACATAACTTTTTGTGGCCACTATTGAACCTACTACACTCATCTTGTCTTTTATCAAGTCACTTATTACTTTTTATTAGAACTTATGATTTACTTATGTATTAAGTTTATTGATTTTTGTTTGTTTCCCTTTGATAGCATGCAAACTACAAAAGCCAAGAATATTTTGTATACTGAAGACATCCAAGTTCCTACAAAAAAATGTATATTAATACATATTTAGAAAATTATTTTAGAGGTTGAATCAAAATGCAGGCACACAAAATCTCATTGAAAATCCATTCTTGGCATCTGCTTTTTTCTTTCTTACAGCTTTATTACATCTTCATCACATTTGTATTATGGAATTACAAAGTCTCTGCTATGCTTTGTGTATTCCTCTAAAACCTTGATGTTAGTGGATATGCAATCATGGAACAGGAGTTGTTTTAAGTTAATACAGAATATTTAGATATGTTCTAAGACAGAAATACCATGTTTGCTAATTCTAAAAATATTATGGAGCAACTGTTATACATTAAATCTTGGCCTTGGTTCTAGAGCAAGTTAGAAAATAGATGTGGGCCTGTCATCAGAATTTCATATTCCTTTGAAGACATGTGCAATTACCTGGACAATTTCAAAACAGTTAAAAAGTGTTTTGGTTAATGATCAATAAAAATTCATGAAGAAACTCTGACTGGAGGCCTGCAAAGCTTTGGTTCTTCTCCCTGTAATAGTTGTTCTTCATTTTAACAAGAAATAAATAAATGAAAAACTTGTGATCTAAGGCGTTTCACTGCTTTCATATCCACTTAAAGATAGTGTTAGAGTTAGAACGTAACTTCTTATCCATGTCCTATTGGAGACCATCAGCAAAAACCATAGTTTGCTGAAAGCTCAGATATCATCTAAGAATTCAGTTCTACTCTAATGTTTAACCTAAACCTATTAAATTGTATGCAATTTATCCATTCATTCAAAAACATTTGTTAAACACCTACTTTTTATCATGTATTGTTCCCAATGCCAGGTATGGAACAGAGAACAAAATAGATTACAATGGTTGTGTTAGTAATCTTATGTTATAATAGAAGAGACAAGAAGAAATTAGATAAATAAAATGTAGTGAGCCTGGCTGGTGAGACTCAATGATTGAGTGCTGACCTGTACACCAGGAGGTTACTGGTTCAATTTCCAATTAGGGCACACGCCCAGTTTGTGGGCTGGATCCCCAGTAGGGGGCATGGAGGAGGCAGCCGATCAGTGTTTTTCTCTCTCCCTCTCTCTGAAATCAATAAAAACATATTTAAAAAATATATAGTGAACTATAAGTAGTGATAAATTCTGAGGAGAAATGGACAGGGAGAGGAGAGAAGGTGTGAACATGAAGGAGAAATATAAATTTAGGATTGACAAGGAAGCCAAATATTTTCTCTTTAAAATTCTTAAATTATAAGGATTTTTCACTGATTGTACTTAATAATAGTGAAAACTCAAAATGCTATTCAAAGGCTATGGAAATAAAAAAAAAAATCTGAGCATAAGTATTAATCCAATTAAAGGCATAAATTTGGGAATGCTGTATAAGTTGAAAACATAATTCTACAACATTTACCATGACAAACACATATTCTCAAATGTTTTTGCAATGTGTTCTTGAGTAAATCACTGGGTTAAGATAGTTCATGCTAGCTCTTTGAAATGGTATGCATGCAATTTCATTGTATTAATTCAGAGATGGGAAGAGATTTTAGACAGAGATGAACTTATTTCAAGGTGATTTTATGTTACATCCTCATTTGACAAGAATGAAAATCTCTCCTAAAGAAAACAAATTGGATTCATGCACTAATCAAGACTTTCTAGTCCCCAATTTCATCCATTTACAATTCCTTAGAGGCATTTGTTGAGAGTTTAAATCAAAAGAGTGACCAAAAGAGATGGTGGGTAGTGGTTTTCAAGTAGAAAATGGCAATTACATTAAAAGTAATGCTTTTCTAAGTTTGTCACAGTAATTTACAATTTTTTTAGTCAAAAGCAAGAAATATATTTGTTATTTTCAAAAGAATGCATTCATGTGCAATTGTATAATGTACTAAATAAGCATTCCTTAAGAGCTGAGTGTAACAGTTCTGCTGACAGTTTGTAGATTGATGTGAAATAGAAAATGATGTGTAATGTTTTTATAAACATCTAATCCTGTTGAAGTGCCAAAAATATGTTCACACATAATATTCTTTTAGTTTTTAAAACGTTTTATAGATGTAAAATATCCACACAGAAAGCTGCACCTATCATAAGTATATAAATAGATTAATTTTCACAAACTGAAAATACCCATGTCATCAGCATGCATATTAAACAGGAGAGTTACCAGCACCCCGGGAGCCATCCACACATCCCTTTCCAGTCATTAATTCCCCAAGAAGCTAACTAACTGCCATGATCTTTAATCTCTTCTACTAGTTTCACCTGAATTTATTTGTATTCAATCATGCAGCATATATTTGTTTTTATCTAGAGTTACTTTAATGTCCAGTTTGTGAAATTTGGATATATCATTGCATACAGATCTAGATTTTTCATTCTCAGTGTTGTATATTGTTCCTTTCTAGGAACATACCTAAAATTATTCTTCTTATCTACTATTTTTTTTATTTAGTGGAGTTTCCAGTTTCAGATATTGCAAAGGGTACCACTAAAATCTCTTTAGTACCTGTCTTTGATAAACATTAGCAAATTTCTCATGGGTTTATACCTAAAGAGGAATTGCTGGTCACTTTATGAATGGATATAGCCCCAGTAAATATGGTCACATAGTTTTTCTAAAGTAGTTATCCTGATTTACACTACTTACCTATATTAAATTAGAGGGTCAGTTGTCCTATGCCTCTGCCAGTACTCGGCAATTTACTGCCTATTCTCATCTTACCACATTGAGTATTAATTTGCATTATCCAAGACATGATGTTTGAACAGTGTTTTTCTAGTGGTTCTTCAAGCCTTCTCCATGCCCTTTGAGGGTATATGGGATGATGGAGAGATTGAGGAGGAGGGGTGTGCTCTTGGAAAAAGCTCACACTGTCATGTCAGTTCCCCAGGTTCCCATTTAAGCTATTGTTAAGGACATATGTCCATGTCCAATATAAATGTGAACATCACTGATTCAGAGCAATGAAGAAGAGACAAGTTTTATCATTTAATACAGAATCAAATAAAAGCATTCTTTCTTTGTCTTAATATTTTCTTGTCTTTATCAGGCATAATTCCCTCTTAGTTTTTATGCTTATGTCTTTAGTCTCTCTTATGAATCTATTTCAAATTTTAGGGGGACCGGAAAGTAATGTCGTGTTTTTACGACATTAATTCAAACATAAATTTTTAACAAGTTTTTATTTTTAATCAATGATGTAATCACCCTCGTTATCAACAACCCTTTTCCATCTAGTGTGCAAATTTTCAATGCCGGATCAAGAAAAATCAATTGGTTTTTGAGCAAAATATCTGGAGATGGCATTTTGGACATCATCCAAATTGTCAAATTTTTTGCCACTTAGAAAATGTTGTAGCAATGGGAATAAATGGAAATCTGATGGCGCAATATAGGGCGAGTATGGTGGGTGAGGCAATACCTCCCACCCCAATTCATTAATTTTTTCCAGGGTTCATCTTGAGCAGTGTGGTCTTGCATCATCGTGTTGCAGAATAATGCTTTTTCTGGTGACAATCGCTGGGCACTTTTCAATTAAAGATTGATTTACTTGATCCAATTGTTCACAGTAAAGGTCTGCATTCAGTTTGTCCAGGTTTCAGCACTTCAAAATGAATGACCCCGCGAATACTCCACCAAACACACAAAAGTGCCTTTTTGGGGTATAAACCTGGCTTAGCTGTACTTCCTGGCGATTCATTTGGAGAGAGCCACTGCCTTTTGCATTTTGGATTATCATAAAGGACCCATTTTTCATGTCCAGTGATCAAGCGATCAAAAAACGCTTCTGTATTGTGCTGCTGAAGCAATAAGTTGCATGTTGGTGGACCGGTTAGCTTTGTTTTCTTCGGACAGATTATGCGGGACCCAAACACCTGCTCTGCTTACTTTACCAATCTGCTGCAAATGTTCTTGGACGGTCGACCAAGGTTGGTTAAGAGTGTTTGACAGTTCCTCGATTGTCTGACATGGATTTGCTTCTACTTCCACCCTTAACATGTCATTGTCTAAAGTTGTTGGTCTTCCTGATCAATACGAGCCAGAAATATCAAAATTACCAGATTTGAATTTAGAAAACCACCTTTGGCATTTACGAACGTCTAATGCACTTGGATAAACATCGCAAATGTTTTTGGTAGCAACTGCTGCGTTACTACCCTTGTGAAACTCAAAAAGCATAGGATGACGGATATGTACCTCTTCTGGTATTTGGCTGGCCATTTCACTATAAATTGCAAAAAAAAAAATAAGATTTAATTATTTATGAGTAAACAAGTCACTCTAACCTTAAAATGTCTTTGGCACAATACTGAAATACAAATGAGCTAATAAATGACAACCGAATATCGAAACGTGCAAAAACGACATTACTTTCCGGTCCCCCTAATATTTTACTCTGTTTGGTATATTTGGTATTCAGAGGTCTGTTCACCTTTGAAAACAATATTTATTTATTTTTGTTTCTTATTCTTTTTGTTGTTGTTGTTGTTGCTAATCCTCACCCGAGGATATTTTTCCATTGAATTTTAGAGTGGAAAGAGAGGAGGGAGGGAGGAAGGGAGAAAGAGAGAGAAATTGAGAGAAAGAAGAGAAGACATATGAGAGATACACATCAATCAGTTGCCTCCTGCACAACCCTGACCACGGCCAGGGATCAAACCTGCAACCCAGGTGCATGCCCTTGACTGGGAATCAAACCCAAGACCCTTTGGTCCTCAGGCCACTGCTCTAACCACTGAGAAAAACCATCCAGGGCTTTGTTTCTCATTCTTAGCTCTCTCTCTTTCTGCAATGTCTTCTCAAGTATATATCACAGGACCTAACACCCAATGTTTGGCACAAAATATTCATGGGATGAATAATAGCATCCACACATAGTTTCAGTTACTACCTGTAACCTGATGCTTAAAGCTCAATGTCTAGTATGGACTTCTAGACATGGAAATGCTTATGACGCTCTTCTTCATTTTGATGTCTTCAAGCCATCTCAAACTTTTCAATAGTTAATTTTCCTATTTTAAAAATCATTTTTTCTCTCAATTTAGATATCTAAAGTAATCTTAAATATAAAAACTATTTTTTATCATTAAAAAGTAACAATTGCATTTTGCAAATTTAGTGAATGGAAGAAAATGTAAAGAAGGAGCTTAACATGTTCAAATGGGGAGACATCGATTTCCTCTGTTTTTTTTTTCACTTTGTCATTTGTTTCTGTTCTCCATCACTGAGGATGGTTTCACCATTCTCTAAATTAACGAAGCAAGAAATGCAAGGATCATCGAGGCTTTTCCCTCTCTCTTAACTAGGGTACTAATAGATTAGCAAATCCTTTCAAAGCTCATTGACAGTTTCACTCTCCATCCCTTTTCTATGACAGCTTTAGAGTTCAGTTCTTTCTCATTTTTCTACAGTATCACTATATATAAGATTTCAACATTATCTTCTCTCGAATTATCTCATTTGAATCCATGTTCTTTATTGGTAACTGCTAAAGTCTGAATGTTTGTGTCCCCTTAAATGATTATGTTGAAATTCTAAACTTCAAGGTGATGGTATTTGGAGATGAAGTCTTTGGGGAGTGATTAGATCTTGAGAATAGAGCCCTTCTGAATTAGATTAGTACCCTTATACAAGAGCCGCAGAGAGACCTCTTACCCTTTGGTCATGTGAGGATACAGCAAGAAGGTGCCTTATATGAACCAGCAAGTGGGCTCTCACCATAAATCTGCCAGTGCCTTGATCTTGTACTTCCCAGCCTCCAGAACAGTGAGACATACATTTCTGTTGTTTATATGCCACCCAGTCTATGGTATTTTATTATAGTAGCCTGAATGGGCTAAGACAGTAGCTGAATGTTCTTTCTGAGTTTTACTACTGTCCTGTGCAGTTATATAATGTTGCAATTTTCCCTCAGGATCAAATCTTACCCCCTTTCTACTGGATTTTTAAAAAAAACACTCCTCCTATCTTATATATAACAAGCGACTTGCAGAGTCATCTCTTCTTTCATCTCAAGACCTTTCCACATGCATTTTCCTCTTCTTTATGCACTATCAATACCTCAACATGGATGACTCCTTTTTAGCCTTTAGGACTTAAACATCATCTCCAGTAGGTTCCCAAATAAGATTAATATTTCTGTTTCTATGTTTTCCTAATATCCTGGGAAAACCTTACTCTAGAACTGTTAGATAACATGTGTATCTTTCTATAGTTATTGTTTGCCATAAACTAAGACAATGCATGGCACATCACAGACATATTACAAATGTTGAATAAATGAATAGATGCTATGTGACTTTTTGTTATAGATGTCAATATCTCTAAGAATTCTTTCATTAGAATGCTGTAAATCTCAGTGAAAGCTTTATTCTTTTCATTTAAAATATTAAAATCCATGATTTTCAGCTATGGTATAATTCAAAGAAATCCAGGTTGGAAGTTAATAGATTTAGCCTCCAGTTTTGGATTGTGACAATGAGATATGTGACTCCAGGGAATTCAATTTAACCCCTTGATCTCACTTTTTTCATCTATAAAGAACCATATTTAACTAAATAACCTCTAAGACATGTTTTTGCTCTTATTTAAAAAAAAAAAAAACAACCTTCCTAAATAAACCATTTAAATGTTCTAGACCGACATTTTGTTTTCTTTGGTGTGTTAGAAATTGGACAGGCTTGCCCGGCCTGTGTGGTTCAGTGGTTGAGTATCGATTCATGCACCAAGAGGTCGCTGGTTCAATTCCCAGTCAGGGCACATGCCCAGGTTGTGGGCCCGATTCCCAGTGGGGGGCATGCAAAAGGCGGCCAATCGATGTTCTCTCTCATTGATGTTTCTAACTCGCTCTCCCTCTCCCTTACTCTCTCTCTAAAATCAATAAAGAAAAAAATAAAAAGAAATTGGACAGGTTTAAAAACCTGAGCTACTAATTAATGGAGAATATTTTTTTAAAAGTAGTTTTCAGAGTGGGGGAGGGAGTGGGACTGTGATTTCAGGAACTGGAATGAAATATATTATTTTGTTTTTCGTAGATTTTTCTATCTATACCACTTCTAATACCAATGTATTCGAGGTCAAATTTTCTTTAATAATTTTTAGATTTTGGATTATGGCTATTTAAATTTCTCTACTTTAGCCCAATTAGCTTTGCTCTCCATAAAATAAAGACTTCTGTTCTGTGCCCCCTGCCCCCCCCCCCAGTTTTTTTCTAACAATGGATAGAATCCACCAATCTTAGCTTGGGTTTAAATAATCATAATTATATTTAGGGATTTTGGTTGTTAATTTTATATGGGATAAGGCTAAGGGGAGCCCAGATAGCTGGTAAAATATGTTTTCTTAATGCATTTGTGAGGATGTTTCCAGAAGAGATTGACATTGAATCAGTAGACTGAGAAAAGAAATTCACCCTCAGAAATGTGGGTGGGCATCATTTAATCTGAAGAGGGGCTAAACAGTTCAAAAAGTCTCAAGAAATGTGAATTCTTTCTCTTTGCTTGAGCTGGGAATTCGATCTCCTGCCGTTGAACATCAGAGCTCTTGGTTCTCAGGTCTTTAGAATATGGGACTTAAAACAGTCACCCTGGTTTTTCAGACTGTGGACTCAGACTGAATTATACCATCAGCTTTCTTGGTTCTCTAGTTAAGATAGACCTCGGAAATTAAAACTGTCTACAAAGCAACAAGAATTACTTGCTCACTTCCACTTTGACCTTGGATCAATTTATCTTGAAACAGAGACTGAATGGGAAGTGGGGGAGGGGAGTTGGGTAACTGGATTAGTTGGATGACCTGACCCAAAAATATTAAGGCAACCAAAACAAAACTAAAACTAAATAAACACAAACAAACTTCACATAATAGTCTCTGCACTCAATTGGGCGTATAGTCAAGTTTTGCTACTTAAATATGTGGGGGAAAATCTATGATAAAATTTTTACAACTGCCAATGTCTGACAATGCCCTGCTTGTTTGAAGGGGTCTCCTTTCATGCTACAATGAACTTTGGCCATGTTGACCCTATCACTTATGGCTGAGTTTTCATAGATCCCAAAATCCCAGGGGCCTAACTAAAAAAAAAAAAAAACAAAAAAAAAAACACACACACATCTTCCTAGATATAGAGATTGCCAAAGGCCGGTGTTTATTTATATGCTCAATAAGCATCCTGTAAGTGCTATAATGTTTTGGCATTTTAGGACTCTTTGTAGTCTGCCAGGGCTCTGCAAGGGAGTTATTGTTGCCCTCACCCTGAGAGGCAGAGTGACTGGGCAGCCACTGTCTGGAAGAGACAAGGTGATCGATCAAGTGAACACTGATCGATCACTCAGATATTACCCTTCCATTCGTATTTCATTAACCAAAGGTAAACAGAAACCTAAGCACTGCTAGCATAAAATATGCAAGAAGATGTAGTGAAATATATGCAAACATAATTAACAAAAGATGGAAATAGGAATCTTTAGTTCTCTCGGGTATTTCATAGCTTTTTATTACTCTTAGAATATATAGAAATGACTTGATGTGTTTCATCTCTTGCATGATTTTTTTCCTGGCAATATGATAAAAC
Source organism: Tadarida brasiliensis (assembly GCA_030848825.1). NCBI lineage: Eukaryota > Metazoa > Chordata > Mammalia > Chiroptera > Molossidae > Tadarida > Tadarida brasiliensis. The sequence goes on from CM061266.1 coordinate 78,530,628, forward strand.
TTTATTCTCTTCACGCCTGCATCTTGGTATCAACATTCCAATGAGAGCAAACTTTCAACAAATTTCAAAAATTTCTGCCCTACTTTTTGCCTCTAAACCTTAATACTTGCTATTCATAGGTTTGGAACATCCCATTTAACCATTGATTTAATTAATGACACTCAAGACACTGTTTAACTGTCTCTTCATAAAAAAAAAAAAAAATGCACACAACTTCTTTTTTTTCCTTTATTGATTTTAGAGAGAGGAAGGGAGAGGGAGAGAAAGATAGAAACATTGATGAGCGAGAATATCAATTGGCTTCTCCTGCATGCCCCGCACTGGGGATCAGGCCCACAACCTGGGCATGTGTCCTGACTGGGAATAGAACTGGGACCTCTTAGTGCATGGGTCGATGCTCAACTACTGAGCCACACCAGCCGGGCCACACAACTTCTTAATTTGCCAAATATGCATAAATAGATTGTCTGCAGAATCAAGTGCTGGGTGGAGGCAAGTCTTCTGATAGAACACAAGCATTGATTCTGCAAGGGTGAGGAGAAGAAAAAAATCCAAAGAGAAAAGTAACTGCTGAAGTTGAGATCGTAAATTATACAGTGACTAAATTTTTTTATGTACATTTTAGTTTGAATGACAACCGTAAATAGAAACATGCACAAATCATAAGGTTTACAGATCAATTTTATTAAAACTTAGATGAGGTAAAAGAATATCAACAGAATCACAGAAATACCCTCATGTCCCTTCCAGCCTTTCTGCACTCCCAAGACTCACTATCATTGTGACTTCTATTGCTACCACATAGTTTGCTTTCTCAGAATATTACATAAATAGAACATACAATATGCAATTTTTTATGTCTATTTGCTTCTGTGCAACATTTTTTAGCGTGAGAGTCATCATATTGCTCTATATAGTGATAGATTTTTTTCAATGCAAGATAATATCTGATTGCATGAATATCCCACAATCTAGATAGCTGTCCTTACTGGTGATAAATGTTTAGGTTGTTTTCATTTTGGTGCAGCTATAGACAGTATTTTTTTTTTAATTTTTTTTATTGTTTTTTTTTTTAGAGAGAGATAGAAACATCAACAAGAGAGAACATCGATTGGTCACCTCCTTCATGCCCCCAACTGGGGATTGGGCCCACAATCTGGGCATGTGCCCTGACCAGGAATCAAACCAGTGACCTCTTGGTGCATGAGTCGATAGACACTCAACCACTGAGCCACACTGAGGGCTATGACATTATTGTGATGAGCAATTTTTTTACAGAACTTCTTATGTGAATTTCTGTATATATACACCTTGAACTAATTTTGTTGGGTCATACTGTATATTCACTTTAATAGATACTGCTCCAGAATTTTCTAAAGAGGATAGAGCAATTCATGCTCCCTCTAGCAGTACCTGATTATATATATATATATATATATATATATATATATAATTACTTTCACATATATATATATATGAAAGTAATTTTCTGCTTGTACCTATGTAATCCTACCGAAAAGTGGCATTATGTACACTTAAGTGCTGTATCAGAATCTTTATGTGTAAAATGGTAATAAATGCAGTCTATTTTACATGAGTTCAGTGATGATTACATAAGATATCTTAAATAATGCATTTTGAATATAATCAACTTAATATAATTCATATTTAAATTAAATTAAACATCAATCGAATGTATTTATAATGCACTATCTAGTTGATAGACATTGTATTCACCACTCATTGTTTTAACAAGACAAAATACCTTTCATTAAGGGTTCACAGTCTTATAGAATAATCACTTAATATTTCATAATAATGCAGAATTTTAAAAACATTTAAATTTGAGATTACAGAAAAAGAAAACTAATAATGGCCAATGTGGTATTCTAGGACAACATCTGGAAGGTGTCCTTGAGCTGTAGGGGCTATAGTGTAAAATGGATGACCCCCACTTCAGTGAAAAATTGATATTGTGGGTTTTTCAGTTATTGCAGGACTACCAATAAAATGTGGGAAGAATATAGTTGTTAAGATTTCACAGATTTATTACATACATGCTAATTTTATAATAAGCCTTAAAAAAGTAGATAGAATATCTGAGGACCTATAGCTGATACAAACAATTCTAGTATATAGAGAAAAAATGTCTTTCTTATAATCATCAAAATTGCTGGGTGGTCATTTTTCACTATATTAAAGCATCATTATGGTTGCACTGTTATGATTATTTCAATTTCTAACTAAATTGTGCCTTTGAATTTATCATGTGGCCAATCTGCAACTTTAAAAAGAAATTCTGAAGTTTTCTAAAGAGTATGTGCCAACAGGAAAGAATTACTTAAGCAAGCACTATCTTCTCAGTTTAATTAATCAAACCTTTCACTTAGTCTTTCGAGTATAATTAAATCAGATAGCCTCTGAGAGGACTGCTTGCTTGAGCTGCTTGGAAAATATGTTTAACCTCAACAATTTTCCATATCTTCCACCTAAATAGTAAGTTCTAGCCTTTAGTAAAAAGTCTGATTCATGAGAACCTGGGGTATTGAGCAAATGCCTGAACAACCTTCCAAGATCTATTTTCATTTGTCATTAATGACTTTGTACCTATTATTCAAAATGATCGATTTGTAAAATAAAATTACAATTTTAAACTATTCAACAATCTTTAACAATGAGTATTTATTTGGCAAGCAAGCAAACCAATATTGTCAGAAGAAAACTCACAACATAAACACACAAACACATACCATACACCTACACCTAATATTTTATTTTAAATGTACTTGTACACAGAATTTCATTTTTTTCTTAGCCTGGATCAGATTTATTTTATTGCCTAGTTATACAACTTTGTTATAATTTGATGGCTGTACTATATACTTATAAAAGCTTTCTATGTTTATTTCAAAATTTTAATTTAAATAATTCTGTTGTTCTCTTATTTTTTTCAATATTTTTATGGCACTTTTTACTTTAATGTACTTAGCGAATTAACTTACTGTGTTAATTTGGTACTTATGGTTATTTTATTGCATTTCTGCTGTAACACTACTAGTGCAAGTATTTTCCACCTTAATATGTACAATTCCTTTATATCAAAGTTGGCCAAGTAAATATATTTTATGAATTATTTTACATAATTTATATTTAATTTGAGAGCACCCTTTAAGTGATATCTCAAAAACATCTTATTAGGCAAAACTCTTTCTTTTTTTTAAATTTATTGATTTATTTTAGAGAGAGAGGAAGGGAGAGGGAGAGAGAGAGAGAAACATTGATGAGAGAGAACATCGACTGGCCGCCTCCTGCATGCCCCCCACCGGGGATTTGGCCCACAACCTGGGCATGTGCCCTGACCGGGAATCAAACTGGCGACCTCTTGGTGCATGGGGCGATGCTCAACCACTGAGCCACACCAGCCAGGCATGCAAAACTCTCAATAAAAGAAAAGTATAATTTCTTCTCCCCCTTAAATATTGTTTTACTCAAAACTTTTATTAATACTTTGAATTCTTAATGAAATATATTTTAGATGTAGAAATTAGCATGAATATAATGGTTGTTTCCTTCATAATAAAATACATATTCAGATCAACCATTGATAAGACAATTCTGAAATATGCTAATTTGTATAAATTTTTGTAGAAATTAAATTCCATTTCAGATAAAAATACAAAGAAAATAATATATGCAATTCTATTCTATTTGGAATACTTATAGAGACTAAATGTATTAGTAAAATTTTAAAAATTAATATATACATCAAGCCAGTGTGATATGTTGGGAAATGACCAGAGTGTGTGGTGAGAATTCTTTAGACTTATTCTGGCTTTGTCTCTAACTAAATGTACAAATTTGATCAAATAATTTAACCTCTAACCCAGTCTTCCTGCTTCATCTGAATCTAAGGTGTAAAGAGTGGGAACTAGTAGAAATTTATGGCACTTCTTATATAATCTCTGTGACTTTGGCAATGTAAGCCTCTGTATAAAAAATCATTCTAACTTAAAAATTTGTATTTATTTCAAACAGATTTGAGCAAATGAAATGGCTCACTTGATATTTAAGTAGATTTTTTTCATATAAGTGAACTATAACTTATCAAAAGTTCATTAAACTAGATAAGCCATTCATGTGGCTACTGATATTACCAGTGAGTTGAACTTGTTTGAAGGGGACCAGAAGTACAGTAATATAAAAAGTGTAGGATGTTACATTGTTATGCCTTGACTGGATATTCATCCAGTACTATCAGGTAGGGACAGGATCTCTGTCATCATCACAGTACAGAAAGTACTTTCAATGGCACAGTCCACAACATTTCTAAATATGAGGTAATAGAATATTTTAAAATAATACAATCATGTACAATCCTTTCATTTGAAGAGAAATAATGCAAAATGAAAGTTTCTGCCACTTTGATGGACTATGTGTGCTTTTTAATCTATTTTCACTTTCTTTTATGCAATACTCAAAGACATAAAATAATGTTCCTTTGGTTAAACAGCCTTTCAAATATTCGTCACACATTATTCTTCCTTGGCTCATTTCATTGTATGAATTAATTTTGCTTCTTTTTGATACTTTTATTATCTTTTCTTTCTTCCTTTAGTCAAAAATGACTTCATATATTTTAAATGTTAACTGGTTTGTCCTTGGTAGTTCCCTTTACATAAAGGCTTATCTACATGATGCCAGACATTTCACTTGACACATGACTTTTACAATACTAGCAGGTACACTCTATCAACACATATTGGACCTATGATGACCACAGCTTAAAATTTTGGTTTTAGGGAAGTGAAAGGTGATAAGATTGTCTAATTTTAGTTAATTTTGTACTAATAAAAACTTGAGGTTCTACAGAAATAATATATATTTCCCAGTGGGTATAAAGCAACTGAACAACAGCAATAAAAATTGTCAGATTATAAACAACATTTACATTTTCTAAATTAATCTAAAACTATTTTAATCTTCTATCCTATTCTGAAATATCAGTATATTTTCTTATCGGGTGTATACTTTGTTTTCACAATTACCATTTTTTTCTATTGAAGTTACAGAATAACTTCAAAATACAGTTGGGTAAGTTAAGTGTCTCAAGGATAGCAGGAAACTGATAAAATGACAACATATCACAGGACATGCCTCTATGTATGTGGCATTTATTAAAACAAGCAAAAAATATTAATGCTAGCCACTCTAAGTCAGGTAGGCCAAGTAGGAGGAGGTGTATATCCCAAGTTATTGCCATAGAATTCTGTGCAAGGTTTTTCACCAATCTTTCATGACTATATTTAAAGCTATCTGACTTAATATTATTTCTCTAAAATATAACTTTTTAGTGATGTGTATTACATAGTATATATCTTAAATATATTAATCATAAAGTAACATACCTGCAAATCATCTCTATTTTATTGGCATTAATTAACAATTTTTAGGTGCATGTCATGCACATTTCACATTTGAAAAAGTAATATTGTGATTTTTCCTTGGTAGTCACCAATGATAGAAAGATAGAAAAATAAGAATTAAAAGAAAAAGTAATATTGTTAAAATGTATTAACCAAAACAATATATAGGTTCTATGTAATACTGATCAAAATTCAAATGGCATTTTTCACAGAAATAGAGAAAACAATCCTAAAATTTGTATGGAACCACAAAAGACTTCAAATAGACAAAGCGATCTCGAGAAATAAAAAAGTTGGAAATATCACCCTTTCTGACTTCAAAGTATGTTACAAAGCTACAGTAATCAAAATAATTGAGATTGGCATAAAAAGAGATATAGGTCAATGGAACAGAATAGAGATCCCAGAAATAATTCATGAATATATGGTCAATTCATTTATGATAAAGGAAGTAAAACATATAATGGGGAAAGGCTATTCTCTTAAATAAATGCTGTTGGAAAAAATTAGACAACCAGATACAAAAGAATTAAATTGGATCCCTATCTTACACCATGCATAAAATCAACTGAAAATAACTAAAGACTTTAATGTAAAATCTGAAAACATAAAACTCCTAGAAGAAAACAGGAAATAAGCTCCTTGACATTATCTTGGCAATGTTATCTTGAATTTTACACAAAAAGCAAAAGTAACAAAACAGAAACAAAAACACAAGCCAAAAGGCAAAAGCCAATAGCAAAAGAAACCATCAATAAAATAATAAGGCAACCTATGAAATACAAGAAAATATTTGCAAACCATGTATCTGATAAGGTATTAATATCAAAATATGTAAGAAACACACAACTCAGCAAAAAAAAAAAAATCCAATTTAAGAAAGGTCAGAAGATATGAAAAAACATTTTTCCAAACTAGAAATACAAATGCTCAACTGGTACGTGAACAAAACAAAAAAAAGTGCTTAACATCACTAAAAATGAGGGACATGCAAATCAAAACTACAATGAGGTGTTACTTCACACCTGTTAGAATGACTGCTTTAAAAAAGACAAGAGATACCAAGTGTTGGCAAGAACGTTGAGAAATGTGAACCCTTTTGCACTATTGGTGAGACTGTAAATACAGCCACTATGGAAAATAGTATGGAGGTTCCTCAAAAACTAAAAATAAAACTACCATGAATTTCAGCAATCCCAGTTCTAAGTCTAGATATCCAAAGAATATGAAAACAGAGATATCATCACTTCCATGTTCATTACAGCATTATTCACAATAGCCAAGATATGGAACAAAACTAAGTGTCCCTAAAAATATGAATGGATAAAGAATAAGAATATATAATGGGATATATTATATATAATAGAATATATTATATATAATGGGATATATTATATATAAGGGGATATATATATGTATATATAATTATTATACAACCAAAAGAAAGAAGAAAATCCTACTTTTTATGACAATATTGATGGACCTTGAGAGCATTATGCTAAATAAAATAAGCCAAACAGTGAAAGTATATACAGCAAGATACCACTTTCTATATGTGTAATCTAAAAAAAAAAAAAAAAGATTCATAGAAACAGAGTATAGAAAAGTTAGAAAAGTGAGGGTTGGGAGAAGCAGGGAGGTTGGTGAAGGATATAAGAATTCAACTATAAGATGAATAAGTTCTGATGATGTAATACCAAAGACATGGTGACTAGAACTGATGACACTGTATTGTATAACCGAAATTTCTTAAAATAGTAGAAACCTAAATGTTCTCACCAAAATGCACTGTTTACAAATATCAAATCACCATATGTACACATTAAATATCTGACAATTTTGTCAATTATACATCAATAAAGCTGAAATTAAAAGAAAAATAATTATTGCCCAGCTGGTGTGGCTCAGTAGACTGAGTGTCGTCCCATGGACTGAGAGCTCCCAGTCGGGGTACATGCCCTGGTTGTGGGTTCGATCACCAGTAGGGGTCGTGCAGGAGGCAGCTGATTGATGTTTCTACTCTCATATTGATGTTTCTCTCTCTCTCTCTCCCTAAAAACCTTTAAAAATTTTTCTTGGTCGAATACATTTTTCAAGTATAGAATCCTGATATTGTTTGCATTTGCTGCTCCCTTTGAATAAGCTCATTGTTCTCTGAATGCACTGCTCTATGGTAATTCAAGCCATTGTAAATTTGAGGATTTTCCTCATAATAGAATAACTTTTTTCTAACTGTCTTTGATACAAAAGTTCAAAGGCCCCCTGGATTCTTAGTGGTTCAAAGACTCCCAGATCTCCTTGTCTGTTTTAATATTTGATTTTCTTTCTACATGAAAAACAACATAGAGGTTCCTCAAAAATTAAAAAAAAAAAGAATTAGCATGCAATTCAGCAATTCTACTGCTAGATATATACAGAAGGCAAATCAAGTCAATATCTTGAAAAGGAATTTGAACTTTGATATTCATTGCAGCATTATACAATGGCCAATATATAGAAACAACTTGAGTGTCCATAAACAGACAAAATGGATAAAGAAAATGTGATATATAAGGAGACAGTGAAATATTATTCACTTAAAAAAAAAGGAAATTATAATAACTGAAATAAAACAGACAGAAAGACCAATACTGCATGATCTTATATGTTGAACTTCAAAAACTATAACTCATAAAAGAAAAAAGTAGAAGGGAGTTTGTCAGGGGTGGGAGGGGGAGAAATGGCAAGATGTTGGTCAAAGGGTACAAAGTTTCATTTATGCAGAATTAATAAATACTGGAGAGCTAATGTATACAATGATGACTATGGTTAATAATATTGTATTTTATAGATGAAATTTTCTAGGAGAATAGATATTAAGTGTTCGTACCACACACACAATGCACACATAAGGTGTGTTGTGTTAGAGGTGATGGGTGTGTAAGTAGATCAATTGTGGTACTCATGGCAAAATGCATATATATTTCAAAGCATTATGTTCTTCATTGTAAATACATACATATATATATATATATATATATATATATATATGGTGTTTTTTTGTTGTTTTTTTTTGTCAGTTATAACTCAATAAAGCTGGGAAAAATTTTTTAGAGAGAAAAAAACACAGAACAATGACAGCTAAGGGTTGGCACTGAGAAATATATTTTTTAAGCCTCTGACTGATAAAGACTTAGAGCTATTGTTTATAGATCCTGTTACCTGGTTTTATAACACTGAATTTTTCTGAAGTTTAAAAAAAAACACATGTAAATATTTCCTATGTTTTTATATGTTTCAATTGATATCTTACTTAGATTTTCTGAATCATATCTCTCCAACTATTTAAAATAAAAGACTTTGGAGCATTGCCTTGACTTCCTCCATATGATCGTGTTCTCAATACTCTTGTCTTTTATGCCATCTGTAGCAGGAACATTTACCCCTTCAAACTAGAAAACAACCTCCCATTCCCCTGATTCACAGCACGAACAGATTAGTTTAATGATTGCAACATTTTATATGCCAACACAATGTTTTACTGTCTCCTAAAATAAGCTGATTTAATGACATTTTTTTTTTTTTGCATATAAGTTGAAGTGATACTATGTTTTAAAGTAAGTTTATTCAAACATTATGTTTAGTTCATGGATCTGGTTTCATCTTTTTAAAACGTACAATGGTTATTATTTTGTGACTTCTTATTCTACTTCAATATGAGTGTATAAATATTGTCTTGTTAGACAGTTTACACATTATCTATCAGATACAGTCAGTGCCAAAGGCCAGAGTGTGGTACCATAAAGAAGAAATAATGCAAACAAACAAAGAGTAAAATATACAAATGTCAAATAACATGTTAGAATGTTTGTACACAAAATAAAAATGTTCCCTCTTACCCTTACAGCAATTACTTTATGCCCTAAAGCATGAGATATGACTATCCCCATATTAAAGTTTTAATGACATCAGTGGCTGTAACCATTTAATTCTATTTTTTAAATGGCATTTCACTATATGACCTTCCATAGCAGTGAAAAAATTCTCTGTGACTTTTCTGTCCTTCATTAAATCCTTTACTTCAATTGGGTAAGGAAATCAAGTGAAATCATTTTTCTAAGAATTTTCAAATATACAAACTTTTCTAAAAAGAAAATTTTGTACATTCCTTTACTTAAAAAAATACATTTAGAAATATTTTTTATTTACATAAGTCACTCTTCAGATTGGATTAAAAAGGTCCATAAATTAAGCCATTTTTTTTCCTGCATTTCACTTGGATAGTACCTGAATTATTAAAGGATGATTTTTATAAAATATCTTTTAAACACCTTTAGAGGAGGTACTGTAACCTTCCCTTATAACACATTCTAGTGCTTAGGAAATTCACAATTAGGAAGTAATTCTTTTTTTGTAAACCTATCCCCTCTTGTCCTATGTTCAGTGAACAGAGAGATAAACTATTCAGTTACTGTGCAAGACCTTTTTTCATAAAACCCCAAACTAATAATGAATCTCCTCAAACTTTTTCTTTTTTATGATTGAATAAATTCATCCATTTACTTCTTCTCCATGATACATTTCAAGAAAAGCTTATAGGCTGGCTCCAGTTCCTTTAGATCTCATATCAGTTTCCATTCATGTTTTTAGCTATAACACCTATCACTTGAGATGTCTTTGCCAAAAGATAGACCTTTCCACCTTAGAGGTTAGTTCTGAGATTGCAAGAGTAACTGAGAAGAGACCTCTGTGATTTACTATAACGCATTCGTATCAACTGAGTTTGGAGCATCAGAGGAAATAACATTTCTTGAAACCACTTTGAGATGACAGAGAGCAGAACCAGCATATAACATCAATCCAGTGCTTCTCCAATGAAACCATTTCTGTAGCAGGCTGAACTGTCACGTAACACAGAGTTAGTGCTTCAATCAAAGGATGATCGTTGTTTGCAATGACAAGTTGTTTTTGCAGAGATTATCATAGAGATTAAACATGTATCAATTCATATATATATATATATATATATATATATATATATATACACACACACACACACACACATAATTCAATGAATATTTTGTTCATAACTAGGGAACTAAATTGGATTTGAACCTCCAGGCCCTGATAGTTTAATAAAGAAGATAAAATTTATAAAAAATTGTAATATGAATATGCATGTTACAGGCACTATATAAATGCCCCTGCAGTTCTTAAGTGAGATGATGACATTCAGAGTACATTAATAAAAGTTTGTGAAAAGTTTGAATTATTAATATAATTTAATTCTTACCTCCCTAAAACTGAACAGGAATAGAGGTTACAGGAGAGCATTATAGACAAAGTTTATAGGGTAGAAACAGAAAAGGTAGAACCTCCTGAAATGTCCGTGGATCTCTGTTCCGTGGTCATCAGAGCAGGAGCTACGGGGACCAATTGCTTTCAACAGTTTTCACCAGTAACAGCAGCAAGATGGCAAGCGTGTTGTGGCAGCAGAGAGGGGGGGCTCCTGACTAGCTTTTAATTTTCCTCCCTGTGAAATATTTTTAAACCATTAGACAATTAAACAGAGTGACAGATTTTATGCCATTACTCTACATGCCATTACTCTACATGCCTTCCTAAGCTTTATTTCTCTTTAACAGTTTATTAAAAATCGCCATCCTAATACAAGAAAGCTCACGATTTTCTTTTCAATCCTTCACCATAACAAAGGAGGCCTTGTTACCCGTGAGAGCGACACCACATTGCACCCCCTGATATAGCCTCAAGTGTCTATCTGAAACACTGGTTCAAAAATTAAATTAATGTAGTCATATATACTTCAGAAGTTCAAAACAATTTTATTACCAATCTCAGTTTTCATATTAGTGATACCAAAGAGACTTGAAAATTTTTGAAACTCAGCAACATAACATAATGTTATGAAAGGAAAACTATTCACTTGAGAATATCGAAGCTGCTGAAAATGAGTAACTCAAAGTTTTCCTCCGTATAACCACAATATTATAATAGAGTCAACTTGTGAAAATATGCATATAGAAAGGTTGGAAGCTTTTTAAAAAGAGTTTAAAAGTATATACATTGCAATTCTACAATATTTACTATATTACATTGATATTTATAAGAATCTTAACAATCATATTGAAAATGTATCTTCATCCCCATTTAGCAACTGTCAAAAGTGCAATGATATATTTCACAGAAATGGAACAAACAGTCCTAAAATATGTATGGAACAACAAAAGATGTCAAAGAGTCAAAGCAATATTGAAAAAGAGCAAAACTGGACACATCACACTTCCTGATTTCAATCTATATTACAGTGCTATAGGAATGAAAACTGTATGGTCTTGGTATAAAAAAGACACACATATCAATGGAATAGAATTGAGAGCACAGAGATAAACCTACACATATATGGTCAATTCATTTATGACAAAAGAGCCAAGAAAAACAATGGGAAAATGACAGTCTCTTTAATAAATGGTGCTGGGAAAACTGGAGAGCCACATGCAAAAGAATACAGCAGGACCACTATCTAATATGATACACAAAAAACAATTCAAATGAATTAAAGACTTAAATGTAAGACCAGAAACCATAAAGCTCCTAGAAGTAAACATATGCATTAAACTCCTTGACTTCGGTCTTGGCAATATTATTTTAGATTTGACACCAAAAGTAAAGACCACAAAAGCCAAAAGGAACAAGTGGGACTACGTTAAACTAGAAAGCTTCTGCACAGCAAAGGAAACCATCAACAAGAAAAGGCAACCTATGGAATGAGAGAAAATATTTGCAAACCATGTATTTGATAAGGAATTAGTATCTAAAAAAATATATATATATGTGTGTGTGTGTGTGTGTGTGTATATATATATATATATATATATAAACTCATATAATTCTCTAGTTAAATAACAATCTAACCGAAAAATGATCAGAGGATCTGAATAGACATTTATCTAAAGTACACAGACAAATGATCAGCAAGTACATGAGAAAATGTTCAACATCACTAATGAGGAAAATGCAAATCACAACCACAGTGTGATAGTTCTTCACACCTCTTAGACCTGCTATCATCAAAGATAAGAAATAGTGCTGGAGAAATAAGGATGTGGAGAAAAGGGAAGCCTTGTTCACTGTTGGTGGCAGTGTAAATTGGTGCAGTTAGTGCAAATCTGCACCCTTGTACGCATTGCAACATTACTTATAATAGCAAAGTTATGAAAACAACCTAAGTGTCCAGACTGAAGACTGCATAAAGAAAATATATTTATAATGGAATATTATTCAGCCATAAAACAAGGAAATATTGCCATTTTTTACAACACTGATTGTCCTTGAAGGCATTATGCTAAGTGAAATAAGTCATACAGAGAAAGACAAACCATATAATCTTACTTATATGTGGAATCTTTCAAAAGAAACCTTCTCACTCTCCCCCACAAAAACAAACACACAAAATACAAAGGATCATTAGCAAATACTATGAACATTTATATGGCAACAAATTCGACAATCTAAGTGAAATGGACAAATTTCTAGAAACACATAGTCTCCCAAAACTGGACCGGGAAGAGATAGAAAACTTGAACAGACCAATAACAGCTGAGGAAATTGAAGATGTAATCAAGACTCTCCCAGCAAACAAAAGCCCAGGCCCAGATGGCTTCACGGGGGAGTTTTACCGAACATTCAAAGAAGAACTAACACCCATTCTCCTCAAACTATTTCAAAAAATTCAAGAAGGAAGACTTCCAAACTCGTTTTATGAGGCCAGCATAATCCTAATTCCAAAACCAGAAAAAGACACTACAAAGAAAGAAAACTAAAGGCCAATATCCCTGATGAATGTAGATGCCAAAATCCTAAACAAAATACTAGCAAATCGGATCCAGCAATACATCAAAAAAATTATTCACCATGACCAAGTGGGATTCATTCCAGGGATGCAAGGCTGGTTCAACATTCGCAAATCAATAAATGTGATACACCACATAAACAAAATGAAAGATAAAAACCACATGATCATATCAATAGATGCTGAAAAAGCATTCGACAAAATCCAGCACCCATTTCTGATAAAAACGCTCAGCAATTTGGGAGTAGAGGGATCATATCTTGATATAATAAAGGCCATATATGAAAGACCTACAGCCAACATCATACTCAATGGGCAAAAACTAAAAACATTTCCCTTAAGAACAGGAACAAGACAGGGATGCCCACTTTCGCCACTCTTATTTAACCTAGTACTGGAAGTCTTAGCCACAGCAATCAGACGTGAAGAAAAAATAAAAGGAATCCAAATTGGAAAGGAAGAAGTGAAACTGTCATTATTCGCAGACGATATGATATTATATATAGAAAACCCTAAAGACTCCATCAAAAATCTACTAGACTTAATAAATGAATTTGGCAAAGTAGCAGGATACAAAATTAACGTCAAGAAATCAATGGCATTCTTATACACCAATGATGAACTCACGGAAAGAGAAACTAAAAAAACAATACCATTTACCATCGCGGCAAAAAAATTAAGATACCTAGGAATAAACCTAACCAAAGAAGTAAAGGACCTATTTGCAGAAAACTACAGGACATTGAAAAAAGAAATAGAGGAAGATATAAAAAAGTGGAAGCACATACCTTGTTCATGGATTGGAAGAATTAACATCATTAAAATGTCCATATTACCCAAAGCAATCTATAGATTCAATGCAATCCCCATCAAAATACCAGTGACATATTTCACAGAACTAGAACAAATATTTCAAAAGTTCATATGGAACCAAAAAAGACCCCGAATAGCCACAGCAATCTTGAAAAAGAAGGACAAAGTAGGTGGGATCACAATACCGGATATCAGCTTATACTACAAAGCCACTGTAATCAAAACAGCCTGGTACTGGCACAAGAACAGGCATATAAACCAGTGGAACAGAACAGAGAATCCGGAAATTGACCCAAGACATTATGCTCAATTAATATTTGACAAAGGTGGCAAGAACATACAATGGAGTAAAGATAGCCTCTTTAATAAATGGTGTTGGGAAAATTGGACAGCTACATGCAAAAAAATGAAATTAGACCATCAACTTACACCACACACAAGAATAAACTCAAAATGGATAAAAGACTTAAATGTGACTCGTGAATCCATAAAAATCCTAGAAGAAAATGTAGGCAACAAAATTTCGGACATCATACGCAGTAGAATCTTCACTGATACATCACCTAAGGCAACAGAAACAAAGGGAAAAATGAACACATGGGACTACATCAAACTCAAAAGCTTCTGCACAGCAAAAGAAACAACCATCAAAACAGATAGGGAACCCACTCCATGGGAGAGCATAATTGCCAATGACACATCAGATAAGGGGTTAATTTCCAAAATATACAGAGTGCTCATACAACTCAACAAAAGGAAGACAAAGAACCCAATTAAAAAATGGGCAGAGGAACTAAATAGACACCTCTCCAAAAAGGACATACAAATGGCTAAGAGACATATGAAGAAATGCTCAACATCATTAATCATCAGAGAGATGCAAATTAAAACAACAATGAGGTATCACCTCACACCTGTCAGAATGGCCGCCATCAACAAATCATCAAACAACAAGTGTTGGCGAGGGTGTGGAGAAAAGGGGACTCTGGTACACTGCTGGTGGGAATGCAGACTGGTGCAGCCACTGTGGAAAACACTATGGTGTTACCTCAAAAAATTAAAAATTGAATTGCCATTTGACCCAGTGATCCCACTTCTAGGAATATACCCTAAGAAGCCTGAAACACCAATCAGAAAAAATACATGTACCCCCATGTTCATAGCAGCACTATTTACAATAGCTAAGATCTGGAAACAGCCCAAGTGTGCATCAGTGGGTGAATGGATAAAAAAGCTGTGGTACATATACACAATGGAGTACTATGCAGCTGTAAGAAAGAAAGATCTCTTATCCTTTGAGACGACGTGGAGGGACCTCGAGAGTATTATCCTAAGCGAAACAAGCCAAGCAGAGAAAGACAAATATCACATGATCTCACTTATTTGTGGAATATAATGAACATAGCAGTCTAAGGAACAGGGTAGACCCAGAGACATGGAAGTAGGGTATAAACTGACACCCCTCAGGAGAGGGGGTGGGGGGGAGGGAAGAGATAAACCACAGAACTTATACACATGTATGCATAAGTGATGGACATGGACAACAAAGCTGGGGACAGGGTGGGGAGATGGGGAGGAGGGTGTCAATGGGGAAAAAAGGAGAAACCTCTGTAACAAAAATAAATTAATAAAAAACAAACAAACAAACAAACAAACAAAAAACAAAAACCAGTGAGCTCACAGATACAGATCAATGATTGGTGGTTGCCAGAAGAGGGAAGTAGAGGGTGGGTGAAGTGGGTGAGAAGATCAAAAACTATAAATTTTCAGTTATAAAATAAATAAGTCCCGGAGGTATAATGTACAGCATGGTGTCTACAGTTAAAAAATACTGCATTGTATATTTGAAAGTTACTAAGAGAATAGATCATAAAACTTCCCATCACTAGGGAAACATTTTAACTATGTAGTGGTAGTTATTAAGTAGACTTCTTGTGGTGATTATTTTGCAATATTTATATATATTGAATTATTATATTGTACACCTGAAAATAATATAATGTTATATGTCAATTATATCTCAATTTTAAATACAACTGAAGAAATTGAAGTTCAAAGATTAGATAACTTTTCATGTTTTGAAACGGATAAATTATGAGTTTTAAGTCTCTTATTTCTGATGTTTTACTCCTTCCTCTGTTGCAGTATTCATGTTTAATGCTGGAATTGCACATATAATTTTCACTGTGTGTATTACTGTTCATAAGTTACTGGGGTTGCATTAGTCATCTATTGTTGTGTAACAAGTTACAGAACCTTAGTATCCTAAGAGAGCAGACATTTGTCACAATTGTTACGGATCAGGAGCCAGGCTTGGCTAGAGTGGGTTCTCTGCTTGTGGTACTGTAGGACCAGCACCAGTGTCTCAATGGGGATGTATTCTCATCTGAAGGCTTGACTACAAGGAACCCAGCTCCACGTTCAGTATTTTAGGCAGAATTCCCTACCTTATGGTTGTAGGGCTAGGGGTACCAACGTCTTGATGAATGACAGCTGCAGGGCACCATCCGTTCCCAGGTATCACTGTCATTTTCTTGTCATATGAACTTCCCACCATGGTCACTTTCTTCTTCAAAGGCAGATAAATAGTGTGTTGAGTGAGTCAGCAAGATGAAGACTTTAATAACGTGACTTAATCACAGAGTGACATCTCTTCACCATTGGCATCACAGATATTGCGTATCCTCAAATGGAGGAGATTACACAAAGACATGAGCCCTAGGAAGCTGAGGCCATAGGAGCAGTGCTGTAGGTTTCGTCCACCCCAGGGATATTACCTCTAGAAGCATAAACTGATTGTGATCATTGATATATTATAGTTATTTTACTAGAAGTTATTATTTCAAGGCAAAAAGAACTATTAAATTTAACTAAATCCTAGCCTCCATTCTCATCATAACATGTGAATCAGGAAATACTCATTTTTATAGTATTTATTCATTGAAGCTATGACATCCTAGGTATGAGAGGGTTTTTGACTATAAGCTATAATGTGAATAGTATCCTTCCTTCCTGGACTGTCTGGAGGAGAAAAAAAAAAAAAAGTCCATATTGTGTTAAATAACCCAGTAACCCTAACATTTCACTGGGATATTTGTCAAAATAAAGTTGTCTCATAGATTACTATAATATTTATATAATTCAAATTTCAGCTACAAAACAATAAAAAATTCACAATAACTTATCTCCAGTTATACTTTTAAGCTCAGTAATTAAAAAAAAATAAGAAAAAAAGTCCTCAATTATCTTTATTTTCCTTAAAAGTTTGCTTTATTTTATTATAGTGCACATGGTTCTGAAAGGGTTAGTAATGTTTTAAAGGGTAAAGGTAAAAATTTGCAAAAGGCAGAAACTGTGGAAATTGTGTTGCTTGCATGACCTTGGCTCAGCCTTTTGTTGAGTACGATAAGGTTTATCTGGATTGTCTGCAAGGCAATGGATAACCCAGCAGATGCCTGATGAGATACCAGACCAGCCCTACTGCAAGGTGGACAGTGGGCCAGATAAAGTACATCAGCAGGAACTGCCAGAAGCTAAAAGTAGAGTATATAACTGACACCCCAACCCTAATTCAAGCATGAACCCTTCTCGGCTCAGCCCGCCTGCACCCAGGCGCATACAATAAAGCCATTTTGCTCTACAATGGCCTTGTGTTGTGGATGTGATCTCCCACCGGCTCAGACCTTTTAGGTTCAATATTTATTTTTTTTTCTTTTTACCAACAAATCTTACTACCATTTTTCATTTTCTTTTACATTTACAATATAACAATAACTTTTTAAAAAATATTTTTTATTGATTTTTTTTAGAGAGAGAGGGAGGGAGAGAGAGATAGAAACATCTATGTGAGAGAGAAACATTGATTGCTGCCTCCTGGATGCCCCCTATTGGGGATCGAGCTCACAACCCGGGCATGTGCCCTGACCAGAAATTGAACTGGGACCTCTCAGTCCATGGAAAGATGCTCAGTCCACTGAGCCACACCAGCTGGGCCAATAACTTTTGTTTTAAAATCATTTTTTGGCAGACTGAATGGGATTATTTGGTGTTTTAAGATGAGTTTTATATTACATTTAAGTTTGTATAAAGCCATTTGAGAAAACACAAGAAAAAGAAGTATATTGAAGGTGTTCAAAATATTACCTGTAATCACTCTAGTATTGCAAGAAGGAAATTTTGAAAATTGACAGAAAAACAGCCTGGCCAGTATGGCTCAGTGGCTGAAGGTTGACCCAGGCCGCTGATTTGATTCCCGGTCAGGGCACATGCCCAGGTTGTGGGCCCGATCCCCAGAGGGGGGCATGCAGGAGGCAGTCAATTGATTTTCTCTCTCATCGATGTTTCTACCTCTCTCTCTCGCTCCCTTCCTCTCTCTCTAAAATCAATAAAGAAAAAATATTAATATATATATTAATAGACCATATTTGGCAACCAACCTCAAAACATGCATTAATATGCCTTGGGGGATAGAGCAGAAAAAATATATAGACTTAAACCTAGAAACCCTCTCCATTGATACTAATATAATTTCAATCAATAAATGATATCAATAACCAAAATCCTATAAAATGTATAAAGTATTTTTTTTACATCTTTTTTTGTTACAGATGTTTCTCCTTTTTCCCCACTGACACCCGCCCACCCTCCAAGAAAAATGTATAAAGTATTTTTAAAACCACATTTTCCCCCTATCCTTTCCATTTAATCTCATTTTCCTACCAGCAGGAAGACCCAACAAAGATGGAAGTTCTCTCCTTGCCAGCCCTCAGAGTATGTGAGAAATTGACAGGGATCAGAGGAATTACCAGGGATCAAACAGATTGAAATTCTGTTCTGCAAAACCCAGTTTAAAGTTCCGTCTCTAATAACGCCAAGCAATTATAACTGGTCCTCCCAATGTATTTCAGTAACAACTATTTCTCTCTTTCTTCTGAAATAACACTCGACTTATGTCATATAGCAGCAATTACGGTCCCAACCCTCTCTCTTGTTTTACTCCCACTACGCTGTCAGTTGCATCCCATCACCCATCAATTTCTAAATGTGTTCCTCTTATGCCATCTGTTTTCAAGAGTTTGAGTTCTTGAACCTCCTGTTGCCTCTGCTTGCTCTGATCTTTGTTTGACTTGCAACATCTATTAATCTTTTGGAGCTTAGCACAGGCCTACTTTCCTGTGGATGTTTTCACCTTGATCATCAAAGGGGCAAAATTAGGTGGTTCTTCTTTTTGCTATTTTTAAAACTTATTCTTTGTATTTTATAAAACTTACGTATTTGTCTTCTCACAAAATGTTATAAAAGGCATTAACTACATCTATATTATACTAATTTCACATACTAAACTCTAGCTAGTTAATTGCTTCTCATTTTTAAATCCCTGATGAAGAAGAAAAAGAAAAATTAGGAGAAAGCAAATGAGATATGTAAAAGCAAAGAAGTAGGTTACAAAATTTCCATGGCATCGCTTTCCTTGTGAGTAAATGAAGATAAAAATAATGCCCCTTCTAAATAGTTGCCCAGTATATTCTATTCAGTATTCCATGCAAAATGCAAAAGCAGTTGCTAGTACATATAAAATGCTCAACATGTCTCAGTTTCTTTTCATATCATATATCATAAATATGCATAATAGTTGCTTATTTTGTCTAGCTCTTCTATAAAATGTTATTTGTATTGAAGTAAGGATTCACTTACTTGTAGTAGTTCCTAGTACAATATTTGTAATGGACTTAAGAGATATGGACTGACTGAATGAATAAATGGACAAAATCCTTGCAACTATGTACAGCAGATGTAGTCTAAGCTAACTCAACAAAGAACCCTTCATTCTTTGAGATTTCAAATAGCATTTTCCCCAGAAATATATCTAATAAGATAGAAATTGAGGCGGTTCCAGTGTAACTTTCTTATCCAAAGTCTTTAAAATTATAATTTTAGAAGATGTGTTTTGTGAGATGACATAAGAACGTGAACAGGTCCTATTTCTTGAATTTAAAACAGACATCTCATTTTCCTCCTGTACATCTCCTGATCTCACATATATTAGTTATACCAAAATAGTTTCTTCTTTTCTTTGTCTTTCACTACTTATATCTTTGCCTGTCTTTCTTTCTAGTTGATATAAGAAACTTCTTCATATCCTTCAGGATTTAGATGATAATATTATCTATTTTTTTATGTTACATTCCATCTATGCCCTCCAAAATAAATCTATAGTACATTGTATTTCTAATTTTTTATTTACTGATTTATGTCTAAAATTGAGTTCTAAATTCTTATAAAAGAAGATACATTTAAAATAATATGTATTTATTATTTCCTGTTTATCTTTCAGTTTGTGTTGAATGAATTAATCAATGTATAAATAACAAATAGAAATCTCCTATGTCTTTACCTCAGAACATGGCTAAATGTCTTCAACTCAAGTAAGTATACAGACACTATTGTTTAATTTGAAAAATAATGTAAAATAATCTGAGTGTTGGGAAAGACTTCCTAAGTAGGACTCAAAATTCAGAAGCAATGGAAGAAAAAGATTGGTAAATTTGACTACGTAAAAAATACTACTACTACATTGCAAAAACAAATGCAACATTAAAATCAAAGATAAATAGCAAACTGGAAGAAAATATTTGCAGTAGCTAATGCAAGAAGTCAAAGAAATCTTAAGAAATTAAAGGGAAATATTTTAAAAATTATAGAAAAATAGGTAAATGTGAGTAATAACTACTTTTTAATACATTTACAAAATGGTCCTTATATATGTAGAAAGTTGTTTAGCCTCACTTATAATATGACAAATAAAATTATAATCAGTATATTCACCTATCATATTTGAAAAAATATTTTTAAATAAAACTTGTTCTGTTGGTTGGCTATGGGGAAACATTGGCTCTCATGTATTGTTGATAGTAATGCAATTCCACACAGTCCTAACTAAGAAGAATTTTGAAATATCTAACAAATCACATTTAGAACTTTGACTCATGATTTCACTTCTAGGAATTTACTCTGAATATACAGGGTGGGGCAAAAGTAGGTTTACAGTTGTTTGTATGGAAAATAATGCAATAATTAATAATAATATTGTAAGAAGAAACTCTGTGTTTCATGTATTCACACTGTATACCTACATTTGCCCCACCCTGTGTACCTCCAGTACTCAAAAATTCTTATGAACAATGTCATTCTTTGCAACATAGGTTTAGCTGCAAAATATTGGGAAAAATATAACTGCTTATAAATAGGAGAATTGGTTTAAGAAACTGTGGTATAGCTACCTGGTGAAGTGCTAGACAGTAGTATAAATATATAAACAAGGAAGATGCCTATAAAGTGATGTAAAGTAATTTTCATGATATTTCAGCCAGTGAATAAGTCAAATTGCAAAAAAAATATCTATGGTGTGTGTTTCTTTTTGTGTAAGAAAGAAGAATAAGAAAAAAGAATACATATGTTTGCTCTTTTGAACATAAAGAAATACAGGAAATGTAAACTAGATACTAGTAAATTTGATAATTTATGGGGCACTGGTGAGAATAGACTGAGAGACACAAAAGTCTTTTCAGATATATGATTTTAAAATAACTTTTTCCTCATTCTGTGGATTGCTCTTTTCACTTTCTTGATGATGTCCACTGAAACATATTTTTAATCTTGGTGAAGACAACTTGACCTACTTTTTAATTTGTTACTTGTGTTTTTGGTGTTGTACTAAAAAAAACTTTGCCTAACCCAAGATCATGAAACTTTAATTCTGTTTTCTTTTTTCTTTATTGAGTTCAGAAAGAGAGGAAGGGAGAGAAGAGCGAGATAGAGAAGTATATAATTAACCCTAACCCTAATAGATTACATTTAAAAAATAAAATGAAAAGAAAGAACTATATAATTAGTAATCCAGTAAGGCAGTGTTGTGTAGGAATCTATTGTGGAGTGGATATTTCTTTTTTTTTTTTCTTTTATTAGATGTTAAAGGTGTAATCTGACTTGGCTGCTTAGATATAGTTGCAATATGTTCATAAGCAACACACTGCTATAGAAGGAATGACAAAGTGTTTTCATGAGAATCAACTTAGATTCTATCTATTATGTAGTATATTTTCCCAAATTTAATTTTTTTTTTTTGATATCTTCGTCTCCTTGATGTCATTTCTTGCCCTGAACTGTGATGGTGGTGATACTTACCTGAAGAGATGCTTTTTTTGAAACAATGCGTTAAGTGTCAATATATTTATTTAACAAGCATTTAATGACAGTTTACTCTGTACAAGTTAGCTGTTTAAAACATTCTATTTATTCCTTAATTTCCTTCAACTTACATTTAAAATTCTAGCCACATTGGATGCTTTCTTCTCAATTAAAAAAAAATGAGATCAGAACATAATAAATATGTGAACACCGAGCTTGCAATATGGTGGCTTACCTGGTGAAACATTAAGAGCTTATAAAGAGGCAGAGGCAGGGGGAAAACAATGCCTCAGCCTTCCTTAATACAAACAACAACGACAACAAAACAAGTGGTTATAAAGCTATTTCTCCACTAATGCAACCTCAAATAAAATTACTTTTCTAACACATTACTAATTAGAGAAGTTATAGAAGTCCAACACAAAAATGCATTGTTTTAGTAATTAGTCTTGGTTAAACTGATCTACATATATACTTGAAATCTTTACCCAAAATGTTATGCTAAGCTAGACAGAATTTTAAAGCACCAAAGAAAAAGCAATAAAATACACGAGGAAAATAAAACTGATTTTTTGTCTATTCATCTATAAGTCCTTGCATATTTATAAAACTTTTATTAATAAATATTTTTATCTAAAAATATAGTTAAAACTTTTAGAGTTGGCTATTTACATGATAATTAAATAGCGTATAAATAGGATTTAAATGAGATAGAAAGTATTACTGAGACAACTTGATAATAATGCTTGTTTTGCACTTGAAATAAAGAAAATAAATATTTACAAAGTTACAAAGAGAATATAAATGCATCCTATTAAATAGCAAATAAAAAATTATTCAGTCCCTGTGGCTGAGACTTTTCACCAATAGAATATGTTAACCCTTTTAATTTAACTGTATGGAATTTCTACAAGTGAGTTTTTACTCTGATTTTGAAAAGAAAAGTTTTCTTTTATGATAGAAAGTGTATACTTTAACATAAAGAAAATATGGAGTATGCTTTGTTTAATTATTCGTAAAATACTGGTTGAAGATTATATATATATAATTATATTATATAAAATATATAAATTTATATATAATATATATTATATAAAAATATATATTTTATATAATATAATAATATATAATAATTATTAATTATATATAATTATATTATATATAATCTCTATAAGCACAATAATTACTGTAATTTGACTTGAGTAAAGAAATATGACTATATAAAAGCATTTATATCTCCAGAATGGTAAACCTATTACACTTAAGAAAAAATAGGTATAAACTCACAATGAGAACTCTGTGAGGATAAAAACAACCTGCTCATAGTACTTTATCAGGTATATAATTTTAAAATAAAACTTTAATAATGGTGTGGGTTTACAAATCTAAAAAGAAACTCAATTAGATGATATAGTTGCATTTCTATTGTTTTCTTTGTAAATATGTGAAATATTAATTTAAGACCAGATTGAGTATGTGTTATCTAAAACATTTCACAAACCATCCAGGAAGAATCATGCTTTTTAAAATTTGCATTTTCTTTGCACTTAGCACAAATCTCTTTTATATCATCTATTCCATCCTCCCAGATTCATTAGACAGAGTGATTTAAGTTCTAGGTTTGTTTGAATCTCCAACAATAGGGACATAGGTACATTATTTTTAGTTAGATGATTTTTGCCAAATAAATGAATGAATGAAAGAACAATGCGTAAGTGGAATTTTTACTCCAAAATTAGTAACATAGGCTATAAATGAAAGACACATAAACAATTAAGAATTATGCTGTTAAAAACATGATTTAGAAAGTTAGACTGTATTCAAATCAGATTGACATTACCATGACATAATTATGACCAATATCAATTATACCAAGATCATATAGCAGAAAACTGTGAAATAATGTGCTTTTTGTATTGAAGTTAAATCTTAACTAATGAGGCAAATATGTTTTATTTTCTTTCAGATGTTTTGAGAGGGATAATATTTTATGAAAAATATGTAGGAAATGCAAATAATGAGATATGGTTAGTTTAAAGGATTTTTATTATATTTGAAAAAAGAACAAAGTGCCTAATATTTGATTCATCACATATTTTGTTTTGCTTGTAAAACAAACAAATAAAACACAATGGTTAGATTTTAGGTCACATTTAACACTTTAATATGTGATTAAGTAGAAATTGAAAACACCAGTAGCATTAGATAAATTTGTTTTGTTTTTTTAAATCACACTAAATTCATTTATTTTATCTCCATTTCTTTTGTCAGTAAACTCTGATTAAATCTAGTTTATTTCTTCAGTCTGATCTCCATTACAGGGAGAAGGCAGAAACCACAAAGGCCTGTACACAATGCTGCAGGAGAATGAAAGTCACAGAAAGTCACAGAAATCCAGGCTAGGAGGCTGGATTTGCAAGATTTCACATGGGATAGCTCTTACCGCACACCCATATCTTGCTCCATTTCTATCTGCACCTTTTCTCCCTTCACTATCGTGACTTTCTCCTTTGCTATTTGCACTTACCTGATTCTTCGATTACTTTAGCTCCCAAAATACAGTTTTTCTTTCCCTTTTCAGCTTGCTTATTTGGAATTGACTTCCTTATCCATACATTGTATAGTTCTTGCTTGAATCAGGCTGATCCTTATGCAAAAGTTTTGGACCAAATTATTTCCAAGTGGGAATCAGTATTGAGACTCCTTGGTATTTACTGGAATCTCACATTGTCCAGAAAAAAAAAATACCCTGATAATTTACAATTCAGGAATTTACATTATTTTTAAACAAAATGATGACAACAATATCCAATTGCATATGATTCTGCTTATGGATGGCCAACAGTCCTTTTAGACTTTGGTGGCCTCACCACATTCTACCAGGGGGATCAGCCACTTCCAGGTAGTGTCACTGAGATTTAAATATACCTGTACTACCAGGAGCTATTTTTGGCTTTAAGTACCAACTATCTCTTTGGAGGTATATGCACAGAGATAGGGTCTAGTGTCCATCTAAGTCTACTGCTTGGGGTATAATGTCAATCATGAATAGGTGCAGTTCATGTTATTAAGAAACAGAACAAGAATAATTATTAAAGTTTTCTTTTTCCTCCCACAACATACCTGATGTGTTACTGGAAACTGACATAAACCCAAACTCGCACAGCATCTATAACAAATATTATTGCTATCTCAGAAACCCAAGAAATTTAGTGTTAAAACCCAAAGAATGAATATTCCCTTATTATTGAGATGCACCACTTGGAAAAAATGTTCAAGTAGTTGTGCCTGAGGTGGTTCAAGACAAGTTCACGAGGTGTTATGACTGACTTACTGTGGGAAACAGGAAGACACTGTCAAGGTCTCGGAATCTGTCATTAAATATATTAGAGTTTGTTTTGAGGAGACTGAAGATACAAGCTGCCAGAACTATGTCCTTTTTCTTTTTGCTTCCCCTCTGCACCACATAGTTGGTTTGAAGAAGCTAGAGGATCAGCTTGGTAAGCCTGTAATCCATTGTGACCATGGCATTCACAGAACGTGGTTTAAATAAACGTAATACAATGAATAAAATCACACAGTTGGACACAGTAGGACCTGGGTGTGAATCTGTTTCTGTCACTTACTATCCAGATAATCCTAGGCACTGATTGTACTTCTCTAAGCCATAGTGCCTTCATTTACAAAGAGAAAGAATACTGCCCACCTATCAAAAAATTTAGTACAGTGTTAAATATGTGACACCGTTTAATAAATAGTTGTTAGCATAGCATAATTTATTGTCTAACACTTTAATGATTAAAATACTCTTAGTTTAAGTACCACTAAAAATGAAAAGCACTGCCAATTCAAGTTATGACTTTTCCTGATGTTATAGGTATATTGGAATCAATAAAACATAGTACTTATTACTTAATACTCACAAATTATTTTTAGTACTGAGTCTCTTGTAAATAATCTATTAAGATTTAATAGAAATGTTGCAACATAGTTTTAAAATTTTTTTATTTGCTTTCTTTTGGTTTCATTTAACATAAATGTAATAGAAACAATAACACAATTTTAAGAAAGCCTTATTATTTATTCCACCAAAATGAGGTAATTAGCAAAATTAAACCACTTTTTTTGCTTATTTCTTTATGAAATATTATTATTAAACACTTTCTGGAATTTATACATTTTCTTTTAAAAAGTAATAACAAATGTTTCTTTATTAGAGCTTCTCCTAAGATGCTAAGAACATTCAAAGGTAGACACTAATATGGAATTTATTAATTGGAGAGTTTTCTTGTTTTGTGGAAAAACAAAAATACTTTACAAAATTGCTTAATACTTAGGTAAATGTGAAAACAATTGTGTTTAAAAATAATATGCCAAAACCTATAGAAAATTCACAACTAGAATAATTAAAGCATTACTGCTCAAAAGTGATTAAAATCTATAAAAATAGTGTAATATTAGAAGGGAAATTAAGTATTTTATTAATAAATCACATTGAAGATATTTGATTTAAATATAGGTGAAAAAACACCTTTTTTTTTTTTTCAAAGAATCCCAGTGCTTTTACGAAGCTTCCTTCTCCATACCTTATCCAATAAAATTCTACCCTAGTCCCCTCTTGCCTTTACAAATCAAATCACGTGCCTAAGGCATCTCAGAATAACATAGTTCAACTCTGATTCTTTTCATTCAAACCTGTTCCTAATACAGTCTCCTAATCTCAGTTAATGTCTTCAAGATTCTTTTTTTTCCCTCCTACATTCAATCATTCAAGAAATCCTTCCAATTAAATCTCAAATCTCTCATCATCAGCTTCTCCATCACTATTATGATAGTTCAAGACTCCATTTTCTTTCATCCCGTAGATTATAAGGGCTTCCCATCTGTTTTTCTTGCTTATCCTCTTGCAATCTTAACCTTCTATTCTCAGCATAGCAGACACAGTGATCTTGTTAAAAATGTAATCACATCATGTCATGTAATCACATCCGTTTTCAATCTCAACTTCCTCCATCACACCACATTTTATTCTAAGTAAATGTCATACAAGTATCTATAAAACTTGGTTCTTATTCTCTAACTTGACCTCCGACTTGTCAGCTCTTACTTATTCTACTCAGCCTCATTGCTGTCCCTGAACACTCCAGACATACTCCTACTTCAAGGCCTTTGCACTATTTCATTTTCAGGAAGTTTTTTTATACTATCACCATGGCTCACATCTTCAGGCTCTTCAGATATTTACTCTCATTGAGATCCTGCCCGACCACCTCACTTAGAATTGTAACTACTCTCCCAGCACACCCTATTTCCTTTCCTTCCTTTATTTTTTCTTACAGCACTTATCACATTATAGGTTACTACAATTTACTTATTTATTTGGTTTAGTCCATCTTACTCCTATTGAGAAGAGATAATTTTGGTTTTGTTCTTATTCTCTGATATATCCCCAAATAATGCCAGGAACATATTAGGCACTTAATAAATATTGATTGAATGAATGAATGCATTTACAACTATATTTTAATAAACCAAGGTTTGAACCATTCCCTTCAACCATGTCTCCATATACAACAGACTGGGTCATAGATGTCACACTGAGATGACATTTAGCTAGCTTTACTAAATGAATAATACGTAAGATCCACTGGTCTGTGCTGTGGGGTTATCCATGCCTATGCTTATAATGTTTCAGGGCAACAGACTATCAAGTATGTTTTCTGATGGATTTCTCATAATAATGTTATTTTTACTACCACTTCTCAAACTTCATTTTGGAAAATGATTGTGATATTCTTTAAGTGGGTATACAGATAAAAATAGTGATATAAGAAGACAAAGTATTTATACCTATCTTTTTTCAACTCCAAATATAATGAATCTTTCTGAGTATTTGTAATTCAATAAGTTAAAAAGTTTTCCAAAATTCTGAGAGAAATCTATTTTTAACCCACAATTTTCTTACAACCTCTTTAAAGTACTGTGTATGATAGATGGGATAAGGCATGCACTATTTGTTGCCTTGCTTCAATCGTTTGGAAATAAATAATGGCTTTTGCACAGCATTTCTAACTCATTTAATTCAATCTGATTTGATACTTCCATTGGGAAGTATAGATCATTCTGAATTGATTTCTTTGAGAAGTCTCAACAGATATTTCATATTCAATAGATTAACATAAATAGTAGGCTGAGGCTTTACATCTTGTTCTAAAGGCCAACTATTATTTGAAACCAATGTTTCTCTATTTTCAGCCAGAATGCAAAGTAAGATCATCTGCAGAGTTCTGTGAAAACATAGGTGATTGACTATACTTATGAAAAATCTGATTTTGCAGATTTGGATGTACACATCAGTTTTAAAAGAAAACTAACACTTCTTAGGTAATTGTAATCTACAGCCTCAATGGAGATCCTAGAAGTAAGGTAATAGTATAAACTTGGAAAAATAATTTTATATTGTCCACCTCATTTCCATTTGACTTTCTCCATCTGTTCATATTCCCACCAGAGGAATATCTGAAAAGTTAAAATCTGGCCACAATAAATTAGTTATTAGAGCAAAATGACAATCCTACGTTATGGCCATTTAGCTGGAAAAAAACAGTTGGTTCTTGAAAGGTTAAAGTCAGTGGTTCAAGGTGCACGGACATGCTAAATAGCAATCTCAGAAGGTGAATAAAGAAAAATTGGGTTTATTTAAAGAAAAGGGGATGGGGGGTGGGGATATCCAAAGAGAAGGGCTACACATCACCAAGCCATGGGGTACTGGGTCTGTGATGCAGTCCCTAGGAGCTGGAGTCTCGTCCTTATATGCATCCACTGGTGGGAAGCTTTTGTCAGTCAGTGGGTTTTGGGATCTTGGTTGGTGGGTTTGGGCAGGGGGTTGGATCTACAGAAATGTGGATGTGCAATCGGCTGCTTCTCTGGCAGTTTTAGTTCCTTATATGGTTTGATTCCTGGTGTCCAGCATTTCCTGTCTGGCCAGTTCTCCTGTGGCAGGAAGTTTGGTCTTTGTTCTCCTGTGGCAGGAAGTTTACACAAAGGCCTTAGGAATTATATTGATGTGTAAATCCTAACAGCACTGCTATAGAGAATCTTTTGGAACAAAATTTTTAGGCAGTTCACGAAGAACTACTCTTATTTATATTATTTTATTTAATTAATATTTTGATATTATATGTCGTGTCAGGCTTTGTATTAGATTCAACAGATTGATGAGTAAGAAAGTCAGAGTTCTTAATTTCATGGAGTTTACTTTCTAAATAGGGATAGAAACAATAATCTAGTAATTAAATAAACCACAAAATAACAAATTGAAATGTATTTTATAACAGGTTACTATAATAGGTAAAAAGTGTGTGGGATGTGTGTGTGTGTGTGTGTGTGTGTGTGTGTGTATGTGTGTGTGTATGTGTGTGTATATGTGTATTGACAGTAGTTGTACAATGTTAGTGCTGAGATTGGTTACTACAATGGTTAAAAAAGGGATCTCTGAAGAGGTGATAGTTAACAGGGACCAAATTCTATAGGTTATAGAAATTTATGGATTTTATTGCAAGAATAATCAGAAGAACTTGATTATATTTAAGCAGAGATAACCTGAATTAATTTATATTTCAAATAAATTTTATCCACTATTTGGAGAATGGATTTTGAGATTCAAGAATAAAAATATAGAGAGTGAGTAAAATGCACTTTCATTAGTAGACTAGAAAACACAAAGGCAGAGGGAGAGGCATACATTCCTGACTTACCACAATGTAGACATATGACTGGAACAATAGCAATTTACTAAAAAAGAAAAGGGCCGCCTGAGACACGCACTAGCAAATGCTAACAGATTTAGAAACGACTATGAATGCTATTCTTTGTCATTCTAATTCATCTAATCTTCACTGCAATCTTATGAAACAGGTACTGTTTTTCTCATTTTACATATGAGAACATTATGGCACAGATAGTTTAACTATTGCAAGGTTACACATCTAGTAAGTAACACAGATATGAGCCCAGAAATTTCATTCCTGAGCCTATGCTGTTAATGATTGTAAAGCATCTGTGATTTTACTATATGCTGTGTAGGAATCTCATAGAGACCAGCTAATACAAGTTGCTTTGGTCCAAGTTTGCTTGATGGTGGACTCAGTATCTTTGACTCACCTGCAATTTCCTTCCCAGTTTCTGAGTATTTGTGGCATATTATTAATTCTAAAGTTTAAATGCAAAGGGGAAAGACCCAGATTAGTCAATTCAATATTAAAGAAGAATAAAGTCAGAGGCCAGACTCTACCCTACTTCAAGACTTAGACTTACTAGAGAGCTATAGTAATTAAGA
The DNA here is from genome assembly GCA_030848825.1 of Tadarida brasiliensis. Lineage (NCBI taxonomy): Eukaryota > Metazoa > Chordata > Mammalia > Chiroptera > Molossidae > Tadarida > Tadarida brasiliensis. The sequence goes on from CM061266.1 coordinate 78,561,238, forward strand.
ATGTGGAATTGGCAAAAGAATAGATGAATAGATTAACATAATACAAAGAATCTAGAAATCAACCTCCATAAATATAGTGAATTAATCTTTGACAAAGGAGCAAAGGCAATACAATGGAGCAAAAATAGACTCTTCAGCCCTGGCAAGGTACCTCAGTTGTTTGGATCGTCGTCCAATACACCAAAAGGTTGTGGGTTTGATTCCTGGTCAGGGCATATACCTAGCTTGCAGGTTCAATCCCCAGTTGGGGTGCATACAGGAAGCAACTGATCAGTCTCTCTCTCACATCAATGTTTCTCTCTCCCTCTTCCTTTCTCTCTTTCTAAAAATCAATAAATATATCCTCAGGTGAGGATTTTTTTAAAAAAATAGACTTTTCAACAAATTGTGTTAGAAGAAATAAACATTCACATGCAAAAAAGAAATAAATCTAGACACAGACCTTATACCTTTCACAAAAATGAACGCAAAATGAATCATAGACTTAAATGTAAACTACATAATGATGAAATTCCTAGAAGATAACATAGGAGATAACCTAGATGACCTTGGGTATGTTTATGTTCGTTTTGATTTAATATAAAGGCACAATCCATCAAAAAAAGATAAGCTGGCGTGGCCAGTGTGGCTCAGTGGCTGAGCATGTACCCATGCACCAAGAGGTTGCTGGTTCGATTCCTGGTCAGGGCACACACTTATGTTGGGGGTTCAGTCCCCACTAAGGAGCAAGCAGGAGGCAGCCAATTAATGTTGATGTTTCTCTCTCATCGATGTTTCGTATCTCTTTCTCCTCCCTTCTTTGCTCTCTAAATCAATAATAATAATAATAATAATAATAATAATAATCACATTAAAAAAAAGACCATCTGGATGTCATTAAATGTAAACTTCTGCTCTGTGAAAAACAATGTCAAGAAAATAAAAAGTCAAGCCACAAACTTGGAGAACATGTTTGCAAAAAATATATTTGATTAAATACTATTATACAAATATATAGAAGCTCATAAAACTAAGAAAATAAACAACTTGATTAAAAAATGTGTAAAAGATTTCAATACACATCTCATCATATCGATAGCAAATAAACATACAAAAAGATACACAACATCATAGCTCCTTAGGAATTTCCAAATTAAAATAACGACAAATTACCAATACTCATCTATTGGAATAGTCAAATATGAAACACTGACGACACTATATGCTGAAAAGGATGTGGAGTAAAAGGAACTCCCGTTCATCACTGGTGAGAATGCAATTTGCCACTGCTACTTCATTAAGACAGCTTGGCAGTTTTATAAAAAGACACAGATACTTATCACATGATTTAGCTATTGTGCTCTTGAAATTTACCCAAATAAATTAAAATTTATGTCTACATAAAAACCTGAACATCAACATTCAGAGCAGATTTATTCATAATTGCCAAAACTTGGAAGCAGCCAAGATGTCCTCGGTAGGTACATGGATAGATAAACTTTGGTACATACAGACTGGAATATTGCTCAGCACTAAAAAGAAAAGAATATTAATCCATGAAAAGAGATGGAGAAAACTTAGGTGCATTTTACTGACTGAAAAAAGCTAATATGAAAAGGCTACATACTGTGTGGTTCCAAATATGGCATTCTGGAAAAGGTAAACGAGATAGTAAAAAGAAGAGTGGTTGCCAAGAGTTAATAGGAGGAAGGAATGGAATACAGAGAATTTATAGAGCAGTAAAACTATTCAGTGTGATACTATAATGGTGGATATATATCATTATAGCTTTGTCCAAACCCACAGAAAGTACAACACCAAGAGTGAACCCAAATATAAACTGTAAATGTTGGATGATAATAATGTGTCAATGTAAGTTCACTGCTTGTAGCAAATGCACCATTGTGGCATTGGATGAGACAGGTGAACTTGTGCATATGTGGAGAAAAGAAGGTATAGGGAACATTTTGTATTTTTGGTTTAATTTTGTTGTGACCTAAGACTACTCTAAAAATTAAAGTTAATTAAGCTTTAATTAAAGAAAACAAACCCTTCTGAATCCAATATAATCATCAGTGCTTTAATACATCAGAGGGACATACCGCTTTTCATTATGAGTGCTCAGATGGTGTATCTTTTTATTGTTCTTAGAACATAGACTATTTATGAAAAGTACTATGATTTTACTCTCTTTTCCTATTTGGTTAAACCTGCGTCGGCTTACTTTTTATTTAACCTAATTACCTAGTCCTTTGAATATAGTATCTCTTAAAAATTAGCTGGATACCCTGGCTGGTTTCGCTCAGTGGTTAGAGCATTGGCCTGTGGACCAAAGAGTGGCAAGCTCGATTCCCGATCAAGGGCATGTACCTCGGCTGTGGGTTCGATCCCAGTCAGGGTCGTGCAGGAGGCAACCAATGATGTGTCTGTCTCACATCAATGTTTCTCTCTCTCTCTCTCCCTCCCTCACATTTTATCTAAAAAAAATCAATGGAAAAATATCCTCGGGTGAGGATTAAAAAAAAAAATTAGCTGGAAAAAAATGACAGACAGATGCTTGTACTATTTCATCTTTCACAGAACATTACTCAGTCAGTTAAATCGCACCCAGTTCTGTGACTTTTGACAATGTTGTGAGGACATTTAGCAGTTTTTATCACCCCCAATATCATTGCATGGTGCATGATAAATAAAGTCATTTACATGTTTTTGACAAAACAAAACACAGGGCTTTTTTCTTTAATCATTTCTGTTTTTTAAATAATTTTTCTTTTTAAAAGTATTATTTTCCTAAACAAATAAACAAACAAACATCTCTGGAAGTTTTTTCTTCAATAAGAAAATTTTACTTTGCACAGAGTAAGTTTAAGTTGTATATTTCTCTGATCCTCAAAACACACTCTTTTCATTGCAATGTTATATGAAAGTAGAAATTTTTTTCTGCTTAGTGACACTTAGAACTCCAAATTCTAGTTAACTTTTGACCTCATGTGGTGATATCAATACAAATAACTTATGTGACAATCAAATGAATAAAAAGTTGTAGGTGTACCAGGTTGACTTTTATAGTTATAATAATTAATATAATTAAACTGTTCAGAAGTGCATTTTTTTTCTAAAACAATTTAACTTCTGAATTTAAACCCTTAGTTTGGCTGATGGCAAGGAGTTTAATTTATCCAAAACTGTTTTTTGTTGTTGTTGGTTTCCTTTTTAGTAAAACTCATTAATTTCAAAGCGATTTTGTTACAGGAGAAATCACTCCCCATTGCTTGTGGGAGAGAGGTTCTTGGGGTGCCACCATAATAAGCATTTTTAGTAGCCCCCATAGGAGAACGAGATATGGTAAAATACTTTATTTGAGTGGAGCTACTTTCCTTGGGTTGTAAAGTCTGAGTTCCCTCAACCCAGTCCTGGAAGACGTGTAGCTGGGGGTTCAGCAAAGCTAGAAGCAGGGCCAGTGTCCAGAGTTGTCCTTCCATGATGAAACTGGGTCTGGTGGAATATCAGGCAAGATTCAGTTCATCAGTTCATTGTATGGGTCTAAAATGGCTGTGAGCCATGTGGGTGAATACAGGGGAACACTCCCCCTGCAAGTGGAGAGCCAGGAGCTTGGGCAAGCAGGAGAGGGAACCAAGAGAGTGAACTTCCTTTGTTCAGAAGTCTAAATATTCAGATTTCATGCCCTTGCAGTGGCCACAACTATTCTGGCCACTGACTTGTTCCCAAGTGTGACTGACAGGTAAGTACCTTCCCATGTTACCTAGACCTTACTGGGCATTCATCTAAACTGCCTTTGTCCAGTCTCTTCCCCCATCAATTAGCAGGAAACAGACCTGGAATGTTAAAACTGTGGCTTTCTGGCAAAGCTGTATGAATGGCATGCCTATATTCTGGTCTTCCCTTTACTCCTTTTCTGTTAACTAATAACCAGATTATTAATGATATCAATTTGACTTCAAAATGTATCCTATATTTAAATTTTCACCACCACTTCCCCATTCACAATGATGAGGTGAGAATAGAGATTTCTATGTGTCTCTCCATCTTGATTATGTTGCCAAACCCTTATTATTTTATTTTTATTTTTTAAATATGTTTTTATTGAATTTTTGGAAAGAGAGGAAGGGAGAGAGAGAAAGAAACATCTATGTGAGAGAGAAACATCAATCAGCTGCCTCCTGCATGCCCCCTACTGGGGATCGAGCCCACAACCCGGGCATGTGCCCTGACCAGGAATCGAACAGGGACCTCTCAGTCCATGGGATGACACTCAATCCACTAGCCAACTGGCGGGCCCAAACCCTTTTTAGTAATAAATAGTGCTGTCTCAGTTAAATTTTGGCAGGCCAAATAGCACATAACCTTTTTTCATTCAGCAAACTCCATCTGTGAATCCAATGAATTTTAGTCACTTGTTTCATCAGATGAAGTCTTTCACATGATCCTAGTAATGTACAATTTTTGTACTCATTTGCCCCGCAGTAGACATTCTTGATCTTTATTTCTTTTAACCTTCTTATTTCTAAGTCCCTAGAAAAGATTTGTTGCCCACCCTTCTCATATTCCTAGAGGATGGACTGAGGTAGAAAGAGAATAATCTCTGCATCATTTCTAACTCTTTTTGTGTCAAAACATTTATTTTCCTCTGCATCTTAGAGTCCTTTTTTATCCTCCATCAGGACACAAAGACATAATAAAAGCATACTGCAGGATGTTGTCATACGAACCATGGTTTTTGCCATTTTGCATAAAATTTCATGTCATGTTGGAAAAAAAAAGGCTGAGTTTTATACTCTGTGGTATGCTAGAACCAGAGAAAAATGAAAAAGGGGATCATAGAAAGAAAACCCCTTCCAAGTTATAATCCCAAGAAACATATTTTGTTATCTCCTTATAACCAAATAAAGGTTCTAAGTTCATGCTTTATACATATGGCACTGTCTTTCCTAATTCAAGAAGACAAGAGTTTGGCAATCAAGATGTAGATGAGTACCTCCTATGACTGTCCCCAGAGTATCACATTCAGTATTTCAGCTCCTCATCTCTAGAACTCTGAGGTCCTATATTCTGATGATTATATTTAGGGCTAGAATAATTCCATAAAAGGAACATTATAATCAAAATCAAATTTTGAACCATTTTTTTATTGGGTTCTTAATAACCATAGAAAGAATTGTCATGGTGACTAGACAAGTGAGTGACAGGATATATATATACACCATAAGATATATGACAAAGAATCTAAATGTCTAGGAGAAATGAAAAGTTTCATAGTACTAGAACTCATGTTATATTAAAGCAAATTCATGCCTAAAGAATAATAAAGACTTGTCCGAGGATAACCTTTGAATTAATTGTAGGGTCAAGACCAGACCTCCTGCTCCTGATCTAGCAATTGTCTTAAAAAATGTAATGTCTGAAAAATAAATGAAGGGGGGAGAGAGAGAGACAAAGAGACAGAGACAGAGACAGAGATCTTTTGCAAAATCCAAGTATTAACAACTTTGCATTAAATAGCCATTTGCCAAATAATGTCCTTAAAATTGAGGTTAAGAGTGCATGTACAGTGACATTTTGGAGTTATATGACTGGAAAGTTATCCTTGCTTTTCAGTTGAAAATCAGATATAAATGTGGACCAATAATGTATTTAAGGTAAGAAACATTTCAATTATGTAACCTTTGGCCTATTTTATCTCAGTCTCATATCATTATAAAAATATGAGCATTTGGTCATCAGAAGAATCTCACCCGTATATTTTTCTAGTGAAAGCAGATATTTTTATCTTAATAGAAACCTAAAATGGATTCATCTGGTGGCCAAATTCAGCTCCATCCAACAAAAGATAAAGTTTTTATATCACTAAAAGTAGGATAGAGACAGAAGGTCATATTCCTGTTGGAAAAGTTCTTTTTTTTTTTTCATTTTCAATTTAAAAAATAAATTATTGAACATTTATTGACTATTAAACTTAATGAAAAACAATATTTGTCATGCTTTGGGAGAGAGAAAAGCAGGTCTTCTTAAGAAGATTTTTAGAAAATGTTAATTAGTAGAACTGAGTCTTTTATCAATGCTTGTTTCTTAAGAATCCATGTAGCACTTTAACTTCTAAATCACCACTGGATCACTCTATCTTTCACTGAAAAATAGCACCCATTTATAGCCAAATAGCTCTAAGATGCCATCTTGTAGCATCTAAGACCTCTAACAGACTTCTTACGTTCTGTACCACTTGTTCTGTCCCTTTTAGTTCAAACTGGTCGTGTCTTTGTTGGTATAACCCCATTTGTATTACTGGCTTCTGCTGAGATGGGTGACAAGTCATGGTCATGATCTCTTTATCCAACTGTTGTTCAACCACACCCTTAGTATCCTCTTCAAAACAAATTTTCTCTCTCCCCAGCATTTTTTTTTTTCAATATGGATATGAGAATTACATACACCTTGAAGTTCTGGTTTCCTTATGTTTAACAAGTCCTTCTTCAACTTATCTCTCTCCTTTTTCATATGACTGTAAGCAGTCAAGTAAAACCAAGCTACTTTTTCAAAACTTTGCTTGGAAACCCCTCAGCTAACATCCAATTTCATTGCTTGCAATGTTTACCTTCCACAAAACACTAGAGCACCATTCATCTGTGTTCTTTGCCATTTTATACCAAAGATGGTCTTTCGCCCACTTTCCAATACCATGTTTCTCATTTGCACCTGAGATCTTACTAGAATTTCCCTCACAACCATATTCCTAACATGCACCTCAAAACTCTTCCAACCTCTACCCATCACTCAGTGCAAAGCTGCCCCCATGTGTATATTTTTATAGCAGCACCCGACTCCCAGTACCAATATCTATGCCTACTCAGGCTGCCATAACAAATATCATAAACTGTGTGGCTCAAACAACATAGATTTACTTCTCTGAGTTTTGGAGGCTGGAAAGTTTAAGATCAAGGGGTTGGTCAATTTGGTTTCTGCCAAGAGCTCTTTTCCTGGTTTGTACAACATCTTCTCCTTGTGTCCTCACACGGTGGAGAGAGAGAGAAAGTGTGTGCTCCGGGGTGTCTTCTTACAAAGGTAGTAATCCTGCGCTGGCCGGTTTGGCCCATGAACCAGAGAGTCCTGGGTTCGGTTCCCGCTAAGGGCACGTACCTTGGTTGCAGTTTGTCCCTGGCCCTGGTTGGGGTCGTGTGGGTGGCAACCAGTCGATGTGTCTCTCACATCAATGTTTCTCTCTCTCCCTTCCTTCCTCTCTCCCTCCTGCTCTATCTGAAGATAAATGCAAAAATGTCCTCGGGTGAGGATAAAAAAAACACAACAGGTAGTAATCCTGTTGAATCACAATTCCAACCTTATGATTTTACTTAATCTTAATTACCTACTTGTAGGCCCTGTCTCCAAATATAGTCACTTTGGGGGTTATACATTTTGGTGTACATAATCAATAGCAGTGTTTTAGACATACATTCTGTAAATAATTTAAAGAAAATAGAAGAACTGGGACTTGATTCATAAAGGATGTGACCTTTGAACAAAGGTATGAAGAATTGGGAGGAAATTCAGTTTCCAGAAGTTTGTCTGATTTGTTACCTTGATCAACCCAATCTCTGAAAACATGTAAAAACATCGTTAAATTGTTTTTGTTAAACACTCATTTAAATGCTCACAGTTAATACTCTGAGACCAAACATTAAGAGAAAGCAGGAGCTCAGAAGGGCAAGCATAAACAGAAATGTGCATTTACCTGGAAGGCATTTATAAAAGTGGGTGAATTCAAGCCGTATCCTATAGTCCAGGTCAATCATTTAAGTGTGCATTTTAAATAATCTTGCCCATTGCTGAAAGGATTTTAAAGAAAATATTCTGCTTGACAAATATGGCTAAATAGATTTTTTAAAATAGTCTCTCCAGATATTTGGGAAACAAAGGCAAGCCCCAGCCAAATTTTCAGCCAATAGCATATCTTGTTTGTTATTAAAATTTCAAGTCATGAATATATTGTAAAATAGTAATGGGAACTATGCAGGGTGGGGCAAAAGTATATTTACAGTTGTTTACATGGAAAAAAATAATACAGTTAATAAGTAATAGTACAAGATTGAATTCTGTGTTTTGTGTATTCACAACTGTAAACATACTTTTGCCCCACCCTGTGTTGTTCATAATCATCTGCCAGAAGTAATCTCACATCTTCTCTAAGAAACAAAATTGCAATATAGGTCTCCACAAAACCCACATGTAACTCTCCAAGGACTAGGAGCTCAACAACATAAGGAAACAAAGAAGCATAAATAAGAGCAAGAATAAATTAATAAACAGGATAATCATTACCATTATGATCACTTTGGATATTAGAAGACAAGAGATGAAATAGTTAATGTGTTTGATAGAACAAAATATTAGACTGACTATGCAAATGACAATCAAATGACTTTAAAATCAAGTGGATTTGAAAATAAACTATAATTCTCCCAGGGGAAAAAAATAATTCAATTAGAAACCAATAGCTGGGCTTAGTATAAAATGAAACTTAAATGAGAATTAGTGATTTGGAAAAAAAAACTAATTAAATAAATATTACTTTGGTTAGAAATAAGCCTTGGGTCTCATTCATACTCAAGAAGAAGATATGCAAAGATGTGGAGATAATTGGGGCCCAGGTTAAAACGTGTCTGCTGCAGAGTTCCATCTGTCCGCACACATGCACCCAACATACAACAATGAGATAGGTATAGGATAACACCCATATATATTTCCATTCAAAAAAGAATAAATTTGGAGGTCTAAAAAAGCCAGTGGTCTAAAGCAGTTCTAAAATCCTGTTTGAGAAATATTGGGAAGTCAATGATTAGGTTTTATATCCTAGGAATAATTCTCATTGGTTTTCAGCTCTGCTGTGTGAACTCTGGTTTCTGTCCTCGGAGTCCCGTTTAATGAAATGTATCACATGCTCACAGCTGACTATTTTTATCAGCCTGCTGCCTGAAGCCAGAACTTTGGGACCTCCAAAGAGCTCTTTTCATTTTGTATTCTCTCTGTCTCTTTCACCAAGTTGACAGAATCTTCACTGAAATAGTTTTCTCAAATAATTTTTGTATCTCTCGTGACTTTGAAGAGGCTGACAATCAAGTCATGCTTCCTTTTTGTTTAACAGTTAATTCTTCCAAGTATCTTTCCACTATTAGATTTTACTAAGCATCATGAGGAAACCAAAGAGCAGCTCCAACGCCGTGTCTGAAAATCTCCTTAACTACCTAACCAGGTTTATCGCTTGTATGTTCTGCTTTCCACCTAACTACCAGCAACATGTTAGCTGTTTCCTGCCACTGTTTCACTCCCTTCTTCCTCCTCACTGAAAGTGTCCTCTAAGTACAGATTTCTAGCAATAGCCTATTCAAGACAAATTAGACCTTTTCTTATTAAATGTATTGGGATGACATTGGTTGATAGGATCATATAGGTTTCAGGTGTGGGTTTCTATGTTACAAGATCTGTATATTGTACTGTGTGCCCACCACCCAAAGTCAAATCATCTTCTATCATCACATATTAGGCCCCCTTCACCATTATCAAAATAGTTTCAACTTCAGTACATGGTCCTGTTTCAAAGCCACTTTCACAATAGTCAGATGTTTGTTACCTGAGAATCCTACTCCCAAGTATTAAAATATGTATTTCATGCATTTTTTTTTGCAAAAGAATAGCACCACAAACTTAGCAGCCAAGAAATTACACATTATTATATCACAGTTTCTGTGAGCCAGAAATCCAGATGTGGTTTAGTTTGTTCCTCTACATGGCTGCAAAGAAGGTGACAGCCAGGTCTGTGTACTCACCAGAAAGTACAGCAGGGGAAGGACCTGCTTCCAAGCTCATGTGGATTGTTGGCAGCATTGAGTTCCAGGCAGGATTCCAGACTGCTCAGTACCTGACTGTTAACCAATGTCTCTCTCCCATTAAGTTCCTTTCCACTGAGCATATAGCGTGGCAACTTGCCTTTTCTAAGCCAGGGAGGGAGAGAGTCAGCTCACAAGACTTACATTATAATCTTACGTAACAAAATCATGGGTGTGGTGCTTTTGATCTAATTGTACATGTTAGAAGCAAATCACAAGTCGTGCCCACAATCGAGAGTCATGTTGCATGAGGAGTGCCAGGCATGAGGATAACTATGGTCTAGCATAGAGTCTATCCACCACAGCTTCTCAGAAATAATAATGCAAGTTAGAAGGCAATGGACACATAGCTTCAATATGATAAAATATTGCCTCAGGACCATTTGTGAAAAGAACAAAAAAATTCTTTTCAAATAAACAAAAGCTGTTTAGCTCGGCTGGTATGGTTCAGTGGACTGAGCGATGTCCCATGGATCGAGAGGTCCCGGTTGGATTCCAGGTCAAGGCACATGCTGGGGTTGTGAGCTTGATCCTCAGTAGGAGGTGTGCAGAAGGCAGCTCGATGTTTCCAACATCAATGTTTCTATCTCTCTCTCCCTTCTTCTCTCTCTAAAATATAAAAACATATTTTAAGAAACTGTTTATAACACTGACTCTCACTAATAGAAATTATAAAGATGACTAAAAGCATGAGAACATTTATCTCAGTGGAAAAGCTAGATTGTGAGAAGGAATACACAAATAAAATGATACATATACAATTAAACATAAATGATGATTGAATGAGGAAAGTTAATAATAAATTCTATTGTTTCAAGAATTTTCAAACTAAAATACCATGTAAATAAACCACAAAGCTATCTGCAGACTTCTTGTGCTGGGCTTGGAGGTGCCCAGGCGATGCCAAGTTGTGAACCAAGGCTGGCTGCTTCTCGTGCGGGGCCTGGGACCAATTAATGAGAGGTATGGGGCTTGCTGAGACCAGATGCTGCCTGTTTGAGAGATTTTAAGAAAATCTGAAGGAGGAGCCAAGACAGGCCAATCCCATGGTAAAGCCACTAGAAACAGCTTGGGTGAGCCCCAAAGTTGGGTGGGGCAGGGCCTCAGGGAATCACCAGGGCAGGGCAAACAGTGTGAGCCAGGTTGCTGCAGTCCCAGATATGTCGCCTGTCTGCCAGGCTCATGGGGAAGGGCTCACCAAAGGAACCAGGGCCTTCACCAGCATGTATGTCCAGGAGACAGCTGCCTCTCCAGCTCTCACCCTGATGCCAAACAACTCAGTTCTTCCCCGTATGTCTCTGGTGCCTTTCGAGCTGCCTCTCCCAAACTGGAACCTGGAGGGAGCAAGGTGGAGTAAGTCCATGTGTGGGCTCTTTAAGAGGAGCTGCCTGGGACTCTAGAAGCCTCAGCCTCCCTCAGCCTAAGTTCCCGCTGGTTTTAGAGGCAGAAGTGATGGGGACTTCTCTTCCTGGCACTGGAACCCTGAGCTGGGCGCCTGGTGTAGGACGGGGACCCTTCATTCCTCAGGGAGGACCTTCACAGCCGAGGTATCCTCCTGATTTTTATCCACCACACATGGGTGTGGGACCAGCCCCTCCCTGCCTCCACCCCTCCTACCAGTCTTGATGTGGCTGCTTCTTTAATTTTGTAGTGTAGGACTTCCATTCAGCTTGATGTCAGGCGGTTCTGAATGAAGGTTGTTCTTTAGCTTAGTTGTAATTTTGATGTGGTTGTATGAGGAAGTGATACCACATTTACCTACGCCACCATCTTGACTGGAAGTTTCAATGGATTTCTATAGAACCGATTGAATGTTGGAGAAATTCATATTTTATATTAGATCGTACTGCCTAGGGCATGCAATAGTTCTCCATTTATTTGGTAACTTTAATTAATGTCAGAAAATGTAATTAAATTATCTTTGAAAGACAATTTTACTCATTTTTATGGTTCTATGTCCTTTATTGATTTTTATTGACCTATTATACTAGATAAAACCTCCAGGGTAGCATTGAATAGACGTGATAATATTAAGCATCATTCATTTTGAAATCAGGGAAAAATACCTCAATATTTAAAGTTTTAGATGTACTATAGACTTTGGTTAATACCTTATCGGAGTAAGAAAATACTTTCTATTCCTAGTTTGCTGAGATATTTTTTAGTGTGACTGTTGACTTGTTCCAAATGCATTTTCTAAGCTATTGAGATAAACAGGCTTTTGTTGTTGTTGTTAACACTGGTTGATCTACAAGTTGTATACTTTCACTATCTATTTCTTTGTAATAGTTTCTCACTTGTATTAATTATATTTTCATCTTTGAGCTATGTGTGATTTGGAGATACGTTTATATTTCTTTGTTTAGATTTGTCTCTACCACCTTCTTTGTGCTCCATGCCCACACCTCTAGCTTTTCATTTATTTTACACTTTTCTTGCTTTTTTTTTTTAATTGAATTTTCTTACACTTAAGTCATCTGAAAGTTGAACACTATAGTGCTATTTAAAAATTTACTCAAGAAATACTTAAATGCCTATTTTTATTTTCAGTGTTTGAAGTTAATCAGTGTCTATATTATCATTCTAAATAATACAAAGAGTTTTAACATTTTGATTTTTACCACCTCCCTCCTGGGTAGAACACAGGCAGTGGCTGACCTTGCCCCAGAGTCAGCACACCCAGTGGACAGCTTCAGACCATGTCAAAGCACTGCCACCCAACCACCTCCACAAGTGACACACTCAAGGAGTGGACTCAGTGGGTACCAGAGCCCTGATGAAGTAAGTCTTGCTCTGTGTGGTGGGCCCCTACACAGCTGATCATCCAAGGTAGTCAGAGGTTGGTGGTCAGTGGGCACAGACCGTCCTTGCAGCTGATCAACATGAGTAAATCCCTTCCATTGACATGCCAATAGCAGTCAAGACTCAATTATAGCAGAAGAGGGTATACCATCCATATGAGGGTTGTACCTCATGGGCCCAGCTGGGGTGGACAGAGAGGCTGTGCCACTGTACCCTACAGGACACCTACTACAACAGGCCACCCTAGGAAGCCTAGGAGGAATAGCAACTCTACCTAACACAAAGAAACAAACACAGGGAGGCAGCCAAGATGAAGAGACAAAAAAAACATGTCCCAAATGAAAGAACAGAACAAAACTCTGGGAAAAGAACTAAACAAAATGGGGAGAAGCAATCAATCAGATGCAGAGTTCAAAACACTGCTTGCAAGGATGCTCAATGAACTTAATGAGAACATCAAGGAACTTAGTGAGGACCTCAAGAACATAATAAAGGACCAGTCAGAAATGAAGGATGCACTAACTGAAATAAAAAACAAAAAATTTACAGGGAATCAATAGTAGAGTAGATGAAGCCAAGAAGTAAACCATCAATTTGGAATATAAGGAAGCAAAACACACCCAATCAGAATAGCAAAAAGAATCCAAACAAATGAGGATAGTGTAAGAAGCCTCTGGGACAACTTCAAGCATACCAACATTCACATCTTGGGGGTGCCACAAGAAGAAAAGAGAGAGCAAGAAATTGAAAACTTATTTGAAAAAATAATGACAGAAAACTTCTCTAAATTGGTGAAGAAAACAAACATACAAGTCCAGGAAGCACAGAGAGTCCCAAACAATATGAACCCCAAGAAGCCCACACCAAGACACATCATCATCAAAATGCAAAAGGTTCAAGACAAAGAGAGAATCTTAAAAGCAGCAAGAGAAAAGCATTTAGTTACCTACTAAGAAGCTCCCATAAGACTGTCAGCCGATTTCTCAAAAGAAACTTTGCAGGCCAGAAAGGAATGGCAAAAAATATTTAAAGTGATGAAAAGCAAGGACTTACAATCAAGATTACTCTACCCTGCAAAGCTATCATTTAGAATCGATGACCATATAAAGAGTTTCCCAGCCAAGAAAAAGCTAAAGGAGTTCATCACCACCAAACTAGTATTATATGACATGTTGAAGGATCTTCTTGAAGATGAAGAGCAAAAATATGAACAATAAAATGGAAATAAATGCATATCTATCAACAATTGAATCTACAAACAAAATAAACAAGCAGAACAGAAACAGACTCATAGATACAGAGAACATTTTGTTGGTTGCCAGATGGGAGGGGAGTTGGGGGAATGGGTTAAAAAGGTGAAGGGATTAAGAAGTACAATTTGATTGTTAGACTGACAAACCTCAAAGGAAAGGGAGGGAGGGGGGAAGGGATAAACCAAATAACTTATTTGCATATATGCATAACCAGTGGACACCGACAATAGTGTGGGGAAGGCAGGAGGTGGGTGGGAATGGGGAGGAGGATGTCAAGGAGGAAAAAGGGAGCACATCTGTAATACATTCAACAATAAAGATAAATTTTAAAAGGAAAAAAAGAAATTCAGTGAAATTACCACAGGTTATATGAAAACTTAAAAGCTGATTCTCAATGTATATGGAAGAAAAATGGCTTAGAGAATAACCAAGACATTTTATTTTATTTTATCTTATTTAAAAAAAAATTTTTTTCTGTATTGATTTTAGAGGGAGAGGAAGGGGGAAGGAGAGAAATAGAAACATCAATGAGCAAGAACATCGATTGGCCACCTCCGGCATGCCCCCACTGGGGATTGGGCCCACAACCTGGGCATGTGCCCTGACTGGGAATCGAACCAGCGACCTCTTGGTGCACGGGTCAACACTCAACCACTGACCCACACCAGCCCGACACCAAGACATTTTAAAAGAACATAAACAGAATGCAGTAAAAACTATAGGTTACCAGATATCAAACATTGTAATAAAGCTATACTGAGGCACTATTTTATGAGTGTAGGAATAAATAATTTGATGAATGCATTAAAAACAGACCCTTATAATTGAACTTTTGATTTATGACAAAACAGCAAATCAGAGTAAAAAATATTTGTGACAAATTTAATATATTAAAATTAAGTATGTATTATTGTATACATTAGAAGTCATTTCAATACATACAGATAATAAAGTATAAAGACTCCTCAACTCATGAAGAAAAAGACAAATCTCCTAATAAGAAAATGGGCAAATATTCTTAGTAAGAGTATCCTAAAAGGAGACACTTCTATGGCTTATAAGCCTGAAAACACAGTCAGCATTAGTTATCCAAGAACTGCAAAGTAAACCCCTTTCGATATACACCAGCTTAGCAAACATTTTAGAAAGCTAATAGTTTTAAATGTTGGTGACAATGTGAAAAAAACAACAGGTATTATCCACTGCAGAAGGTAAGTGGTGAATTTTCATAAATCTGCTTTGGAAACCATTCTAGCATTGTGCAATAATGTTGAAAATTAAATAACTTATATCTCAGTAATTCCACGGTTAACTCTTATTCCTGAAAATGACTTCTACATATGCACCAGACAAAAGTACAAAAAATAGCCATGAGACAAGTTATTTTAAAATACCAAAAAGTAGTCACCAAAATATCCATTGATAATGGTGAGTCTAAGGAGCATAATATTAACTAAAAAAGAGTTTCAGAGTTCATATATATTGTAATTCTATTTATCTAATATTAAAAATATACAAAATTAAATGTTCCATTGTTTAAGACATAAGTATATATGGTAAAATCATAAAAAGAAGGAATATAGCCCTGGCCGGTTTGGCTCAGCGGTTAGAGTGTAGGCCCGAAGACTGATGAGTCGTGGGTTTGATTCCAGTCAAGTTGCGGTTCGTTCCCGGCCCTGGCTGTGGTTATGCGGGAGGCAACCAGTCGATGTGTCCCTCTCACATCGATGTTTCTCTCTCTCTCTCTCTCTCTCTCTCTCTCTCTCTCTCTCTCTCTCTCTCTCTCTCTCTCATTCTCTCTCTCCCTACCACTCTATCTGAACAAAGATGGAAAAATGTCCTCGTGTGAGGATTTAAAAAAAAAGAAGGAATATAATGATAAACACAGGAGAATGATTTTCTATGAGGAGGCACAGAATGGAACTGGATCTGATATTATATACAGGCTTTCTATGTATGATTAAAATGTAATTTTTTTTTAAGCTGGGCATCTTTTACTCTGATATGTAATATAATATAAACATATAAATGCATATCAATATAATATTAAACATTGGACATCTATCTATATCTTCAATAACTATTCAATAGTCAACAAAATAGTATTTTTAAAAACAATTGACAGCAAGAGAAAAGCATTTAGTTACCTACAAAGACGCTCCCATAAGCTGATTTCTCAAAAGAAACTTTGCAGGCCAGAAGGGAGTGGCAAGAAATATTTAAAGTGATGAAAAGCAAGGACCTACAATCAAGATTACTCTATCTTGCAGAGTGATGAAAATTACATTTTAATCATACATAGAGAGCCTATATACAATATCAGATCCAATTCCATTCTCTACCTCCTCATAGAGAACCATTCTCCTGTGTTTATCATTATATTCTTTTTTTTTTAAATCCTCACACGAGGACATTTTTTCAAGCTGGGCATCTTTTCCTCTGATATGTAATATAATATTAACATATAAACGCATATCAATACAATATTAAACATTGAATATCTGTATCTTCAATAACTATTCAATAGTCAAAAAAATAGTATTTTTAAAAACAATTAGTAGGTTTTTAAAAATATTTTAGGTCAGAAAGTGAGACGATGTTAATCCATGTAAAATTAACTGGCATGACTAACCTTAGTGGCAAGATTCAATATTTCATTTTGGTTAGATGGGTCAACGTGGAGACTCTGTGTCAGGCAATGAAGGAGGACACAGGACCCACAGTGTGACAGATTGTACTGTGCTCTGACCTCAAGGCTGGGGATGATGACCTTGTTCCTAGTGGTGGTCAGATACACTGCACATTTTTCACCTATAGGAAAAACATAATATTAATGTATCACTGCTATCCAAAATATCAAGTGATGGTTGGTCTTCTTAACTTTAATAAAACATGTTTAATAACAATGGTTGTCTAATGGGGAAAAGAGGCCTTTGTGGAATAAATTGAAGATAGATTTCAGAAATTATTGCATTACATTCTCAGCAATTCTTTTTTCTTGCATTATAAACTCCACCCTCCCTCCCCACCACCAATAGTCTGGTAAAAGATAACATTTAAAATTTAATAATCTTCCCTTTAGCAAGATCGGATGAGAAAAATATTGATGGTGTTCAGTTACAATGCAGAGTTCCTTTGGGTTATAGTTTCTGCTTCTTCTCTCTTATCAAATAGAAAATCAAGAGTATTCCCTTCCGGCCAGTAGGTAATACTCTACCAAATAGTGTTTTTAAAAGGTCTCACATATACATAGTATTACTACGGTGTCCTGCACTTTGCAAGTGGATTAATTCATTATTGTTAACTTACATATGTTATATTTTCTTCTGAACATGTCTCAGGGCTGGGATATACTAGTTATTTAATAATTATTACTGACTATGGAATGAATAGGAAAATTGTAGTCATATAAAATTTTACATATCTCTAACTGCAGGAATTTATGATCTGAGAAACATACTATCTATTTCAGGGAATATCAAGAATGTGTATAATATTGAGAAGAGATGTAATTTAAATGACAAATATAAATGTTTGCCCATTTCCTAGTTCCTCTAGCACAGGTTCCTGACCCAAACTCTGTGGATGATACTCCCCAATTCAAAAGAGAAATAACAAATTATTGACCCCAGTATCCTTGAAGAATAAAAATACCAGTAAAATGCTTCAGATACTAACAATACAAGAGAAAAGGAAACCTCACGGTGCTTAAATAGTGACTGTAAGAAAATAATTTCTTAAACAACTGTTCAGAAACACTGAAGTATGAAACGATCCATTTTTCAAGTCATTAGTATTCCGGTCCAGACCAAGGACAAATAAGATCAGATCATATTACCCACCGCTTTGTTAAAAGCTGAGTTCCTCCCTTTCCTTTTTCTTGCCACAGTACAGCAAGTTTCCTGAATGACAAGCAAGTTTTTTTTTTTTTCCAGATATTATCTGAATATATGTTAATATAAATAAAAAATAGAAATGTACTACTTGAAAAAAATTCTGGCCATCATCATATTGCAGAAAAGTGCTGTCTTGTTAGACATTGCAGGCTAGAATACATTTTCTAAGCTTTGTTCTCATTCAATTAATCAGAGCATACATTTCTATTTAATATTTAAACAAGTCTCTCTCTTTTTTCAAATATATAACTGAATCAAAAGCTGTGTGGGAACTGGTTTTTAATTCTTCTATTCATTGCCCACTGCCCATGCAGTGACATGTAAAAATAATTTGTCAGCCTATGTATGTCACCACTAATTAGTGCAGGTAAAATCAATTGCGAATAATTCTTTATTTGTGTATATTTTTAAACTACTCTTGTCTCTAAACAAACAAAAGTTGTTGTCACACACATACACACACACACACATTGCACACACATATACAACAATAAAAATAGCAGCAACAAAATTGGTGACAGTAACTTTCCTACTGGGAATGTATTGCCACATCTTCTTCTGGCTGCCTTCTGGTCTAGAAACTGGGAGTGCGTTGATATTTTTGAATTATATTAATCAGAAGTAGCATCTTCTGGTTTTATAAGCTCCATAGCTATGATTCACTCACCTCAGATTCAGGCCACCCTATGGCTCAGAGGCACACTGGAATCTGAGTAGCCATAAATTCTACTTTTTGCCAGAAAACTTGGATAAAAATAATATTTCTTTAGGTTTTAATTTTCTCCTTTCCAAGAATGAAAAAATGTGTGTTCACTGGCTTTCCCAAATAACACTAAGTTTAAATTTTTCAGAGGGCTGTATTCTACTTGTATTAATGCAGCTCCGTGTGAAGCATGGAGACTTTTTTTACTCTCTTATTAAGCTCACTAACTGATAGTAGAAGGAACTTTGTCAGGCTGGTCCTGGAAAGAAATGGTTAAAATACGGTCTTTGTGATCTATATAGGTTGAGTGCCTCTGACATGCTCATTAACAACTATTTTGAATAATTCAACATTGCTTGTATCTTTTTTTAAAGCAATCACATATTTGAGAAATGGAAGTTTTCACTGCATCCCTAACAAAATGCTATTCACTACATGTTCACTAGTGTAAATAGTCAATGTCATAAAATTATAGACAAAACTCTTGTAGTTAGAAAAAGTACAATTTGGAGAAGACATCTTAATCAAATATTTTTTTGTTTATTTTCAAATGCTTAGATTTAACTATACATTTAATTTAGGTAAATTAAAAGTAATTAAAATATTAAGGTACATTTAAGATTGAGAATTTCCTTACTTAAACTATGTAAGTTTGAAGTACAGATCACCTGGATTGCTAGAGTTCCAGAGTTTTATTTTTGGGAGGCTCCAAAGTATTTGCCAGCCACATGAAAATTAATGTTGACAAAATATAATTTGTTTCTAATCAAAGTTTATCAATTATGGGATAAAGTGATGATTGTCAAATAAGGAAGAAGTGAAGTAGGAACATATCTTTGTGAGATAAACATATTGAGAACTACTAGCTTTAAGTTAATTTCGAGTAAAATATTGTTTCAAATTAAATAAATATATAGAACAATATATATCATAACAGGAATAAGGAAAAGAAAGAGGTCAAAATACTAATACTATACTTCAAGCAAAATAATGAAACAAAATAGCAAAGAGCAAATGGCTAGTAATTTCTGACTCTAATGAGCTATCAGTGATAGGTTGTTAGAGCTACAGTCTGGAGGAGGTTATCTTTATCTAAATATAAAACTTTCACAATAATGCTATTAATTTTTCAGCATTTCTATTGTGAAATTCTAAAGGAACTTACAAAACATTGACTGAACCTACAAAACTGATAAAAAGTAGAAGCTTAAATTTAAACATGAACAAAACAACATAGGTGGGAACTGATCAATGGAACATACAAAAAGTGAACATTGTTTAAACAAAACCATATTGATTTTACTATTTGTTCATGTCAGATCCATGTTAAATTAAATAACAAATGGTTACCTACTGAGTCTAAGAGAAGTCAAAGTGTTTCTACATTTCTATAAAAGTATTTGATAGGAAAATCCCATTTTCATAGTCCAAAATAATTTATATTATCCAAGGAAGGTATTGCTATAAGTTAATTAGTTATTAAGAACATCTGATTTCAAATAGATACATATTTTAGTGTTTGCATTCAGATATAAAAACATAACAATAACACAAACTTAGTAATAGTGCCAAAATTCATAAAAATTAGATTTTACCGCAAAATACGTCAAGTGCATATTTAAATAAGTTAGATTTCCCTTACATAAGAGTAATTATTTCATGTAATATTATTTTCCTAAAAGTAATTGCATGAAAAATAACTTTTTTTCATAATTGACCTATGTAAGCCAAACTGAATGATTAAAGAGATTTAATGATAGAGGGAAAGCCACAAATCAAGTATAAATTGATATCTTCAAAGTTTTTGACTAGATATAGCATAAATGGAAGACACTGAGAAGTTACTATAGCAAGTAAAAAGATGAGATAAATGTATGGTTTATTATTGAAAAAGAACGATCTCATCACAATCTAGATAGTAGTGGATTATGCTCCAGAAAAGGCTCTTTAATTAGCATTTATTTATTACGAATCAGCATCATACAGCAGTGGGTGCATAAGGAGAAACAATAATAGTCTTGGTAAGGCTCAACAAATTGAAATAGGTGTGTTAGGATTGCTTGTTTCTTCTCTGAGAGAGATTTTCCTGGGGGTATCAACAGAATCACCAAAGAAGGCAAAATTGTTATTAGCAAATTGGCGTCTGAACCCAATGCTGACCCTTAGTCCAAAGAGTAACTTCAGTAAAATAGAGGGTATTTTTAAATGTTTATATCCAGTCAGGATAGCACAGAGTTCAACCCTTAGACCATTACAAAATAATCTTATATCAGCATTGTGATAGAATTTATTATATAAATTTGCATACTTCTAAAACTGAAAGGGGGCTTAAAATTACTATTAACTAATTGTAGAAAAATTATCTATGAAAAAAATAGTTTATTCTTTTGGTAGACTTATAAAATATATCTATTCTGAAGTTATTTTTTAAAAAACTAAAAATAACACAATCTGTGCACATTCACACACAATTTAAAAGTTATTTGTTATTTGAACTTTAAAACTAACTTATGTGCCCTGGCCAGTTTGGCTCAGCAGTTAGAGCATCTGCCTGCGGTCCAGAGAGACCCAGGTTCGATTCCCACTAAGGGCACGTACCTTGGTTGCAGTTTGTCCCCGGCCCTGGTTGGGTCAGGGCCTTGCGGGAGGCAGCCACTCAAAGTGTCCCTTTCACGTCAATGTTTCTCTCTCTCTCTCTCTCTCTCTTCCTCTCCTTCCCACTCTATCTGAACAAAAAATGGAAAAATGTCCTCAGGTGAGGATAAAAAAACAAAACAAACAAAAAAAAACAACAACAAAAAAAACTAATTTATGCAGCCTTTGTAAATTCAGCCTTTCTGGTGGGTATGTATTCTCATCTCATTGTACAGATGATGTGTTGTGGAATTGTGTACCTGAAACCTGTATAATTTTGTTAACCAGTATCACTCAATAAATTCAATAAAATGGAAAATAAAGATTCATAACATTTTTGTTCCATTATTATTTTTTATCTACTTCAAAGATTTAAGAATAATTTATCAAGATTTATTTATATACAACCATAGGGCCTTTTAAAAATTGAGTACACTTGGGGGTCATGGAGCTCATACTTTATCAAGCAGTGTATTTCCCTATGTTAAATTAAGAGTTTCATCGAGACCAGGTTAAAATGACTAAAGATGGTAGGTACAGGGAAATCACTTCAGGAACGTCCAGTTCTCACTAGCAGGAGGCACATTGCAAACACTGATTCTGATACTAATCTGTAGAACTGATGTTGATGAAGTGAGAACAAATCCCTGGCTCAAGTCATGTGAAATCTGTCTAGAAAAAAAACTAATATATTTAGGGGCTAATCTGAAACTTCCCAGGAAACAAGCAAAATATCTTCAGAGGCTTTTCTGCCATTGATGTCTGTAATTTTAGCAGAGGAATTACTAGTTATACTAGAGTTAAGTTACTTTTTTACCTGTTTTATTGTTGCAATATTTCCTTTGATTTTCTATAATTCCTTTCTTTGAATAACTTGAACAATTTTTGTACATCAATTTTACATATGAACAGAATTGATACAAATTTCTTCAAAAAGTTAAATTTTTTTGGGATGTGTTGTCAAGAAACCAGGACAGTCACGCTGTCAGTAATTCGTTTTATTTTTCTGTCCTCACTTACATTTGTCGTACTCTTTGCGATGGGTGGAAATGGATTTTCCTCAACATGGCACTTGAATATTTCAGTAGGCCAGTTGTAGGAGCTTGGGAGTGTGAAGTAACAGCCATGTAGGGAGAAGCTGTTTTTAGGGCATTAGGAGACACATTGTCAAGAGCATCAGCAGAAGCAGACTGTGTTGCAGCTGTTCTTCTGCATTATATAATAGGATACCCATATTTTAACTCTTGGCTGTCACAAGCGATTAACAAGGAATAAAGAAAATAACTTGAAATATTCATAAATAACTAGGAACTTTCACACACTTTGAAAGAGTCAGTTATATACTTCAAGTTTTCCTATCAAAATAGTCAAAACTTTATACCATTTTAAGCAATGGTTTATAGACAATTTCATTTTGTCTCTTTTTCCTGGTACATTTCTACATCGATAAAATATATTAGGTGACTATTTTATTAAAAAACATATATTTGTATTTTACAATTGTTGATATACTGAGATATTGGTGTCTATAATTTCTTCATTGCTAAGTAATAAAAATGAGAAAGTAGATGCATAAAAAAGGTATCAATCTTAAAGAATATACTGCAACTAACTTTTATATTAGTCACAAAACACAACCAATAGTGTTATTGTGAAGTTCTTACAAGAGTCAAGAGTGAATCTTTGTGGAAAAATGCCAAAGCTATTAAACTTAATGTTTGTTGAAAATGATCTAATAGCATTTCAGCCAAAGCATTAAAATTTAAACTTGTCTTTTCACCAAGCAAGCTATGAGTCTTTCCAAGAATGTGAAGGATCAGGTGATGTTCAAATGTACTCAGAGAAAGACGTCAACAACTTACTTTACTGAAATTCATGTCTAAAATTTTGTAAAGTATATATATGTAAATGAATAAAGAATATTGAAGAATAAATATTAGAAGTCAATCTTGATTAGAGATAAAATATAGTATAATTTTAGAAGGATTGATTAGAGCTAAATTATGGAGGAGTCTCTCAGTGAGGAAAAACGGATTTTATTCAAGATAGGGACCTGATGTTTTTGGAAGGTTAACCTGATGGTCAATATGTACAACAATAGTAAGGCAAGTTTTTAAACATGTATTTCAATTGCCTAACATTTATTGATGAGACTTAAGATGGTTCTTAAAAGTTAATATTATTAACAATCATTTAAATATGTAAGCTTGTGTACATGTAAATACATTTAGAATTTTTATATCACCTCTATTTATTATTGTTAGTAGCCCCTGTCCCCCCAGAATAAAGAAAGGTAACATCTCACTTTAAGATATATTTTTAAAATTCAATTTTGGAGAAACAACTTTAAAATGTAAATTAAATTTGCTGAAATAATAGAATTAAAAGACACTTCGGAAAACTCTATTTTTTTCTAATAAAACTTTTGTTGTACTCACTAGTCGAGAGATGGGAGGCATGCCTGCCATGCAGGACCTCATAGAAAAACACCAGGGTGATGATGAGACAAAAGAGAGGTGGTAGAGGATGCTTATAGCAGCCTTTTGGGGGTTTTCTTTGGGGCATAGTAAGCAGTGTGGTATTGGCTAGTTGGAATAAGTTCTTCAGTGGGCTTTGGGCTGTAGGAAAGCTTTCTAGCTGCCTGGAAGCTGACCCTGAGATGATTTAAGCAGAGGGTTATTTCCTCCTGAGGTACACGGGCCAAATACAAGAAGTATGGCTCTGGAATGGCTAGTTTACATATGTTCCCAGTTAGTACCTTTGCTATGACAAAGAGTTGGCTAGCCTAGGGAAGGGTAGTTTCATCCCAGCCAGAAAGTTTTTTTTTTTTTTTACGATGTCAAATACACACACGCATACACACATAATACAATCCGTTCTCTGATATTTTGACATCACATTAAAGAAAGTAGTTTGGGGTGATGATAGTGGAGATTTGTAGAAAGTAAGGCATAAGTTGCCTTAAACAGCATAGAAAACATTTTGAGAGTAGAAAGGGGGAACATGTGAAATACAAGGAGTGTCTGCAGGCCAGCTCGTAACTAACTTTCCAGTTAAATGGCATTAGGCAAGAAAAATAGATCTAAAAAAAAAAAAGAAAAAATAGATCTAAATTTTTCGGGGTTTTAAGAATATCTTGGTGAGATAAACCAAAGAACTTATATGCATGTATGTGTAACCAATGGACTTAGACAACAATAATGCTGTCGGGAGAGACAGGGTCAGGAGGAGGGTGTCTAGGGGGGAAATAGGAGAAACATCTGTAACAAAAATAAATTAATAAAAATTGCAAAAAAAAAAAGAATATCTTGGTGAAATTGTAGTCATTAGACCTTTATTTCATAATTAGTATTAAAGTGATAAAAATGTTTGGCACACAGGTCAAGACTGATTTTTTTCTGGATTCGTGTTATATGTGTTTGCATATATATTTTTGTCTGCGTGCTTTGTTTTTTCCCCCATATATATAAATCTGTTGATTCATCTATCATTTCCTAAAATAATCTAATTTTTATAACTAAAAATGGGGTTGTTTTTAAAAAGTTTTGAACACAAGAAGATATACTTGCCAATTCTTTTTAAAAACAAAAACAGTTATCCTTTGGTTTGTAATAGGCTTGATGTCATCTTCACTAACACAGTAGGTCAATATTATTGTAAACAAGTCATCAGTAAGCATTGGATCCTACTGAATATGATTTTAAAGCATAGAAGATGTTCCTGGGTCTTTCTATGTTAAAGTTTTCTTGCTATTTAAAATAGTTTTTGAAATTCAAAGATTATGCTTTGTGCCTACTGTTTTAAATCTTCCATATATTATGTGCTACTGATAGATATTATTAATGTCTGAATGCTTTCACAGAGAAACTCTCTTAAGCAATATGACTCCTTATTTCAGATAGCACAGTCATAAATTCTAGAGATAATAGAAATTTAGTCATGAGTTACTATGACATGTTGATTAAAATACATCTCTTTTAATGGGGAGAGTTAGGGAAAGACACAAACGTTCTTCAGCATTTTAACACAAAAGTTCTCACGTTTATTGATTTCAATAGAACCATTAAATTGATGCCATATTTAACAATATAACATTTTACATAGATTATTTTAGGACATAAAATAATATCTCAGAAAAGGGAAGTTTATGAGAGCTGAAAAAGGTTTAGGAATGGATTTTTCCTTATGGAACTTATTTTCTCTCTCTCAAGATATTCTTCCTTACTTGGATATGGGCCCAATGTGCCATCTCTACTTCTTTTACATTTTATGTAAATTTTCTCCACACATACACTATATAAATATATTCATAGTTTCTACTGTCTTGTAATGTAGACTTTCCTAGAGATCTTATAATTAAAACTTTACATGAGCTTCCTCTGACCCACGCTACTTTCATGAATGTTATAGGCCATCTACTTCTGCTTCTGATATTAACAGTATTCTTAATTCAGTAGTTCCTTTTTATAACTCTTGAGAAATAATATGGAGTAATTAACTAGATTTATTTATTTATTTGCATTTTTAAAAAAATTTTGGCTCAAAATATTGCTCAAAATATAGCATGCTGTCCACGGTTTAAGAATACCATACTAATTAGTTACTATTGGAAGAGAGACATTGCAGAATATAAAACAGCAACCTGCTTTGGCAACTTTTGCTCAGTGGTTAGAGCATAGGCCTATGGACCAGAGGGTTGCGGGTTCGATTCCCAAAAAGAGCATGTACATGGGTGTCAGGTGACCCCCGGCACTGTTTGGGGTTGTGTAGGAGGCAACAAGTCGATGTGTCTCTCTTACATTGATGTTTCTCTCCCTCCCTCCCATCTACTCTATCTAAAACTTGATGGAAAAATATCCTTGGATGAAGATTAAAAATCAAACAAACAAACAACAAAAAAACATACCAACCTGTTAGGTATAGGAAATAATTTTACCTTAAAGGGTTTTGACATAATACTTAGTACTATAATTAACATGATTTTTAAATTCATACTAAATTCTAAATGGAATAATAAAATAGAAAATATCAAAGAAACAGAAATGACAATTGTTTGTTATTATTTTTAAATAAGTCAAAATTATCCATGTATCTACAGTGATGCCCTTGGAAAAATCCTAATAACAAGAAAGAGAAATACATTTTCCCTTTTATTAACACATTTATTATGTGGCACCTGCATGAGAGAAAAAGCTGTTGTTATTCTCAAAAACAAAACAAAAAAAAAACAAAAACTACATTTCTGTCAATCGTTTAAACAGAAAAGATGCAAATGTTCATACTTAAATGCATATTCATATATTTTAAAATGCTAAATTGACCATGTTAAAATGATTTGCTGTATTTGTGAAGAGAGTTTTAAATTTCTAAATCAGTGATATGATTTCAACAATGAAAATAACCAACCCCTGATGTAATATATAACCCAAACCTTTTTTTTTCCTTAAAACATGACATTTTTAGAGATCATAAAGAAGAATTACTAAAACTTATAAAGTGCTGTATTATTCTGTTTTATTTTATTGGGTTTACTGGATCTTTTGTAAGTATAGCAACTAGAATAAACTAATACTCTCGAATTACTCTAGAGTATAACTAGGTAGGAAAAATTAAATTGCTGATGACATTTTAATGTCGTCTTTAACATAGTTATAAAAATAAAGAATTATATCAGAGGCATAAATATACTCCTTTAAACAGACCTTCAGTTTAATAGCACCAGCAATGTTTATTCAGTATGAGTCAAAAGATATGCTCAACATCAGGATGTATAAGATATGTACCCTCTCCACAAGAATGCTAGAGTGCATAGGGATTGAGCAGGAACAGAAAAACTAGGTAAAGGTAGATTACTATTTTGAAGGAAATTGGTAAATGCTATACATCTGTATTAATGGAGATTAGAGGGGAGAGAGAAATGAATTATTCCTGGGAATGGATGAAATATAAAGAAAGATTGACATTTCAGAAAACATTTGGATTTTATGGTATCTCTTCTGACTATGGTGGAGTTTTTCCACAATGAAGAACTATAAACACTGGAAAGACTTTGCAAATATACTTAGGTTCTAATGGCCTTAGGGATAAATATTTTAAGGCTAAAATAAATTATTTTAAATTAACCTTACTTCTACCTTTGCTTATTTTTATTCCTCTTCTCATGAGGCGTTTTCCCATTCACAGTTTGAGCATAAAGGTCTGTCAAAAAACAGCAGCCTAAAAATTGTACTATCTCACTAGACAAGATTGGGAAAATGCTCACATCAAAGCTACTGAGTCATCCAGGATTCAAGAGATTAAATCTTTGAGAATAAGAAACCTCAGAGAAATGTATCAGACATTATGGATGCAATTGGTTTTCAAAGATTTGCTGAGATCTGAGCTATCAGGTATCAAGTTAGAGGCAGAAACAATATAGAAAGCAACTGCTAAAGTGCTAAAAAACTAGGCTAGAATGTTGGCAGTCCCACAGTCAAGGAAGTCAAGACATTGAGATAAGGGCATGCCAATGAGTAGGGTTCTAGTGAAAACACAAACTTTCTAATAATATTACCTCTAAAATTCCATATCCAAAGAATTAAGGCAAACCAAAAATAACATGACTCTCCCAAAGTCTGAAATTCAATCTTGATCATATCACACTGATCTTCCTGTATTCCAATTGCCTAACAAAGAAAAAGTAAAGACAAACAGTAATACCCACCACCCCAAACTCTATAATTTCCATGTGCTAAACTCAACATTTAATTCTTTCAGTCAGGACAGGAGACAGGATCTTATTACCAAAATTCAATAGGAGATAAGATGCAATAGAAACAGATCTAGAAGCATTCATATATTATAGTTATAAGATAGATTTTAAAATAGCTATTACGAAACATGGGTGGGTGGAGGTAAAAATGGTATGGGGGAATAAATGGTGATGGGAAAAAAATAATTTAATTAAAAAATAAAATAGCTATTATTAAAATATTAAAGAAACTTAATGAAAAGAAAAATTGACTAGAAAAGTAGAATCAAATAGAAATTATAAAACTGAAAAATACAATAAGTAATATTTATAAATTAGAACTTAAATTTGAAAGAATATTAGAAACAGAAGAAGAGAGGATAAGTGAACTGGACAATGGGCAGTAGAAAATATCCAGTTTAAAACACAAGAAAAAAAAATAAAGAAAATTACAGAAGGGAGGTTAAGTGGCTGTGAGAAGCTCTACTACAACAATTAATTTGATAAACTCATTTGGTTTCTGAATTAAATGATACATCCTACCCTCTGAGTTTGAAGTGTCTACTTCTATTACTGATACTATTTCTCTGTTACAATCACTATATCACTATTAAGGAGCTCCAATCTCTAGTGGCATGTCCTACCATAAACTCTAGCTTATAGAGCTTAGATACCATAGGAACTTCTTAGTGATGCTGGTTCCCCTTCAGGAACACATTCTTGTTGCTTTGGTAAGTGATAGGTATATCATCTGAGCTCCTGTGAAAAAAAGTCATCTGGTGTATTTTCTGGCCTTAGAGAATTGACTCAACATGCCCATTTCTTTAAACCTTTCAAGCTCTTCTATAATTTACTGCAATTATGTTATTATTTTGCCTCACGTAGTTTGTGTCATTGTTTCTTCCATGCTTTTGTGATTTATTATAGAATCAGATTTATACTATTTTCTTGTTAATGTATGTGTATATAGAGAAGGCTTATATATAATAATATCTTTATTTTCTAAAAGTATGTTCTAGCCCCTTAGATCATTCTCAGTGAAGACTACAGACCCATATATGCCAATGTACCCAGGGAAGTTCTGGAGTTAAAATAGCAATATAGCAGCAGTTCTCAACCTATGGGTCGCGACCCCTTCAGAGTTTGAACAACCCTTTTATAGGAGTTGCCTAAGACCATCAGAAAACACATATTTCCCATGGTCTTAGGAAACGAGACACCACTCCTCTATCCATCTCCAGGCAGGTCCGCCCACATGCAGATATGCCCACATACAACATGAGGAACTGTATTAAAGGGTCAAGGCATTAGGAAGGTTGAGAAGCACTGCCCTATAGAATTGTTCCCAATTATTTTAAAGGACTGAGATTTTATGCCTTTGTATTTATCATTCATTATATTGAGCTATTCCTGGAGTTCCTGGAAAGACTGGTGACCTTGGATGAAACAGTACTCTACTGCTGAGGCCCTTGCTAGTGATGGTTGATAGCCTCCATCTTCCAGCAGTAATCCAATCAGTTAGGGGAATTTGTCCTGACTTTCTGAAGAAGGATGTGAGTGATACTTAATGGTGTCCAACAAAACTAATTACTAAACTCTAGAAATAATGTCAAGGGAAAACAAATGCAACTAGACAACAATTGCCAAATTAAATGAAAAGAGAACATTTCTATAGATGTTTATAGTAATTTTAAAATATCTTGGAATATATTATTTAAAATTTTTGAGTAAATTTATTGAGAACTTATTGGTAATGAGTTGCTCCTTGAAAAACACAACAAATAAAAACTTATAGAAGAAGGAAATATGTGAATTATCTTACATTTATTAAGAAGTTTAATCTGAAGATAAGAACATTTTCAAGAAAAAAAAATACCATGCTTAGATGACTTCACTTGTAAATTCTCCAAATATACAGAAAAAATAATATTAACTATATATATATATTTCATAATATAAAAAAATAGAAAACACTTCTCAAAACTGAGTATGAAGAGTGCATACTATTTTTCCATAAATACGTCAAGGATATTTCAATAAAGGATATTTATTGTCATGAAAATAGACACAAATACTAAAATCAAAATATTTATAATAATATTATACTATATATATTATTTTAAACAGTTGAATCTGTTGCAAGATAGACCATAAAGATTGTAGACGATAACAGTGGAGAATATTTTTATGGAATTGGAGGAGTCAAAGTCATTTTTTAAAAATCCAGGACACAAACAATGCAAACCAAAAGGACAAAGATTCATAAAATAGATTTTATTCATATTTGATCTTGTACTTATTAAAATATGTTATTAAAATAGAGAAAGAACAAGCCATGAAAAGGGAGACTTTTTTTTTTTAGATTTTTTTCTTTATTGACTTTTTAGAGAGAGAGGAAGGGAGAGGGAGAGAGATAGAAACATCGATGAGAGAGAACATTGATTGGCCCCCTCCTGCATGCCCCTCACTGGGGATTGGGCCCACAACCTGGAAATGTGTCCTGGCCAGGAATCAAACCGGTGACCTCTTGGTGCATGGGTTGATGCTCAACTGCTGAGCCACACTGGTTGGGCAAAGGGAGACATTTTTTATGTTCATCTGACAAAATATTTTTAAAGTAATATAGCTATTTTTAAAAATCCATTTTAAAAATGTAAAAAAATTGGCCCTGGCCAGTTTGGCTCAGCAGTTAGAGCGTCAGCCCGCGGACCAGGGAGGCCCGGGTTCGGTTCCCATGAAGGACACGTACCTCAGTTGCAGTTTGTCCCCGGCCCTGGTTGGGGTCGTGTGGGTGGCAGCCAGTCGATGTGTCTCTCTCACATTGATGTTTCTCTATGTAAAAAAATAGAATAAAAATGTAAAAAAATTGAAAGAGATATTACAAAAGAAGATATTCTAAATACCAATAAGCACATGGAAAGATACTGATATGACTAATCATAAGGAAAATGAATGTTAAATTTACAGTGAAATACCTTCACACTTCCACCAAAAATTCTAGCACAAAAAATGAAAACTAACAGTAAAAGTAAACACTGAGTAAGGTGGAACTGGAACTCTCATACTAAACTGTACAAAATCGTTTATGATACAAATGTCTCGTAAAGATTTCCAGGAACAAAATTTTGTAACGTCTTTGCTCTTGCTCCCAAGAGACCAATGGAAAACTGTCTCCCTACAGCGATGATCTTGAAATGAATCTATTCTAATGTTGTTGTTTTTTCTTTTCAGATGGACATCTCTGCAATCTATGAAAGTCCATCCTTCCTCCAGTCTTGAAAAAAGCTTTTCTGAGAGTGCATGTTCTTCCTTTCCATAAAGGGCTAAAATATTGATCTCATAAGGTATATCAACATTAAATGGGATTATTTTGATGAAAGAGTTAGCACAGCACAAGGAGTATAATGGCACTTGCTAAATGGTAGTTTTCCTTTATGCTATTTTCCCACTCTAATACATGCAACAACTGAGTAATAATAAAATAAATTTAGAGAAATAAACTAAACTAAAATTCTTTGATAAATAATACTTTATCAGTTGCAACCATTATTCTTATAAGGAAGCACTGAGCTTACAGTCTTTATATGATAAGGTAAAATTGTAAAATTTAATGTGGTTATTAGATCTTAAAGGGCATTGTCACATTGAGTTTCAAATCTTAAATTATAGTTCAATAAAGAATACGTCCTATAAGCCAGATAGCCTAAATTATATAATATTTCAATGGCTAAAGACCTTAAAAATAGCATACAAATAAAGGATATATTTTCTTTTTCTCTAAGCTCAGGTATAATATATGCATGATGACAGGTAACATTTTTTTCCTTTATGTATGCTGTATAAATTTTCAAAGTTCATACAGACAAATGTGCACTTTTCAGAAACAAAGGAGCAAAATGAGGAAGATCCTGTGTAGAAATATCCATTAGGTTTCTTTCATTGGTAAATTTAAGCATGTTTTAAAAACATCACTTTTTGGATGTTCTAAGATGTTTACTTCTCTAGAGAGTTTTGAAGATTTACCATAATTTTTCAGTGTACTATTTGTTTATGCTCTGAAACTCAAATTTAATTCCAAATGAAGAAAAAACTTTATTTCTCCAAGTCACATTTTACTCACAGAATACTTGTAAGCAATGATGCTTTTCATGTCACTTTTTCCTGAAAATCTAAAACATAAATAGCCAGCAGCATCAGGCTTGTTCGTGTACCTCTGAAGCCATGGAGTAGTCTTAATTCTCAATATGACCAAGAGCAAAGAATATGAATTATTCATTTGATTTGGAACTCTTCCTCTTAGTATTAAAAAACAAACAAACAAAAAAAAACACTCCTTAACAAATTCCCTGAAGATTCAACATACATATATTTTCCAGTGTGTCCTGGTTTATTTCTTGGAAATTTTCACTTGGTCTTCTTTCAAGAGGCTAAATTGACTACTAGCTTAATACCTGCAATTAAAGCAGACACTTCGCTACCACTGTGCATTGCTTCTGCCAACTGTATGCTGCACATTTTGACCTTACCTAGGCTGCTCCCCTTACTTGGGTGACTTTTCCTTTCTAACTTATTTATTAAATAATATTTCGGAAAGAAAATCTTCAAAATTTAGAAATGAAAGAAATCACCCCAGTTAATTATTATTTGATCTAATTTTTCTCCTATTCTCAGCCCTCTTTTATGTGACTTTTCTTTACACCCTAATAACATACAACTTTCTTTGGAAGCCATTATTGTTTGTGAAAATAGATACAACTTTTGCTCATTTTAGAAGATTTTATTGAAATTTGTGATGTTGTAAATATTAGAAATATAAACAAGGAAATATTTTATGCTCAGTTCCTAGAAGCATATTTTAATTAAACCCTCTTCATATTGCAATTTCTTTTGCTAGTGTAGTAGATGGAGATACTTTATCCAGATCCCCTTTCAAGACAAGGCTTGGTGCCTGACGTAGGTAATTCAATCAGCACTCAAACTCCATTTTCAACCACCTCAAGGTCTAATTTAGCTCTGGAAACTAATTGCCTTACCTGAAGTCATTTCCTGAGCAATTTTAGGTTATAAATACCTGGATTTCTCAGCTCAGCATGGAAACCTACTTGCTCCAGAGGACCTTAACAATTTGGCCAAGGTTTTATAAAGCCTAGATTATAAATTAACCATTCCTGCCTGTTTTTCTTCCATACACAGTTGTTGATACACAATAAATAATTGGTACCCAAACTTTATTCCAACTTCTGTTTCTAGAGGACTCTATAAGCTTGATGACAGAAGTAGCCTAAGAAAATAAATTATGAGAGATCCAGTCTGAAATGATAACTCCCATCACTGACTGGAAGTAGAAAACAGCCCCAGGCTGTCCAACTTGACAAATACTTACTGCTGGGGAATTGGCAGGGTGTACTGTAGGAGTGCAATAGATGGTGTTATATATCAAGGGTCTGAGATATAGAAAAGAAATAGAAGTTATAAAAATATAGGATCAGATAACTATTGCTAAATGCCATTAATGCTCTACAACAAGATAATAAACAGTTGGGGTTCCAGTCTATTAAAAGCAAGGTGTGAAAGTTAGAAGGAATCCATACAGAGAAATTACCATCTAAGAGCAATTCTGAGACCAAGCCCAGAACACAGACCAGATGGCTTAACATCACTGTGGTTAAATGTCCAACAAAAGCAGCTCTTTTTGACAAAATCAGAGTTCTAATTGGAAAAGTCTCATTCCTCAACAGATGAGATGGTAACATCTGAATGGCTTCCTTGAAGAAATTAATTAATTTTGAAAATTTATTTGAACCTTCTGATTCTGCTCACATGGCCCATGCCTGCTTATTAAAAGTGAGCATGTCTCTCTGCCCTACATTGAAGACTATATAGAAACATCTACCCTGCAATGAAAAAAACACCTCCACTCAGGATTTGCTCCCATCTCTCTTCCCAGCCATGGGGCTTAAAATTAAAGTTAAATTATAGAATAACTTAGCTGGGAATATGCTAATCCACCTAAGGTGGAAATGAACTGTTCTCAAAGAAACTGAAAGCTGTAAGATCTACCTACTTTATAACAACAGTATCTGAGTGAATGTGCAAGGGAATGAAATTTGAGGATCCTTGATCGATTTTATATATCCAGTATATAAAATAAGATCAATTAGATCAATTTTATATTTATAATAAATAAAATGGGATCAATTTTATGTATTTATATATATATATATGCAATATATAAAGTTGGATCAATTATATATATGTAATATATTAAATTGGATAAGGAAACCTTTTTTTTTTTTTTTTTTCAGAGTATACTCCAAATATATAGAATGTAGCACCCTAACAGTTTTCGAGTGATGGTGAGAATTGCTGCTAGGGTGTCGCACACTGAGCAAAGTGAAACACAAGAATTGCATGACATGCTTCAGAGAGGCAAACATGCTGAAATAGGCACAATATGCATGAATAGAAGACCTATCAAGAGGTTATGTCTTATGGGAAATCCTGGGAGGACTGTCATTTACCAAGGATATGGGAATAACCTACTAGGAGAGATCCTAGCATCAATAAAACATTCATTCTTGATATAATGCTGACCAATCAGATTACGCAAGTGGTACCTGATACACTGTGTCTAGGAAAGCACATACACTCTCAAAGGTAAAAGATAGACTCCGTGAAGATTCAGCAGCCTGCCATGTCTATTACAGGTTTAGATCTCCAGTGGTCAGTGGCATATCAGGACCTCCCTTCAGAGTAAAAACCAATATCGTATTTTATAAATGTTATGACATAAAGGTGCCTCTCAGGTTTTGGAGGCAGTGGATTCCACTTTTTGAAGCTATAGATACACAAGCTGACAGAAAAGGTTGCCAGATGTCAGTTAGACCAATAGCAAATCGAGGCTCTATGGCAGCAAGGCCATAAAATCCAGTAGACACTCTGATGTTGGAGTGTTGGAAAAGTACATTATAAAGTTGATGAAAATTTCTTTAATAAGCCACCCTAGTCATGCTTTTTGGGCCTTTGTAGAAAGGCAACACCTGAATACTAAACACAAACTGACCACACAACTAAGAACTACCCATCATGAGCTTGATCCTATTAGACACAAGAAGGTCATAGGTCAGGCTGGCATCCAGATATAGCAACAGAATTCCTGAAAGCCTTAAAATAAAGAAAACAAAGTCTGATAAAAACAGAACACATATCAAAGGACTGTGGCACAACCAGAAGTAATGTTATATATACATAAAGGGAATATCAGACTAAAAAGTAAAAGAAAAGCAGTAGAAGAAATATTTGAAAAAAACAATGAAAGAGAATTTCCCCAAATTAATATCAGCTATCAAACCACAGATCCAGTAAGCTCAAAAAGCACCAAGAAGGATAAATACCTCCAAAACCAACATTTAGGCACATCATTTTTAAACTATAGAAAATCAAAGATTAAAAAAAAAAAAAATCCTGAAGGTATCCAGAGGAAAAGAAACACTTTACCTATAGATTAACAAAGGTAAGTATTACATGTAACTTCTCAGAAACCAAGCAAGATGGGAGTGGAGTGAAATATTTAGTGTTGAGAGGGACGAAAAACAAAACAAAAAACACCAAACTAAAATTCTTTATCATAAGAAATCATCCTTCAAAAATGAATGGAAAACAATGAAATTTTAGACAAACAAAAATTGAGAAAATCGAGTGCCAATGGACTTGTTTTTCAAGAAAGGTTAAAAGAAATGCTTTAGAGAGAAGGTAATTATATAGCTCAGAAACTCAGATATACAGAAAGGAAGAAAATCAAAGAAAAAATAAGTGAAGGTAAAATAAATTTTTTATTTTTCTTATTCTTAATTGATCTAACAGATAATAGTTTGTTTAGAAAATAGTGGCAACCATGTATTCAATTATCTATGTGTGTGTACATTATACCACATATATGAAATGAATTATAGCAATGATACAAAGAACAGGAAGAAGAAATTAAGATTATTTGGTTATTATATGGCACTCATACTACCCATGAAACAGTATAATATTATGTGAAATTAGATTTGGATTAAATGAAAATATATTTGGCAAACTATAAGACAACCACACACACACAAAATGGGAAATATAATCAATATACTAAGAAAGGAGAGAGGGTAGAATAGTATAAGATGCTCAGTTAAAACCACAAAAATGTGCAAAAGACTTGGAAGCAAGAACAGGAGAAAAAAAGAAAAAGAAAACACTAGAAAACAGCAACAAATATTGTAGATATGAATCCAACTGTATCCCAAATCATTCTGAATGTGAATGGTCTAAATGCACCAAAGACAGATTGTCAGAGTAGGCCTCAAAACAAAACCCAACTATATATTATCAATAAGAAACACACTTTAAATATAAAGATACATATAGATTAAAAGTAAATTGGTGAAATAAAATATACATACTAACATAAATCAAAAGAAATCAAGAGCAATTATATTAATTTCAGACAGCAAAGACCTCAAAATAAGGAGAGTTATCAGGGATAAAGAAAATCATTACATAATCATAAAATGGTCAGTTTTCAAGAAGACAAAATGATGCTTAACGTATATGTGCCTAACCACAGAGTATCAAATTACATGAGAGAAAAATTCATAGAACTGTAAGGAGAAATAGATGAATCCATTATCATAGCTGGAGATTTCAACACCTCTCTCTCAGACATGGACAGATCCAGAAAGCAAAAAATCAGTAAGGAACTTAATTGTTGAACTCAACCACACCATCAATTAACTGTATATAATTAACATCTATAGATGAATTCATCCAATAACAGCAGAATACACATTTATCTCACTTTCACATTGAACATTCACCAAGACAGACCACATTATGGGCCATGAAACAAACCTTACAATTTTAAAGAGTAAAAATCACCCAATGTCTTTTCTAAGACCACAACAAAACTAAACGAGAAATCAAAAACAGAAAATAATTAGAAAATTTCGTAATGTGAGGGTATTAAATAAAACTCTTCTAAATAACACATAAGTCAAAAATGAAATTTCAAGAGAAATTATTTAAAATTTGAACTGAGTGAACATGAAAACACCACTTACCAAAATTTGTGGAATGCAATAAAAACACTTCTTAGAAGTCAATGTAAGAAGATGTAAAAATCAGTCATCTAAGTTTCTACCATAGGAAATGATAAAAGAACAAATTAAATTCAAACTAAGCAGAAGAAAAGAAATAATACAAATTACAGCAGAAATCAATGAAATTGAAAATAGGAACTTAGTGAAAATCAACAAAACAAAAATTTGTTTCTTTGAAAAGAACAATATATTTGATAAGCTTCTTCTAGCCAGTTTAAGAAAATGAAAGAGGAGACCCAAATTGCAAGTTCAAAAATAAAAGAAGGGGCATCTCTACAAATCCCATAAAATATAAAATAATAATAAAGGAATACTATGAATATCACTGTGCCCACAAATTTGGTAACAGAGAAAAAAATGGACCAATTCCTTAAAAGACACAATCTAACAAAACTTACAGAAGAAGAAATAGCCAGTTGAGTAGTCCTATATCTACTAAAGAAATTCAACTGATAATTAATAACCTTTCAAAACAGAAAGTACCAGCTTCAGATGAGTTCTCTGATGAATTCTACCAAACATTTAAGGAATTAATTATACCAATATTCAACCATCTCTTTCAGAGGATAGATGCAGAAGCAGTACTTTTTAACTCATTCTCTGAGGTCAGCATCACCCTAATACTAAAATCAGACAAATACAATAAGTAAAAGAAAACTACTGGCACTCTTTTCCATGATACAAAAATCTTCAACAAAATATTACCAAACTGAATCCAAAGTATTAAAAGAATTACACACCACAACCAAGTAAGATTTATCCTGGGTATGCTAGGCTAGTTCAACATTTATAAATAATTGGTGTAATCTGTCACATCAACAAACTAAAAAATGAAACATTACCTGATCATATCAGTACATGTGGAAAAGTGTTTAACAGAGGCCAATAACTATTCATGATAAATACTCTGTAAACTAGGAACAGAGGGGAACTTCCTCAAGTTGACCAAGACCATCTTTAAAAACACCTATGGCTAGCTCTGGCCGGTGTGGCTCAGTAGGTTGAGCATTGTCCCATGCACTGAGAGGTCACCAGTTTGATTCCTGGTCAGAGCATATGCCTGGGTCGCAGGCTTGACCCACAATAGGGGGTGTGCAGGATGTAGCCAATTGGTGTTTCTCTCCTTTCTTCTCTCTCTCTCAAATCAATAAAAACATATTTAAAAAAATTAAAAATCTATGATTAACATCAAACTAAATGGTGAGACATTCAAAGCTTTCCCTCTGAGATTTTGTATAAGGCAAGGATGTCCCCATTCAAAACCCCTTTTCAACATCATAATACAATTCTATGTATCCTTCATAAATGTCAATAAAAAGTCCCTAACACAATACTAGCAAACCAAGACTAGTCACACACATGAGGGGCATAACCAAGTGGAATTTATTTGAATATTTCAAGATATAAAAATTAACCAACATAATACACTGTATTAATAAAATAAATGCAAAACTACATGGTCATTACAATAGATGCAGAAAACGTATTTGACAAAACTCAATATATTTTCATGATAAAAATGCTAACTAAGTAAGAATAGAAGATAAATTTTTTAACCTGATAAGTAAATTTTTAAAAATCTATAGCTCACATTCAACTTAATGGTGAGAGACTGAAAACCATCCTTCTAACATCAAGAATAAGACAAGTTTGTGCACTCATGCAATTCCTATTTAACATTGTATTGGAGATTTTAGCCAGAGCAATTACAGGAGAAATAAATTAAAGGCATCTAGAATAGAAAAAAGAAGAAATAAAACGACCTCTGTTATACGTTTTATTAGTGTAAATTTTGTGGTATGTGAATTATACCTTATTTTTATAACATAACTCAACAATAAGAAAGCAAGCAAATCAGTAATTAATGGACATGATATCTGAATACACAATCACCTCAGAAGACTTATAAATTGTAAATTGACACATTAGAAAGTCATTAATATTATTACTAATTAAAGAAATACAAATTATAGCTATAATAAATTATCACAACTCACATATATTAGAACTGCAAAACACATTAATGAAAAAAGAAAAAAGAAATACAAATGCTGGTAAAGATGAGGGAGAAATTGAACTCTTCCATTCCTGGAGAAAATGGCATAGCACCTTTATAAAAGAGTTTGATAGTTTCTCATCAAGTTAAATCTACATTGACCTAAACTAACAAGAAAAACAGAGGCAGACTCATAGATAGAGAGCCTACTGACAGCTATTGGGGTAGGGTTGGGAGGGGGTTGTGAGGCTGGGAGGGTTGGTGGAAATATTGAGCAAAAAAAAAATAAAGAAAGAAAACAACACATGGACACGGACAACAGTGTGGTGATTGTTAGGGGAAGTGGGGAGTAGGAGGGTGGAAGAGGATATAAAGGGGATAAATGATGATGGAAGGAGACTTGACTTGGGGTGGTGAACACACAATGCAGTGTACATAGATGGATGTGGAATTGTGGACCTGAAGTCAGTCTAATTTTGTTAACTAGTGTCACCCCAATACATTCAATAGAAAGGAAAAAAAATTAAATCTACATTTATCACATGATCAGCAGTGCCACTCCTGGATACTTACCCTAGAGAAATCAAATGTCATTTTCACAATAAAAACCTATACGCAAATATTTACAGCAGTATTATCAATATTTTCAAAACACTGGAAATTACCCGAATGTCTTCCAATAAATGAATGGATAAAGAAACTATGTTATATCTATATGTTGAAATACAACTCATCAGTTAAAAAGATTTAACAGAACATAACAATCTGGGTGAACTTCACATTGATTTTGCTCATTGAAAGAAGCCAGTCTCAAAAGATTTGATCTCTTGGATTCCATTTATGTCACCCTCAGGAAAAAGCAAAACCATATGAATGGAAAACAAATCAGCGACCGCCAGATGTTAGGTGTCATGTGAGAATTTGTTGAAAAGGGAACATATGAAGCGTGTTTTGTGGTTGTGTAATTGTTTCATAACTTGTTTGTGGTGGTGGTTACACCAACCTATGTGTTGATTTTTGTAGAACAGTACATGGGGAAAAACTGAATTTATATATGTAAATCTTAAAAAATAACAGAAATTACAGGTTTTAACAAAAGGCTATTGGCCAATGTTAACATAGTTTTTAAAAACTATTTTCAAAGTAAATCTAATATATAAATATTTCTTTGATTTTTATAGTTGCTCATTTTCCCCTTTTGCTTCTATTTTGCAATAGCCTAGAATACATCAATGTTTATACAATAAGCATCTCAGATTTATACAAGCAAACTATGATTTACTTAGTAGACATACCAATTCAGTTCTCAATTGACATTCAGAGTCAAATGAGAATTTGAATTATTTTAAGCATTTAGTTTTATAAATTCCTTGGCTTAGTACAATACTGATTCTACAAAGGCTCTTAGTTAAAGATTTTGGCTAATTAAATTATGCCCATATATTCAACTATAATTTACAGCTTTGAATTTATTCATAACTACATATTAAAGCCTAATGCAGGCTACTGCCAGAGAATCCCCTACAGAGAAACTATTTCCAGATTTTATAGATATATCTATTTACACATACATTTACTACAATCAAATTGTGTTACATATCATAAAAGTTGGTGTTTTTACTATTTCGGATTTAATTTTGGTCCGGGACATTCACGCTTACATGTCCTTTGCTATCTGAACTACTACATCATAAGACAGCACTGTGATTGTCAATGTGAATATTTGATTATTTTATACCTTCTAAAAATAGAACATAAGCAGAAGCCATGCCTAGCTGTTTTACAAAATATTATTTTGAAGCCAATGTATTTACTTTGGTGATATTGCATTAATTCTCTACTTATAGATTCTAGGACTAATAATGAAGAATAAAGAACTCAGGCAATTTCTCTGTGGACTACTGGAATAAGTATTGCACATGGAGAAAGACCTTTTGCACTAAAAATTTGTCACAAGCTAATTTTAAACTAACCTGACCCTTGTTCTCATTGATTTGTTATATATGAGAGTGACTCTCACTTTGTTTAAAAACACATAGCTGACTATTATTTGGATATATTTCAATAGAATAATTGGAGCTCAAGCAATATTAAATGATGTAAAAATATAGCCTTTTCCCGAGTTGCAGAAAGACCCATATATTCAGAAACTTAAGAGTATTCATAGCCCAAGAACATTTTAGAACTAATGACAAGCTGTACTTTCCCTCCTTTCATT
The DNA here is from genome assembly GCA_030848825.1 of Tadarida brasiliensis. NCBI lineage: Eukaryota > Metazoa > Chordata > Mammalia > Chiroptera > Molossidae > Tadarida > Tadarida brasiliensis. The sequence continues at coordinate 78,602,479 of CM061266.1, forward strand.
TGGTCACTAAAAAGTAAATAAATAATAGTTGTATAAAGCAACATCAGTAGCAATAATAGCAGGATGCCATCTGAAGAGGAAGGACTTCAGTACCTTTTTGAGACACTGCATCAGATTGAGGAGAGATACTCAGTAAAATGGATATGAGAAAATATATGTACTTGGACATAGTGAACAGGTATCTGAGGAACTGAATTGTATAGCAGAAACCCCAAGCTTAGGTTGAGCAAAACAGGGAATAATAAATGTGTGAGTCAGCTAAAGAGAATTGGGTGAAATTCTGAATGGTAAACACATATGAACAAAATACATATTCCCAACTCAGAATCTCAGATTTTCTAACTTTTATCTCTACTAATGGGCATAGATGTCTTTGTTTTGCCCAAATAGTGTTCTTTGGTAATTTATACTTTTGCAAACTTTATTTTGGTCCACTACACTGCTTGTTATTTAGCCATCTTCATTGATTTTGGTTCAAAATATATGTGAATTTGTTTATGCAGTTAGTATATGGAATAAAAGTCAAACAGTGTTTCCTGCACCTTTGGAAACAAAGACATCATGTCAGAAAAATATTAAAACATAATGTTACTTTGCTAATGAATTCAAAAGAAAAGTGTATATGTCCATATTTACAAAGTGGTAATACAACAGACATGTCAAAAGTATTTCTACTGTATTTCTATATGAATTACCTAACTTCACATGTCATATTGTTATTAGAGGTTGCATTAAGGGTGAAAAGTCTATCATAATTAAAATAAACAAAGAGACTAGATCTACCTTTTGCCCACAAATTAATTTACTTTCTCTTTGTAAAACATTATATTTATTTATGATCATTTAAAAAATATTTAGTTATAGTACCCCTTTTTTTGTGTGCTTTTAAACAATGTTAAATGTAACAGGTGCCCTTATTACAATACTGGGTACACAGTAATGCACCCAAATATTCTGGAGGAACTTATTAACCTGTCATTTGATTCTGTAGTTTGATTCTAAAATTAATAACTTCAAATATTTGCTGTTAAAACATATATTATTAGCATTCAGCACCTGTCATGGTTTAAAAGAAAATTAATGCAAATTGGAATTGGATGATAATGTGGAGAGAACTATGTTGTTTGCCTAATGGTCTACATTTTTTTGTTCTTGAAATAATTTTCCTTCAAATCTTAAGTAACTAAGATTCGTTTTGATTTGAATTTAGCTAAAACATTGAGAATATATATATTTGTACAATTAATATATAATCAGATATATTCATACATCTGTAAAGTGCTAGTAGAAATATGCCAAGAAGGTGCCAATGGAGTGCTAACAAAGAACTCAGGCAGAGGATTCAGATATTCAAGGAAAAAGTGATAATGAGGATTTTGTTAAGGAGGCTTCATTAAATAGGTGTTGGAATTTATAAAATATTTTCCCTTCATTTTTTAAAGAATAAGATAAGGAGATATTTATTTTTTGAATGGAAAAGGAATATACTACTTTTGGTAGGCACAATAATGTCTCTTCCAAGATATCTTTATCCTAATCCCTAGAATTTGTGAATAGGTTACCTTACAATGCAAAAAAAGAATTTGAAAATGTGATTAAATTAATCACCTTGAGATAGGAAGATTAGGGCCATATAAAGAGTTTCCCAGACAAGAAAAAGGTAGAGGAGTTCATCACCACCAAACCAGTATTATATGAAATGTTGACGGGTCTTTTTGAAGAAGAAGATAAAAATAAATATGAACAATAAAATGGCAATAAATACATATCTATCAACAATTGAATCTACAAACAAAATGAGCAAGCAGAACAGAAACAGACTCATAGATACAGAGAACTTTTTGTTGGTTGCCAGATGGGAGGGGAGTTGGATGAAAAAGATGAAGGGATTAGGAAGTACAAATTGGTTGTTAGACTGATGGAACTCAAAGGGAAGGGAGTAGGTGGGGCGAGAAGAGAGAAACCAAATAACTTACATGCATATATGCATAACCAATGAACCACAGACAGTAGTGTGGGGAAAGCAGGAGGGTGGTGGGATTGGGGAGGAGGGGTCAATAGGGGAAAAAAGAGGGACATCTGTAATACATTCAACAATAAAGATAAGTTAAAAAAAAGAAAAACTAGATCTCTACTTTCTCAGAGCCACTTTTATCATCTGTTCTAAAATGATTAAATCAGAACTTATAGTTTTTATACATCATATTAGTGGATGGTCTAGAATACTATTTTTTATCTTTTTATATAATCTTTGTATCTAGTTTTGCTTACTGTAACTTCTCTTTGTGCAATGCCACAAACTAAAAGGCAATATTACGTTTTTCTACAGGTGGAAGATGTACAGAGTTGTAAAAGATTGTTCCCAACCTTCTGTTTGTAAGACATCATTTTATTCATGTTCACCATCAGGCATTAATAGGATTGATCCATTACACTAAGGTTTCTACCAGAACCAAAAGTATAAAATGTTAAGTAGGTTTTAACCTCAGAAATATGAGTAAGAACAATCAGTACTGGACTCTATCAGAATTCTTTATAAACTCCACTTCGCCCTAGGAAAACCCCATTAAAATCCCTAATTGACCAGTAAGACTAACAAACAAGTACAAGTTATGCTTCTGAGAAATTTTTATTTTATTTTCTCTGTAAATAATAAATAATAATTTTAGTTCAATTTTGATAACGTGATAATTTTTTTAGTTCTGTTAATTTCTCCAACTTTGGGGACTTTTAGTTCCAGCTATGGTACTAAATTCCTGTCCTATACACCTGAGGCAATGCCTCATATTAACACTATGCAATTCTGAGGTTGGACGCTCATAACTCTGAACAGTCTTCAGTGCTCAGAAATGTGAGTGTTGTTCTTGAAGTCTAACTTGGTGATAAGGGCTCTGCTAACTGCTGAGAGGCAGCAATTGCTCTCCCAGCCTTTGTCACTGTTCTGCCATGGGTCCAACTCATCTCCATTTTTCTATTGCATGTTCCCTATGCCAAATATTTTCCTAAATAAATCATATTTAGCATGGTTTTATAATCTCCAGATACTATACAGGGGTTGGCAAAAGTAGGTTTACAGTTGTTCATACAGAAAAATGTGTAATACAACAATACATAACGATAAAAGAATAAACTCTGTGACTCGTGTATTTGCAACTGTAAGCCTACTTTTGCCCACACCTGTATTTTTCTACTTGGTTAGACATTCTTAGAGTTCATAAAATTCAATCAAATTAAATGATCAGTTTGTATATGTGTAGTATGACAGCTACCCCAGATTAGTTTGTCCCAACAGTCTGTCTCATAGTCTGAGTTATAGCAAAATCAATACCAGCTAACATCACACTCCTCACCAAATTTATTTATTTATTTTTTAATTTAAATTAATTTATTTTTGGTACAGATGTTTCTTCTTTTTCCTCCTAATCCTCCTGATCCTGCCCCCTGTGTCACAGGGTTGTTGTCTATATCCATTGGTAAAGCATATATGCATATAAGTTCTTTGGTTTATCTTCCCTTCCCCCCGTCCCTCTCCTCTAAGGTTTGTCAGTCTGATCCCTACTTCTATGTCTCTGAGTCTATTTTGCTCATCAGCTTATTTTGTTCATTATATTCCATAAATAAGTGAGACCTTGTGATACTTGTCTTTCTCTGACTGACTTATTTCGCTTAGCATAATACTTTCCAGGTCCCTCCATGTCGTCTCAAAGGATAAGAGATCTTTCTTTCTTACAGCTGTATAGTATTCCATTGTGTATATGTACCACAGCTTTTTTATCCACTCATCTATTGATGGATACTTGGGCTGTTTCCAGATCTTAGCAATTGTAAATAGTGCTGCTATGAACATAGGGGTACATATTCTTTTTAATGAGTGTTTCAGATTTCTTAGGATATATTCCTAGAAGTGGGATCACTGGGTCAAATGGCAGTTCAATTCTTAATTTTTTGAGGAAACACTACACTGTTTTCCATAGTGGCTGCACCAGTCTGCATTCCCACCAGCAGTGTAGTAGAGTCCCCTTTTCTCCACACCCTCGCCAGCACTTGTTTGATGATTTGTTGATGGCAGCCATTCTGGCAGGTGTGAGGTGATACTTCATAGTTGTTTTAATTTGCATCTCTCTGATGATTAGTGACATTAAGCATTTTTTCATATGTCTCTTGGCCACTTGTATGTCCTGTTTGATGTAGTCTCATTTATTAATTTTTTCCTTTGTTTCTCTTGCCCTAGGCGTTGTATCAGTGAAAATTCTGCTGTGTGAGGTCTAAGATTTTGCTGCCCACATTTTCTTCTAGGATTTTTATGGATTCATGAGTCATATTTAAGTCTTTTATTTTGAGTTTATTCTTGTGCATAGTGTAAGTTGGTAGTCTAGTTTCATTTTTTTTTTACATGTAGCTATTCAATTTTCCAAACACCATTTATTAAAGAGGCTGTCTTTACTCCATTGTATTCTCTTGCCACCTTTGTCAAATATTAATTGATCATAATATCTTGAGTCAATTTCTGGGTTTTCTGTTCTGTTCCATTGATCTATATGCCTATTCTTGTTCCAGTACCAGGTTGTTTTGATTACAATGGCTTTGTAGTATAACTTGATATCCCTCCTACTTTGGTCTCTTTTTCAAGATTGCTGTGGCAATTTGGGGTCTTTTTTGGTTCCATACACTTTTGGAGTATTTGTTCTAGTTCTGTGAAATATGTCACTGGTATTTTGATGGGGATTGCATTGAATCTATAGATTGCTTTGAGTAATATGGACATTTTAATGATGTTAATTCTTCCAATCCATGAACAAGGTATGTGCTTCCACTTTTTTATATCTTCCTCTATTTCTTTTTTCAATGTTCTGTAGTTTTCTGCAAATAGGTCATTTACTTCTTTGGTTAAGTTTATTCCTAGGTATCTTAATTTTTTTTTGCAATGGTAAGTAGAATTATTTTTTTTAGTTTCTCTTTCTGTGTGTTCATTATTGCTGTATGAAAATGCCAATGATTTCTGGATGTTAATTTTGTATCTTGCTACTTTGCTGAATTCATTTATTAAATTTAGAAGTTTTTGATGGAATCTATAGGATTTTCTATGTACAGTATCGTCATCTGTGGATAATGACAGTTTCCCTTCTTCCTTTCCAATTTGGATCTCTTTTATTTTTTCTTCTTGTCTGATTGTTGTGGCTAAGACTTCCGGTACTATGTTAAATAACAGTGGTGAAGGTGGACATCCTGTCTTGTTCCTGTTCTCAAGGGAAATGCTTTCAGTTTTTGCCCATTGCGTGTGATGTTGGCTATAGTTTTGTCATAAATGGCCTTCATTATGTTGAGATATAATCCTTCTATCCACACTTTGCTGAGAGTTTTTATCAAAAATGGGTGCTGGATTTTGTCAAATGCTTTTTCAGCATCTATTTATATGATTATGCAATTTTTATCTTTCATTTTGTTTATGTAGTGTATCACATTTATTGATTTATGAATATTGTACCAACTTTGCATCCCTGGGATAAATCCCACTTGGTTGTGGTGTATACTTTTTAAAAAATATATTGCTGGATTTGATTTGTTAAGATTTTGTTGAGGATTTTGGCATCTATGTTAATCAGCGATATTGACCTGTAATTTTCTTTCTTTGTAGTGTCTTTATCTGGTTTTGGAATTAGGATTATGCTGGCCTCATAAAAAAAAACTTGGAAGTCTTCCTTCCTCTTAAGTTTTTTGGAATAGTTTGAGGAGAATAGTGATAGTTCTTTGAATATTTTTAAAACTCCCCTGTGTAGCCGTCCAGACCAGGGCTTTTGTTTGCTGGGATATTATTGATCATTTCTTCTGCTTCCTTAAATATTATTGGTCTGTTCAGGTTTTCTGACTCCTCTCAGTTGTGTTTTGAAATAGTATACGATTCTAGGAATTTGTCCATTTCGCCTAGGTTGTCAAATTTGTTGGCATATAATTGTTCATAGTATTTTCTTACAATCCTTTGTATTCCCATGGTGTCCATTGCTACTTCACATCTTTCGTTTCTGGTTTTAGAAATTTGGGTTCTTGCTCTTTGTTTCTTGGTGAGTCTAGCTAAAGGTTGATCAATCTTGTTTAGCTTTTCAAAGAACCAGCTCTTTATTTCATTGATCTTTTGTACTTTTTTTTTTTTTTAGTCTCTATGTCATTTATTTCTATTCTGATTTTTATTATTTCTTTCCTTCTACTAACTCTGCGTTTTTCTTTTTGTTCTCTTTCTAAATCTATAAGTTGTTGGCTCAGATCGTTTATTAGAATTTTTTCTTCTTTCTTGAGGTAGGCTTGTATTGTTATGAACTTCCCTCTCAGGACTGCTTTTGCTGTGTCCCATATATATTTAATTGCTGTGTGTTCATTTTCATTAATTTCCAGGAAGTTTTTTTTATTTCTTTCTTGATCTCATTGGTAACCCATTCTTTGTTTAATAACATGCTATTTAGCCTTCATGTGTTTGAATGTTTTTGCTTGTTTTTATTGTAATTGATTTCTAGATATGAGTATTGCTACACCAGTTTTTTTTTTTTTTTTCATTTCCATTTGCCTTGAAAATTTTTTCCATCCCTTTACTTTCATCCTGTGTGAGTCTTTTGTTGTGAAGTGGGTCTCTTGTAGACAGCATATATATGGGTCATGTTTTCTTATCCAATCAGTTACCCTATGTTTTTTTTTATTGGAACATTTAAGCCATTTACATTTAAGGTTATTATTGACAGATACTTATTAGTTGCCATTTTTATTTTATTCTTGTGTTTCTCTCTCTCTATTTCTTCTTCTTACAATAGTCCCTTTAGCATTTTTTGCAGTGCTGGTTTGGTGGTAGTAAATTCCTTTAACTTTTTTTTTTGTCTGTGAAGCTCTTTAGTTCACCTTCAATTTTGAATGATGGCCTTGCTGGATAGAGTAGTCTTGGATTCAGACCCTTGCCTTTCATTACTTTGTATACTTCATGCCACTCCCTTCTGGCCTGCAGTGTTTCTACTGAGAAATCAGCTGACAGTCTAATGGGAGCTCCCTTGTAGGTTACTTTCTGTTTCTCTCTTGCTTCCTTTAAGATTCTTTCATTGTATTTAATGTTTGATATTTTAATTATGACGTGTCTAGCTGTGAGTCTTTTTAGATTCATCTTGCTTGGAACTCTCTGTGTTTCTTGGACTTTTGTGACTTTTTCCTTCACCAAATTAGGGAAGTTTTCTGTCACTATTTCTTCAAACAGGTTCTTTATTCCTTTCTCTGATTCTTCTCTTTCTGGTACCCCTCTGTTGTTATGTTATGTTTCGTGTTGTCCTAAACCTCCCTTAAACTCTCCTGCTTTTTAATTTTTTTTTTCCCCATTTGTTGCTCTACTTGGGTGTTTTTTTCTACCTTGTCTTCTAACTTGCTGATTCAGTCTACAGCTTCTACCAATCTACTGTTGAGTCCTTCCAAGGTATTTTTCATATCAGCTGTCATTCCTTATTTCCACTTGATATTTATTCATAGCATCTTCCACTTTTTTTTTATTCTGATGTAGTTCCCACTGAGCTCTTTATAATTCTCATTAAGTTGCTTGTAGTTCTCACTAAGTTGTTTGAGCACCCTTAAAACTATTGCTTTCAATTCTTTATCTGACAAATTACTTGCTTCTATTTCATGTAGTTCCTTTCCTGGTGATTCCTTCTTTTCTTTCATTTGGGGGTTGTTTCTTTGTCTCACCATTTTAGCAGTCTGGTGGTTCCAGGCCGAGTGAGGGATGTTGGGATGTGTAGGTGGATTGGTGTGTATCAAATAAGACTGCTATGCCTCCCAGACTGTTCTGGTGCATGGTGCCTCTTGCCTATGTGGGTCCTGGAGGATTGACAACTGTCTGCTGGTACTGGTCTGTAGTGGTAGTTGCTGCTCAGGTGCATGTATCCAGCTGGTGTGTTACTAGGGTGTGTGGGTCCAGCTGGTGCACTGCTGGGTTGTGCTGCTGCACTGCTGGGTTGTGCTGCTGCCTGGTGGGGTTCAGCTCCTGAGCAGTTGTTGCTGATGCTGCTGGGGGCGAGTATCAGCTCCCGGATTGTGCTGCTACTGCTGCTGTTGTTGCCAGGGGGTGCTCTGAGCTCCCAATCTTCTGCTGCTGTTGGCAGCTGAGGATGCTCAGCTCCCGGGACTTTGCTGCTGCTAGGGGAGCGGCTCCATTTCAAATCTGCTAACAGACTAATTTTTAAGTTGATAATTTTGTATGGCCCACAAATGGTGTTATAAATATTGACTGGCCCTTGGAAAAAAAAAAGGTTCTCCACCCACTGGTCAACCCTTCCATGTCTTATCGTGTCATAAAATACCATATATGTTTTTATGGCAGTTCAATTTTTAACTTTTTGAGGTAACACCATAGTGTTTTCCATAGTGGCTGCACCAGTCTGCATTCCCACCAACAGTGTACTAGAGTCCCCTTTTCTCCACATCCTTACCAACACTTGTTGTTTGATGATTTGTTGATGGCGGCCATTCTGACAGGTGTGAAGTGATACCTCATAGTTGTTTTAATTTGCATCTCTCTGATAATTAGTGACATTGAGCATTTTTTCATATGTCTCTTGGCCATTTGTATGTCCTGTTTGGAGAGGTGTCTATTTAGGTCCTCTGCCCATTTTTTAATTGGGTTCTTTGTCTTCCTTTTGTTGAGTTGTATGAGTACTCTATATATTTTGGAAATTAATCCCTTATATGATGCATCATTGGCAATTATGGTCTCCCATATGGTGGGTTCCTTTTCTATTTTGATGATTGTTTCTTTTGCTGTGCAGAAGCTTTTAGTTTGATGTAGTCCCATGTGTTCATTTTTTCCTTTGTTTCTGTTGCCTTAGGTGTTGTATCAGTGAAAATGCTGCTGCGTATGATGTCTTAAATTTTGTTGCCTACATTTTCTTTTAGAATTTTTATGGATTCACGAGTTACATTTAAGTCTTTTTTCCATTTTGAGTTTATTCTTGTGTATGGTGTAAGTTGGTGATCTAGCTTCATTTTTTTTGCAAATAGCTGTCCAATTTTCCCAACACCACTTATTGAAGAGACTGTCTTGACTCCACTGTATGTTCTTGCCACCTTTGTCACATATTAATTGAGTATATTGTCTTGGGTCAATTTCTGGGTTCTCTAAGAAGCCTGAAACACCAATCAGAAAGAATATATGTACCCCTATGTTCATAGCAGCACTATTTACAATAGCTAAGATCTGGAAACAACGCAAGTGTCCATCAGTAGATGAGTGGATAAAGAAGATGTGTTACATGTACACAATGGAATACTATGCAGCTGTAAGAAAGAAAGATCTCTTATCATTTAAGATGATGTGGAGGGACCTGGAGAGTATTATGTTAAGTGAAACAAGCCAAGCAGAGAAAGACAAATATCACATGATCTCACTTATTTGTGGAATATAGTGAACTAAACAAACTGATGAATAAAATTGACCCAGAGACATAGGGGTAGGGTACAGACTGACAAACCCAAAGAGAGGGTATTGGGGGGGAAGAGATAAATCACAGAACTTATGTGCATGTATGCATAACCAATGGACATAGACAACAAAGCTGGGGATGGAGCAGGAGGGATGGGGAGGAGGGTGTCAGTGGGGGGAAAAGGAGAAACATTTGTAATAAAAACAAATTAATAAAAATAATTTAAAAAATATTATATATATTTTTAAAGGTCTGCTTTTGTTAGTGCGCTTCATTATGCAGAGGCTACTGTTGATTTTCTCTCAAAGAAATAATTCCCAATTTGTATTTTTAAAAAAAGAAAATGACATTCAATACCAAAAGAAAATTTTACACTTTTGATATCAAGGAGCTTACTAAAAATAAAATTTGTTCACAAGTGATTTTTAAAAATCAAAGCCTATCATGTACCTCACAAATACAAAGGTAGTAGGAAAGACTGTTATATCTAAGAGATATTCCAAAAATGTCTATGCAGGTATATACATACATATTCACATTTGCATATATCTGTATATCAGCTTTGAAAATGCCACCTAAAATTTCATATCATAGAAATACAGTCAGTAAATATGTGATTAAAATAAAAATTCTAAACAAAATCTAGTTAGTTACCTGGAGTGACAATAACAAATCGTGTCTGTATTCTGGTATTTTATCAATTTTCATAAAATAATTAGTTATTCTCAGAAGTAATATTTCCACAAGGATACCCTAATTCGATTATAAACTATATTAAGAACAGTACAAGTGGTATTACACTGACTTCTTTAATGTGGGATGCTAAATTAGTTAAATATATATACTGGCAGGGAAAAAAAAATTATAGGTTTAAACAAAACCTGACAAGTCAGAGGTCCTGATCTGGTTTTCCAACCACCAGAGTTTCTATTTCAGAACTTTGTATATGTGATCTACAATGTCTGTTTAATGTTTAGTCTTTGAAAGTATTAATATTTTTATTTAATCTTAGAAATTACCGTGGCATTGTTGAACAATGTATTACCTATATTGCACTCTTGGGTTTAAACTCCTCCTTTTAAACTATTCTTTCTTTTATTATTATTTTTTAATTTTTTAAAATTTTTATATTTGAAAGTATTATAGATGTCCTCCCTTTCTTCCTCCACTGACACCCTCCTCCCTGCTCCCGCACCCCTCCTGCCTGTTCTTTCATTGAACCCTTCTAGGGTGGTTTTTTGTTTCATCACCCTCCATTCACTCATCTATCAACTTTGATACGGCTTTCGCTCTACCGCTTTTTCAAAAAGACTCATATAACTGTTTTAATTCATTGCCATGTCTCCAAAAACAAGGTCATTTTTAGTCCCCATTTAATTTATTTTATGGTAAGACACTTAAAATGAGATCCACCTTAATAAACTTTTAAGTATAATATAGTGTTTTTACCTATAAGCACAAAAGAAGAACTCTAACTTTATACCTGAAACTTTATACCCATTGAGTAACAATTGTCCATTACCCCCTCCTCCAATTCATTCTAAAACCTAACATTAAGTAGATGTTCAATAAATATTTAATAAATAAACCACCATGTTGTATGCTTTAAATATGTACATTTTTATTTTTTAATTATACTCTAATAAAGCTTAAAAATTAAATTAACACATTAAATAAAATCCATTGATCAGAGTCTTTATAATTCCTCATATATCCCACTCCATTTTATTATCCATAAAAATAATTTAAAAAATAAGATAAATTAGTCAAAGATTTGATATGAAGTTTTTATGTAATTGGCATTCAAATGGAAAAATTTGACATACATTTTCTTTTTGCTAACTGTGTATCAGTAATCAATGTACGAAAAGAGTAGAAAAAAGTAATAATGGCAATTAGATCAAAGTTTGACAATATGATTGATAGCTAGTTTTCAAAGGTTATGAGACAAAAAGGATACTAATATAATCTGGTTGTTGTTAATAATTTCTTGCAATTTATTATCACCAAATTTTGGATTCCCACCCTCCCTTTTCTAGAGAATATACAGATTACTTCCCAGGGTATAGCAGTATCTAGACTGAAATATATAAGTAGTAAGAAGAATATGCTGGATTACTATTTTTTCCTACTTCCTAGTAGTAATTAAAATTGCATATGCATTGAGCTGACTATTGTATATTTTGTAATTCCATATAAAATATATTTTTTATTATTTTTACTTTATTTCCATATAAAAGAACAAAGGAATTTCTCATCAATTAATTTGATGTCTAATTGAAATTATATAGAGATGAGGTTATCTGTTTCATATCCTATGAAAACAGCCATATTAATTTATTTTAATTGCATGGTTGTATAAATTCAGCCTGTCATTTGCCTATTTCTCAATATCACTCAGAGATGTACAACTTATGAATATTTAACAGAAAATACTACTTCAATTGGTACTATTGTAGATAAAAATAAATGAAAGAATTTCACTTGCAAATATTACTCTAAATCATTCTTGAGAATCAACTTCTTTTTAAAAGCAAATCCATGAAAGCTTTTATATGTGCATAAAGTTTAAGATCGATAAACTACATTAATTAGAATCTGAAACTTATTGCACATCTTCCAAGTATTTTTTCTTTGATGGCTAATTACATAATATGGTTATGGAGTTGTATTCTATAATTGATTATCAAATTCTTGTTGTGAACCATCATTTTAAATTATACTAAAGAATGCACTGTGTGTGCTAGAATTCTCAGCTCTAGGGAAGCAATAGAGAAGACTTTAAATATTTATATATTTAGCATATCAATATCTATGACATATGCTAAGGCTTTTGTTTTGCAGTAATGTAATACTGAAGAAATATAAATTAATTTTGGTTATGTCCAAAGTATGTTTCATTTGTACTGACATTCCATTTTATGAAAGTATATTTTATATTGTTCTGTTTTCTTAGAAGAAAGAAGCAAAGAAATAAAACATTTGTTGTGTTTCAAGACATACAATTGAACATATATAATAGGAGTGAAATTGAAACTTGGAATTTGTTGTTTGGTAGGTTGAGTCTCAGGTAAATTAGAAGTTTAACCATGAAACAACTTTTTGTTCTAGAAATGTAATAGAATTTTTTGCTGATCTGAATCAAAAAATAAAATAAAATAATGTGAAACAAGTCTTTCAAGTTCTCTTATTCTTAAAGAAGATTCTTTATCATCTAGAAAATGATATCAAGTGCCAGTATTTAATTAACGATTTACATCAGTTAAATTTAAAATTCTAAGTTGGCTATTATGAATAGGCTGTCTATTGACATAGATGCAAAAATATGTATTACTGCATTTACAGCATGCTTTACAGCAATTTTCTAAGGGAAATTTGTTTATCTCTGTGGGAGCAAGACACCATTTCAGTGGGTCCATTAAGAACAAAACTACTTTCATACTATTACTAAGATGCTAATTGCCTTTGTTACCCGAGTTGATATTTCCAGTGATGATGCAAAATTGTGGTGGGTGTGACTGTTGATGACTGATTACATGAATAGCAGTGGCACAAAACTTGACCAGTAGTTATTGAATTCTTAAACTCCACACCCTGAGGGATGTGAGCCTGGGTCAGATTTGGGTACCTAGCAGAATTCATTTTTATTTTTATTTATTTATTTATTTATTTATTTATTTATTTATTTATCCTCACCTGAGGACATTTTTTCATTTTTTGTTCAGATAGAGTGGGAGGGAGAGAGAGGAAGAGAGAGAGAGAGAAACATCGACGTGAAAGGGACACATCGAGTGGCTGCCACCCGCACGACCAACCAGGGCCAGGGACAAACTGCAACCGAGGTACGTGCCCTTAGCGGGAACCGAACCCGGGACTCTCTGGACCGCAGGCCGACGCTCTAACCGCTGAGCCAAACCGGCCAGGGCCAGAATTCATTTTTAAATAAATAAATTGATTCTTCTTCTATTCCAAGGAAAACAACTCAGTATATATACATTTTTAATTTTTTTTTTCCTTATTGATTTTAGAGAGAGAGGAAACAAGAAGGAGAGAGAGATGGAAGCATTGATAAGAGAGAACATCGATTGGCCGCCGCCTGCATGTCCCCCACTGGGAATTGGGCCCACAACCTGGGCATGTGCCCTGACCGGGAATCGAACTGGCTATCTCTTGGTGCATGGCTCGACATTCAACCACTGAGCCACACCGGCCGGGCTACTCAGTATATTTTTAACTCATGATAAAATTCAAGCTTTCAAGTGAAATTTGAATTTTGAAAAAGCTTTATCTGAAATCATGGGATTGATAATTTCTTGGCACTTAAAATATCTCTGATGAGTTTTAATATTAACTACTCATATTTTTAATATTCTATAATGGAATGTGTCAAAATCCAAAATATCTGGAAAGTGGATAGTTTCCAAACTAGCAACACATACTATTACACATTAATGCCCGGGTAAAATAACCATTCAGTGGGTATGACAAACAAATAAATTTGAATGTAAAAGAGTTCAACAAATTCACATGATTTCAGATTCCACAATGCAATGATATTTTAAGAAAATACTGCTTGGTGAGTGTTGGTATGGTATCAAAGAATATTCACAACTACATAGAAAGGCCAGAAATTTTTCAGCTATATTCCTGTTTGAGAATGGATTCTCTTTATATACAATTACCAAAATATTATATCTCAATAGTAAGATCGAAGAAGCAGATATTTTAAAAACTGGTTTTCCACCATTAAGCCAGATTGTAAATGGACTTGGAAAAATGTAAAGTAATTTTATTTTTCTCAATAATTTTTATCTTGTTTTGGAAAATATTTCTCGTGAAATATAGTATTTAAGTTAAGTTTATTATTGTTGATTTTTAAATTATTTCAATAATTACATTTCTCAATTTTTATTTCTAATTTGGTAAATATAACACATATGAACAAATGTATTTAAAGTCTTCAATAACTTGTAAAAGTATAAATTTATTTTGGAAATAAAAATTTGAGGACTATATAAATCTATATAAATCTGAAGAGAACAGGCTCTTGTGTTGAGGATATGAAAGCAATTTCTACACTTTCCTAAGAAAGAAGATAATGATTTGTATAAGAAATGTATATTAATAATTTCCCTTATTATTAGTAATGATTTGCTATAATTAAAAAAATATCTGAAGCACATTTTTCATTTAAAAAATATCTTAAATAATTCTCATTCTCCTCTGTTCTTTTTAATAAGTACAAGTGTAGGCCCTGGCTGGGTAGTTCAGTGGGTTAGACCATCACTTCAATACACCAAAGTTGCAGGTTCAGTCTCTAGTCAGCACACATATAAGAATCAACCAAAGAATGCATAAATAAGTAGAAAAACAAATCAATGTCTCTGTCTCTGTCTCTCTCTGTCTCTGTCTCTCTCTCTGTCTCTTCTTTCCTCTCTCTAAGTAAATACAATTTAAAAAAAAGTAAAGATGTATACATAAGTGTATAAATAAGTTAAATGCTATATTTTATATTCTCTTTATGGGTCAATGTAAGTTTATGTTTGGTCTTTGTTTTGGTTTGAAGGAAACTAGAGCCTCTATAATATAATGGGATCCCTTGCCAACATACATTTGTGATATGATATTTCACCCAGACTATGTCTAGATGAAGCCATAAGAAATAGATTCTGCATTTATTAAGGTATCTGGAGGCAGGTAGACCAGGACTTTCTTTAGTTACTCAAGGACACAGAGTTGCTCTAATCTTCCTCATTTGGCTTTGATTCTAAGAGTTGTGGCCTTATTTTGAAATATGGATACTTTAGCTCTGGGTCTTATCATCATAATTAACTAGTTTATAAATATCAATAATAGGAAGAGAGCAAAGGGGAGGCCAGATATTATAAGCATGGTCATCTGGGCAGCTTCACCAGGAAGCTAATGCTTCACACTCCCCAGGGAATCACCTGTCCATTCCCTGCAGATCACTGGGGTCCAACAAAGGGGAAGATAGGCACATGCGCAGTGAAGTAGATGTGATGTAGAGAAGGTGCTTGCCTGTCTGTCTAGCCTGGGGAACAATGGATTGGCTAGGGGTTGGATCCTATCAGAAACATGCACAATCTTGGAAGGTTAAATTCCCCAAACAAAGTTCCTGCCTTCTTATTCGCACTCTTGCTTGTGCTTTCTCACTTGCTCTGTGATTCACACTTGCCCATTTGCTCACCTGTTCTCTCTCCATAGCCATGTGGCCTTAAGCAGCCAAGTGGCCTGTATCCGTGCAGACCCCACATGCAATGGACTGCAGCTGGGAACACAAACTAAGCAAGGCAGATGCTGGACTGGACTGGACTTTAATATGGAGCAGAAATTCTGGGCAGTGGCCTTAATTCTGGCCCTGCTGCAGACAAGATTGGACTTTTTCCATGGTGGGATGGACAGAGACGGGACCTTGAACAAGAACCCCTTTAATTTTACATCATCAATAAAGCTTCTCATGGAAGCTTTTCCTCCCATTGGGGGCCTCAGAAAATTATTTTCTTCCTGACACCCTGAGAAATCTACTTCCACCAATAACACAGGTATCATAGCAAACAGCCCTATATCCTTCCCCACATCAATCACTGGTAAAAATTGGCTTAGATGAATTATGATTCATTCCCAAGCATATTCACATTATAGCTCAATCAAAACTGGGGTTCTGTAAAAGAATAATAAAGGGAAATGGCAGAGAGTATTCAACTAATATAGTATCTGTTATGCAATTATATTATGCATGTGTGTCAACTCACTTATAATTCTGCAATTTAAGTTTTGTTAGAGTCAGAAAAAATTGAGAGTTCCCGAATCAATACTCTACTGACTTGTTAAAATATATAGAATTTGTTCTTGTTATTAGTCAAAGATTTTTCATGCTTAATGTAAATTTTTTTTCTCTCTAAAAGTTACAATACAAACAGAATTGGGCATTGTAAGAAAGAAAACTAGGCTTCTGGAATTAGAAAGAAAAAAAATCTTATAGAAGAGCTTGGACAATCACCAACCCAATTATTTTATGTTATTTATAAGATAATGTTTTCTATATAGTATTTATTGCTAAGTATATTAAATAAAATAATTTTTATAATGAATTTATTTTTCTAATATTTATTCATAAGGGTAGTTATTTTTTCCAAGATAAATATAAGTTTTCTGATATACAGTGATCAAAAGATGCATTCTTGTTAAATCTGCTAGGTCTTGAAACTATTTAAATAAAGAATAGTTATGATTAGTAGTTGACTGACTTCTCCAAATTATTTTTTTACTCTCAAAATTATTTGTCATTTTTAGCATGATAATGCATTAGTAATTCAGAAAGTCTATCTGATATCATGATACCTTTAATCCAATACACCTTCTATATATACTTCACTGTTTAGTAAACACTACAAGAAATGCAATCTTACTTTCCTGACATATTTCTCTTTATTCTAAATGACGATGAACTTATGATATCAAATTGAGATATAAATAGCTTAATGATCCCTTCGACTATATTCTAATTCTAACCTTGCTGGTATTAATAGAAGAGTCATGTGTACAGGCAGATGTAGAATTTCCCTGAATGTTGACAGAATGCAGCTGGCAAGATGTTATTTTCTAATATCTGGTAGACACAGATGCAAAAGATAGTGCATTAAGGAGATAAAACATCAAACTCTTGATGTTTTATTTTCCCAAAGAAAGCCCCAATATGCATGAAACTAGAAAAGAAAAAAAGACATCACAGGACATCTGCTTCCTTGTTTCTTGTTACAGTTGGCACTAAGATGTAAAATATCAGTATGTCAAATATTAGAATAGTTTATAAATATATTACAACATGTTGTAAAGATACAAAACTCTTGCTTATTTTCTGATCTTGCATAACACTGCTTAGGATTGTTTATTTTATTATCCATTATCATTTGCAGAAGAGTTTTTTTAAAAATCAGAGAACAACTGTATTTCTCTATGATTATTATCTAAATAGACTACCTAAAGTTGGAAACATGAGGTAGCTGAGGATGTAATCCTACTGTATCCTTAAGAGGAGCACATTGGTTAGGTAGCCACATGCATTAAGAGGAGACAGGCTTTGGGGTTCGAGAGTCCCTTAGCTTCAGCTGAGTAGGACTGGGAAATAAGCCTTGATACTCTATATTCTCATCTGAAAAATAACATAACAATGTTTACTTATTAGCATTTTTTTGAGAATTGAGGATTTCGTGAAATTAAATGTCATTTAATTACATTTTGAGAGAGTATAAGGCTTGAGAGGGGAAAGTCTCTTTGCATCTCTATCCATTCCAAGTTTAACAGTGCTCATTCTTACTGCAGAGAACAGCACAAAGCAAATGCCATAAAGCCTTAAAGCTTTTTTAAATATGTTTTGATTCATTTTTAGAGAGAGAGGAAGGGAGAGAGAGATAGAAACATCGATGTGAGTGTGAGAGAGAAACATTGATCGGCTGCCTCCTGTATATCCCTTACTGGGGATCGAGCCCGCAACCCAAGCATGTACCCTGACGAGGAATTGAACTGAGACCTCTCAGTCCATGGGACAACACTCAATCCACTGAGCCACACTCGCCAGGCAAGCCTTAACTTTTAAAGAGACAGTGGAAAACTGGCAATACCAGAGGAGCTTGACCACATTGATTACATATTTCATATATTTATTAACTTATTTATCCTGTCATTCATTAATTCATTCAGCCAAAATTTGCATAATACTTCTGTGGTAAAACCTCCCTAAATATATACCAAACCTTTTTTTTTTCTTTTTTTCTCCTTAGGTACACAACTAGAGTACATTTCCCAACCCTCCTTATAGTTAATTATGGCCAAGGAAATCTTGGCAGAAGCAATGTACACTACTTTAGGCTTGTCCATACAAAAACTACTATATAATCTTCAAAATATTCTTCTTTTGTCTGGTGTCTCGATAACAGTTATAAGACACGTAGTAAACATGGCATTTTGTTGACCACCCTGGTCCTAAATGACTACGTATAGCAGAGTACTCCCACAATCTGTTATACATCACCTAAATGAGGAATAAACTTTGGCTTTTTAAAATCTACTCAGATTGAAGTTTTGTTAACAACAACTAACTACTTTTCAAAACAACAGTACCTCTAAGTTCTAAACAATTTCTTTTCTTGGCACAGTGGTAAACAAGATGCAGTCTTTGTACAGCATACTTCAGACTCAACTGAGAAAATCTCAAGGAAAACAAGTCACAAGGAGCATGACGTACAGTTAGATATATGCATAGGATACAATGGTAGGACAAAGGAGAGACACCTGACTCCTTACCTGGGGCTGAGTGAAAGGAAAGCAATTAGAGAAAATTATACAAAAAAAGAGGCTCTTATTGACATTTAATTTGAAGAGTTGGGAGTGAGGAAGGAAGGAAGGATGTGTCTCCGAGAAAATGGCATAAAAAAGGTACAGGAACAACTATAGACCTACCTACCTATCTATCATCAGACTATCCATTATATCTTATACAGCATCAGTGATAGTTATTTATCTTTCAGATATTCATTATCCTATTGTGTCCTCAACAGAAGCAAGAGTGGTGTCAATAAGTCTATCACTGCTTTTTGGATGGATGTGCTCCGTGTTTTCTTATACTGTCTTAGTCGTAATGCTGATTTTTATAATTCACCCTGTGATTCATGCCCATATTGAAGTAAATGTTTCCTGGTCACAGATATAATGCAATATACCCTAGTATTTCTCAATCCTCCACCAAATAGTCCCTGGCATTCAAGCAGGAAATGAGCACGTGTTCTAGAGGGAGAAAGTGAGCTCTAGGTCTTTCTCTGACATTCATTAGCTGTGGGGTTTCAAGATAAATCTCAACCTCACTGGTCTCAATTGTTTCATGAGAAAATAGGCTTTATATCTTCTCATCTGTTACTTTTTTCACATTATAAACTCTTGACAGTGTGAACTACATTCTCCTTTGGGATCCTTGTATGAATCCTATTATTGCTCTCTCCCAAACAAGCTGTATGGCTCTCTGAATGACCTCAATCCACACTTCTCTGGGTCAACGACAGACCTCTTCCTGTCTTCCTCCTAATCTTGTTTCTTTAAAAATATGTTTTAAAAAATATTTGTGTTTATTTTAGAGAGAGAGAGAAGGAGAGAGAGAGAAAGAAACAATGTAAGAGTGAAACATTGACTGACTGCCTCCTGCAAGCCCTCTACCAAGCATCAATCCCACAACCCGGGCATGTGCTCTGACTGGGAATCGAACAGGCAACATTTTGGTGCACAAGATGACCCCTAACCAACTGAGCCACACAGGCCAGGGCTGTAAAATATATATATATATATATATACATATTTTTTTTTTCCTTTATTGATTTTAGAGAGAGAGGAAGGGAGAGGGAGAGAGATAGAAACATCGATGAGCGAGAACATCGATTGGCCACCTCCTGCATGCCCCCCACTGGAGATTGGGCCTACAACCTGGGCATGTGTCCTGACCAGGAATCAAACTGATGACCTCTTGGTGCATGGGTCGATGCTCAACCACTGAGCCACATCGGCCGGACTGTAAGGTATTTTTAATGGATATTTCAATACTCTATATATGAGGCCTCCAATGCAAAAGTAATAAAAAGGTACTAAACCAATACCAAAACCGCTGAGAGTCAGGCTGAGTTTTAACTGCAATATTTGTTGTGAGAAAATAACTTTCTCTTACTTCCATTTCTCCAGTGATTCTATTAGTTTGTAAGTATGTATGTGTTTTGGGGTGGGAGGTAGGGATTGAAGTATAAATCTCTATCTATGAAATTCAAATTACATTATTGTTGTAGAAAAGCATTTATACTCAACAATCCAGTTTTAAATATACAGACTCCTCACATTTGAAAAGCACTTTAGAGCACTTCAGTGTTCTTAAATGGCTTGTTTCTCTCACAACTGAATATTTTAAATTAAAAATATATGTCATATAGTCTTTTAATAATGTAGAGTATTTGAAGTCTGCTTATAGAATGCTCTATTTGAGTTAAACCCCTGTGTGGAAAAACAGATACAGTTACAGTTAGTTCCTCCTTATCATTCATCTTCTTTTATGTAATCTCACGTTCTAATATCAAGCCTTTATTTCACTCAATAGCTCTCTTACAATGCATATTAAATCAACGAATGATTACATGCATGGGTGGTATGAATGATGTACTCTTCCTAATTCAAAATTAAATACCAAAAGTAGTTTCCATGTGACTTTTTAAAAAAGAGATTTAGATATAACATTGCATTATCTGTAGTAATCATTGGGGAATAAATGGGTTTCTGAAGCGTTGTAAAGACAACTATCCTTGCTAAATCCTGGTAATGTTTTGTTTTTATATTCTTAAATCAAAGTAATGAACCAGTACAATTATTATTTGGGGTAAGAACTTAATTGATAAAATAAATTGGAGAATTGAGACAGTTAAGTGGATAATTCAGTTGCAAAGCTTTATTTGGTATAAATTGTCTTGGCTGCTTTTCTTTTTTTGTCAATTCAAAATATTATTGTTCAACTCTAATGTTTCCCATAAATATCAACTGTATCAGAATGTGGTTATACATTTGATATATGAATTTTTTTATGTTGGTAATTTTTACTAAATATATTCACCCCATCCCCATTCATGAAGATAATAATAGTTATTGCAACAATAGGAATAACGAGGAAACAGCAGCAATAACATATAATGCTTACTGTGTGCCAGGTACTCTCCTAGTACTTTTATTTATTTTTATTTTTTCAAAGAATTTTAGACATGCTTTAGAATTATAAATGTGAGAAAAGTTTTCTCTTTTTTTAATATAGGTTTTGTGTTTTTTTTTTTGTTTGTTTGTTTGTTTGTTTTTTTTTTTTTTAGAAAGAGAGGAAGGGAGAGGGAGGGAGAGAGAGAGAGAGAGAAACATCATTCAGTTGCCTCCTGCATGCACCTCTACTAGGGATCAATCCGCAACCAGTCATGTGCCCTGACCAGGAATCGAACCTGTGACTTTTCATTGCACAGGATACTGCTGAATCCAGCGAGCAACACTGGCCAGGGCTCTCCTAGTACTTTTAAATTGATTTATTGAATCTACTTATAAGCCCAATGATGTAGGAACATTATTTGCAGTATACTGTGGAGAAATGGAGGCACAAAAATGGTTACGCTATCTGGCCAAGTTCACACTGTCAACAAGGGTGAAAGCAGTGTTTCATTTTTTCAAAAGACACATGTGGTAGAAGAGAAAGCAAAAGTAAAAAATGATGATAAATCAAAAAGTATGGATCCATGGCGTCTGTTTATAAAACGAAATATAATAAAACATATATGGAGCCTGTAGAGTAGCTGAAAGGGAAGAAAAAAAAAAAGGTTATTGCAGGGAGAGGTGGACTGTTTTAAAGATACAAGTTGAAAAGCAGGAATTGGCCTAAAATGAAGTTTCTTTATTATTTTTTAAATGTTTTTATTGATTTTTAGAAAGAGAGGAAGGGAGAGGGAGAGAGATGGAAATGTCAATGAGAGAGAAATATTGATCAGCTGCCTCCTGCATGTCCCCTTACAGGGGGATTGAGCCCACAACCCAGGCATGTGCCCTGACTGGGAATCGAACCAATGACCTCTTGGTATATGGGTTGACCCTCAACCACTGAACCATACTGGCTGAGCTAAAACAAAGTCTCTTTAGATGGGATGGTCCAAAGGGAAATTTCTGTGGGTTCCATATAAGAAAAGTATCAGCCAACACCTCAGAATACAAAGAGAGGAATAGCTTCAGAGTGCTTCTCTGAAGACATATCACAGATCCCCTGTCCTGTGACTGGCATGGAGGCAACAGTGATGTCCAGATCTGAAGGTGCCACATGGAGAAGGACGATGTTTGTATCTATGATAAATATGTGGTGATAGAAGACAAAACATAGAAAGGTGTCACAAATATCAGTAGTAGTTGAATGCCAACATATACTAAGATTGTATTTTTTACCATGTTAACTGATTCTAGGTAAGGTGGCATAAATTAAATAATGAAAAAGAAAGCTACATTTCTTGCACATGGGAGGTTCATTCATACACACACACACACACACACACACACACACACACATAGATATATATACATATATATGATGCTGAAATGGTAATAACATTTTGGATTTATTATGTCTCATTAAGGCAGTTGTTGCCATTTATATTATCTGAAAAATAACTATATAATACTTTAATCAGATTATCAATGGGAATTTTGAGATTGCTGCCCTTAAAGAAGTTATACATTATACCTGACACAAACTCAGTCTGTGCATAGGAGTTTCATGAACACAACTATGCCAGGTGTTAACGTAATGTCTCTCAGCTACAAACTCATTTTTCAATACCCTCTTTTACGACGCTGGGCTAGGACACTGCAAAAATGTGTGCTACTTTGTAGTCAGGATCTGTATAAGGAGTCCATAGAAGAGGGTTCAGCAGCTGAAGGAAACTGTTTTGTTCCTTTTTATTGGCTTTCTGTTCATTTCAAATTTCCATTATCCTCTTCCATAAGTACTTGTGAAACCTGGCAATGGCAATTAATTCCAGAACCAGAAGTTTAGTCCTGTGCTGTTTATTTTTCTAACAACAGCCAAACCAGCAACACCATGTCCCCAGGAACAAGAGCAACTAGTATTTAATCTCAGATTCCTAAGACTCACCTGTTTAGGGCCCTCCTTAAAGCTGAGAACCACCAGCCTTGACCAAGCAGAATTCTCAGCATTCTCAGCCTCTCCACTGGGTTTCCCCTTTATTCTTCTAGGTTATATATCCCCACCCTTTTGCTTTGATTCTCCAAGTTCTGTGGGTGGCAGTAGCTTTCTGGAATTTCTATGTCTGTGAAACAGTGTCACAATTTTGTTCAGTTCTTCAAATTATAGTTAACAACTATTTATGTTAAAATTTCTCTTGGGTTTCTGTCTCTTGATTGGACCCCAACTGATAGAAGAATTGGCATAAACTATGAAACAATCTTAATGATTGATGTGAAGATTGGTCATGTTCTTGGGCTTTCTTTCAGAGCTGATTTCCTTGAAAATGGAAAATAGAATATGGACAATCCACGGCATGCAGCATTAAGGTAGTCAGCTTTTAAGAGTGCCCTCAGCCCAGCCTGTGTGCCTCAGTGGATTGAGTGTCCTCCCATGGCCTGAGAGGTCTCGGTTCAATTCCCGCTCAAGACACATGCCCGGGCTGCAGGCTAGATCTCCAGTAGGGGCTGTGCAGGAGGTAGCAGATCGATGTTTCTAACTCTCCCTCTCTCTTCCTCTCTCTCAAAAAAAAAAAAACAATAAAAACATTAAATTAAAAAAAAGGAGGGGCTCTCAATCATCCACACCTCCTAGTATTCAGGCCTTTGTGTAGTCACTTCCTATATTGAATCAGGGACAGACCTATGGCAAATCGAATATGATAAAAGAAACTATTTTTTTGTGAAGCTAGGTCATTAAAGCATTCAAGCGTCTGTATTAGAACTGTGAAATGCTCTTTCTGGGAGAGAAATTGAGACATTTGCTAAATATTAGCTTCAACATACCAAGTATATGTGTGACGCTACTTCCAGCCTTAGCCAAACCTTCAGATTAAAGAAGCAATAGCCATCGTGTGATGCCATGGAATTAGTAAAACCACATGTGACCTGTTAAGTCAAGTTTTTCTCAAAATTCTGGCACCATAAAATTATGAGATAATAAATGTTGATGGTTTCTTTTAAGCCATTATAGTTTAGAGCTATTTGTCTTGCAGCAATAATATAAATAGTTTCACAATTAATTAAAATATCATTTGCAGTTGCATATGATGAGTCTTCACTGAAGCAAATGCCTTACAAGACCAGCAACTAACAGACTTTATTTTGGGGAACAATAAAGGGTCCAGGACTCTCCTATGAGGATGTTTCTTCTGAAGGCATCAGATTAGAAAAAGGACTGAACAAGCTAAGTTTTTGTTGTTTTTTTTTTTTTTAACTCTCCTTAAATCATTATTGAAAACAAGAGAACGTTGAAGTCAACCCTAAAATAAGCTCCCTTTTTTATCTTGTAGCATCAGGATTAATATTTCTTAAAATAACAGTGAAGTTTTAATTGTTTGGATTGCAGAATCACAACTTAAATTGATACAATCTTCAAATCTCTCATGTCAATGACAAGGCAGGGGCAGGGAAGAAGTGGAAATCTATGGTTTCATGTTGAGACATATGGGGAATCCAAATTAAGCTTAGGGTTTTGAATCTCTGAGGCCCTCTGATGCTGTCAGTAGAAGCATCCTACCCTACCATGTGAGGAAAGGAGATTTTCCCTGTTTTATGAGCATCTAATAACTTTAACTGGAGTTGACTAGAAAGAGATGTCTATTCTCAATGCCTGTTCTATTGCTCTTTCTTACCACTAAACCTAGAATCATGACCACAAATCACCATGTGCAGTGAGACAAGTATGAATTGCTTATACCCACTCCCCCCCAAAAGTGCAAGATTTAGTTAATTTACATCTACAGAAACTGGGATAACCCATGTGGGTATACATTACACAAGTTTGGAACAAGTAAGAGAGAATATAACATTTGGATTAGGCCAAATTTGTAGACTCTGGATTTAATGTGTTAGCTCACATAACTGCAAGTAGCTCTAACAGTTGACTTAGTTGACTGACTAAATCTTCTTGGGTTCAATAGTGGCATATATTTAATTATACTGAGGTATAATAACTTCTCTGCCATAACATAGAGAAAAGAATAAAAGAGCTCAGGGAGACACAAATATTAAAGTGGTTTTAACGTGTGATAACTACAACCCAACTATTTCCAAACTATAATCTCTGAGAGTCTCAGAAAGAACAGTCACTTCAATAATACACAGAGATGTACATTAATGAGGGGGAACAAAAGCATACTTGAAAAGCTTTGTAGTCACTGTCCTCTTGCAGTAGGAGATGCCACAGTTGATTTGTTCCTTGATTTCAGTAGAGGATAATGGGTATCCATCCAAGTGTAATAGAGACAAAATAAAAGTAATTAATAGCTAAATATAGCAGGGGCACCTATAATTAATAGGAATCAGAATCAAAGTGGTATTTGAATGGTTTGAAAATAGAAATATCAGGAAATGGCTAAACGGTCTTAGTACTGTCAATAATGACATAGTTAGAGAGCCTAGTAATGGTTGCCTAATCTATATAACTGAAAAGTACCAAGTCTGGTCATTGGAAACATGTCTGGGGTATTCATACTGAAGAGTCAAAGCCTTTCAATTAAGCCAGTTCATAGATCATGAGCCCCTTTAGAAAAGTAGAAACTGTGGACCCTTGAGGAACAACCCTACGGCTATGCAAAAAGCATATTTTCAATGTTTTTACCAAGAGATCAGTGACATTTTACAAGAATAATTGTGTACTGGACAAAAGAAAATAGTGAGACACTTCAGGCATTTTAGACAAAGGCTCTGGATTGAGGCTAATTTCTTGAGATCTAAAATGTCACTCTGTTCTGATATTCAAAATTGGATGTAGTGGTGGTCAGATGACAAATGGAGTTTTGGCCCAATCTAAATTTCAGTAATCCCAGTATGTTCGTGGGTTTACTCTCAGATATATATGTGTGTATATATATATTATCAGTTTCCAAATGTACAATTTAAATACTTAACAATGGGCAGTATTCCCCCATGAGCACTGTGACCATGGAGGAAGTCTCATTATGGTAGGAAAGATCATGTAGAAGCTTCTGAAATGTGACCTCCTCCCTAGGATAGTAAATCAAATCTTTCCAGGGACTGTAAACAACAGTGCCACAAACAAAAACGTAAAAGATTCAAAGGGAAATTTGAGAGGATACTATAACAACCTCATCAACTCACCTGACTGGCTTGTGCACAGGCAGATGGATATTGGTAAAATATTACGGTTTATCACATACTTAATAAAATGTGACTCCATTTGCAATTGCTATTCCAGATATAATATCTTGCTAGAGTAAAATAACATAGAATCTGGCACCTGCTATATAGCTATTTAGATAGAAAATATTTTCCTTTTATTTATCAAAGAAATTTACAAAAACTACAAGAAATTATTATTTTTTTTTACTTGACAGGGCAAAAGATGATATTTTTACAATCTTTTATCACCTATACTTTGCTCTGCCATAATATAAATCGTAAAAATCTTGACTGTATTATTTCTCCAAATACTGCACTTATCCACTGCATTGAGGATAAGTTAATTTAACCTAATGACCTAAAAGGAGCAAACACTTAATTTTTTTATTTTTGAAATTACAATTGATGTACAATATTATATTAGTATTAGTTATACAACCCTGTGCTTAGACATTTATATAACAAAGTGATCACCTGATCAATCTAGTACCCATCTGATCCTCTGGTATGTTTGAAGTTGTCCCAGAGTTTCCTTACACTATCATCATTTTATTGGATTCTGTGTTTTTCTTTTTGCTGTTCTGATTGGGTGTTTTCTGCTTTCTTATCTTCTTAATTGCTGACTCTATCACCTGTTTTATTGCCTGTAATTTATTCACTTCAGTTCGTGTATTATTCATTTTTGACTAGCTGTTTTTTTGTTGTTGTTTTCTGTCTTCATTTTTATGTTTCCTCTCTTTTTGCTGAAGTTCTCACTAATTTCCACTATTCTTCTTCTGAGTTCATTGAGCAGCTTTATAAACAGTGTTTTAAACTCTGCATCTGGTAGATTGCTTGTTTTCACTGTTCTTAGTATTTTCTGGAGTTTTGTTCTGTTCTTTTATTTGGGATATGTTTCTTTGTCCCCTCACTTGGCTGCCTCCCTGTGTTTACTCTACATAGTATAGGTAGAGCTGCTATGTCTCCCCATCTTGGTAGAGTGGCCTAATGTAGCAGGTGCCCTGCAGGGCCCAGTAGTGAAGCCTCCCCTGTCACCAGAGCTGGACGCTCCAGGTGCACACCTTGTGTGGGCTGTGTGCACCCTTCTGTTGCAGTTGAGTCTGATTGCTGTTGGCAAGTCAATGGAAGGGATTTTCCCCCAGGCTTAACAGTTGCAAAGACTGGTCATGAGCACTGTGGAGGATCTGCTGTGCTGGAGCTGACCCCACTTCACTGTATCTCAGATACCTGCTGAGTTCACCTCTCAAGTGTGTTACTTATGGAGGTAGTTGTGTGATGCTTCAGCATGATTTGAACCTGTCCACGGGGTGTGCTGGTTCTTGTGCCTCCTAAGAGGTCTAGGCCAAGGTCAGCTGCCACCTGTGCCCTGCCCAGGGTCACCAGGCATTAACTACAAGTAATCTGCAATTGGCTGCTAGTTGTGCTGGGTTTGGAGGTGCCCAGTAGAGGCCAAGCTGTGAATCAAATGCCGATGTTCTTAGTGCTGGGCCCGGGGCCACTTAGCAAGAGGTATGGTATACACAGAGGCCAGATGCTGTTTATTTGAGAGGTTTTAGGAAAGTCAACAATGTGGGTCAAGGCAGGCTGCTTGTATGGAAAAGCCACTGAAAATAGCTCGGGTCTGCCCAAAAGTTGGGTGGGGTAGAGTCTCAGGGAATCAGCAGGAAGGGCAAAGGAACAGTGGTAGGTTGATAGAAACTCAGATATGGTACCTACATGTAGGTTCGCTCAGGGAGAGCTCTTCAAAGGAACAATGGCCTCTGCTAGCACTTCTGTCTGGGAGAAAGCTGTCTCTCCAGCTGTGTCTGAGTTAGTCCATGAGTGGGAATAAAAAGAATGCTTGGGACTCCAGAAGCCTTTGTTTACCCAGCCACAATCTCCACTGGTTTGATAGCCAGAAGTTATAGGGACTTTTCTTTCTGGCACTGGAAACCTGGACTGGGGCTTCTGGTGTTGGATTGGGATGCTTGGCTTCTTATGAAGTACGTTTAGAGTCAAGGTAATTCTCTCAATTTTTATCTTCCACACACATGTGTGTATAGGCCCATCCCATTCTGCTTCTCTAGCCCTCCTACCAGCCTGAATGTGACTTCCATAGTTATAGGATATCCGTTCAGCTAGATTTCAGATGGTTCTGAATGATGGTTGTTCTCTAGTTTAGTTGTAATTTTCAGGTGGTTGTGGGAGGTTCTGGGTACTGTGTTTACCTACGATACAATCTTGACCTAGCAAACATTTTAAGTACTTTAGTAAGATAGGTGAAACAGAGGTAAAGAGATACATTATCAAAAATTCAGATGCTCATCACCTTAGTAAAGTTTCTGGACCTCTAATGTTATCTGAATTATGTCAAGATATCAACCACATGGTAAAACATAAAGTTAATCTGAAGGTATGCCTCACACAATGTACCACAAGCAGAGAGACAGAGACAGAGACAGAGAGATTTATGAGATTGGAAGTTATGGTATGAAGTTCAGTTTGGAGGAAGAAACATTTAGATTGTGTAGAACTTCGTTAAATCTTAGTAAGAAGGGGTAATTTATTTTATATGAACTAGGAATTCATTGGAGCATGGATTTATACATCAATGGATCTGGAGGATTTTTTTTTTAATTTAGTGAATAGTTTGAAAATTTTCTAATTTAAATCAAACTCAAATTTAAATAAAATATGCAACACAATTGTGTCTAAGAACTGTTTTTAAATGTTTTCATTTGTGATATCTGAATAAAGTAAAGATATACTTGAACTAGTGAATATAATTTTAAGATGACACTTAGAATTTATATATATTTTTGAGATAGCTATGCTATTTATTAAAACTTTTACTCATTTTGCTCTAGGCTTATTTACCTCATGAAAACATATTGCTTTCATAGGAAAATAAAGCAATTTTACTGAATGTGCCTATCATGAGCTCATATAAAACATTTCTTCATGTACCCATTGAATACTACAATTAAGTAAATTAAACTTTTCACAGTGTTTTACTTCCTTAGCTAGAATCAATGTTCAATTCATTGTAGCAGTCAAGTAAAATAATTTATAGGAATTTTTGAATCAATATTTAATTAAAAATAAATTCTTTACATAACTATTTAACTATTTATGGAAGAGCAGTTTGTTTAGTATCTAATATTGAACTGTAAGTCCTGTATTTAAACATCTAGCTTGTAAACAAATAAAAAAATAACAAAAATTTACCACCACAAATAGTAGATATTGGCTGTCATTGTTTAAATGAAAATTTCTCTTGATTGAATGATATTTAGCAAGAAATTGGGGAAAACTAGATTTCTTAGCTGAAAGCAAGATATAAATGGCTATTTAAAAATTGCAAGAAATATATTTTTTCTGTGACTAAAAGAAATAAAAGAGGAGGGCCCAGCTGATGTATCTCAGTGGTTGAGCATCGTCCCATGCACTAAGAAGTCGCTGGTTTGATTCCTGGTCAGGGAACATGTCAGGGTTGTGGTCTTTATCCCTAGTAAGAGTGTGCAAAAGGCAGCTGATCAATGTTTCTCATTGATGTTTCTGTCTCTCTCTCTCCCTCTCCCTAAAAATCAATAAAAATATATTTAAAAAAATAAAAAGAAAAGAGAAGGTATCTTGGTGGTACACTTTTGAGTCAGGAATGGATAACCCTCTTGGTCTGGCAGATGACTGTCAAACATCTTTTTTGACTTTTTAAAGTACTTGCAGACCACCCAGCCGGTGTGGCTCAGTGACTGAGCATCGTCCCATGCACTAAGAAGTCGCGGGTTTGATTCCTGGTCAGGGTACATATCCAGGTTGTGGGCTTGATCCTCAGTAGGGGTGTATAAGAAGCAGCTGATCAATGTTTCTCATTGATGTTCTATCTCTCTCCCTCTCCCTTCCTCTCTCTCTAAAATCAATAACAGAAAGAAAGAAAGAAAGAAAGAAAGAAAGAAAGAAAGAAAGAAAGAAAGAAAGAAAGAAAGAAAGAAAGAAAGAAACTTGCAGACCAAAGATGGTGGCGGAGCGAGGGTATGTGAGTGTGTGAGCAAGAGTGAGAGAGAGTGTGAGTGAACGTGAGTGTGGACGACCAACCTTGAGCAGTGCAGAGACGTGGGGCAGAATGTCCCTGTGCTGTGGACTGGGAGCAGCCGGCTACTGCAGTAAGCAGCACTTCAGCGAGCTTCTCCCTGAGCAACCAGGAAGCCCCAACATTTTGGAAGATCCCTGGTCTTCCATGGGAGGAGGAACCCGGGAGCAGCTAGGGCCGAGTGACCTGAGTCCACCAGAGCACCTTGCACCGTCAGTCCAGTGGACCCCGCTATGTCAGCACGGATCAGTGCACAGTAGCGGTGCTATCCAGGTGCCTGTTGCAGTGGCCACAATCAGCCGGAGCTGAGCACCATCCCCCACAGCAGCAGTGACTGGGTGGGAATGGAGTCCCACCCCCAACAGTGTCTGAGGCTGAGAGCCCAGACACACCCCCAGCAGTATAGGCTTGGGAGCAGACATCCATCCCCAGGCAGCAGCAGCACAGATCAGCAGCTGAGACCCATCCCCAGCAGCATCAGCAGAGGCTGATCAGGACTGGTGCCCCAGCCCAAGCAGCAGCACGACTGGGGCAGCCAAGACCTGCCCCTGCCAACTGCAGCAGCAGATTTGGAGTGGAGTCCCTCCTCCAGCAGCAGCAAAGGCTCAGGAGCAGAGCACCTTCAGCCCCCAACAGCAGCAGAGGATTGGTAGCTGAGAGCACCCCTGGCAACAGCAGCAGCAGTAGCAGTGCAAACCAGGAGCTGACACTCAACCCCTAGCAGCGACTGATCAGTAGCTGAGCCTCACCAGGCAGCACCATAGCCCAGAAGTACACCAGCAGGATCCATGCACCCCAGCAGTGCACCAGTGAGACCCACGCACCCCAGGCAGAAGCAGCACAGATCAACAGCTGAGACCCATCCCCAGCGGCATTAGCAGAGGCTGATCAGGAGCAATGCCCCAGCCCAAGCAGCAGCAAGTCTCAGGCAGCCAAGACCTGCCTGAGACCAATACCAGCCATCAGGTGTCAATCCTCCAGAACCCACAGCAGGAAGAGGCGCCATACACCAAAACAGTCTGGGAGGCACAGCAGCCTTATTCAATACACACCAACCTGCATATACATTCCAACATCCCTCACAGGTCCTAGAACTGTCAGACTGCTAAAATGGTGAGACAAAGAAACAACACCCAAATGAAAGAAAGGGTGGAATCACCAGAAAAAAAACTACATGAAATGGAAGAAAGCAATATGTCAGATAAAGAATTCAAAGCAATGATTATAAGGGTGCTCAAACAATTTGGTGAGAACTACAAGCAACTTAATAAGAATTATAAAGAGCTCAGTGGGAACTTAAAAAAAAGAGGCAGAAGTTATGCATAAAAATCAAGAGGAAATAAAGAATGACATAGCTGTTATGAAAAATATCTTAGAAGGATTCAACAGTAGATTAGAAGAAGCTGAAGACCGAATCAGCAAGTTAGAAGAAAAGGTAGAAAAAAACACCCAAATAGAGCAACACATGGGAAGAAAAATTAAAAAACAGGAGGAGAGTTTAAGGGAGCTGTGGGACAATACAAAACATAACAATATTCGCATTATAGGGGTACTGGAAGGAGAAGAATCAGAGAAAGGAATAGAGAAACTGTTTGAAGAAATAATGACAGAAAACTTCCCTAAATTGGTGAAGGAAAGAGTCACACTAGTCCAGGAAACACAGAGAGTCCCAAGCAAGATGAACCCAAAAAGACCCACAGCTAGACACATCATAATTAAAATGGCAAACATTAAAGACACAGAAAGAATCTTAAAGGTAACGTAGCATGCTTATTTGAAGGAGTTACTGTAATTTTATTTTTCTCAAGGCTATTGGTAAGGATATTTTGAACACAGTAAATTGCTGAATCTTAGTCATTGAGTTTCAAAGAGTTCTATTTATTCCACTTGTTCTGAGAAATACGGATGATGGGGAGTGTGATTACGTATAAGATTCTGCAAACATTTTTATAATCCCTGAATAATAGTGGAAACAAAATGAATTATTTTATCTGATTCAAAATACTCTTGTTTTTCCAAAGTGAGAAATATGTCTATCCCAAGAGACTACCACTTTTTAGGAATCTACTTTGAATCAGGATGACTATCAGGCCATCCTAAAACCATAACAAGCTAGAAACATCTTGGCCCGTCACCAGGTTTTAGATAAAGTTATTTTATTTTGTTTGAACTGCTATAACAAAATATCATAAACTGGGTAGCTTATAAACAACAGAAATCCATTTTTTACATTTCTGGGAGTTCGAAGACCAAGATCATGGTGACAACACGGTCAGTTTCTGTAAGAACTTTCTTCTGGGTTGCAAACTGACTAATTGTCCTTGTATGCCTACATGGTTGAGGGCAGAGTGAGGAGGCAAGCTCTGTCATGACTCTAGTAAGATAATTAATCCCAGCATGCACCTCTGCTCTTATGACCTATCTAATCCTAATTACCTCCCAAAGGCCCCACCTCTTAATGCCATCACATTGGGAAGTAGGGTTTCAACACATG
Source organism: Tadarida brasiliensis (assembly GCA_030848825.1). Lineage (NCBI taxonomy): Eukaryota > Metazoa > Chordata > Mammalia > Chiroptera > Molossidae > Tadarida > Tadarida brasiliensis. The sequence continues at coordinate 78,635,408 of CM061266.1, forward strand.
GATTTTCAGGAGACACAAACATTCAGTTCATAACAGTTGGTCAGAAAAAAATTAGACAGTGAAGAATTTTGTTGACAAATAGCATGTCTCCCTAATGTGTTTGAATAATTTTATATGAGTATTTAAATAAAACTCCATAGGTAAATCTGATGTGCATCTCTAATCGAAAACTATTGCCCTAGAAAAAATATTAGATTCAAATTAATAGGTAAAGTTGAAGTCAGGTTGATGTTAAAAAAAAAAATAACTGAGCCCTGGCCAGTCAAGGGCATGAACCGTACCTGGGTTTCAGGTTTGATCCCCGGCCTCCAGGTTGGGGCACGTGTGGGAGGCAACCAATCAATATATTTCTTTCATAGATGTCTCTGCCTCTGTCTCTCTCTCTCCTCTTCCCTCCCTTCCACTCTGTCTAAAAATCAATAGAAAAAATATCCTTGGGTGAAGATTATCAAAAACAAACAAATGAAAAAAATAACTAAAATTATGATTACAATTCAGGTATTTATTAAAATAAATTTGTATATAAATGGGTCTGTGCAATTCCAATCTGTGTTGTTCAAGGGTCAACTGTATGGAAGCACACATTTATCCCAATAAGTCTATCTAATTAGAGCTTCTTTAACTGAAGATGTTTTATAATCTAAGTAATAAATATTATCAAGAGGTATAAAATATTACATACAATAGTTAATTAAGACCTTTTGAGATATAAGAAGAGGCAGTAAAAAAGAGAAAGAAAGCTTATTTCTTCAATTCTAAAATTCTAGCCATGACTAGAGTATGAACAGAAAAGTAAAACTTACCAGTGAGTTAATTTTGTGAGTGAGTCCAGATAACCACTACTTGATGGGCATTAAATTCTTAATTGATTTGAGATCAAAAGAGATAAGAAGTGAGACAGAACAACAAAACAAAACAAACAAAACAAAATCTGTCATCTGTTGTGCAATGGAAAATACATCTCTGTGAAACCATCAATTAATTTATAAGAGATTATCAAGTGGCAGAACCTATAACCAAATTCCAAATGGAAAATAATTTATTGGATTTTAACAAAACAAAAACAAAATTAGTGAGGCGGAAAATTAAAATTTGAAAAATAGAAAATTGGTAAAATTCTATTGCTACTTTGGATTCACCTTTAGAAACCAAGAAAAGACACATCCTGGTTTTATACCACCCAGGAGGTGCACTTCTTGGTGACAGAATTTACCGGACTCTGTAGGTGACTCCATTGGGCATCCCAATGGAATACCTCTAAGACTGTTATAAGATAATTTCAGAGAATGATAAAATTAGAAAATTAACAAGTGTTAAAGATTGTTATTTATTCTTGTGATGCGAATGAATCAGCAGGTGTTATCAGCTGTTCAGAGGACAGTTAAAAAAGCACAAAATTACATGGATTAAAGGAACTATTAAAATAAATTACATTTTCTTCCCTAAGATCTTGTATCCTTTATACTTTTAATTCTTTTACAACTGGTTTGAATCCCTCTAATTGAGCTCTTGACACAGGATATTGTTTACACAGGGCTACAGCTTATTCTTTTGATAAGCTATTTTATTGCCTCAATATCTGTGATTTAGGATATATTCTCATTCCCTAGGGCCCAAAAGGATCTTTCAGCTAAGAGTGCATCCCAGATCAGAGTGAGACTGTTATTATTCCTGCATAGTAACCAAATCAAGCCTTATGTTCCTGAATACTGAATATGGTGACTTTTAATTTGCATAATAGGTTTTTCTTCAATAGATTTATAGGAGAATCAGAAGAAATTAAGAAAGCATGTCCTTTTTCAGAAGTCCTATCTATATGGGAATCATGGTAAAAAAGGAACAAGCCAAAAACTAACCAGAAATAAGAATAGCCTATATTGCCCTGGCTGGTTTGGCTCAGTGGTTAGAGCGTTGGCTTGCAGACTAAAGAGTCACAGGTTTATTTCCAGCCAAGGGCACATACCTCAGTTGCAGCTTGTCCCCGGCCCTGGTAGAGGTCATGTGGGAGGCAACCAATTGATGTGTCTCTTTCACATCGATGTTTCTCTCTCTCTCTCTCTCCCTCTCTCTCTCTCTCTCTCTCTCTCTCTCTTCCTCTCTCCCTATCACTAGATCTGAAGATAAATGGAAAAATGTCCTAGGATGAGGATTAAGAAAAAATAGCCTATATTAATGTATCATTACAGGGAAAAGAGAGAAATTCAGTAGAAATGTCAGAGGACAGGTATTCATAAGGAAAGAGACAAAAAAAGTTTTACTTAAAGAAAAGTTCTAAATATAAAGTTCAATTCCTGCCTTCAAGACTTTGCCAGCCTGTCCATTTTGAGCCATTTTCCAATTAATCTCTACTAAGTGTTTCTGACTTCCTGGGCTTTCCTGATTGTCTCATTCCTGAAACATCTGTATCTTCTTTCTGCAATCCCTCTTCTAAAACCCTGGCTTCCTACAATAGTGACACACTGATTTTCCTCTTCCTTCTTTCCCTTAGTAAGTTGACCAAGTAGGAGTTATTTCCATTAGCAATATCCCTTGTTCTTGCCAATGTTTCACTTTTTCACTAACTTGACCTAAGATAGTGGTCAAAAGTTTTGAAAAGAGAGAAGATAAGACCACAGGGAAATTTTGATCTATCCCTAGATCTATGGCTGTCAGGTTGAGGAAGTTTCAACAAACCACTGATGAAAATGAGGGTGGGGCCTCTCCCTCTCGAAAGCATGCCCATGCCTTTCTTTCCTCTCAGGTGTGCATCTCTTAAACTCTAAGGGTTCCAGGAGACTTGCAAACAGGGGAGCAATGGGCAGCAGCAGCTCGTCCTGGGCTAACCCCTTGAAACTGTCTCCAAAGCCCTCTGTTCTTTGACTTTCCAGTGAGCTAACAACACCACCTAGACTCATTTCTTCCTTGTAACAATTCTAGGGAGCCAAAGCAGCCTGATCCTAGACTTCCTCCTTTTATCCTAAAGCCCTTCCTTGTTTCACTGTCCCCAGATTTAAAAAACATGCTCCCAAAATCAAACAACAACAATAACAACAAATTATGGGGGAAATTACTTGACTTCTGAGGGCAAAAATGCAGACTTCTCAACTCAGATTTTGCAGAAAGGCTTCAAGCACGGTTGCTCACAATTCTTCTTTCTTTCTTTAAACAAAAGAAGTTTTATTGGAAAGATAGACAAACTCTCTGAAGTGGGGAGGGGACACAAGTGGGTTGCCCATGCTCACAATTCTTGGTGGACTCATGTTTTCAGGCCTGCTTCATTTTCAGGGTTGATAGATAATTAAACTTTTGTGGCCATAGCACTTCCCAATGGGGTGAATTGTTTTGGGGCTGCTAAAGTGGTTACACAAATTTACAAGCAAAGTTTTCTAGCAGCAGGACTCAATGAGGTAGTGCGTGTACACAGACAAAAGGTGGTAGGGTATATAAGCAGGTGTAAGTGTGTAGTTTGTATATGTAGGTGTGAGCATTCAGTGGAGTGTTTTCACAGACTTATGCAAACTTCCTGGATATGGGAAGGAAGTTTTAAATTGGCAATAGCAGCTGGGGGTAAGGCATATACAGGTAAACCTCAGAGATATTGCACGTTCAGTTCCAGACCACCTTAATAAAGCAATTATCTCAATAAAGCCAGTCATAATCTTCAGGCTATTGACATGTTACTGCTCCTGCTATTGACATGCTACTTAACTAGAGGAATCCTGCTGTAGGTTTTGAGATTTTGCAAGAGCAGACCCTTGTCAGAAGGCCACCTTTCTTAAAGAGGTGAGGAAATATGCATAGTTTATCAAAGATTTACAGCCCAGCCGGTGTGCCTCATTGGTTGAGCGTTGACCCATGCACCAAGAGGTTGTCTTTTCAGTTCCCAGTCAGGGCATATGCCAAGGTTGTGGGTTCAATCCCCAGTAGGAGGCATGCTGGAGGTAGCCAATCGATATTATCTTTCATTGATGTTTCTCTCTCTCTCTCTCTCTCCCTTCCTCTTTCTCTTAAAAAAAAATCAATAAAGAAAAAATATTTTAAAAATAAAAAAAATTTACAGGGTCTCCAGAACTGGACTCAGATCAGTGGGGATCAACGGATTGACCAGGGCTAAAGGGATTTAGAATTTTCACACTCTTGCTTGGATCCCTTTTTCTTGCTTAGCTGTCTAGCTGTCAAAGGTCCACGCACACCTCTTGCCTCACCCCTCCTTCCATCCCTTGACAATAAAACACATCTAAATTTTAGGTTCTCTTAAGATAAATTTGAAGATTAGTTCTCTTATCTTCTGGATTGGCAACTTTTTGATCAATGAACCTCTCCATACTCCAAACACTGATGTATTGAATATTTGCCTTTCTTTTGAAGCATTAGGCACACAAATCTTACACTTGCAACAAAAGATCTTGTCTTTGTTTGTGAAAGACACAACACCTATGAAGTGCAATAAAGCAAAGCACAATAAAACAATGTATGTCTTTATACTCTTAATATTTCAGGTTCTCCAGGTAGCCCCTGACAGCTTCTTAATTGCATTAGATTCACTGTTGATTGAAATTTTAAAATCTCGCTTTCCTTGCATTTGGCAGGAAAAAATATTGATTTATATGACATTATATTTTTCTTTCCAATAGAGTATGTATTAGCCTAACTTCACTTTTGTTTACCTTTTTCCAAGTGAGTAGCACAACTACTCTCCATCCAGACACATTTATACAGGAACACTGTTTTGTACAGGTTCTCATTTATTCTTTGCTTGAGTAATTTTATTATTTCTGCTTCTCTAGCTAGTTGTTGTGTGAAAGGAATCTTGTAGGTGGAATGTGGGCTATGACGTGTAACACATAATCTAATGTCTTCAAACTGAGCTGGAAATTTATCACCTGTTAAAGCAGTTAAACCTGCAGGGAAACCTCCTAAAGACAGGAATTGCCTGTCTTAAAAAATCCTTGCTTTTTCATCCCCAGTGTTCAGCCACAGGCAGAGAGAGATAAATAGATATAGACCAGACACTTGGTGACATCAAAGAAAGGAACAGTGTTCCAGCCTTCAGAGAGAAAAGATACTTTTAATCTTGTACTTCTACTATATATATATATATATATATTTGTTCCTAATATAGCAGAAAGATATTAGTCTTTTAACAGAAGGACCTGCAGGCAACCTGTCCATATTTCCTCCATGAAAACTAATAGTAGTACTTGTTCGGAATGGTGAGAACAGCAACAAGTGTTAGACTGGTGGGATGAGACCAGACCTTGGTTCATCAACCTTGGTACTTGAGTTCTGGCTAGAAAGAATTCAGAGCCAAGACTCAAACTATAAGATCATGTTTATTTAGAAAATCACAGAGGTGGAGGAAGTGAGTGGTAGAAGAAATGGTCTCAGAAAACAAGTCACAGAGGCAAAAGAAGGGCCCTTGGAGCTTGGGAGTGAGGGAGGAAAAAGTAGCATGCCTGGGGGAAAGAGGAAGGGGAAGGGAAGGTATGGGTATGTTCCTAGGAGGGAAAGTATGCTGAGTTCTCCATCCTAAAAGCCTTTAAGGGGTATGATTTCAATGGAATATTCATCACCTTTCTAAGTGTGTCCTTTCAGGGTCTTGCTTTCCACTAATTGGTCAGTGCCAAGGGATCATTATTCACTGCAGCTAGCCCTGAGGTCAGGTGTGGTATGACTTGACTGGTTTTGCTGCTTTTCTGGGCCAGGAGCTGAAATACAAGTGATGCCTAGATGTTAAATCTAGGGAGGAAAAGTCAGGGGGTCTAAACTGCATGACCAGCAGTAGAAAAGGTATGTGTGTGTGTATGTGTGTGCGTGTGTGGGGGGTCCTTGTTTTCCCAGTTTTTTCCATTGCTAAGAACCCAAGGCTCTCCAACCTGGTGACCTTCTGTACCTGGCCCATTGTCCTTGTTCTTTCATGTTTGTTTAACTGTCTACCACAGTACTCTTGAGCCAGGATTAACATATATACTTAATAATAAAATTTAGAGTTTGGAGAGAGTTGTCCATCTGGATATCTGAATAATTACCTAAAGAGTAGAGAACTAAAAGGGCAATTTTTATAATTCAGAGTCTCATTGACTGTTGTAACAGGAACCCAAGTTTGGCCACCTGCTGCTATGAAAATAAACTTGTGAGATGGTGCTGGTGAAAAAGAAAAGTGGTTTATTCAAGTGCTGGACACCTGAGAGTATGGAGAACTCTTGTCACAAAGCCCATCTTAACACCTCTGTGCAGGCAGAGGTTTTTATAAGGAGAGAGAGGGAAATCAGAACAAAGAAATCAAGAGGAGGGGGCATCAAAAAGTTCTCTATGTGCAGATCAGCACATTCCATTCTGATAAGCATCTTGAAACTGTTCAAATGATGGTCTGGTATTCATCATCCTGGTCTGTGTCATGCTTCTTCATCATCCTGGTTCTACAGTTGAAGGTCAGCAAATCTCCCAAAACTGGGATTACTGAAGGTTGGAGTCTGTATCTTCTGAAGTAGTTCCTCAGATTCTTATATAAATATTCTGTTTATCTACAAGCTACATATTAGTCAGAGTCAGTATTTACAGAGACAATGTCAAAAGAATAGTGGGATGGATTGCAATTCTTCACTGTTACACTGTTGAGTGGCCACAGAAAGCATTCAGTTAGTCCACTTAATCAGGAGCTGTGAAACTACCATTCATTATTAAATACTGTTGGAGAAAGAAAATAATACTGCCAATAAAAAGAATTCTTCATTCCAATTGTGGCATTAGAAATGTCCAAACCTGTAAAGAATTTTTATAAGAGTTTATTTGAATCAAAATAATGATATACCTGTAAGCAAGATCTCAACAGACTAATAAAAACCCTTCCAAAACATGACAGTTTACAGATTTTTATGTGGATTTAGAATTAAAGAGAGACTTTAGATAATGTTACCGGAGGGTGGGAGAAATCAAGGGATTGGATTACATGACAGTTAATGAGATTATGTGCTCTCTTGAGGGCTATCACTCTTTAAAGAGAAGGATCTGAAAGGACTTCAAAGAGGCATGAATCTGGATGCACAAAAACAATGGACAAGATTTGCTTAAGGCAAAGATAATCCATTTACTAAAGAAGTTATATGCCTGGGTAGAGTTCAGACTGACAAACCTCAGAGGACGGGGGCTCAGGGGAGGGAAAAGATAAACCAAAGAACTTATATGCATATATGCATAACCAATGGACATAGACAACAATGATGTGGGTAGGGGAGGGTTGGGAAGAGGGTGTCAATGGGGGGAAAAGGAGAAACATCTGTAACAAAAATAAATTTATTCATAAGGAAAAAAAGAAGTTATATGCCTGGGTTGTGACTACCCACCACAATCTGACCATTTAAGAGTTTATGATCTAATCACCCTGTGAGGTTACTTTTCATAGAACAACTTTTCGTTTTTTGTCCACACATATAGAAGAGTAAGAAGATACAATTTATTATTGAGTAAGCTTTAACAGATTTTATGGTAGCATAAAAGTAAATATAAATTTAGGACAAAATCTCACATAGTTTATGACAGTCTTCTATCCATCTCGGGAAAAAAATCCCTGAGTTAACTATGGAGGTATGTTTTTACATATGTAGAGGTTGCCCAGCTGGTGTGGTTTAGTGGATTGAGTGTTGTCCCATGGACTGAGAGGTCCCGGTTCGATTCCCAGTCAAAGCACAAGACTGGGTTGTGAGCTCGGTCCCCAGCAGGGGGTGTGCAAGAGACAGCCAATTGATGTTTTTCTCTCACATCACTATTTCTATTTCTCTCTCCTTTCCTCTCTCTCTCTCTCTATTAAAATAATAATAATAATAATAATAATAATAATAATAATAATACATATGTGGAGATTATTTGGACCATGATTTTAGAGATACCTCTACATTGTAAAAATTTGACCCAGGGCTTAAGTGCTAGATATTTATCTATTTTTCTGAAAGTTAGAGTAAGAATCTAGATTTACTATGTATCCAATGAAACACTATTAGAAAAGGGGAAGGGTGAAATGACCTCCTTCCTCTTCATAAATTAAAAAAAAAAAAAAAATTACCCTTACAGACTGTATGCAAAATAAGTTATATAAATTTGAAATAGCCTGATAGATAGGATGTATTGTTTCTGAAAAGATAGAGTAGCTATGTATACTTTTCCTTCATCTTCCCACTAAATACAGTTGAGCATCCTGGACATTATACATATATATATGAATCTGAAATATAAAGATAAAAAGAAAGAATGGCTAGATTATTTTATAGACTCTAGATTAACTGAAAGACTAACGGAAAGACTAAAGTTTACAAGAAAACACCTTCACATATGTGAAAAATAATATAAACAGAACCACTTTAAAATCGAGTCAGATCTGCCATCTCAGAGGAACTGCCTTGCTGGTCTTACTCCTCAAACTTTTGGAATTTTAAAAGTGGATAAAATAACTTGAACTGGGCTCAAGGCAACATTGTTTCTCAAATAATTGTTGGTTATGAATACTGGGCTGAGAATTAAAGATGTTCTTTAGAATTAAAATCAATATGTTAGCTTATCTGAACCTATAGAATTTCCTTCCTTAGCTTATTAATACCCATAAAAATGTATTCCTTCTATTCAGGTAGTATTTCCCTTCCCATTCTCATTAATACTCCATCGGCTTCACCTCCTAATGGGAACACTATTTGGGTTTCTACCTGAATCAGTGCTTCCCCAATAACTTTTCTTTTAGAGCACAAATAAACACTGGTTGCCTCTCACTTGGACCTTTTATTTTTAGGTTAACGCATAAATCACACCACACCTTATAGGTAGATGGTACCTCATACAAAATTACTTTAGATGTTTTTACTTTCAATATATACCTATTCAACAAGTTTAATTAAAGGAATATATCATTAATCGATTTGTCTTCTAATCAGGTAACCCCTGGCTTTTATTTTTCATTTTTATGAAAAAAATTGAAAATCCCACTCCTTTGTCATTCAAACTTCCAATTTCTAAACTGTACAAAAGATTTTTCTTGCTTTGAAAATCATGTACACATTGTGAGATGATTTAGGGCTTTTGTTATTACTATAAAGCTCAAACAAAGTGCTCTAAGAGGGCTACTGTAGAATGCTGTACCTGACCAAAGGTAATTTATTATTTTCAGAAGGTGATAGTTACCTTAGGGCCAGAAGCTAAAAGCTAAAAAACAAAAACAAAATGGTATATTTTATTTCAAATCTGGCAATTTAGGTGATCCTAGAAAACATCATATTTTAATCTGTGTTTATGTTTTTCTTCTTTTGGTAAATTTTGTAGAATTTAGATTAAGTACCTCAGTGTATTCTAAGAATCTAGATTTTCACAGAAACATGTAGCCTGCAAAAATATATGACCCATTCTATATGATTTTACGCAGTTAAATTCAGTCATCAAATAAAGCATCATCTAAAACATGCTATTTGAATATTACCCTATGCATGAGTCAGAGTTCTCTAGAGGAACAGAACCAATAGAATGTCTATCTATCTATCTATCTATCTATCTATCTATCTATCTATCTATCTATCTATCTAATCTATCTATATCTATCTATCATCTGTCTTATCAATTCACTTTGAGGAATTGGCTAAAGTGATTGTAGAGGCTGGAAAGTCTGAAATTCTCAGGGCAGGACAGCAGTCTGGAAATTCTAGTAAGAGGTGATAATACAATCTCAAGTCTTAAAACAGTATATACATAGAATCTCTTATTTAGAGAAGTTGGTTATTTGCAAGCCAGGAAAGAAGAGGATTCTAACCAGGAACCACATGCCAACACCTTAATCTTGGACTTCCTGGACTCTCCAGAACTGTGAGAAATGAGTGCCTGTTGTTTAAGCCACCCAATCTTTTGTATTTTGTTATAGATGCCTGAGCTAAGTCAGACATCCTAGCAGATCTCCCATATTCCAGAATACTCTTCCCTACCTCTATTGTTCAGTAGTAGACCTATTTCTCTGTGGTAGTCAGGCTTAATCATTCTAGCTGGTAAAGTTAACTATCTTTTTAGCCTATTGATTCAGAGGTATGAGGAGCCCAAAGATTCCAGGCAACTGTTATAACTTCCAGTTAAGTGTAATCACTAGTGTGTTCCCAGTGGAAGCATACCTCCTTTTGGAACTAGGACATCTAGACCAGCAGAGCATTAGGTCATGAGAACAAAAATAAAAATTTTGCTAGTGTGTTACTAGGAGTAATATTGAGTGGTACCACCCTTATGTATAACCCATGATGTCTGGGCACTCCTGGCTAGGTCAGAAATTTCACTCAAGATTTTCTTATTGGTGGACAATAAGTCCTGTTCTTCAATGAAGATATTTTAATGGTAATATATCCAGGCATATAGAGGCTTTGTAACAAAGAATATGTATAAAAATTATTTAGATTTGTGCAAAGTTTGTATTACTAGAAAAAAATAAACCTTCAACAATATCAGATCATTATATGAAGTAAAATAAAATCAGTGTTAGATATCTTACCTCTAGTAGGCCATTCTTCACTTACAATACTTATTTTCTAAGAGTGTCCTTTTTTTATGAATATTGGGAAAACTTTTTCATAAATAGTTTTCAAGCCTTTTTGCATTTTCCACAAAATAAGGCATTTTCTTACAGCAGACCTTATTCCTTAAAATTTATGTAAAAATATTATGTTGTGACAAATATAGAAATCAACTAAGCCCTGGCTGGGCTGTTCAGTTGGTTACAGCACTGTCCTGATACTCCAAAGTTGTGGGTTCCATCCCTGGTTCAGGGCACATACAAAAATCAACCAATGAATGTATAAATAAGTATAACAAAAAATAAATCTCTCTCTCTCTAAAATCAGTCAATAAATAATAAATTTAAACTGGAAATGAAATGGGAAAGTCATTTTATACAGTTCTCTATTTTTAGGTACTGTAACATATAAATTAGCTGTTAGAGAATTATGTTATCATATCTATTTCTCTTCTAATATAATAGATGTGACAATAAGAGGTTCAGTATAAAATATTTCTGATCTTTTGAGTCATAAAATTCTGTATATTAATATCATATTGAGATTGAGAGGGAACAAATAAATATCAATCATATTTTCTACCCAAATTCAGAATCAATCAAGAGACAAACAAAAGATAAGGGAAGCAGATATAAAAATATGAATATTATTATGAAGTATAGGCTGGAGGACCTGGCTTGCTGTATATTGAACACACATATTAGTCTTTGAACACAATCACAGACATTGTGAGACAACCACAAGCTTGACTCCACAAGGGAAAAATCTGCTTTTACAAAATCAACAACATAATAGATTTATGCAGAATTGCATTAGAAAAGAGGAAGTGTAGGTGAAGTAGATGTAGGGGAGCCAGGTGAAATAAGTTTCTCCTTCTGAAAACAGAAAGAAGTGGGAGTAGTATTCTCCACATGCTTTTGTTTCCTGCATCTTGTTTATGGGGTCATTATAGAATTCCACAGCACAGTTCTAATAAAAGAGACATCATAAACAAGATGCAGCAGGCAGAGCAAGTGTCGAGTGAACATTTATTTATACACTGTCTCCCATCTGCACAAAACTGAGATTCAATATAGAGTTTGGTAATTCCTTTACAGATTCTTCTTTCACCTCTGCTCTGTCAACCTATTCTCAATAGATTAAAAATAAAAATGAAACTGTACTCCAAATTATAGTAAAATATTAGTGATACAAAAGGGACCTTCTTTGATTCTCTGTGATATTTATATGCATATTTTTGTATGACAAATTACTAGTTAACTGCATACATCTCAGCTGAATATCTAAATTGTATTGCTATTTGTGTTTCCTTATAAAATATGTTTGTAAACATTACAAAACTGTTCAAGATGTTTTGGTTTTTTAACATAAACATATTTTGAAATAGTTTATTTTAAAATATGGTCCAATTGATTTGATTGCATCAATTAATTCTCAAAAATTTTATTAACTCCTTTTGGATAGAAACTGGAAACTTGGCCAAGCAAATAAAAACAAATTCTACAAATTTCAGTTTGGCTTGACATTTGTAAATCTTAAATCCCAATTAATTTAAATGTAAATGTTTATAATGAAATGATTGCGATTAATATTGATTAGAACAATTCAGGCACATCAATATCAATATTATACATTTTGTGTTTATCCACTTGAAAATTAAGGCTGGTTCTTACTTGAGGCAAACCACACATATCTTCTTAAGAAAAATTTTAGGTTTAAAATGTATAAAAATCAAAATAATATTAGGTATATTAGATTTATTAAATAAAATATGGTTAGAAAATATTATTAATATATTGTCTGAATTTGAAATTTTAATTAGTAAGCTAAAGTTACTACTTCCATTAAGTTTCAAGGCAATACTAATTATCTTTATATTCTATTAAGGCACTGAACGCTGCATGCACTGTCATGTTTTGTTTTGTTTTTCAGACATAATACCTGGATTGATCTGTTATGGGACCACTTCAGTGATTGGGGCTGGCTCTGCCCTGGTGCAGTGTCGGACATTTTGCATGTCAAGAGATCTCCAGGTTCTTAACTCATGCAAAAAAAAAAAAAATCTCAAGACACAAGTCTAGAAAGTGAAAGTAAGTTTATTAAAGCTTGGGACAGTGAGGCAAAGGAAGAGCCCCTGAAGACAGGATCAAGGGGTTAACCTCAGACAAGCTGCCTGCCACTCCCACTGCTCCCTGGGTGCAAGTCTCCTTGGGACCCTCAGAGTTTAGGATAGAAGAAGCAAAGTACATGCCTGAGGAGAAAGGGGAATGGGTGTGCTCAAGGAAGAGCCCGCACTGGTGTTCTTTGTCCTGAGGGTTTTTAAAAAATGATTTTATTCTCTATAGGCAGACATTTTAGGAGAGGTCCCAAGGGAGGATCTCAACAGAATATTCATTAGGTTTCTGGGTATGATTTTTAGTATGCTGATGTATTAATATGAGTATATAATGGAACCTGGAACAATTTTCTGGTTAATTTTACCTTTATCTTGGATTAGTATGGCTCAAATTATTTGTTTGTTTATTTTGTTGTTATCTATCTCCCTGACTAAGATGATTTAAACCGCCTGCTCTTAGGTATCTTTGGTTAGGGAGAATAGATTTAGACCACCTGCTCTTAGATATCGTTGGTTATATTATCAGGGAAGTTGAGGTATCATTCTCCCCACTGAGTGCTGGGGCTGGAGTTCTTACGATATCTCAAGGAGAAGAATTTTCCGAGACTTGCACAGGAGAATGAGTGACTTCATTTGCATGGAATCACATCCCTGTGTTTCTAAAGTTCCATTCCAATCATAGAAGAAGTGCAGCTGGGGTTTCAGTAGAGCTAAAAGCAAAGTCAGTGTTCAGAGTTTCTGCTCCATGTTACAGCCAGGTCCAGTTCAGCATCAAGCTAGTTACAGTGCATTAGTCCATTATGTGTGGGGGTCCACATGGCCATGGGCTACACAGTAGAATGACAGGAAGCAGAATCATAAAAGACCTGCAAGCCAGGAGTCAACCAAGAGCACAAGAGGAATCAAGAGAGACCAAGAAAGTGAATGCTTTCGTTCAGGGGATTAAATATCCCAAAATGTGCACCCTTGCAGTGGCCATGACTGTTCTGGCCAATAACCTCTTCCCAGGTGTGACTGACAGCAAGCACCTTTGCTATTTCCCCCAACTTTACTGGGCGTGAGTCTATCTTCCCCCATCCAGTCCCTTCCCCCAGCAATATTCAGGGATTAGACCACTGGCTCCTTGGGGAATGCAAAGCTGTAGCTTCCTGGTGAAGCTGCCCAAATGACATGCATATAATATGTGGCCTTCCCTTTGCTCCTTTCCTATTTTTAATAACTAGGTGAATTACAATGCTATCAGTTAGGGAGGCTAGATTTTGACTACCTGCTCCTTGGTATCTTTGGTTAGGGAGGATAGAGTTTTGTGATCTATCGTCTGGCTGTTAATTGCTCAGCTGTCTGTTCAGCCATTCATTTCAGTTTCCTCATTCCACTTGCCAGGGAATTTTTGTAGTTTCTTACTAACTTTCCTCAGACCCACCTGTAAAATTGATCAAACATTCCTGGATAAATAACAATAACAAAAAGACATTAAATAAATCGCTGAACTGAAAATAAGGTAAAGAATGCTCAGCCACAAACCAAGTTAGTTTAGGGTCCCTTGCATAAGACTCAGGGGCTGGTAACCAAACCCGAGGAATACTGATTAAGGTAGGTTGACTACTAAGAATCCTCCTTAATTAATTAATCAAAATTGACTCTCCCACCAAAAGTGAATAAGAAATAAAATGTCCTACTAATTTAACACTCCTAGAGGACTGGAATAAAAACTACAATTCTCAAAAAGGGAAAATGGGTGAACGTTAAGTCAAATCATCTTCCCTGATAAATTATATCCACAATCTAGTTCTGATGTGGGTTTACATCTTAAATAATCACTGATATTATGTTCCAAAATTGGGGTTCAGGAGTGGTCAACTATAGGACTGATAAAAACACATGCAAAGCCTTGTGAGGACACTACCTCCATTCTAAGACTCAAGGAAATCTAACAAGCCAAATTTCAAGAAATATAAAAATTTCATTATCAAAAATTACAAAGTATGCAGGGAAAAACACATAAATCATTGATGACAAAGAACAGAATCAAGACTATAATTATCGATCCCAAAATATAAATTAAGCTTGGCTGGTGTGGCTCAGTGGCTGAGTGTCGATCCGTGCACCAAGAGTTCGCCGATTCGATTCCCGGTCAGGGCACATGCACAGGTTGTGGACCCGATCCCCAGGGGAAGCATGCAGGAGGCAAACAATCGATGTTCTTTCTCATTGATGTTTCTATCTGTTTCTCCCTCTCCCTTCCTCCTTCCAAAATCAATAAAGAAAAAACAATTTAAAAATATATATATATAAATTAAATATGTTTAATATGCTGAAGATTATAAAGAAGACATGAAAATGCAAGTAAACATCAAGCAATATTGAAAAACAAAATTCCTAGAATTAAAAATAAAATAATTCAAATTACAGTGTCATGTGATGTATTCCATAGCATATTTGTACTGAGCTAAAGATAGAATTAATACTCTCAAATAATGATCTAGAGATATCATGGAGAAGAAAATACAGATATATAAATGGATGAAAAAAATATCTAGGAGAAATGAAACATAGACCAAAAAGTGAGGTCTGTAGAGAAACACATTCAAATAATTGAATTATAGCTATGCTCAACCACTGGATACATCTGAAGTAAACATTAACACAATATGTGTTAGAACAGCAAACTTTATAAGATGAAACAAAATTCCATTAAAAAAAATTAAACACCATAAAAATCAATAAATATAGTATTTATGGATAAAAAGCTATGTAGCAGTAAAATTCTACTGTGTCCATCTTGTGATCTTAAAGCCATAAACATGAAGGTAAAATATATGTATACAGAGGAGAAAAAGGAGACCAGAAGCTGAGATTCCTAGTGGGTGGGATCTCTGAGCTGCCACACCAGCTCTGAACAGTCTGACCTCAGCCTTTTTTATTTCATGAGACATAATCCCTATCAGTTAGTTAGCCTCTGGTCCTTGAATTTTCTGTTAGTCTGAGCTAAAAAAAAATGTGCTGTTAAATCTTCCTGTGAACTTCATAAAAGAACTCCATTCACAGCCTGGCTGGATGGCTCAGTTCATTGGGACGTCATTCTGAGCACCAAAAAGCTTTTGTGTTTGATTCCGGTCCAGGCACATGCCTAGGTTATGGGTTCAAACCCAGTCAGGGCACATATGGGAGGCAACCAAGCAATGTTTCTCTCTCACATGGGTGTTTCTCTTTCTCTCTCTCTGAAATCAGTAAATATATCCTCAGGTGAAGATAAAATATAAAGGACTCTTTTTGGTATTCCTTCACCACTGAGAATTATCACTTAAAAAATATTCAGCTTCTCAATAACTGAAAAGTCTCATTTCAATTTAACCCGAATTTATTTAATGAGTATTGAAATTGAAAATGTCTCATATACCTATTACTTTTTTTTCTTTTTGAAGTTTTGGAGTATAATATTTACCCTCTTTTGTCTTAAAATGGTCATATTATCATTAATTGGAAAATCTATTTTATATGATAAAATATTTAACTATTTGTTGTTTACTTTAAATATCATCTATTGATTACATTTATTTCACTAGACACCCCAGGTAACAGGTCCAAGGTAGTTAAAAGTTATATTGATGATTATCTTTTATGTGGTACAAGCTGTTGAGTCAGCTCTGACTCCTGGTGACTCTAGGAATGAGTGATGTTCACAATATACTGTCCTATGCCTTCTCTTATAGAGTTGATTCATCACATATTTGGTCTTCCTTTTTATCTGGTGCATTCTATTTCTCCATCATTGTTTTCTTTTCTAAAGAACCCTGCCTTCCTATAATGTGCCTGAAGTAATACAGCTTCAATTTTTTGCCTTCAGCAATGTTTCAGGCTTGATTGCTCTAGGATCCATTTGTTCATCTTTCTGGATGTCCATGGTATCCGTACAGCTCTCCTCAAACAGCATATTTCAAATGAATCAAGGTTTTTTTCTATCAGTTTTCATCACTGTCCAACTTTCGCATCATTTCATAGTCATTGGGAATATGAGGGTGTGGATGATCTGAGCCTTGGTCTCTAATGACACATCTTTGTTCTTGATGATCTTTTTAAATTCTTCTACTGCTGGTCATCCGAGTCTCTGCCTTGTCTTGATTTCTAGGATGCAGTCTCCATTTGAACTGATGACTGAGCCAAAGTAAGCAAAATCTTTTAACAAATGTGATATCTTCATTGTTTATGTTAAAGTTGTTCATTTCTTCTCACCCAAATATAGGATATAAATTTCTCCTCTAACCCTCCCCCAGTCAATTAGCTTTCTTCACATATAAGTGTACTCACATTATGTATTGGTTTTCTTAGCTAGCAGTATGTTATTTAATGAGTAAAATTTAGTTTTATTCTTCGTGAAGAAGGTGCTACCTTAATTTCTTTCAAAGTGACCAATAAAATATTAAGAATAGAACAAAATATATTAGCATAGATTTTGCTACAAAATAAGAGAGAGCTAAATTTACAAAAAATAATTATCTTTAACGAATATTATATCAAAGCATACTTATGGGAAAATATGCTTTTATATAAATCTGTCTTCTATAACTTGGTATGTCCTGGAATGCCCTTCCTCATGTTATTGCTCTAAATAAAATGCATTATTTCACATCTCTGACAATTCTTCTCCATCCTTTGCAATAGAAACTAATTCAAAATTTGTTTTCCTATAAAGGTTCTGTAACCAGCCTATTCATCTCATCCTGTCTTATTTTTTATTTATTTTTTGCAGATGTTTAATCTTTATAACCCTAGCTTAATTATAATGACTACAATATGAGTGTAATTTTTCCTTTATCTCTACAATATTTAATCCAGTGTCCTGCATATAGCAAATTCCCATTAAAAAACATCTACTCAATTCTGCCCAGGAGTCAGTTAGAAGTATCATATGTAAAATTATATTACTTGGCCCTGGCTGGTTTGGCTCAGCAGTAGAGCGTGGACTCGCAGACCAACAATGAGTCATGGGTTCGATTCCAGCCAAGGGCATGTACTGCAGTTGCAGCTCATTCCCTGCCCTGGTTGGGGTTGTCCAGGAGGCAACCAGTCGATGTGTCCCTCTCACATCGATGTTTCTCTCTCTCTCCCTTTCTCTCTCTCTCTCCCTCCCAATCTATCTGAAGATAAAGAGAAAAATGTCTTCAGGTGAGGATAAAAAAAAAATTATATTACTTGTTCACAGTATGAGGTGTATTCCATTAATAATCTGTTACCTGGTATGAAATAAATTTAATCAATTGATAAGATTTGAACTAAATAAATACCATATATTTTAATATACTTACCATATAAAACATACCTTGAAATTAATAGTAATATGAGTATTCTAAAATCTTTCACTTTGGGACATTCTTAGTGAAAGATCAAGCCATACCATGAGAAGAATAATTAAATATAACTCTGTTTTCTGTGACTGATGTTGAAAAGCAGGACAGTTAAAATTTTTCAGCATCAATATTTACTCAGGTACTTCTTACGGTTATACAGATGGTTTGGGGTCTTTCCAGATCTACGAACTTGGCAGAGTGAAGTCTCTATGTTTGGAGGTAACAGGCCACTCCTTGTGACAGGTGCATCGCCTACAATCAGGACTGTCAACAGAATGCTCAGCCTGAGGAGAGTTTTAAAATGGATGAGCTTATTATATTTACCTAGAAAGTATTTACTCAGTGTCACTACCAACAATCGCAGTGAATGAAGAAGTCATTCACTTCTTCATTTGGTAAATGCTGTAGATACAGAACAACTGCAGGATCTCTTCTATCAGTGACAGTCTGAGCGACGAAGATGCACAAACCAATAAGAGATGTTAATTGTACAGCAGACAGAGACATATGAAAAGGCAAAGAAATAGGTACATGCTTATGGAAACTGAATGATTGTGTTAGTGATGAAGGGATTGCTGCTCAAGAATCTTCTGTCTTCGGTAAATACTATACAAAAATAAAGAGGGCGGGACAAAGAGTGCATCCAAATTAATGAAATAAATTCACCTACATCGATGGAATGAATAGCCCTCTGATCTGCTGTAGATTCCCTGTGTTAGTGGCTCTTTACCAGCATTCTGTGCTTCTCCAACAACAGGAATAGCACAGCAGGTATAGTCCTATGTGCAGTTCTAAGTGTTTTAGTCCATTCGAATATAGGTAATGCAGAGGTTCAAGCTTAAAGATGTACTGAGTTTGCTACTACACATGAGGAAGACAGGGAGGTATAATTCCTTCTAAGTGTATTGAGGCCATTATATATTTTATTGGCACATTTGAAAAGTTTCAAAACCTCAGTGTCAAAGACGAAATGATAACTCTTAGTGTAAGTATATAATGTTTAATGATGGGAAATGAAATCTCCTTTTGCTCAGAAGAAAAAAAGAAAAAAGGTATGCTACGTCAAATGGATATTTATTACAAATACAGACTGCTGTGTTGAGTCTGGTTAATTATGCATACTCCCCATGTCCCTGTCCTCAGTTCTGACACTGAATACAGAAGTCTGAGGCAGAGGAGTTGTTCTAAAACAGGCCGGTCAATATTCTGGAAGACTCTTCAAGTGTGGGCAGGATTCACTCCTGTTACAACATTCTTGCAGTAAAACGGCTAGTGTACTATTGTGGTTTTAGGCCTTCACAATATGGTGACTTGGCTTTGCTGACATAATTTCTTAGATTTTAAAAACAAGTATTGAAATTTGACCATTGGCAACTCGATTTCCCAGTGTGTAAGGCTGGAGAGCTGGACTAGAAAATCATTGAAGGTTTTTCATTCAATGAGCAAAAACAAAATCATAAAAATAAATAAAAGCAAAGATTAAAATCTTGGAGATAGTTTTCAAACAGTCGTATTGATGATTATTGCAAAGCTATGAAATGTCTTAACATTTTTTACTAATAAGCATTAATTTAAATACTTCCTCCTGTTTGTCATAAGCCAATATTTAGTAATATTTACTTTTACTGACTGCATGGGCATGCCATTAGGATTTCTTCAAATACATTATTATTTATGCACTGGCAATTTTTTTCATTGAAATATTTGCTTGTCTACATGTACTGAGGCTAACTATGTAGGAATTCATTAAAATTTATTATATTTTGCTGCTTGCTTTGTATAAATGTTTACTCATATTTACCTTGTCTGCATGTACTTTGTAGGAATTCATTCAAATTTATTGTATATTATGTCTTGCTTTCTAGTTAGCATCATTATTCAAATATATTATGGTATTAGCTTATACAGAATTTTGTAGCCTAGTATTTACCAGTATACAAATGCATGTATTATTTCTGACTTTATATCCTTAAATTATTTTTCAGTGCCAGTATAATATTTATGTTTATGTAAAATATATGCTTTAATATAGGATTCCATTGTATACTATACTATATTTATGTCAACAAAATACACTTTTACAACAATATACAATTACTTTCAGAACCTGCTGTAAAAAGTGCTGAAGGTTCATTTTTTTGCCAGAAAATTTTCTTTACATGTTTTAGTAATTCTTTATGCCTACATGCCGTTAATGCTGGGCAATATAAGGGGTTCTGAGAACACAAACAAAGACTCTCCTTAGGGAATGCTAAGAAAGCATTTTTTAGGGTGTGTCATCATGTACCTATTCCGATGAGATCTATTGTGCAAAGTGAGAATCTCCAAAGTGGAGAGTTTACAGCTCATTTCCTGCAACCTTCCAGACTGGCTGCCTCCACAGTACAGTAAATAAGGTCAGAATGACCAAAAGAGAACTCAGCACAGGGATTTGAAAAGAAACACAGAAAACACTGTATAAGATTCTCACAGATTTAGCAGCTAAAGTTTTGTTTTAAGAAAGAAACTGGGGAGGTTTTATGATATTTATTATTTATGCCTAAGATCACAGTTAGCTCATATTTATATGATAAACCAAAATATTATGAGCATTTAACATATGGTAGCATTTGTTAATGAATGCTACCAGTCATTTGTTATATCACCGTTAATCTACTATTAATTCATAAACTCTGAGTCAACTGTCATCCCTTTCTCTCTTACTGCTATATTAAATTAGCCACCAAAGCCTGCTGTTTATCATTTGATTCACTTGTTCCATTATTTTTCCACATAGCTTGTTATTTCCAATACCCCTTTTATTCTTTGCATTCTTGTTTAAAATGCTAGTTTAATCCTCTATTATCTTTTACTGTGACTACTGCAGGTACCTCCTGATTTATCTTATATCTATATAAACTATTTTATTTCTTAAAAAACTTTTTTTTCTTTATTGATTTTAGAGAGAGGAAAGGAAAGGAAAGGGAAAGAGAGATAGAAACATCGATGAGAGAGAACATCAACTGGCCACCTCCTGCATGCCCCACACCAGGGATCTGGCCCACAACCTGCACATGTGCCTTGGTCAGGAATCGAACCGGCGACCTCTTGGTGCATGAGTCGATGCTCAACCACTGGGCCACACCAGCTGGGCCTATTTTATCTCTTAAATATCCTCCTCAAAATTGGTCTTTATTTATTTGGATTTTGGGACCTTTCAGAGACTTAAAAATAGACTCTGGTAGAGATCTCTTTGGATGATGACTGTCTTTTCGCCATTTGCACCATGAGCATCACCTAAATATAGTCATGTGTGGAGCCGGGGAGGTAAGTAGCTCTTATTTCTTTTATCATCTATTCCCTCTCCCCTAAACACAGACGCCACACACCTACACACTCATCAAAGCTCAACAAAATGAAACAACACATATTTAATGTTTCGAAGGAAAACATTTCTTCAATATTTGAGGTATTATCATAATGTTGTTCCTGCTCATATCCTCAAGCTTCCCTTCCACACTGACATTTTGCAGGCTGCATAATGTGTATTCCCTCATGACTATTCTTTTCATTTTGTTATCTTTTTTACTTGGCGTTTCCCTTCTTTTCATTAATCTTTTAAAATGTATTCATTTTAAACCCCAATCAAAAGTTCAATTTTGTTACAAACAACCATAAAAAGAGCTAAATATTAGAAGTTTTTATCTCTTCTGAACCCTACCAGTCCTCTCTTTGTCCTACTATGGCACATCACCTATTTTCTAGCATGAAGATTTCGGTATGCCTATGTCCCCTTCTATAGCACAAGCCTAAGAACGGCAGATGCTTGGGACATTTTATGTCCTTCGTTGTGTCTCGTTAGGAAACTGGGTGCAAAAGGATATTCTATAAGTAATTATTTAACGAGTAGAATAGTGTAATTAAAAACAAAGGATTTTGATGAGCTCTAAGAGAGAGCAAACTAAACTGTTTGTTGCTTTTCCATCTTATTGTCTTTTGGTCTGACTGACCAATGATCGAAAATATCTGATGTGAGAAAATATGTTTTCTGGAAATAATAATATAGTAAGGCATCGTTAAATATAGCCACTAAATTAGCAGACACAAAGGCCTGTAAATGTCCTAGAACCATATATTAAAAAATAATATCCAATCTTTGTGAAAATTTAGAAATCACTTTTTCATGTCAATATTTGTGATGTTATTATAACAATGGGTGAAAAGATTTAAGTTTCTCTAGATAGATACAAGGTTACCTTTAAAATAGCTTATTCTAGGCATTAAAATTACAACTAAACTATAGAACAACTATCATTTAAAACCACTTGAAATCTGGGTGAATGGAAGTCTTACAACTAGGGAGTCAAAGAAGAAGCCACACTGAGACTTGTAGGAGGGATGGAGATGCAGAACAGGCTGGTCCCACACCCAAGAGTGGTGGATAAAACGTGGGAGGGATATCTCAGCTGCAGAGGTCCCCTCTTAAGAAGTGAGGGCTCGCAGCCCCACACCAGGGCTCCCATCCCAGGATTCTAGTACCAGGAAGGAAGTCCATATAGCTTCTGGCTGTAAAAACCAGTGGGGATTGAGGCTGAGGGAGACAGAGGAGTCCCAAGTAGTTCCTCTTAAAGGACTTGTGAACAAAGTTACTCAGACTCACTTCCTCTGAGCTCTGCACTGAAACAGCAGCTTGAAAGGCACCAGACACATGTGGGAAGGAACTGAGTCATCTGACCTCATGATGAGAGCTGAGGGGGCAAACAGAAAGAAGTGTTGGCTGAGGCCACTGTTTCTTTGCTGAGCCCTCCCTCCACATAGCTGGCAAGCAGGCTCCGTATCTGAGTCTCAATCAACCTAGATCACACTGTTCACCCTGCCCTGGTGATTCCCTGAGACCCTGCCCCACCCAACTTTTAGGCCTACCCAAGCTATTTCCAGTGCCTTTTCCATAAGAATGGTCTTTCTAGCTCATGCTTCATATATTCCTAAAATCTCTCAAACAAGCAGCATCTGGCATCACTGTGCCCCGCACCTCTCACTAGGTGGCCCCAGTGCTGGCACTAACAGCAGCCAGCTTTAGTTTGTAGCTTGGCGTCGCCTGGGAATGTCCAAGCCAAGCACAAGTAGCAGCCATCTGCAGATTGCTTTGTAGCTCGTGCCAAGTGGCCCCGAGCCAAACACAGGTGGCAGCAGACCTTGGCCTGCATCTTCTGGGAGCCCCAGAGCCAGTGTACCCAGTGGACAGTTTCAGACCATGTCAAAGCATCACCAACCACCCACCTCCACAAGAAACACTCTTAAGGGGCAGACACAGTGGGCACCATAGCCCCACTGAAGTAAGTCTTGTTTCGTGGGTGGGCACATGCACAGCTGGTCCTCTACAGTGGTCAGAGGATGGTGGTCAGTGGTTGCAGCCAATCTTTGCAACCGATTGCCCTAAGAGTAAATCCTTCCCATTAATGTGCCAACAGCAATCAAGGCTAAACTACAAACAGGAAGATGTACACAGCTCACATGGGGAGTCAACTTGAATGCCCAGCTTGGGTGATCAGTGAGGCTCTGCCACTGGAGCCTAAAGAACACCTACTACATTAGACCACTCTACCAAGCCTGGGAGATGTAGCAGCTCCACTTAATACATAGACACAAACACAGGGAGGCAGCCAAAATGAGGAGACAAACAAAAACATGTCCAAATGAAAGAACACAACAAAACTCCAGAAAAAACAACTAAACAAAATGGAGATAAGTAATCTATTAAATTCAGATTCCAAAACACTTTATAAGGATGCTCAACAAACTTAGTGAGAACCTTAAAAGCATAAAAAAAGACCAGTCAGAAATGAAAGATACACTAACTAAAATGAAGAATAATTTATGGGGAACCAACTGTAGAATAGATGAAGATTAGAATCAAATCAATGATTTTGAATATAGGGAAGCAAAAAACACCCAATAAGAACAGAAAAAAAGAATTTAAAAAAAATGAGGATAGTGTAAGGAGCCTCTGGGACAACTTCAAGTATACCAACATTTGCATCATAAGGGTGCCAGAAGGAGAAGAGACAGAGCAATTGAAAACTTATTTGAAAAAACAATGAAAGAAAATTTCTCTAACTTGGTGAAGGAAATAGACATATAATTCCAAGAAGTGCAGAGAGTCCCAAACAAGATGAACCCAAAGAGACTCATACCAAGACACATCATGAAATGTAAAATGTTAAGACAAAGAAAGAATCTTGAAAGTAGCAAGAAAAATCAGTTACAAGTGAGCTCCCATAAGACTGTCAATTGATTTCTCAACAGAAACTTTGCAGGCCAGAAGGTATTGGCAAGAATATTCAAAGTGATGAAAAGCAAGGACCTACAACCAAGATTATTCCACCCAACAAATCTATCATTTAGAATCAAAAGACAGATAAATAATTTCCCAGACAAGAAAAAGCTAAAGGAGTTCATCACCCCTAAACCAGTATTACATCAAATATTATAGGATATTCTATAAGAAGAAGAAAAAAAAAAGATTAAAAAATATGAACAATAAAATTGCAATGAATACATATCTATCAATAATTAAATCTATAAAACAAAATAAATGAACAAGCAGAACAGAAACAGATTCATAGATACAGAGAACATTTTGAAGGTTGCCATAGGGGTTTGAGGGATGGGTTAAAAAGTTGATGGGATTGCCCTGGCCAGTTTGGCTCAGCCTTTATAGTGGGTTATAGTGTTGGCCCGCAAACCAGAGAGTCCCGGGTTCAGTTCCTGCTAAGGGCATGTACCTTGGTTGCAGTTTGTCCTCAGCCCCGGTTGGGGTCGTGTGGGTGGCAACCAGTCTATGTGTCTCTCTCACATTGATGTTTCTCTCTCTCTCTTCCTCCCTCTCTCCCTCCCACTCTACCTGAAGATAAATGCAAAAATGTCCTCGGGTGAGGATTAAAAAAAATAAAAGTTGATGGGATTAAGAAGTGCCTGTAGGTTGTTACAGAATAGTCATGGGGATGTAAGGTACAACATAGAGCGTATAGTTAAAAAGATTCTGCCCAGCCGGCATAGATCAGTGGATTGAGTGCTATCCCATCGACTGAGAGGTCCTGGTTTAATTCCTGGTCAGGGCACATGCCTGGGTTGTGGGCTCAATCCCCAGTTGGTGGGGAGGGGGGGATGCAGGAGACAATTGATCTATTTTTCTCTCTCAGAGCAATGTTTCTCTCTCTCTCTCCCTTCTTTTCTAGCTAAAAAAAAAATCAATTAAAAAACATATTTAAAAAATATTCTAATAACTATGTATGGTGTCAGATGGGTGTGAGATTTATTGGGATGATCACTTAGTAAGTTATGTAATGTCTAATCACTGGGGTATACACCTGAAACTAATATAATGATGTATGTCAACTGTAATTGGAAAAAAATGATTTAAAAGTGGAAAAAAATAAACTTTGTAATTTAAAAATAAATAAATAAAATACAATAGTTTATTTCATAAAAGTATGGAAAAACTAAATCAAGCAAGTCTCACATACACTATTTAATCTCTCCTGCTCCCAGATGTTCTTGAAATAGTATCTCAGAAGTTCTAATTTGCAAAGACTTTTATGAGCAAAGGTACAGGTCACCTCGTCATGCTTAGTGAATATTCAGTGCAGCAGCCTATGATCTCTGTTTCCAAAATGAAAGCCCATATGAGGGGTTCAAGTTTGTGATTACTTGTTGATTTTCCACATGGACTCTGCCCATCTTTTCCTTCAGACAAGGCTGGTGCAGAAAATTCAAACTAAACCTCTTAGACATTGTGCTAGACGTCCTGGAGTAAAAGATTAGCTTGCAAACTTCTGTGAGGAAAACAGAAAGTAAGGCAGTTAACATCTGTTAACTAGACCTAAGCAGAACAAACAAATAAAACAGCAGTCCTGGGGACTTAGGGTAGAGAACTGTAACAGTCTCGGGAGCTGCAAGCTACGTAATATGAACACTATTTAGTAGTTATGATGATGAAAAGATGCAGCCACTGGTTTTGTGTAATGTGACTAAGAAGTCACTCCCATGAAGTAGGATTCCAATCTTCACTAAAAAGTCAGGATGATACGGAAGGAACAGAATCAGAGACTTGAAGTCATTCCATAGACTAAAATAATGGTTGTTTTGGCAATAAGCCAGTGTAGATTTATGAAAACAATTAAGGATCTTATTTAGTGTGTTTGCAATATGTACATTTCATGTTTTGTACTGCTTTGGTAAGAACTGACTCAGAATGTCTCCCAAAACCAACCAGATGAGATTTCTTATCAAAATATACTAATTTTTAAAAATAAGGACAGTTGCTATTTCTTACGCACCTGAGGAGAAGACCCAGATTCAACGACTATGAGAATATTACATGGTCTCATTGTCCTTTTACTCCAGAGCTCAAAGCACCGTCAGAGCCTAATGAACATTTCTCCTCTGAATAGATGATTATGAGTTTCATTATCTTGGAAAATGATCTAAATTATATCCAATAAAACAATAAGAAAGGAAGTTAAAAAGTGCATTTGCATTATTTTAAACAGGTTACGTACTGTTTAAAAGCTGCCAAATGCAATGGTAATTTGAAGATCAAGTTTCAAAGCAATCATATTACAAGAAACATTTTGTCAGTTTGACTCCTGCTAAAAAATAACCTTGATAGTTTGAAAAATAATTGCTTTTATCATGTGTGACATATTTACATAATGTTTTCTAGTACCTATAAGAAATAACAATATTTTTTTTAAGCAATCTGGCAAAAGTTCTTTAAGCTTTTTGATTTCTATGACATTCTCTTTACTAAATGGATATTATTTATGTAATACAAATAAAGTAAATATATAAATTTCCAAAGCTTATATAGCTTTATAACAATCCCCTTCATCATTTTATTGTAAAACCCCACAGAATGTTGATAGGTCTCCAGTGCTGGTGGTTATGATGTCTAATTGGATCTTAAGCAAACATTTTCAAATGTTTCTATTTTCCTTCTCACATTATTCCTAATAGACATTTAATTCATGGATTATATTTTATAAGATATATTGGTTTACCTTATATGCTTCCATTTAATATTTTCAAATATCACACAATATTTATAAACTTTGAAAATAAAGCCTAGTTGCCCTGGCCAGTTTGGTTCAGCAGTTAAAGTGTCAGACCAATGAGTCGTGGGTTCGATTCCAGTCAAGGGCATGTACCTTGGTTACGGTTCGTCCCCGGCCATGGTCGGGTTGTGCAGGAGGCAACCAGTCGATGTGGTTCTGTCACATTGATGTTTTTCTCTGTCTCTCTCTCTCTCCTACTCTATCTAATGATAAATGGAAAAAAAATAAAAAAAAATAAAAAATTAAAAAAAGAAAATATAGCCTAGTAATTAATGAGTAGCTTGATTCTGTGTATCAAACACATTGTTTTCCATAGTCCATATATTTGCACACATGTTATTGTTCACTCACTTGTCACTGAATAAGGTCTTGCATCAAAATTTATTTAAAGTTATTTGGTTTTCTCTTCATATATATATATATATATACTTGTAAATCTGACATCACAATGACCTGAGACAAAATGATGTTTTAACGTGTTCCATTGTTTAACATAGAAAGAGTAATCATAATTCTAGTCCTTTTTACAAAGTTCTAAGTATAGTGGACACTGGTATAGATTTTTTCATAGCTTTAATCTAAATTTACTTTGTATTTACATTGTAAATAACATGTGCTGATCAATTTGTGAGTGTCAACATGATTAATCTTATCACCCATTCTTATAGAGCTATTTCATTTTTTGGTGACCAAGGCAATCTACTGTATTTATTATTTATGACTACTGGCTGAAACTACCATGTATACTCATATGAGTTTTAAAAAACAAGCAAAGCCCAGCCAGTGTGGCTTAGTGGTTGAGTGTTGACCCATGCACCAGGAGGTCGCCAGTTCGATTCCCGGTCAGGGCACATGCTCATGACCATTCTGTTCAAAACAGTGAGTATCAGTGTCCAGGATGATAGGATTATGTAAGTCAGTAAACATAAGGCAAGAAAATATTTCTGGTCATTTTCTGTTCTTACTTGTTGATAGCAGTGGGTAATAGACAAGGCTAAATAAGAACAATCAAGAACAGCGTGGGTAAAGCAATATAAAAACAATGGTAAATGAGTAATAAAAATATCAAAGATGGACATTAGAATATAATTTTTAAAAGAAAAGTAGGAGAGATAAAAAATAAATTGCACAATAAGAAAAGAGAACAAAGAAGCAGGAGAAGGGAAGGGGAGTTATAGAAAAAGAAAGAGACAAAAATAGATTAGAGGGAGAAAAAAAAAGAGGAGCAAGAAAAATAAAGCCTTGAGTTAAATAGAAATAAAAGGAGAGATATTTTTATAGAAAAGAAGAAAAAACAATAGATACCAAGAGCAAACCAAAATAGAAACACAACGTAATAGAAAGAGAGGAGGTCAAAGAATATCATAAAAATGAGTAAGTTGCAGGAAAATGAAAAGAGAACCCAGACAGAGAAATGCATGGAGCTTACAGAAGAACAGTCAGTTTGAAGAAGAAAAGGCTGCGATTGTGCCCAGGGGACGCTTGTACAGGCATTGTTTCAGTTAGCCCGTTAGAGCAGGTTTAACAGGAAAAGAGAACAAGTCACATAACAAATATTTCTACTTTATGTCTTTCCTAATAGACCCCAGCCTTGTCAGAATACCCTAAAAGGAAATTAAATTAGATGATTTCATTGGAAAGTGATACCAAGGCAAAGCACATAGAACCGTGAAGAGTCAGGACCTACTACACATTAGGAGAAATATGTCGTTATAGAAAAAGAATGTTGTAACAATAGTGTTTTCTGACTTTTTTCTTTTTCTTTTTCCTTTCTTTTCTTTGTAGTTATATATGTGAGTCTAACCAACCTGTTCAGACTGCCTTTATAAGCCTGCGATGACCTTAATGCCCTCACTCACCTCTACTGAGTTTCTAAAGCTAGACATGGTTATAAAATGCTTTCTGAGATTGTACTTCCCGCTTACTGCATGCTTAGCTATCTGAATGCATGAGTTCAGCAGTATCCCTTTTGCTCCCACCAATGTCAATTATTGCATAGTAAATCTAAAGCAGGAATGAGTTCACTTGCTATAGTCTTGGATTCTTAAGTGATTTTTTTTTAATATTAGGAGATTCTATATATTTGACAAATTTGCTTAATTTTTAAGTGGCATCTACCTTATTGATAATATGCAGATCTTTTTATAACAAATCAAAATATGTTTGTGAGGAGGTCAGATTTATATTTTAGAAAACAATAAAATAGCCCCCCGTACACACACACACACACACACACACACACACACAAATCAGTTACTAAGATTAAACTAATACTTCTAGATTTCACTCTTCAGATTTCAAGCCATCTAGAAAAAAATAAAGTCCTATCTTTACATGTAGAATTGATTATTTCTTGGAAATTTAGTAGAATGTGTACATCATTTATCACATCTCATCATGGTTATTTGTCAATTTATGTGCTGAATTGACCTCTTCTGCCAGAGTAACTACTACACTGTACACTGTACACTGTTCGAGGCAGGGACTATATACATTGCAAAGTTCTGGGTCAATGTGCCATCAGAGGTCTAATCCATTGCTTTAAGCAATCAATACACATTTGTGGAATTGATAAACAGGCAGGAAAGAAGGGAAAAAGAAAAATTCAGTCTACAATATATGTAGAGTTAAAACATCAGATCTAAAAATATTAAAAAATTTAAACACAGAAAAATAGTATATTTGCTGATTTATGTTTGCTTTTGTCTGTACTAAAGTATTCTTACACCTATATACATGCATAACTGCAAACATGCATATCTATGTTGCACATATACATACATATGTGCAAACATATACACCCCCATATATAGAAACAACAGATTTTTAACTTATTTCCTCTTCAAAAGGAAATGTCCATTTCTTCCAGGAATAAGGTAGCAGGCACATGCAATTTTAGAGAGCATGTCAAATTTATTTTTATATTGACTAATAGGACAGAGAATTCAGATGGAAAGATGAATTAATAAAAAAAATGCAATTTAGTGCTGGTGTATATTGATGCATAATACATTGTAATAAGCATTGTAAATATATTACTGGGCCAGATCATCAAATGGAGCTTCTACATATTTAGAAATTATTTTCAGAATATTTTTAAAAATTAAAAGACTAATTTAATATTTTGAAAAGTAATTCAAAAGCATTCTTTTTGGAAAACTGATTTCAAAACTGTTATATTTACCCTCAATTATATTGAGATATTGAAATACCTTAAACGAAGACTATACACCAACTACGTCGGGGATTGGTGGCCCATGTTAATAGCAATGGTTTATTTATCGAGAACGTTCTTCTTGAGATTGTATTAGGTGTGCAGCACACATTATCCCATCATTCTTCCCATCTACCTTATGATCATGGAAGATAACAGCATACTCTTCTTTAAAGATTATAAAACCAGGCTCAAAAAAAGCTTTGGAACAAGCTAATAACCTAGTTTAAGAGAGACAGACCCAATATTGGAATCCACCAAGGTTTCTCAACCTCGGTGCTATTCATTTGTGACACCTGATAATTTTTGGTTGCAGGAGACTGTCATGGGAAATGTGGAACATTTAGCAGCATCCTTGACCTCTATTCACCAGAGGCAAGAAATAACCGTCAACCTCCAACCTCAAGCTGCAACAACCCAAAATGTCTTAGGACATTATCTCAAGTCCTCTGGGACATATAGTTGCCCCATTTGAGAAACACTTGTGTATTTTATGTGACTCCAAAAAGTAGGTTTGTAATGATTACACTGTAAAGTCTCCTAACTAGTTTGCTGACAATCAGAGACCACCAGTTCTGGGTGTGTGTGTGGGACAGAGCATTGACACACCATCTGTAAGGAACAAGGAATAGGCATGTTTGGACAACATATATGTTATGTGTCAGCAGAACAAATATATGTAGATGTGTATTATATGGACTTCGTTCCGTAGCTGGCATTCCCAATATCTTAAATTGTGTAATTTTTACTCAGACTAAAGAACCAGAAAGCAGGAGAATCCAGTGGATGAGAATTTAGTCTTTTGAATCAGAGTCAGGGTTTGATTCTTGGCTCTCTTTCCTACAAACTGTGATTTTAGGAAAGTTGATTTGAATCTCAGTTTCCTCATCTGTAAAATGAACATAATAGTATCCTGTCCACAAAGTTAATATGAGAAACAAAAAAAACAAAATGTATTTAAGGTTTCTAGGAAATAATGAATGTTTAAAATTCTATAGCATTTATTATCATGATTTGTGGATGATCGAACACATTTCTGGAGGTTTAGTAAAGAGGAAGTAACTCATAATATTCTGGTTGTAATGCTTTATAGTTCTAGAATAATTTTCAAATGCTTATATATTCAAAGTATAAATAATGAATTAAATTATGTGAAGACTTGGATGAGAATTCTCCATGATCTATTCCCCAATAATTTATATTTTTTTAACTCCATAAAAGCAAGTAAGTACAGCACTGTGGAAAAAGTTACCTTGAAAACAAAACCTCAGGAATGACTGTGAAATATAATGGAACATTGTATGATGAAATGAAATAATGCCTTAGAAAATGCTATGAAAGAAGAAATATTTTCTTAATATAGTAAACCTGATTAACTCTAAAATGTATATCAGTAAAATTATAGGCTACTTACATATTCATAATTTCCCTTCCCTTCCCTTCCCTATCCTTTCCCTTCCCTTCCCTTCCCTTCCCTATCCTTTCCTTTCTTTTCTTTCTCTGTACTGATTTTAGCAGCTATGCTCTTTCTGTAGGGATCTGAATTGCTAGCCAGTTCATAGGGCCACAATTGTCAGTCAAAAGTTTTGACAACAACCAATTATCTGACTTTGTATCATGTTATAAGTCTAAATTATTTCAAGAATAGAGAAGCAGTGTGAAAAATGGTATTGAACAAATGGTCATAAAAATTATACTATGTAACTAATCAGATAGGAAACAAATTTCAGGGGCTATGCATGTGTGTATGCAGTATCTATCTATCAATCAATCTATATCTATCTATCATCTATCTATTTATCTATCTATCTATCTATTTTTCTATCATTTATCTATTTATCTATCTATCATCTATCTATTATTGTCTTCCAGTTAAGCTAGCTAGCTTTCTTGCTTCCATCTCTCTCTTTTAATGAGGTAGATATGGATGGATGAGCATTAATCTATAATTTCTCAATAGCTTTGGATTAGCCATAAATTTTGAAGCTTTTTCTTTTCTGAGCCATTTAAAACAAAGGCTCCATGTTGACATGAACATGTGATATCAAACTGACTTCTTCTGAGCCAGCATCAACCTCAAACATGCCCCTTGCTCAAATAAGTCTATTAATGTTAAACTGCTTAAATAAAACCAACTTGACAGGAAGGTTTGTAGCAGCTGGGAAAAGCTACATGTTTTAAAACGGAGACCAAATTTCATGGCTTCAAACACTGGTAATCCCCTATTTTAGAACTTCTTGTCAGTGTAAATAAGTCTGAAATTGAAAGTGCTCAATTTGATCTATCATATTAGACTGAGTGACCTGAATAATGTATTCTTCTCTACTGTGTAGAGCAGTGATACTAAGCTTCAAGCGCCCTCAGCAGCCAAAATGTGGGTGTCACTGTGGTCTTCGAGTTGACTCCTCCTATATTTCAACAATTACCTTTCCATAAGTTGAACAATTGAACTTTCTGTCCCACCTTTACAGGACTCATATTGCATATTGTCCCACAGGGAAAGGGTTATATTTCAAACACTTATTTAAACTGAGTGATGACCAATACTGCTGCCGTCTCCTCTCGTAAGTGAAGGAAATGACATGTGTAACTTACGACAGCATCTCAGGGTGCAGACTGTTTTAGAAATATATTATAAAAGTACAGACAGGCTAAATGACACAAATCATCATATCACATCAGAAGCTAAAAATACTCAAGTAGGTTGAAGAGTTTAAGTTCATTTTCTTTGAGTATGAAGTGTGGTATTAAGGACCGTCCTTTAAGAACACAAATCTGTCAACTAAATCAAGAACAGTGCAAATAAAATTTTAAATTAATGTAATGTTCAAGGACAGAGTCTATGCAGATACATTAAATTAGTCTGAAGGGCTTTGTGCATCTAAGCTCTGTGCAGGGGAAAGAATGGCTTGCCAGATTCATGTCATCATCTGGTTTGCCTTCCAAGTATAATCCTGTGGTAGAGACATGTACCTTAGGGTTAAAGAGTCTGACATTAGATCTTTGAATTGAATTACCAGTGGCAAATATTTTTCTCAAATTCTATCCTCACCAAAGTCCTGAGGATTTGGCTTTCCATGCACATTATCACCAGGAATAAAGTAGACTGGTCAGACTGAACATTCTACTGGGTCTCTTTGAAATGTTATATCTATCATTGAAAAAATTAACATTTTTCTTTTATTTACTAGTTTATTTGCATTTGTTTTGTTAGCTGAAACGGTGATCTTGACTCTGATAACTCACAAAATGCACTTTTATTTATTTTTATTGATATTAGAAAGAGAGAGGAAAGGGGAGAAAGAGAGAGAGAAGCATGGATTTGTTATTCCGCTTATTTATGCGTCCATTGGTTGATTCTTGTATGTTGCCCTGACTGGGGATCAAACCACAACCTCGGCCTATTAGGAAGATGCTTTAACCAAATAAATTACCCAGCCAAAGCCAGATATGCACTTTTAGAACAAGAAATTTTATAAATATTTCCCCCAATGGATTTATTAGCTTAGAAAATTTCAGTAGTGAAGGAGATTGCAACCAATTTCTAGTCCAACCATGATGCTGATTCAATATAGGGACTTCCTTGAATGCTCAGGATACTGAAGAAGTGAACTGTAGTTTGTAAAAAAAAGTGTATGAGGACTAAACAAAACATTGTGCCTTTAAGCCTATTTACTGTTACATATATAGAATAGCAAACATTAAGCAAGATAATAAAGAGTCGGTGGTTCACTTAGCATACTGTGCTACATGTTTATCCATGTTTGTCACCAATGGTAGGATTGTCTTATTTTTAAAGGATGAATAATATTTCATTTTATATATATATATATATATATATATATATATATATATATATATATATATCACATTTTAAATTTTTTAATTGATTTTAGAATGAGAAAGCCTGAGAGAGAGATCAATTTGTTGTCTATATCCATTCATCCATAAATGAATATTTAAATTACTTCCATATCTTGGTTGTTGTGAATAATATTGAAACAAACATGGGAGTGCAAATATCTCTTCAAGAGACTGATTTTATTTCCTTGGACTATATACCTTAAAGTAGGATTGTTGGATCATAATGTACTTCTATTTTTAATTTTTTGAGAAAACTTCATAGTGTTTTCCATAATGGCTATACCAGTTTATATTTCCACCAATAGAACCTGGAGGATATTATGCTAAGTCAAACAAGCCAGATGCAGAAAGACAATATTGCATAATCTCACTTGTATGTAGAATCTAAAATAGTCTAATTCAGAAACAGAGAATAGAATAGTGGTTAACATGGGGCTTGAGAGGGAAAATTGGGAGATATTGGTCAAGGAATATAGTTTCAGTTATCCAAGATAAGTAATTTCTAGAGATCTAATGTAGAATAATGAGACTGTAATTAGCAATATTGTATTGTATGCTTGAAATTTGCAAAGAGGGTAGATCATCAGTGTTTCATTCCAAAAAAAAAGAAAAGAAAATAGTAACTTTGTGAGGTCATGGATATGTTCACTAGTTTAATTGTGATGAATATTTCAGAATATATACATATATAAAATCATTAAGCTGTACATCTTATGTGCAATTTTTATTATTAACTATGTACCTCAATAAAACTGAGAAAAATAGTTTTTGGAAGTTATGTTTTGTGCATAAAAAATACAACTAAAAGCAATGGTAAAACAAACCATGATCTAACTATAAACCATCTAAAAAGGACTCACTCTAGATCCAAGGCATAAATAAGCTAAAAGTATAAGTATAGAAAATTTCTTGGATAAGATACCAAGGACAGAGATAACAGAAGAAAAATTAAAAATGTACACATCATCAAAATTAAAAACTTTTATGCATCAAAAGACAAACACAGAATGGAGAAAATAATTGCAAATAGTATATCTGATAACGTATAAAAATCCAGCATACATAAAACACTTATTTATTCAGATAAATATCAAGCATATATACAGAACTCTTAAAACTCAACAATGAGAAAATAAACAACTCAATTCAAATATGGGCAAAATACTTGAATAAACATTACTCCAAGAAAGATATACAAATGCCATTATAATGGTATATAAAAAGATTCTCAACATCACTAATCATTATAGAAAGACAAATGAAAACCACAATATGATACCTTACATGTACTATAAAAAACCTAACAGAAAATAACACTGTTATTGTTACAAATAAGCAAAGATATGAAGAAATAAACCTCTGTGCACTGTTAGTGGAAACAAAATGGTGCAGTCACTGCAGAAAAGAGTATGGTGTTTCCTCAATAAATTAAGAGCAGAATTACCATATGATTCAGCAATTTAACCTCTGGGTATACACCCAAAATAATTCAAAGCAGGGTCTCAAAAAGATATTTGTACACTCATGTTTATATCAATATATTTTCAATAGCAAAAGAAAGAAAGCAGCCCAAGTGTCCATTGGTGGATGAATGGATAAATAAAAGGTGGTAAATACACACATTGGGATATTATTTAGGCTTAAAAAAGAAGGAAATTCTGACACATGCTACAACATGGATGAAACTTGAGGACATCATAATAAGCGAAATAAGCCAGTCACAAAAAGACAAATACTATGAATTCACTTGCAAAATGTAGCTAGAGTAGTCAAATTCATATAGACTGAAAGTAGAGCACAGTTGCCTGCTCTGAAGGCTGTGGGTTGTAGGGATGTATTGTTTGATGGATATAGAGCTTGTTTTGCAATTCAAAAATAGTTCTAGAGATGCATGGTGGTGATGGTTGCGCACACTGTGAATGTACTTAATACCACTAACCTTTATACGTAAAAATGGTTAAGATGACAATGCACCACACTTATTCTTATGTATATTTGCAGAAATAATTGATCATTTTGAGAAACAAAAGTGCATGCATTACCAGCACACTTAAAGTTTCCACTAACCTAAAAATAATCTGAAAACAGCAATTAACTATAATTTTATCAGAGAATAATTTAATAAATATTAACAGATTAAAATTTTCTTTAGTATGAACACTATTTCCAAATATATTATGCTGACATTTTTGCCCAGGACTGCTAAATAATACAGTAGGATATAATGAGGGGGGAAAAAAAGATTGAAAGTCAGAAAATTTGGCTATGCTCTTCCCTTTGTCCCTAATATAATAACAGCAAAAATGAAGGCAAAGTATAAGTAGATCCAGTATTAAATAAAAATCACTTCTTTTGCTTACCCCTTAGCTCTTTTACAACACATACAGTATTCAACTTGCTTGGACCTTAATTTACTCATATGTAAATCAGTATAATAATAGCATCTGTATCATAAAATTCCTGAGAGAGTTAAATAAAACCATACATAGAATTGCTTTAAAAAAAATGAAACACCAGAAAGCTTTCAGTAGAGTAAGTGCTTGATAAATTTCAGTATTTTTTTTTCTTTTTATCCTCACCCGAGGATATTTTTGCATTAATCTTCAGATAGAGCAGGAGGGAGAGAAGGAGGAAGAGAGAGAGAGAGAAACATCGATGTGAGAGAAACACATCGAGTGGCTGCCACCCACACGACCCCAACCAGGGCCGGGGACAAACTGCAACCAAGGTAGTTGCCCTTAGCGGAAACTGAACTCAGGGCTCTCTGGTCCGCGGGCTGACGCTCTGACCACTGAGCCAAATCAGCCAGGGCAAATTTCATTATTTTTTTTGATGAAACCTAAACCCATATTGTACTGATTAAGTGCCAGACATTGATCTTTTTTTTTGTTCAGATAGAGTGGGGGGGAGAGAGAGGAAGAGAGAGAGAGAGAAAAACATCGACGTGAAAGGGACACATCGAGTGGCTGCCTCCTGCACGACCCAACCAGGGCTGGGGACAAACTGCAACCGATGTACGTGCCCTTAGCGGGAACCAAACCCGGGTCTCTCTGGACCTCAGGCCGACACTCTAACCGCTGAGCCAAACCAGCCAGGGCCAGACATTGATCTTAATGGTTTGTTTGTATTAACTCTGAATCCTACATCTTATTTATTTATTTATTTTTTCTTTATTGATTTCAGAGAAAGAAGAAGGGAGACGGAGAGATAGAAACATCTATGAGAGCAAACATCAGTTGGCCGCCTCCTGCATGCTCTCCACTGGGGATTGGGCCCACAACCTGGGCATGTGCCCTGACCAGGAATCGAACCTGTGACCTCTTGGTGCATGGGTTAAGGCTCAGCGATTGAGCCACACTGGCCAGGCTGAATCCTAACTCTTAATCCTATGTTATACATACTTTCACCATCATTCATCCCCATTTTATACCTGAGGAGAATGAAGTATAGATATTAAATAACATCATATTTGGAATTCTAATTTTCATTCATATCATTATTGTAATTATGTTCATTCATAACACACTGCCTTCAAAAGCAGAAACAATGAGAAATTTTGCACAATGGCAAAATCATACATATGGACTAAAATGATGGAATATGAGCCTAGAAAGTAGATTCTGACAAACTGGCGATATACTTTGCCTGACATGGTAAGAAACTTGATATTTCTTATAGAGTAATATGGAATTAGTATTGTGTCTTTAAGCAACACAGAAAAAATGGAATTATCATTTTTATTTAAAAAATATTAGGATATTACAGAATGTTACAAAATAAGAAAAATTATTAGTTCCACTAGGCTAACAAAGCTAATATTTTATTTCATATGTGTCCCATTTCAGTATTTTTTATTATGCATGTATATTTTTTGCAAATTCACCATCATAATGTACATTAATATCCTATTATAATGTCTTTTCACTTAATATATTATATTCATTTTTTTCTCAATAATGCTTCATAATTTTCTAATTATCATTTCTAATATGCATATAGTTTTTCATTAGGAAGATGTACTATAATTTACAATTTAATTAACCATTCTTCTATATGAACATTTCAGTTCTTCCAATAGCACTAAATTATAAATAACGCTTATATGTCATTGTGCATACAACTCCCACACCTTTTTATTAGCATTCTGATGTATGAGAGCAGGTCAAGATACATGAACTGTCTTTTGGCGTGCGATACATGCTGCTGCTAATTTGTTTTCTAAAATTTGTACTAATTCTCACAGCTACGGATTTCCCCACAAACAGCGAAAGTTTGACTTTCTTTGAGTGTTATGCATAAGAATGTGGAGAAAGGACTCCTCGGAAAAAAAAGGCAAGTGAATGCAACAGTAATAGTTCTGAGCCAATGTTTAAAATCTATTCCAAGTGAAGGGAATGTGCTGGTGCAGTGCATGGAAATAACAGTAATTTTAGCTGAACCCTAACTGCTCTGTATGTGCCAGATATGTCCTAATTTCCAAATGATTTACATTCATTATCAAATTTAATTCACAAAACCACCTTAGGGAATAGGTAGTGTTATAAATTGTCCTTTGCAGAAGGAGGCTTGGACAGAGATGTTAACTAAGATAAACAACTTTTGAGTAGAAGATACTGATTGTAGAGTTATTTTAAAAGGAATCAAAGGAAGAGCATAAACAACCTTTCTTAATTTAGTTCATTTTTTCCCCGTTGTACTATATACTATATTATTTTTCCGTTATGGCTAAGAATGTCACTACAATCCATATTAAAAGAATCTTCATATTGAAACAGAATTATAATCTTAGTGTTTGTTTAATATTCCTCTAATAAAATTGTAATTTGCCTCCAAAAGATAACCCATTTTTATCTTCTAGACTCTCTACTGGTATAAAACAATGATGATTAATCTGATCTGACCAAAGTTTTGTATATCCAACTTTGATTTTTACTCTTTTTCACCCAAGTCTTCAGAAATATCCATCTCCACTTATATCAGAAGCATACTGGACTGATTTCTGTTTCCTTCGGAGTTTTAGTTAAATGTTCCAAAATACCATTTTTATAATTTTGTTTATATTTTAAAGTGACTCATCCTTTAAAATGCAGCTAAAATAGTCTGTATTATTCATCCTCTTTCTTCCTCCCTCCTTTCTCTTCCATCTTCCAATTTTTTATTCTTGTATTCAATAGAATTTTTAATTAAGGACCTGTTGTGTTGGTACTTCCTTGACTATTGAATACAAATTAATTTCTGTCTGAGCTCCCATTTTTTGTTCTATGTTTTAACACATAATTATGCAATATTAATATTTGATAAGTTATTTGAAATTTTATATTTTTTCCTTTTCAAATAACTTGAAATTTTCAAGAGGATAATGAAGGTTTTGTTTTGGTGTATCTTGCTGCTCCTAGCACAGAACATTTAAAAAAAATTAAATAAAAGACACTTAATAACCTCTTATTAATTGGTTGCCTAGTCATATATTATACTTTAGTTTCTTATCTATCAGATTTTGACTTTTTAAAGTATTAAAGCTAATATATAACCAGAGATAAGTAAAAATGACATGTTACTTTATGTCACTGAAAGAAAAAAGAAGCTTCTGCTAAAGACTTGAACAATTTTATATACATAAAAAATATATGTATAGATAATGTATGTTATTGGCATATTATATTTAATGATTGCTATTTAATAACTTATATGTGTAAATAGGTATGCGTGTGCATTGATATATGTGGAGAAGTTATACTGGTTACTTTCATGTTAAAAAGAAAATGTGCAATTTTATATATGTGCTGAAAATGCTGTCTATTCTCTAATTTTATATATGTGCTGAATATACTGTGGAGTTTAGGATCATTTTAATGGATAAAATACTATGTGATCTTTGGAAGTTCCTTTAAAGAATGAATAGCTTCAGTCTCATGAGTTAAGCTGCCCCAGAGAACACATTTATAACAGTTGTAATTCTTTTCCATGCCCATGCCCTAAGACATTGTCAATTTATTACCATAAAGGGGGCACATCCTCTTATTTCAGACTTTAGTCTTCCTTCAGGGTACTAAGAACTATTAGGTACATTCTTGAATACAAATCTGCATAGGTTTTGTGTAAAACAGTATATGTCATGCTTTCAATTTTTATTGGGTTTATTTAAATATCAATCATTGTTATAATGAAAGAAAATGCTAGCTTTATTAAAGTTTTGCTGATTGTTGAAAACTTGTTCTTAGTATTTGAACTTTCAGTGTTGAATTCACTATTTTTTTTTATCTTTTTGACTTGATAACTTGAATTGAGAGACACTTTTGTTTTTCT
This sequence comes from Tadarida brasiliensis, assembly GCA_030848825.1. Lineage (NCBI taxonomy): Eukaryota > Metazoa > Chordata > Mammalia > Chiroptera > Molossidae > Tadarida > Tadarida brasiliensis. The sequence goes on from CM061266.1 coordinate 78,675,856, forward strand.
GTCTGTAATAGCACAATATCATATGATATTTCTTTGGATACAAAGTAACCTGAAAATTTCATGTCCTTCTTTTTTTCTGGGCATGAAAGTCTTTGACTGAGTTCCTGTGGCTGTAAATAACCAGGTTTACAGAGTTTCAAAGAGTAGGTCACTTTCCTCAGTGATTTACATAATTGTACATGTTTCTTATGGTGATAATATATACAAATGGTGAAATTTGGGAATTCTATCTGAATATATTATATGTAGTAAGAAGACATTATAATACAACAAGATTTTATAATACAGCAATGTATATAGTGTTTTCTGGTTTATGATAAATGCATTGCTATAGTCATAGTCTATGAATAATGTTCAGTATTCATTAGTTTAAGGAGGTATGCACCCTTGCCATTTCTCTATATTCTCTGTATGTGTATATTTGTGTTTACATTTCTAATGTAGCAAAATAGTTGGCTTCCCTCTGATTGCTTTTGTTTCCCTGAAGATTTGACTTTTTTTTTTAATCCTCACCCGAGGACATTTTTTTTGTTGTTGTTCAGATAGAGTGGGAGGGAGAGCGAGGAAGAGAGAGAGAAACATCGACATGAAAGGGACACATTGAGTGGCTGCCACCCACACGACCAACCAGGGCCGGTGACAAACTGCAACCGAGGTACATGCCCTTAGCGGGAACCGAACCCCGGTCTCTCTGGACCGCAGACCGACACTTTAACTGCTGAGCCAAACTGGCCAGGGCAAAGATTTGATTTTAAATACTCCAAGAATAGCTCTCTCTTTTAAACTTGAATTTGCACTTTTTAACTCCATTGTGTGTTCAACATGGTTTATGTAATTTAATTACATTTGTTACCTGCAAATCATGGTACAGTTTGTTTTTTTGCATTAATATAGAGGAACAAGTTGTTAAATATACAACCAAAAAAGAAATGTTTTATAATTTGAACTATTCCATAATACCAAAATATGTCTTGCTATAAAAATGTCATAGGTGTGTATGTGAGTATGGATTACTTTACACACACACACAAATTCATGTACCATGTATCTTATCACATATACCCTTGCATGCATAAATGTGTATGTTTGTCTCTGTTTATATGCAATATATATTATAATTCAAACACATACATATTGTTTTGCTATTAATTGTTTATTTTATTTGTATACATAAATGATGCAGCACGTTTCTGAATAATTTTAGGGGGCAAACGTTACTTGGATTAAAAAAAATACACTTTCATCATAGATATCTAATTCTGGATAGAAGTGTGTGTTCCCAGGAGAAACAAACAAAATTCTAATTAACCCATGAGTTAGCTGAATTCTAATACTAATGTAACATCCAATATCCACTTTAGCATTAATCATTGATTTAAAGGACTATACACTGACTTTTGATTAAACACCAGATTGCCTGAGACAGACCCTGACAATTAAATCACTGCAAATAGAAAAGTTGACAATAAAGATTACAAAAGGCTTTAACAGTAACTGGGCAGGAGTGCTCTTCTTCAAGGTAGGAATTTTAAATTTTGTTTTTTACTGCATCTCTACTGAGTTTCTACTCGGAGATAGGCAATTCCTTTTCAACATATTTCCACAGAAGATATATGATCTGGTAATAGATACCTTAATTTTCACTTTTGTATTTCTTATATCTCTAATTTATTCATGTGGGTCTCACCCTATGTACTTTTTCTGGGTTTAAGTCTAATCATGGAGGACTGTTTACTATGTGCCATAAGATTAGCTGAGCTGAGAGAGAGAGAGAGAGAGGGAGAGAGAGGTGAGCTACCAGGTGTCTGAGCAGCCTATTAGGCAAAAAGCCAAAGATGAAAGAGTTAAGTCTTTAGTCACGTACTGTGATGGTCTAAGCAGGAGGCTAAAACCAGCGCAAACGGAATGGCACACAGGTGGGCGTCAGGTGGATGGGCACAGACCTGGCAGTTTTCTCCTGCTGAGGAAGCCAGAATAAAAGGTTTCAGCAGTTTTCTGGATCCTGGGGTCAGAAGCAGTGTGAGGGCCCAGAGTAGAAACGTACTGGGTATAGAGGGGGAAAATGTTTCCAAGGTGCCACCCTCCAGAAGAAGACCTGAGCCCATGGCCTCAGATAGAGACCTAAGAACACCGGGACTGGGGCAAAGGGCTAGGAATGCAAATACGTATACGAGCAGGACCAGCTCCAGGGGCTCGAGTCCTTGACTGCATTTCCTCTTAGACATCCTAATGCACTGGTTGTGTACCAAGTCTGGTGTGAGGAGGGCAGGTTTCCCCCATGAGGCATGCCGGATTAAACCTTTATAACTGCCTGTGGCCAGACCTCGAAAGTCACACGCAGATTTTTAATCAGGAGCAGGACTCTGCCTTATGCTAATAGATGTATTCATTATCCCTTTTAATATTCACAATAGCCGATGCGATTACTTATGCCTCATTGATTAACTGGGGGGTTCCACTGTTAAATAATTTACATAAATCTACAAAAATATTAAATATAGCACCAGAGATAACATGACTCTAAAACTCATATTCATATCCTTACATTTGTAGGGGAGGCAAAATTTTACCTCTACCAGAATGTTAAGGTTTTCAGCTAGGCCTGAGAATGAAATTGACAGGACAAAGCATACAAATTTATTTCATCTGAGTTTTATGTGTCCCAGAAGCCTTCACAAGGAAATGAAGACCTGAAGAAGTGCCCAAACCTAAATCCTAATTATACAAGGTAAACAAAGAAAGATAACTTGGGAAAAGTAACCAGCCTATGTGGGGAAGTAAAGAAAGATAAGAATTATTTTAACAACGTTTGTTTGTACAGAATCCTCTTGGTCTCCACTTCCTATCCTTCATGACAAGAATGTTACATTCCTTCTGGTATGGGAAAGGCATATTCCACATGGTAATTTCATCTCCTGCTTCCTTTTTTTTTTTTCCTCTATTGATTTTTAGAGAGAGAGGAAGAAAGAGGGAGAGAGAGATGGAAACATCAATGAGAGAGAACATCAATTGGTCACCTCCTGCATGCCCCCCACTGGGGATCGAGCCCAAAACCCTGGCATGTGCTCTGACTGGGAATCGAACCGGTGACCTCTTGGAGCATGGGTCTACGCTCAACCACTGAGCCACACTGGCCGGGCTCATCTCCTGCTTTTAAGAAGACACTTCTATGTTTTCCTTTCATTTGCTGTTTTTCAAGTGCCTGTAACTCAAGAGAGTCAATATGTCAGAGTGGCACGTTGGGGGTGGTGTGTTCTGAACCCCTTCATATTATATACTCTTTTCTAATTAACCAAATGTCAAGTAACACCTACATCATGAAAGGAGGTTATTCTTGTTTACTCTCCTTTCCATAGCTTCCTTTTCTTTGACTAAGTCTTCTCAACCTCATTCTGTCATTTAGCCTAATTTTTAAAATCTTACCTCTTTAATCTCCTCATCTGTTTTTTAATAATTTGAAATAGGTAGAATTCTTGTCTTCATAGCCTTTATTTTATACCTAATTGCTTGATTGACTACTTTAATTTGAGTGCTTAAGTGGAAATCCTTTCTCCCTGTTTATTTTAGAAGCTCAATTTTCTCCAACCTTTATTTGAGTCCCTCCCACATTGACCTTCCACATGTTGGACAACTAAAGCATTATTGCATATTAGCTTCTTATAATCACAATGAGAGAAACCCCTTCCAAGTACGAGTTTTTCTAGTTCTTATTTGTTCTGATACATTACATTTAACTTTTTATATATTCTTGTGTTTTTCAATCAAAGGGGTGATCTGCGTGGGGTAGTGGTGGTGATGTCCATGCATTAGATCGCGGGGAAATACAGTTCTTCACTGTAGAAAAATAAAGCAAAACCTTTTCAAATGAAACAATGAAATCCTCCATAATCATACTTTAGAGTGAGTAGCGGGGTGGAGAAACAAATGTGGGCGGATGCTGGAAATACCAGAAACCATGGCAATTCTGTAACGTGAGCCCATGGTATATTGAGATGTAGAAAGTGAGGGAATTAAGGTTAGTTCTTAAGGAAACATAATAGTTCCAGGAGACATACTCTATCTGGCTGTTTTAATATGATTGTTTTTCACTTTCCCCTGCCAGTTCAGAAATACACTAGAAATATGTAAGGCAACAAACAATGTTAAAGATATTTCTGAATCTGTGTCTTCGGCCCTCTTAAATTACTCTTTCTTCTCTGATAAGGCAAGTGGCATTTTCGCTTTGCTACTTCACATTCTGTTTCCTCCTTTGTGGAGCTTCCCTTTGTCCCAGTTCCAAATCCAAGCCACACCAAATGGGTCTTCTTTCTTGGGGACACCCCGTGCATTCTTCTCCAAAGTTGTTTTTTTTTCTCCAGATAAATTATAAATATAAAATTACATTTCTCTTTTTGATTTAAATTAAGGGCTTTTTGAGGACAAAGATGCTAAATGAATATCTATTGTAATAATGAACCTATGAAAAGGAAATCTTCCCTTAAATAGACATACATAGAGACCAAGGAACTGAACTAGAAAATAGTAGATGTCTTAATAGGTTCAATGCTTCTGCAAGTCATTCATAACTAGTTTCACGGAAACCTGTCATTTCCATATATTTACAGAAATTTGTTTTTTGATTTTTTCTTAATGTTCTAAATGTTATTTCAGAAATTCTGTATGTTGAGTGGTGATATGACAATAAATCACTATTCAGATGAGGACACTGATGCCAGACAGAGTGTGTTTAATTAAAGACCTGCAATAAAATGGAAAATGATAACATGGATAAGTGTCTGCAAAGACTCAATCATGGTAAAATTAGCATGTTGGTGTAGCCAGCTAGACAAATAAAAATATTATCATGGAAAATGACTGGATTCTTAAAATGTATTGCATAAGAGTTTCAAAAAATTCTACAACCTACATATATCTTGTACCATGAACATAGGTAATCTATCTCTTTCATTGGAAAGTTTTGTAACAAACTTATGATACCATGATTTTCACTGTGTTAAGAGAAAATGCATTTACAATGTGAACCACAGCAAGCTGTGACATTTAATGGTCATAATTCTACAACTTTTGGTTGACATATTTCCGTAATTTTTGGTTGTCAAAACGTGGCCTAAAAATTGTAGGCTGTATTAGGAAATCTAGCAATGTTATATGACTATTATTGTCTGTTTTACAGTTTTAACTATTTTAATTTGAATCTATTTTCAATATATTTTCCTCTAGGTACAGACAACCTGAGGAAAATCGACTGAAAATGGCCATGCTTTACTAATCCAAAAGCTGGATTGTTTTTATAATGGTCATTTAAGAGGCAAATTAGATTACCAAATTCTAGTGAGCAGGGGGTTTTAATATCCCATGATTTTTTTTTTAAAGAATAGTTTATTAATTTTAGAGAGAAAGCAAGAGAGAGGGAGCGAGAGAGAAATATCTGTGTGAGAGTGCAACATAGATCAGCTGCCTCCTGCACACCTCCTACCGGGGATTGTACCCGCCTGCAGCCTGGGCATGTGCCGTTTACCAGGAATCACACCTACAATCGCCTGCTGTGAAGGATGATGCCCAACCAAATGAGCTACACCAGCAAGGGCCCTCACATGCCTTTTCGTATTTCTTGTGCTTGACTGTTTTGAAGATACGGAAAAAAAAGGAGTTTGTTTTATACAACTCCTGCAACTCTAAATTGTAATTTAGGGGAAATCCAGGACTGTGTCTAAAGTCATTAAACACTAACCCAATAGTATATTTGAGAATTCAGCAATATTTATCTTAGAAGCATGTTCAACTCAGTTATTTTCATAATTTTAAAATATTTAACTTGGTATTCAAGATTTCTGATTGCTTAGAAAAAGATTACAGTAGGTATAATTTTTGTCAAATAAGGGATTTCTGTGTGAGATATGGTATATTACAAAGAGCAATAGCAAATAACAAGGACTAGTTTCAGTTTTTACAAGTTTCCCATTAAATAAGAATTAAACATTTAGTTAGCTATGGTCATTTAATTTGCTATGATGAACAGAGGTGTCTTTTATTTATTGAAACGAATAATTTGTTGCATTATAATTAGTTTTATTGATTGACCACTTCAACCATTTTTATGAATTATACTAATTTTGTTTTTAATAGACAAAAGTTTTTCTTTACATAGATAAACACTGTGTTAATCAAATAAGTGTAAAATCTCTGGAAACAAGTACTGAGCTATATCACCTATAGTTAGCTACCCTGATGCTGAGTTAGTTTATCAACTCATCATTTCTAATAGGGCATGGGAACTGCCAATAGCATTGATAACATTATTGGAAGAGAAAAGTGAAAAAAGACCACTTCCAAATAGTTTCCCATCACTTCCTTCAGCGTGTACAAATACCCATTATAGATGCCTCTTCTGCATCTTAAAAGTGTTTAACTTTAAAATTAATATTTCTAAATGCAGTCTGTTTTGTTCATCACTATTTACAACAAAACTGTCTGGCAAACTGTCAGTGCTTAAGAAATGTTTGTTGCAATAAACATATAAATGTATGTACACAGACTGTAAAGAAAAAACAAATGTTTGTTAACAGAATGAATAAATATTAATTATCAGGTTATGCTTTATTTAAGAAAGCACTTCTCTGCTAATGGAATCTAGCAGTGAAAATAGCAGGAACTGGGTGTAAGCACAATGAACCCACTTGACATAGTTGCCTAGGGTCTTCCAAGGAAAACCAGTTCAGTCAAACGAAACTGCTCATCAGATTAATTAAACTGAAAAAAAAAAAATTACCACTCAAACTAGGCTGTTTTCTTTCCTCTTTTACTTCTTAGTTTATTCTGTAGAAGCACCTTTCTAGTCATTTAGTCTTCAAATAATTGTTTGTGGAGAATATGCTCATTATCCTGACTTCAGTAATAGATAATATCTTTCTTTTCCTCCTTTCTTTCTTTCTTTCTTTCTTTCTTTCTTTCTTTCTTTCTTTCTTTCTTTCTTTCTTTCTTTCTTTCTTTCCTTCCTTCCTTCCTCTCTTCTTTATTTCTTCCTATTTAAACACAAGTGACTGAATTGTAATTTACATATATTTGAATCCCTATTTCTGCTTATAAAACTAAATATTTGAAAATTATCAGAGCATGATCTAATTTTATTATTAATATCATCCAAGTCTTTGACTCTGAATCTTAAAATTGTATTTAATATTAAGCACATTTATTTCTCTATGCAGGGGTAAAGTGATAAACATGACCTTTATTCCTAAAATAATGCAAATAATTATGAAAAAAATCTATAATCAATGTAGTTACCACTTCTGATGAAAATTACTTTAAACAAACAAATAGAAAAAGGTGAAGGCATTAACAAGTACAAATGGGTAGTTACAGAATAATCACGGGAATGTAAAGTACAGTACAGAGAATGTAGTAAAAATATTCTAATAACTATGTATGGTATCAGATGGGCGCGAGGTTTACAGGATGATCTACTGTAATGTCTCATCATGGGTGTACACCTGGAACTAATATTTTAATATATATCATCTATAATTTAAAAATAAAAATAATTTTAAAATAAAAAAAAACTTAAAAAATAATTGGCAATCTGATCGGGGTCGTGCAAAGCTGGAAATCAAATCATTTAGGAATACCATAATAGTTATTACTATGACTTTTGTTATTCCTGCTATATACACCAGCCAAACTAAAATAGCCTTATCTGAAGCTATCAAAAGATCTTCACCTTTTTGCATATACTGGTTCTCCTGTATGGAATGTCCTTTCCCCAACATGTTTCTCATTAATCGTTGTTGATTCTTTTAAAATTATATATGCTACTGAATACAAATGCCACTTCATTCAAGGGGGAAAATATACTTCTCTAGTTTTATTAAAGAGTTCTAATTTTTTACCCATGTTTCCTTGTGAATATGGCCCTTTTGCAAGCTTTTACATGTACTTCCTTTGTTTGTTTTATAATAATTGACTCATTTCCCCCTTTTTGCTCTGCCCACCACCAGCTTTATGGAGATATATAACATTGTGTAACTCTAAGGTGTAAAATTTGTTGATTTGATGCTTATGTATTGCAATAAAATTACTACCACAACATTAGCTAATACCTTTATCATGTTATATAATTATTATTTCTTTTTTTCTGTGGTGAGAACATTTAAGATTTACTTTCTTAGCAACTTTCAGCTATATATACAATATTGTTAACTATAATCACAATGCTGTGCAATAGTTTCCCAGAACTTATTAACCTTCTGACTGGAAATCTGTATCCTTTGACCAGCATCCCCCAGCCCTTGGTAACCGCCATTCTACTCTCTTTTACAAGTTCAGCTTTCTTTGATTCCACATAAAAGTAATATCAGTGTTTGTTTTTTTCTGTCTGAATTATTTCACTTAGCATAATGCCTTCAAGTTCCATCCATGTCATTGCAAATGTCAGAATTTCCTTCTTTCTATGGCTAAATGATAATTCATTGTGTGTGTGTGTGTGTGTGTGTGTGTGTGTGTGTGTGTGTGTGTATATATAATATCTTCTTTATCTATTTGTCTGTTGTTGATGGTCACAGGTTATTTTCGTATCTGGCTCTTGCAATGAGCATGAGAGTGCAGAAATTGCTTCAAGATCCTGTTTTTATTTCTTTTGGATATCTAGCAAGAAGTGAGATTGTTGTATCATATGGTTGATCTATTTTTATTTTTTCGAAGAACCTATTTTCCAATGTGGTGGCACCAATTGCATTCACACCAACAGTACAAAAGTGTTCCCTTTTCTTCATATCCCACAATATTTGTTATCCCTAGTCTTTTTGATGATAGCCATTCTAAAAAGATGAGATAATATCTCAGTGTGGTTTTTATTTGCATTACCCTGATAATTAGTGATGTTGAGCATCTTTTCATACTGTTGCTATTTGCCTGTCTTCTTTGGAAAAATACTAGTCAGTTCCTCTGCACAGTTTTAAATGAGATTTTTTGTTACTAAGGTATATGAGTTCTTTATATATTTTGAATACTAACATCTTGTCAAATATATGGTGAGTACATATTTTCTCTTATACCTTAGATTGCCTTTTCATTTTGTTTATTTTATTATTTCATTTTATCTTATTTTGCTATGCAGAATCATTTCCTTTTCCTTCTAACATAATAAAAAAATTTTAAAGGCAAGGGCAAATTTTAATTCAATTTAGCAATCTAAATTCACACAACACAATAAGGATTTATACAGCAAACACTTGTCTAATCAATTAAGGAATAATGAATACATACAAGAGGCTGTCAGTTCTTTGTTAGAGGTATAACCACAGTGTTTTAGAATGCAGAAGGAAAAAAAAGACAAAGACAGGAAATTGGATCCCAATTCAATACAACAAACAGTTGCTGAATGTTTACTGTGTGTCAGGAACTGTAGAAAGAGCATTTATAGTAGTCGTCTTCAAATTACATTCATCTTGCAGTTTTAATAGTAACATATAAATATATGATTAAATAATATGTTCAAATTATTATGACAGACACACAAGTATTATTTTGTGAAATTATTTATTCATATGTTAGAAATTATTTATTCAAGAAAGAAATTATTAAGGAATATATGAAAGTAAATAGAAATTGAATTTGCAATGTTTTCCTATTAAAGCTCAACAGATTGTCCCTTTTACATGAAAAGTAAGTTTTTACTGTTAAATATATATTCTCCATTTTGATGATTGTAAATTAAAGAACACATTTTGCTTTCATTTCAAGTAGTTAAAACTAATCATAGAACCAGAAATATAAGAGAAAGATTAAGTTCACCATATATAACAAAGGAAGAGCAGGCATTATTTAGATATTTAAAATGACAAATTTCTCTATTCAGACATGTAATCCCAGTTTATGTTCAAATGGTTTTATCTGGGGGTGAGAACTACTGTAAGTCAAGTCCACACTACAGTACATGTATTATTTTTAAACAAAACCCATTCTTCAATGGCCATAAAAAATTTTGACAGTTGATCATTAAAAATAAACAAACTATCACAAAACAAATCATAGGAAATTAAAAAATTATAAGACTTTTAATTCTTCTCTCTGGTAAAATTAAGTCAATCAAAGAGTAAAATCTCTCCATGGCCACCGCACAGAAGAGACAGAAAGAGGCCAACCCAAGCAGATAGGTAATTGCTGCAGGTATTTTTCAGAATGTGTTGTAGGAAAGAGAGGATTTATCTGTAATTAAACATTGCCTGGAATCCTGTGCTAACAAATTTGCAATAGTAGTAAAAACCATTATAGATACACATTTGATAAACATTATTCATAAAACACAAATATAAAGCAATTCAGAGAGTGAATGAAAGAAACTAATATCCGCTGATCATCCATCATGTAACAAGGGTATAATTTAAACTTCACTGACATCCTGTAATTTAATTCTTAACTTCATACTGTAAGAAGAAAGTAGTTCATTCATCTAATAAATATATAATCAGTGTCTGCTACATGTCACATGCTATTTTGGGTCTTGAGGATGGAGCAACTAAAGACCCTTAACTATTAGAGCTTATATTTTTGTGGGAATTGATAGATAACAGTATATAAACAAATATATGTAATACATGTCACTTGATGATAAATGTTATGGTAAAGAACTAAGAATAATAAAGGGAGTTAGAAAGTATCAGAGAATGGGGGTGGAGATATTATTTTATGTAAAATGGTCAGAGTCCAGAAAGAGTGCCATGTGAGAATTTGAGAAGCAAAACAAATATATATATATATATATATTTGTGTGTGTGTGTGTGTGTGTGTGTGTGTGTGTGTATCCTACAGAGAGAGAGAGAGAAAACCCTGGGTAGAAGAAATAATAGGTGCAAAGCGTGATCAAAGAACACTAAGGGCCTTGAGGATAGTAAGCTGAAAAATCAGAGATATGAGATATCAGTAATGGGAACCAATATAAAGATTTTGTTTTTGATTTTGAAAGACATTGGAAAGTCACTGAGGTTTGAACAAAAAAGTGACATAACTTGGGTAGCTCTGGCTCCTTTGTGTATAGATTAGGGGTGAGGCACAGCAGAATTAGGGGCCAGGGAGCATGTTTTTGAAATAATGTTAGATATTATTTAAGAATGAGTAGATTAAATGAAGATAGTGCTCATGTTCTTAATATATTTTAAAGGTAGAATCAAAAAAAATTTACAAGTGGACTGAATGCAGAGTTTGAGAAAAATAGATAATTTAAGAAATACTTCAAGATTATGTATTTGAGAAATTATAAGAATAGAGAGATGGAAAAATTGCTGGAGAAAAAAAGAGGGGGAAGGAAACAACTTTCATTCATTTGTGTGTTATATTGGAGAAGTTTTTAATTTATCAACGTGGAGATGCTAAGAAGGTAGAAAAATGTAAGATTGTGACATTTATGGAAGAGGTTTGAGCTGGAGATGGGAATTTACAGCATGAGGATGGTTTTTAAAGCCATCATACTGGATGAGGTCACCTAGGAATATAGAGAAAACATAAAGTGGAGAGGAGGAAAAGGAATAGATGAAGAGTGGAGGGAAATGGAGGGAACAGAAAAATCTGAATAAAGTTCTCTGGAGCACTTGTAGTGTTTGAATGTTGATAAAATAGAGACATGGAGATTTGAAGATATTAAATAGTTGATATTATTTCATTATTGTAGGTCACAAAAAGGGAATTCATTTTGAAGTCCTTCTATGTCTGAAGACTTCAGATACAGAATGTTCATGAATCTGGCTATGCATTACAATCATATGTGGTACTAGTAAAAAAAAAAGTCATGCGCAGCATAACCACATTTTGGTCAACAGTGGACTGAATATATAACAGTGGTCCCATAAAATTATAATGGCACTGAAAATTTTCTCTATCACCTAGTGACATCTTAACTGTTCTAATGTTATAGCTCAACACATTACACAAATACCACTGTTACAATTACCTACAGTATTAAATACAGTAGCAAAGCTATACAGGTTTGTAGCCTAGGAGCTGTAGGGGAACAGAATTTGTCACCTACAAATATGTCTATTTGGCATAAAGATTGTTTTAGGCTGGTTAATTTTAAGAAATAGCAGCAAAGGAGAAGCTCTGAAAACCAAGTCGATATTACTTTTTGCAAAATACACTTATATTTGCAAGGGAAATCTCTATTTGTAAGAGTGTCTTCTTCCCTATACCAGGAAGAAGGGATCCTTATCTCTAGATACTCTTATCAATGCAGAAGACAAAGACATAAATCTATATAAAAACCTTAGCCTTGTTTACCTTGCTTTTCCTGGTAATCTACCATTACTGACTCTCCCCACCCCCAACATCTTCTTTTGTCTTCTGCTGAAGGTAGTACTTAAAGTGGTGTCTTCAGCCCTTTTGGGTATGTTACTGTTTGTTTGAGTATCTCCCATGTATACATGAGGTATATATGTTATTAAACATTTATTTGTTTTTCTCTTGTTAATGTCTTTTATGACAGGGATGTCTCAGCCAAGAACCCAGAGGTTAGAGGAAAAATTATGTGTTCTCCCCTGCAGAGCATTGATTATACCATATAACCTAGGTGTAACATAGGCTATGCCATCTAGGTTTGTAGAAGTTCACTCTGTGATGTACACATAACTACAAAATCACCCAATGACACATTTCTCAGAACTTATCCCCATCTGTAAGGGGTACATGACTGCATATTGAGTTCCAAGCCTTACCGTCTCCCTTTCTGAATATCTTATCATAAGCATAATGTGTAACAATCATTTATACTATCAGTAATTTTATTCATGTGATTTGTAGGGCCCTTTGGCTTGGGAAATTTAAGTTACATCTCTGTTTTTACTAAAATCTCTTAGCAGATACCAATCCTGATCAAATGACCAAGATCATTTTGAAACAAAAGAAATGTGTAAATTGTAAATATTAATATGATGAAAATGTACAGATAATTTTTGTACCTAATAAAATCTGACCAAGCTGAGCATATTGGTATCGAAATTAATGTTAATAAAATGTTTTGATTTGTTGTATGCAAGTGCAGTAAATCATAAACATTCACTCATCAAACCCAGGTGGTTATAATATACATTTGTATAATATATATTTTTTGTCAGTGAGCTTATCTTCTTTTTTTTCTTTTAATTTTTTTTCTTTATTGATTTAAAGAGAGAGAGGAAGGGAGAGGGAGAGAGAGAAACATCAATGAGAGAGAACATCGACTGGTTGCCTCCTGCATGCCCCCCAGTGGGGATCAGGTCCACAACATGGGCATGTGCCTTGACTCGGAATCAAACGAGTGACCTCTTGGTGCATGGGTCAATGTTCAACCACTGAACCTACCAGCAGGGCATGAGCTGATCTTCTTTATGTGGGTGTAGGAGAGGAAAAACAAAATTTTCCGTCCATCTTCCTAAGGCTAGACTAATAACCAAATGAACATGAAACAGATTAACAGAAAAAGAAGTCCACATTTACTACATCTGTATATATGAGGGTTCCATAAGAATATTCTACCTCAGGACAGATTAGGCAGTTAAAGTTTATATGTATGCCTTCTTTAGCTAAGGAAAAAGGGGGAGGGTGTTGTGGTTTGGGACTTCAAAGGGCAGAAAGGCAATTCACATGGAGATGAAAGGCAAATGTTTGGTAAGTAAATGTTTGCTGAGCCATCTTTAACAATAAAACACAGAAAGGACTTTGCTAAAATGGGCCTAGCTAGGCTCTTCTCTGTCAATCACCCTAAGTTCATACTAAAGTATAGTTAGCTATGATGATAGTCCCCTTTCTGGATCAGGTCCTTTATTTACATTCTTTAGACCATTAGGAAAGGTTAAAAGTTTTTTCTGAATTGTTTGTTTATTTGTTTCTTGAAAATAACCAACTTAAAATAATTGATATCCCCAAAGGCATATTTTGGGGTGGCAAATTCTGCTTTCCCAAATGGGCTTTCTACTTTGGGTAGTGAAGTGATACAAGTTGATTTCAATTAGAGATATGCATTTATCATATTTTTGTATCTTGATATCTCATTTCATTAAATCTATAAATAAGATTCCATTGTATGGAGGTAGTACAGTTTATCCATTTACCTATTGAAGAACATCTTGGCTTCCTTCAGTTTCTGAAGGTTATAAATAAAGTTTTTATAAGTGGTACTGGTGAAAATGAGTTCTTTTGCAGTGTCATGAGAAAAGAATTTCAAAAGCACATGAATGGAGAAGTTTAAACATAATTTTAACAAGATTTAAATAAGATTTTATTGTGATTTAAGGGAACGAATATACCCTCAGGTATGTAGAGGGTCGGCAGCCTCTAAAGAACTTCTCCAAGGTTTTTGTTAATCCCCCAGACATCTTCTTGGTTCACATAAGAACTAAGCACCATTCAAACTATCCAACCCCAATTTCTGACACTTCTTGGGCCTGATTCAGGCCCTCCTCCCAGCAAATTCTATTGGAATTTCTCACCCTCTATCCAATCTGATTATCTGCAATTTTTCTCAGGCTAGGCTCTACCCCTCTATGTCAGCACCCTGGCTCTCACTGTGCTGTCCAAAAGTTCCATTATGTCATCTGGCTTCTACTATGCATATACCCAGCAGAGGAATTTCCTCTCGTCCCTCCTCTGTAAATTCAGTACTGGGCCTGCAGCACCCTCGGGAGATGTTCCTGTCCTGTCCAGGTATTAGGTCTCTTCTTTGGTGGCAGTCCCCTGGCGTGTGTGAATGAGTCTGTTCATGCCATAGTTTCCCAGAAAACTAAATTGAATGCAACCCTGCTACCTCTTCAGCTTCCCAGTTTATTAAGATTATTATTTAGTTTTCTTTTTCTTGCTTTCTTACAGTAAGAACTAGCTTCCTTATGTTAATAACTAGCCTCATATGCAGGTATTTCTGTGGATGTAACTTTTCAAATCAGTTGAGTAATTACCCAGGAAGCTGATTCCTGGATCATATGACAAGACTATGTATAATTATATAAGAAATCAATAAATAGCAAAACTGTCTTCCAAAGTTGCTATACCATTTTGTATTCTTGATGATAGTGAATAAGAATGTCTGTTGTTTAGCATCCTCACCAGCAATTGGTATTATCAGTTTTTTTTTTCTCTCTTGGCCTTTTTAGTAGCTATGTAGAGTATCTAATTGCTTTTTTTAATTTGCAATTCCCTAATGACAAATGATATTAAATATTTTTTTCATATGCTTATTTGCCACCTCTCTCTATTTTTTTTTTTTTGCTTGAGGTTTCTGTTGAAATCTTTTGTTTATTTTTTTTGTTGGATTGTGTATATTTTTATCATTAAGTTGTAGGAGTTCTAAGTATATTTTTAATAGAAGTACAATACAGATTTATAATATTTTCTCCAAGTTTGTGGCTTATCTTTTGATTCTCTAACAGTATTTTTCAAAAAATAGAAGAGTGTATTTTTAATAAAGTACAACTTATGTTGTTTTCTTTCATGGGTCATGCTTTTGGTATTGTTCCTAAAGACTCATTGCAAAACCCAAGATCACCTAGATTTTCTTCCATGTTTTTTTCAAGAATATTTATAATTTACTTTCTAAATTTATTCCTGTGATCCATTTTATTAAGTTTTATGAAATGTGTAATGTCTTTACATAGATTCTCTTTTATTTAATGTCGATATTCAATTGTTCATATGGATATCAAGCATTATTCATTGAAAAGCCTATTATTTCTCCATTGAATTATCTTTGCTCTTTTGCTAAAGATCAGTTGACTATATTTGTTTGGGTTTACTTCAGGGCTCTCTATTGTGATATATATATATATATTACACCAATAGTACATTGTCTTGATTAATGTATCTTTATAATTAGTTATGTCTTCTATCTCTTTCACAATTTCATGATTTATTTTTAAACACTCTGTTCTGGCTCCACACCATTTTAATGACAGAAAGGAGCAATAATTTACAGTGACTGTGATGGTGCCCGGCTGGTGTGGCTCAGTGGTTGAGCGTTGACACATGCAATAAGAGGTCTCCATTTCGATTCCTAGTTAGGGCACATACCCAGGTTATGGGCCCAATCCCCAGTAGGGGGCATGCAGGAGGCAGACAATAGATGTTCTCACTCATTGATGTTTCTCTCTCTCTTTCCCTCTCCCTTCCTCTCTCTAAAAAAAAATCAATAAAGAAAAAAAAAATTAAAGTGACTGTGGTAGAAGTAAAAGAAGAAAGTACCAAAGCAGTATTGCATTTGAACATCCAGAAGACAAAAATGACCACAGAAGAAATATACAACTTCAACATAAACAATGAAGACATTGAAATCGTTCAAGTCATCAATTCAAATGGAGATTGCAGCCAGGAAATCAAGGGAATTCTCAAACTCAGAAGAGCATCAAAGAAAGAATTAGGAAAGATCATCAAGAGCAAAGATGTGTCATGAGAGACCAAGGCTAAGATCACTTACTTGGTTGTATCCCCAATGACTCTGTATAAATGCAAAAGTTTGGCATTTATCCCAGAGAAACGAAACATACACAAAATTCTGTATACAAATGTTTATAGCAGCTTTATTCATATTCAATAGCCAAACACAGGAAACAAGCAAAATGTCCTTTTTGTAGGACAAATGACCTGCAGATGAATGGTTATTCAATATGTGGTATATCCATTCTATGAGACACTGAGCAAAAAAAAAAAAAAAAAAAGGAGTGAGCTATTATTACATGTCGCAATTTGGATTGCTCCCAAGGGCATTATCTGCACTGAAAAAAAAATCTAAAATGGGTGACATACAATATATTTCCATTTATATGACATTCCCAAAATAAAACCATTTTAAGATGGAGAATAAATTAGTGGTTGACAGGGACGAGGGATGGTTCAGTGAGCACATAAGTGGTAGCAAGAGAAATATCTTTGTGCTGATGGAATAGTTTAGCATCTTACTTATAGTAGTGCTTACAGTAGTCTATGCATGGGATAAATGTATAGAGCTATGCATATACATTTACCAATGTCAATTTCCTAGCTTTAATATTGGGTTCTAATTATATAATATATAATCTTTGGGAGAAACAGGGTGAAGGGTACATGGAATACTCTGCACTGAATTTGCAATTTCAAGTGAATATTTTAAAAGTAAGAGAAAGAAAGAAGAAGAAAAGAAAGAAAGAAAGAGAAAGAAAGAAAGAAAGAAAGAAAGAAAGAAAGAAAGAAAGAAAGAAAGAAAGAAAGAAAGAAAGAAAGAAAGACACATTTATTGAGGATGAATGCTTGAATATGATCATCACAGAAAAGAATCCTGGGTATACTAAGGACTGACTCCCAGATACTTGGCTTTAGTGCACAGGCTTGGTCTATGATCTATTTCTCTATAATTAATAACGTAATACAGAAAAGAACAAACAGATAAGCAAATAACAATGAAATCTCCTGAAGTTCCACGTTTACCATTCCTGGCCTGTCAGTCAGTTTGATATTCTGTAGTAATTTAAAATAACTAGTTAGAGAATGAAATGCAGAAACATTTTATTCTTTTAAAATACATTTTTAAAATTTTATTTTATTTCTTCCAATCAACATGTATCCCCCATACCCTCTTCTACCTCTACCACTCCCCCCCACCCCACACACAATCACCACACTGTCGTCCATGTCCATAAGATCTCTTTTATTCTTTTTTGCTTAATTTGTATTCTTATTTTTATTTGTTGCAAGGTATCTTTAATTTCTTGATCTCGTTGTTAACTCATTTATTGTTTAGTAATATGTTATTTAGTCCACATGTCTTTGTTTTCAGTTTTCTTCTGATTGATTTCAAGTTCCATGGCATTATGGTCAGAGAATATGCTAGACACAATTTCAATCTTCTTAAATTTATTAAGATTTGATTTGTGTTCTATCCTAGAGAACATTCCATGGGCACTTAAAAAGAATGGACATTCTGCTTCTTTGGGGTGAAATGTTCAGAAGATATCAATTAAACAATTTGATCTAGTGTACTATTTAAGGCCACCATCTCCTTGTTGATTTTCTGTCTGGAAGATCTAGCCATTGATATCAATTGGGTGCTAAAATCCCCTACTATAATTGTATCACTGTCAATCTCTCCTTTTATTTCAATCAAGATTTGCTTTACGCATTTAGGTGCTCCTATTTTGGGTGTATAAATGTTTACAAGGGTTATACCTTCTTGCTGAATTGTTCCCTTTATCATATGTAGTGTTCTTCTTTGTCTTTTACTCTAGCCTTGGTTTTAATATCTGTCTTGTTAGACATAAGTATTGCTACCACATTTTTTCCCTTTCATTTGCAGGAAATATCTTTTTCCATCCTTTTAATTTTAGTTTGTGTGTGTCTTTTGTTCTGACTTGGGTCTCTAGAAGACAGCATATACATGGGTCTTGTTTTCTTATCCATTCAGCTACCTTATGCCTTTTGATTGAAGCATTTAAACCATTTAAAGTGGTTATGGATAGGTATTTTTATTGCCTTTTTATTTTTTTTTTTAGCTGTTTTCCTGTCTTCTTCTTCTCCTCCTCCTCCTCCTCCTCCTCCTCCTCCTCCTCCTCCTCCTCCTCCTCCTCCTTCTCCTTCTTCTTCTTCTTCTTCTTCTTCGTCTTCTTCTTCTTCTTCTTCTTCAAGCAAGTCCTTTAACATTTTATAAATTTCATTTGGTGGTAACAAACTCTTTTAGTTTTTTTCTTGTCTAGGAAGTTCTGTCTTTCTCTTTTAATTTTAAATTATAACTTGCTTGATAAAATAGCCTTGGTTGTAGGTCTCTGCTTTTCATCATTTTGAATATTTCATGCCTATCCCTTTTGGCCTGAAATGTTTATGTTGAGAAATCAGCGGACAGTCTCATAGGAGCTTCCTTGGAGGTAACCGACTGATTTTCTCTTGTGGCTTTTAAATTGTCTCTTCATCTTTAACTTTTGTCATTTTAATTATGATGTGTCTTGGTGAGGGCTTCTTTGGATCCATCTCGTTTGTGACTCTCTGTGCTTCTTTGACTTGTATGTCTTTTTCCTTCACCAGATTAGAGAAGTTTTCAGTCACTATTTTTTAAAATAGTTTCTCAATCCCTTTCTCTCTCTCTTCTCTTTGTGGTAACCCTATGATGTGATGTTGTTATGCTTCATATTTTCCCAAGGGTCTTTTACCCTATCCTCATTTTTTAAAATTATTATTTTTTTTCTTTTTGCTGTTCTGATTGGGTATTTTTTCGACTTGTCTTCCAAATTGCTGATTTGACCCTGTTCTTATTCAAGCCTACTAGTTATTCCTGCCAGCATCGTCTTTATTTCAGAAAGAGCATTCTTCATTTCTGATTGGTCTCTTTTTTATGGGTCTATGTCCTTTTTTAGGCTGTTGGCATCCTTATAATCATTACTCTGAACTCTATATCTGATAAATTTCTTAACTCTATTTCATTTAGCTCATCTTCTGGAGAATTATCTTGTTCCTTCATTTGAGGGTTATTTCTTTGCCTCTCCATTTGGCTGCCTTTAAAAAAAATAATAATTATTAGATCTACTACAATTCTCAGTAACGGTAGAGTGGCCTTATATAGTAGGTGACCTGTGGGACCCAGTAGCACAGTCTTCCTAAGCTGGGTGCTCTAAGAATGTCCCTTGGGCACATTATATGAGCCCTCCTGTTGTAATTGCTATTGTCCATTTATGCATGATATCAAACTTCAGGCTGGCTGACAATGAGGCTCAACCCCCAATGCAGTGTGTAAGGTGCTGTATAACTGCAGATCACACAAAGCCGAATTCTCCTCAGCAGGATTTTGTGCCTGTCAACATCTCTCTGTGGATGTACTGCTTATAAAGCTTATTGGATCCTGCTCTGTTGTTAGCTGAAGCTGGTCCCTTGGTATGTCAGTTCTGGGTTTCTTCGAAGGGACTCTGGTACAGAAGCTGCCTGTGACTAGCCCTGGGCAATTTGTTTGGAGCTATCAGCAATTCACAGCTTGTGGCTCCCTCAGTGGGACCTGGGTGCATACAGAACTAACCAAGCTGCACACCAAGGTCTGCTTTTACTAGCAGTGGACCCAGGGCGAGGTCAGCAAAATTCTCAAAGCACCCAGAGCTCTGCCTCTTCCTGCAGGCTGTCTGTTAGGCTCAATCACTTAAGAGCCTTGGCATGTACACTTCAGCAGTGTGTAAGCTCCACAGGGTATGGCAAGAGGGATTCCAATGAGTGGGGCTATTGCTTCCCCTCATGCTGATGCTCTGCCTGAAAAAGATGGCTTCTGAAATATTGGGGAATAATTCAGATCCTAGTGGCTGACCTCTCAGCAATCTCTCCAGAATCTCCTCATGCAGTTATAGTATACTCTGCATTCCCTCAAGCAGAGGCCAGGGTGATGGTTGCAAACAAAATTTTGTGCATTGTCCCTTTAAGAGGGTACCTGCTTTTCTAGCTGTTTCTTCCAGGCAGACAGAAACCCTGCTGCTGCTCACTGCCAGATGTTTTGTGGGTGTTTTTTCTGGTTCTGATGACCTGGGCTAGGGAGCCTGGCTTGAGGTTTAGAGCCCACACTTTTCAGGAGGAATCCCCTGCAGCTGAGATATCCTTGTAGAAATTTAGCTGCTCCCCATGAGTGCCCAGCCAGCCCTCTTGTGCCTCAACAGCTCCTCAGTGCGGCCTCCTCAGTAAGTCCTTGATCATAAGACTTCTCTCCAGCTAGTCTTCAGTTGGTTATTCAGGATGATTTTTCTATAAATTAGTTATAATACCAGTTCGATCCTTGGAGGAGTTAAGTGTAGCGTACACCTAATCTGCCACCATCTTCAGGAATAAAGATTAGAACATGTTTTATGTAGAGTTAAATCATGCAGAATACTTTAAAATAAAAGATTATACTGGATTTTTTTTGTTTTCTTTTTAACATTAATTTACTTTAAACTGGAATGATATTAATTTAAGTTGATGGAGAAAATGAAGATGGTGAACTTCATTGCCCAGATGGAAATTTAGCAAATACAAGCAATCCATCAGAGCTGTCTTAAAACAAAACAAAAATTATAAATCAAGCAACATAAATGTTATTTATTCCTTTTATAGAAAAAAATACAAGCTATTAAAATATTATTTTTTGCCCTATAATTATATAAAATATGCTAACATTATATGAAATATAAACATTTTCTGATTATTAAATATTGTGTGGTTAAAAAGAAAATAATCAATTTTGGCCTTATTTCCTGAAACAGTTTTTAAATAAAACAGCTTTGAAACACAAACTATTCAAACATCTGGAAAACTTAAGTCTAATGTAGGTTTTTTTGTTTTACAGATATATGGTTTCTGTACTATCATTTTCTTTTTAAACCATTCTCTGTGTTATGTTAAAGAAAGAACTTTCATATATCAAATTATACCCTGAAGAGATTATTTATGACTAGCTGAAAAATTAGAACAACTTTTATTTTCAGTTCACAGTGATAAAATCATATTTTCTTTTGTGACTACAATGACCAATTTCCATATATCTAACAATGCGTCATTCTAATATCTAGATTTATTCTTATTTTCTGTTCTGCTTGTTCCTTTATTTTGTTTTTAGATTCAGTTGTTGATAAATATGTATGTATTACCAGTTTATTGTTCATATTTTTAATCTTTTTTTTCCTTCTTCTTAAAGAAGACCCTTTAACATTTCATGTAATATTGGTATGGTGGTGATGAAGTCCTTTGGTTTTTTCTTGTCTGGGAAGATATATGTCCTTCAATTCTAAATGATAGCTTTGCTAGGTAATCCTGGTTTTAGCTCTTTGTTTTTTATTACTGAATGATTCTGGTCAATCCCTTCTGGTCTGCAAAATTTCTGTTGAGAAATCAGCTGACAGTCTTATAGGAATTGACTTGTAGGTAATTAACTGCTTTTCTCTTGCTGCTTTTAAGATTTTCTCTTCGTCTTACCTTTGGAATTTTAATTATGATGTGTGTTGGTGTGGGCCTCTTTGAGTTCATTTTGTTTGGAACTTTTTGTGCTTTCTGAACTTGTCACTAGGTTAGGGACATTTTCTATCATAATTTGTTCAAATAGGTTTTCAATTTCTAGCTTTGTCTCTTCTCCCTCCAGCACCTCCATGATTCAAATGTTGGTATGCTTGAAGTTATCCCAGAGGGTCCTTACACTATTCCTTTTTATTATAGGTTTTTTTGTTCTCATTGTTTTTTTTTTTTTTATTTGTTTGTTTTGTTTTTTGCTTCCTTGTATTTCAAATTGCTGATTTGATTTTTGGCTTCATCTCCTCTACTATTGATTCCCTATAAAGTATTCTTCACTTCTGTTACTGTATCTTTCATTTCTGACATGGTTTCCATGTCCTTTTTATGCTGTTGAAGTTCTCACTAAATTCATTGAGTATCTTTATAATCAGTGTTTTGAAATCTTCATCAGGTAGATTGCTTGTCTATATTTTGTTTAGTCGTTTTCTGGAGTTTTGTTATATTTTTTCATTTGGGACCAGTTTCTTTGTCTCCTCATTTTGATAACCTTTTGTGTTTGTTTCTATGTATTAGGTAGAGCTACTATGTATCCCAATCTGGGTAAAGTAGTAGGTGTTCTGTAGGGTCCTGTGGCACAACTTCCCCAATCACCCAAGCTGGGCACTCTAGGTCTTCTCTGTACCCCTCTGTGGGATGTGTGTATACTCTTCTGTTGTAGTTGAGCCTTCATTGTTGTTGGCAAATTAATTGGAGGATTTTACCCCCAGGCAGATCAATAGGCTGCAATGACTGGGTGACACCACTGGCCACTGTGGAAGATCAGCTGTGCAGGGGCCTGCCCCACAAAGGTGGACTTGGTTCAGCATGGCTGATACCTGCTGGGTCTGTCCCTTGAGTGTGTCACTTGTGGAGGTGGTTGGGTGGTGTTTCAACCTGGTCTTCAGTTTTCTACTGGGTGTGCTGGCTCTGAGGCCTGCCTGGAGCTGCAGGCCAAGGGTCAGCTGCCACCTGTTTTCTGCCCAAGGTTACCCAGCATGCTCTACAAAACAACATGCAAATGACTGCTATTTTTATTGGGTTTGGAGGAGCCTAGGTGAACCAGCTGTGAACCAGGGGCCAATTAGTGAGAAGTAAAGTGCATACTGAGACCACAGGCTACTTGTTTGAGAGATTTTAGGAAAGTCCAAAGCATGAGCCTAGAGAGGCCATTTGTATGGAAAAGATACTGGAAACAGCTTGGGTGAGCCTACAAGTTGTGTGGGTAGGGGTCTCAGGGAATCACCAGGGCAGGGAAAACAGTGACCTGAGTATATTAAGACTCAGGTAAGGCACCCATCTGCTAGCTCTGTGCAGGGAGGACCCTAAAAAGGAACAGTGGCTTCTGCCAGCACTTTTGTGTGGCAGAAAGCTGCCCCCTGGCTTTCATCATGATGCCAGACAATTCAGTTCCTCTTCATACGTCTTTGGTGTCTTTTGAGCTGCTGCCCCAGCACTGGAGTTCAGAGCCAGTAAAGCTGAGTAAGTCCATGGGTGCACCCTTTAAGAGGAGCTGCCTGGGATTCCAGCAACCATCCATCTCTCTCAACTACAATCCCCACTGATTTTTAAAGCCAGAAGGTATAGAGACTTCTTCTGTTCCTGGCACTAGAACCCTGGGCTGGGGGGCCTGGTGTGGGGCTGGGGCCTTTCACTTTTCAGGAGTAAGCTCCACAGCCAAGATACCCCTCCTGATTTGTATTCACCACATGTGGGTGTGGGACCAGCCTGTTCCAAATCTCTACTCCTCCTACCAGTCTCAGTGTGGCTTCTTCTTTAAATTGTTAGTTGTAGGACTTCCATTCTTCTAGACTTCAGGTGATTCTGAATGATGGTTGTTCTGTAGTTTAGTTGTAATTTTGATGTGGTTGTGGGAGGATGAGAGTCTGATGCATTTTTTCAAAAAGGTTGTTCTGTTTTTGCATTAAAACATGGCTTTCAGCTTTCTGTAACTCCACTGTGGAGAGACCCTGTTGTTCTTTGGAATGGTGACTAAATTCTAAGTTATTTCCTTCCAATACCTATAACTACAACTGGAGCTATCAAACAAGCCTTGGGTTTTATCTCCTTTTGGGGGCTTGAAAATGGGCTTAAACAATCAAATAAGAGACATGGCAAGATTTGCTCTCTTTTACTCATACAGGGGGCCTTATGGTCACATTTGGGAAAAGACTGTTATAACTGGATCCTTAATACACCAGCTGGAAAATTACTGTCCTGGTTTGATTCAGCTAAAAAGATGCTTTTTAGAAAGACTGAAAATTGCCATAAATTGACTGAAGAGTCAGTGCTGTTTTTGTGGTCCCAGTTCTTTCTTTATATATTTTTAATAACTGACCATCACAGGCATTACAGATATGTCAGCTCTATTGTCCTGTGAATCATGGTTTTCTTAAGCACCCTTCATTGGGAGGTACATAGGCAGCTGTTAATCACAGTGTCTGTATTTTTCAGAATAAGAGTGTTAGTTGGCAATCATATGCTTTCTTCTTTGGGTGGCTAATGTAAGTATAATTTCAGTCCATTATAGTACTGTGTGTGTGTGGCAAATGCATACTGTCTTTTGGTTTCTTACTGAGCATATAATTCCTTTTTCATGTTTGCTGTCAGATAAGGTACACTTGTTATTATTAAATACTACTTCCACCTTTGATGGATGCTGCATTCTATAATAATTACTTGCTCTGAGAGAGTACATTTAAACATTGTCTATTTTAACTTGATGTTATCTTATATCTTTACTTTTGTTTATGAAAAGCACAAATCTGAAAACTTGTTGTCACTTATATATTGGAAAAGTAAAATTAATTTTTGATATCCTTACATGACTGTATAAAATATCCATGTATGTATATATATATATATGCACCTACAATCTCACATCATCATTTTGCTTGCAAAAATATTAAAGATTGAGAAACATCATTAATCTTTTATTCAGCACTGTTGATGTTTTTAACTGTGATGATTATAACTTGGGCTTTCAAAACATCGCAGTATGATAGGAGAGTAATCAGGCTGTAGTGTCTATATATCCAACTAACAACCTTTTCAGGAGGATTTAGCAAAAAAATGTCTACATCCTTCCTTTCTCCTGAAGCTGTATATCTAATCAAAAGGACATATTTTTTCTCATTGAAAACTGTAATTTTCTTTAGACTATGTGAGGGGATATAATTTTCTGAAAAAGTTTCTAAGTAAATATATCAAAGTGTTACTGGTGTCTCCGCTCTCCCTAGGGAGTAGGCAAAAGAATTGAGAGATATCTTCAGCAAATGGGAAAGATTTAATAATGATAATGCAGTCACTAAGCAATAGTAATATCACAGAAAGATCTTCAGTTAATTTTGAAATTACCTACTTAGCTGATTTTTGTATTTAGTTTCACCCTGGAAGAAATTTTTTCACAGACTCTAAAGTAAATTGAGTTACTTGTAATTGAATGTGAATAAATTAATAACATCACCAGATTATGCTATTCTGGAGAATAAAAATTAATATAATTTTCAGATTAGACATTTATGGGAAACTTAATAATGTTCATGGTTATTATAAAATAGTTGAGTTTGTTAAAAGTTCAGACATGATACATTTTGTAAACTGTAGGAAAAACAACTGGTAGCAAAAACCATGAATTGCCTCCAGAAATGCATTGTTTTGGGTTTTGATATAATGTTTTAAAAACAATGTATCTAGGCATTTTAATGCTTTATTGCATTATAAGCTAGGTCACACTGATTGTCTTACACCTGTTCCTTATCACATATTTTCATTAACTGCATATATACTGAAGGAATTTTAGTTTGCTTATATGCTTAAAGGGACGGTTTTCTTTCTTTCTTTTTTTTTTTTTGGTTAATCCTCACCCAGGATATTTTTCCACTGATTTTTAGATAGAGTGGAATGAAGGGAGGGAGACACACAAAGAGAGAGAGTAACATTGATGTGAGAGAGACACATCAATTGGTTGCCTCTCGCACAACAATGACCAGGGCCAGGGATCAAACCTGCATCCCAGGTACATGCCCTTGACCAGGAATCAAACCCATGACCTTCCAGTCCACAGACTGACACTCTAACCGCTGAGTCAAACTGGCCAGGGCTAGACAGATGGTTTTCAAATTATGTTCTGAAAAGCCATGAAGAGTTCTACAGAGTGATTTGGAGGAGACGGACAAAAGTTTGGAAGATGGAACTCTGCTTTTATCTACATATTATAATAAACTTTTAAAACTATTTATTTATTTATTTTAACTTATTTTTATTGTTGAAAGTATTACAGATGCCCCCTCCTTTTTCCCCTTTGACCCCCTCCTCCCCACTCTTGTCCCCCCCTGCCTTCCCCACATTATTGTCTGTCTCCATTGGTTATGCATATGTTCATATAAGTTCTTTGGTTTATCTCTTCCCAACCCCTCCACCTTCCCCCTGAGGTTCGTCAGTCTAATTTGTACTTAAACCAATTTGTACTTAATACCTCACCCTTTTCACCCATTCTCCTAAACCCCCTCTCATTTGGCGACCAACAAAATGTTATGTTTCTGTTCGGCTTGTGCATTTTGTTTATAGATTCAATTGTTGATAAATATGTATTCATTGCCATTTTATGGTTCATATTTGTGTTCTTCTTCAAGAAGATCCTTCACCATTTCATATAATACTGATTTGGTGGTGATGAATTCCTTTAGCTTTTTCTTGTCTGGGAAACTCTTTATATGGCCATCGATTCTAAATGATAGCTTTGTAGGAGAGAGTAATCTTGGTTGTAGGTCCTTGTTTTTCATCACTTTGAATATTTCTTTTTTTTTTTTAAATAAAACATAAACTCTTTGTTTTTCCTTTATAATTTAAGAGCATACCAATAATATAGGAAATTTTCGTTCTTTTAGCAGAGAAATAACATTAAGTTTTAGCTTTTTTTTTTGAGTCTATTAATTTATTTTTTGTTACAGATGTTTCTCCTTTTTTCCCCATTGACACCCTCCTCCCCATCCCCCGCACCCCGTCCCCAGCTTTGTTGTCCATGTCCATCAGTTATACATACATGCGCATAAGTTCTGTGGTTTATCTCTTCCCTCCCCCCCACCTCCTCTTCTGAGGGGTGTCAGTCTGTACCCTACCTCCACTTCTTTGGGTCTACCCTGTTCCTCAGACTGTTATGTTCATTATATTCCACAAATAAGTGAGATCATGTGATATTTGTCTTTCTCTGCTTGGCTTGTTTTGCTTAGGATAATACTCTCGAGGTCCCTCCATGTCGTCTCAAAGGATAAGAGATCTTTCTTTCTTACAGCTGCATAGTACTCCATTGTGTATATGTACCACAGCTTTTTTATCCATTCATCCACTGATGGACACTTGGGCTGTTTCCAGATCTTAGCTATTGTAAATAGTGCTGCTATGAACATGGGGGTACATGTATTCTTTCTGATTGGTGTTTCAGGCTTCTTAGGGTATATTCCTAGAAGTGGGATCACTGGGTCAAATTGCAATTCAATTTTTAATTTTTTGAGGTAACACCATAGTGTTTTCCACAGTGGCTGCACCAGTCTGCATTCCCACCAGCAGTGTACTAGAGTCCCCTTTTCTCCACACCCTCGCCAACACTTGTTGTTTGATGATTTGTTGATGGCGGCCATTCTGACAGGTGTGAGGTGATACCTCATTATTGTTTTAATTTGCATCTCTCTGATGATTAGTGATGTTGAGCATTTCTTCATATGTCTCTTAGCCATTTGTATGTCCTTTTTGGAGAGGTGTCTATTTAGTTCCTCTGCCCATTTTTTAATTGGGTTCTTTGTCTTCCTTTTGTTGAGTTGTATGAGCACTCTATATATTTTGGAGATTAACCCCTTATCTGATGTATCATTGACAATTATGCTCTCCCATACAGTGGGTTCCCTTTCTGTTTTGATGGTTGTTTCTTTTGCTGTGTAGAAGCTTTTGAGTTTGATGTAGTCCCATGCACTTTGAATATTTCTTGCCACTCTTTTCTGGCCTGAAAAGTTTCTTTTGAGAAATTGACTGATAATCTTATGGGAGCTCTCTTGTAGGTAACTAACTGTTTTTCTCTTGCTGCTTTTAAGGTTCTCGCTTGTCTTTAACCTTTTGCATTTTGATTATGATATGTCTTGGTGTGGGTCTCTTTGGGTTCATCTTGTTTGAGACTCTCTGTGCTTCTGGGACTTGTATGTCTGTTTCCTTCACCAAGTTAGGAAAGTATTCTGTCATTATTTTTTCAAATAGGTTTTCAATTTCTTGCTCTCTCTCATTTCCTTCTTGCACCCCCATGATGTGAATGTTGGCACTCTTGAAGTTGCCCCAGAGGCTCCTTTACACTATCCTCATTTTTTTTTTTTTGTATTCTTTTTTTTTTTTTTTTTTTGATGTTCTGATTGGGTGTTTTTTGCTTCCTTATATTCCAAATTGATGGTTTGTTTCTTGGTTTCACCTATTCTACTATTGATTCCCTGTAAATTATTCTTTATTTCAGTTAGTGCATCCTTCATTTCTGACTGGTCCTTTTTTATGTTGTTGATATTCTTACTAAGTTCCTTGGGGTTCTCATTAAGTTCTTTGAAGTTCTCACTAAGTTCCTTAAAGTTCTCACTCAGTTCATTGAACATCCTTATAATCAGTGTTTTGAACTCTGCATCTAGTAGATTGCTTATCTCCATTTGGTTTGGTTCTTTTCCTGGAGTTTTGTTCTGTTCCTTCATTTGGGATATGTTGCTTTGTCTCCTCATTTTGGCTGCCTCCTTGTGTTTGTTTCTATGTATTAAGTAGACTTGCTATGTCTCCTAGGCTTTGTAGAGAGGTCTATTCCAGTACATGTCCTGTAGGATCCAGTGGCACAGCCTCCCTGATCACCTCAGATGGGCCCTCGAAGTGCACCCCTTGTGTGTAACTGTGTCTTGATTGCTTTTGACACATCAGTGGGAGAGATTTACTCAGGCTGATCAGCTGCAAGGACTGGCTGTGCCCACTGACCACTGACCTCTGACTACCTTGGAGGATCAGCTGTGCAAGGTCCACCACAAAGAGCAAGACTTACTTCAGCAGGGCTCTGGTACCCACTGAGTTCACTCCTTGAGTGTATTGCTTTTGGAGGTGGTTGGTGCTTCAACATGGTCTGAAGCTGTCCACTGGTTGTGCTGGCTCTGGGGCAAGGTCAGCCACTACCTGTGTTCTCCCCTGGGCCACCAGGCATAAGCTACAAAGCAATCTGCAGATGTCTGCTTCTTGTGCTGGGCTTGGAGGTGCCCAGGAAAAGCCACAGTGTGAACCAAGGCTGGCTGCTTCTAGTGCCAGGCCTGGGGTCACTTAGGGAGAGGTATGGGGCTCGCTGAGGCCAGATGCTGCTTGTTTGAGAGAACTTAGCAAAATCTGAAGCAGGAGCCAAGACAGGCCAATCCTATGGTAAAGCCCTGAAAACAGCTTGGGTGGGCCTGAAATTTGGGTTGGTCAGGGCTTTAGGGAATCACCAGGGTGGGGCAAACTGTATGAACGAGGTTGCTGGAATCCCAGATATGGCAGCCTTCTGACAGCCCTGTGGAAGACAGGCTCACTAAAGAAACAACAGCCTCTGACAGCAAATCTGTCAAGGAGAAAACTACCCCTCCAAGTCCTGCCCCAATGCCAAACAACTCAGTTCTTCTCCGTATGTCTCTGGTGCCTTTCAAGTTGCCTCCCCAACAATGGAGCTTGAAGGGTGCGAGTCCGAGTAAGTCCGTGCACGGGCCCTTTAAGAGGAGCTGTCTGGGGCTTCAGCAGCCTCAGCCTCCCTCAGCCTCAGTTCCCACTGGTTTTCCAGCCAGAAGTGATGGGGACTTCTCTTCCTGGCACTGGAGCCCTGAGCTGGGTGCCTAGTGTGGGATGGGGACCCTCCAGTCCTCAGAGAAGACCTTCCCAGCCGAGGTGTCCCTCCTGATTTTTATGCACCACACGTGGGTGTTGGACCAGCCCTTCTGCGCCTCCACCCCTCCTACCAGTCTCATGTGGAGGCTTCTTTAATTTTGTAGTTGTAGGACTTCCATTCAGCTTGATGTCAGGCGGTTCTGAATGATGGTTGTGTTATAGTTTAGTTGTAATTTTGATGTGTTTGTGGGAGGAGGCGAAAACCACGTTTACCTACGCTGTCATCTTGACCGGAATTCCATAATACACCTTTTAAAAAGAAAAATAAACACCAACTCAAAGAATTATTTTTAATTTCTAAATAAACAGTTGATAACCCTTCCCTGTAGAGAGTAAATAAGAATTTTTATTTCCTGATGGAGATAAATCTTACTTGAATAGCAACACAGTCAGAATCAACTTTTTCCCCCCTAGGAAATCAGACGCTTTCAATGGAATAAATTTTACAAAAAAAAAACATAGTTTACATGTTATCTATAATTACATGATATTTTTATAACTATACACAATACATTTTTAAGAATTTTAGGGTCATGGAATTTCGGTAGAAGCTAGTATATGTTTTAAGTCCTCATTAATTACTTTATTTCCCATTTATAAAACTTTGTATTTCAAGCCAATCATGCAACACAGGGCAACAAGGAAGTCTAGGTGGGTAATATCACAAAATTATAAAAACCTAATTTACAAATATTTGATGTTTCTAGATGACACAACTGACTCAGTACATTTTAAATGCCATTGTGTATAACAAGGGTGTATTTTTCTTTAAATGCAGACAACCAAATCTAATGCCCAGAGATAATAATTTTACAGGTGCTTATCAGAATTTTCATAGACTACATTTGGAGAAAAATAAACTGAAGTTATCATTACTTCTTCATTGCCATACTTTCAATCAACTCTTTTATTCCAATTCAACCTTTCACTTCTTTTTATACCTCTCGAGATAGATCACACATGAAAGTACTTACTTAGTTTACTGCCAAACATGTAACTGCATGTAAGTGGATGTTCTTGTTATCTTTCCTTGAAGGTTTACAGCTCAAAGAGAAATAGGAATGGTGTGATGTTCCAGATTGAGTATTTATAATTCTTGATTTCTATTACTATCATATACAATCACTTAAAAATTTTTTTTTTCCTTTATTGATTTTAGAGAGAGAGGAAAGGAGAGGGAGAGAGAGATGGAAACATCGATGAGAGAGAACATCGACTGGCCACCTCCTGCATGCCCCCCCCCCCACTGGGGATTTGGCCCACAACCTGGGCATGTGCCCTGACTGGGAATTGAACTGGTGACCTCTTGGTGCATGGGTCAATGCTCAACCACTGAGCTACACCAGCCGGGCATGTACAATCATTTTAAAAATAAAAAGGAGACCTGGCTCGTTTGGCTCAGCAGTTAGAGCATCAACCTTTGGACCAAGAATCTTGGGTTTGATTTCTAGTCAAGGGCACATACTTGGGTTGCAGGTTCGATCCCCGGCCCCAGTAGGGGTCATGTGGGAGACAAACAATCAATGTGTCTCTCTCACATCGATGTCTCTCTCTCTCTCCCTCCCTCCCTTCTACTCTATTTAAAGATTAATGGGAAAATATCCTCAGGTGAGGATTAACAAAGAAAAATAAAGTAAAAAGGAAATAGGTCTAATAAAATACTACATGAAAATAATGGTTTGGAAATATTCCATATATTGCTAGAGGAATGAAATATGATGTATAATTTTCACAGGAACATTATATTTAAGAGATCCTGAAATGTAAAACAGGGACACAGCTCATTATCTTTATAAAAATTATTTTTAGAAGGATGTTTTTTTGAATTTCTGTAAAATTTTGTAATGTTTTTGAAAATACAATGAAATATGGTTTACAAGTAATTTTGCCTGTTACTTTCTTTTATCCATTAAGGGCACAGCACATTTATGATTTTGCCTAATTCATTTCTCCCATTGCAACATCATACAACAGATTATACTAATTGTTATATGTTCATATCCACTGTCAAGTGATTTAGGTATCTACCATCATAACATTTTTGTTTTAATTTTTTTTTTCTTTATTGATGTTAGAGAGAGAGGAAGGGAGAGGGAGAGAGATAAAAACACCGATGAGAGAGAACATTGATTGGCCGCCTCCTGCACACCCTTTATTGGGGATCAGGCCCAGAAGCTGGGCATGTGATCTGACCGGGAATCAAACTGGTGACCTCTTGTGGCATGGGTCGACGCTCAACCACTGAACCATACCGGCTGGGCATAACATTTCTTAAGTCAATTAATACACTTGTTGCTGAGATACCATGGATAGAATTGTTACTCTGATTTTTTCGAGATGTGAGCTTATTTAAGAGCTACTAATCTTCAATAGACTGTACTATAAACAATTTTATGCTTCGTTTCAAGTGTACTGAATCTTTATTAATAACTATTCTGCAAAAATCATGTGTGAATTATTTAAAGCTGTTATTGTGCTATGTAAATAAAAAGTGAAAATGTTACATATTCATTAAGGAAATAAATTTATATATAAAATTATTTTATAAATAATATTCATTTTGTTCTATTGTATTGTGCTGAGGATATTTGAGGAAGAAATACTAAACCCAAGTGAATCAGGTCAGAATTCATTAAAGAAGAGACTACTCTGTCTGGCCGGTGTGGCTCAGTGGTTGAAAGTCCACCCAGGCACCATGAGGTCACCAGTTTGATTCCTGGTGGGACACATGCCCTGGTTGTGGGCCAAATCCCCAGTGAGGGGCATGCAGGAGGTGACCAATTGATGTTCTCTCCCATTGATGTTCTCTTTTTTTCTTTATTGATTTTTAGAGAGGGAGGAAGGGAGAGGGAGCGAGAGATAGAAACATCGATGAGAGAGAACATTGATTGGCGGTCTCCTGCATGCCCCTCACTGGGGATCAGGCTCACAACCTGGGCATGTGCCCTGACTGGGAATCGAACTAGCAAACTCTTGGTGCATGGGTCAATGCTCAACCACTGAGCCACACTGGCTGGGCCCATTGATAGTTCTGTCTCTCTCTCCCTCTCACTTCCTCTTTCTCTAAAATCAATAAAGGAAAAAAAAAAAGAAGAGACTACTCTTGGATAATGAAAGGACTAGTCCTGCATATGTTATTTATGTTTTAAAATTTGTATTATCATTTATTTATTTATTTTTAAGGTTATGGAGATTACATGAACCCGGAAAGCATGGTTTAAAATATGTCAACTTAGAAGGATATAATTTTATTTATTTTGTAAATACATTTTATCTAATTTTCTAATTTTGTGATTATTTTAATAATTTAATTAATCTACTGAAAAATCATACATGTTCTATATTTTGAAGAAAATAGAAAAATACAAGATTATACAAATAAACACAACAATATAAATTCATTATATATTTGGGGGTTTATACACTTTAAAATACTTTTTTATGTGTGTTCATATATGTAAATATGAGTATATTTAAATAACCAGCATTTGGTTGTTTTTAGAAAAAGTGAATCATGAGCTTAGTTATCACTTTATTTCAGATTTTACATTTATTTTGCTTTAAAATATAACACCAAGAAGATAGCTATTTAGGTATTTTTACAGGTATAGAATATATTTTACTCATTTATTTGAAATGTTTATCATATTAATAAGCAAATAAAAATATATTTTGTTTTAATTGTTGTTTTCCTCAGTGATAAACTTTCATGATATATTCACATTCTTTTTATTTATGGCTTTGAGTTCATATTAGTAAACACCATTAAAACAATGAAAAGCAAAACATATAAGAGGTTAATGATAGATTTTAGTAAACCTGCCCAGTTGGTATGTATTTGTTTATGTAGTGAGCCATTTGTCAACCTTATTCTGACATACAGTAAGGCAGTTAAATATTGGTTCAAAGGAATTAAAATAATCAAAATATACTTTTTAAATAATTGTGTCATAAAAAATCACGAATTGATGTGTTCAAAGAAAATTCATATAGACAACTGGAAAGACAGTAATTTTAGGGTTATTACAATCTCTATCTTCCTTTCACTAGTAACAGCAAATCTTTTGTTTCACACTTTCCAAACACATATAGAGCCGCTCCATTTCCCATCACTTTCACTGCTATCACTCTGAACCAGGCTATCTTTATTTCTCATCCAGAGTATTTCAATAGTCAACTAACTGGCCTCCTTATTTACTATATCTGACTTCCTTTGGATTTTTCTTCACCTAGTATCTGCACAGATATTTCTAAATGCACAGCATGATAAGCTTCTGAATAAGACCTTTCAAAAAGCTATAACCTTACTCTTAATCAAATATCATATTATATATATATATATTTCCCTGTCTCTAAATGACTTTTGCTTTCCTCTTTGACCCCAGTTACCCACATTTTGCTTTGGAACATGCAAAATATGTGCCTTCCTTAAGATCTGTATTAGTTATCTACTGCAGCATAACAGTATCACCATAGATGTAATAGTTTAATATAACATTCATTTAATGTCTCAGTCTCTGTAGGTCAGGAGTCCAGGGATGACCAAACTGAGTCATCTTTTTTCAGGGCTCCAAAAGACTGCCATCAACAAACAGGTCAGCTGTGGGGACAGTCTCATCTGAGGCTTGACTTGGATAGATCTAATTCAAAAACTCAAATGCTGCTGGCAGAAATTGGTTCCTCTCAGCCTATTGGCCTGAGGGCCTCATTTTCTTGCCTCCTGTCAGCCAGAGTTTGCCCTCATTTCCTAGCTGGTTGTTAGCTGGGGACAGTCCTCAGTTTCTGCCACATGAGCCTGTTCGAATGGCTGCTTGTTTCATCAAAGCCTGCCAGAGAGATTGTCTTCTAGCAAGGTAGATATTACACACTTTTCGAACATCATTAGGGAAGTGACATCCAATCACTTTTGCATTACTCTATTGATTAAAAGCAAATCAACTTTTCTGCCCATACTCAAAATAACATAAGGATGTAGATATCAGGAATCGGGGGTGAGGGGACCTTCCTGTAAGTGTGTCTGTCACGGAGTCTCTGCACGTATCGCTATAGTATCTGCCCTGAAAGAGTTTTCTTCAAATATCAACCTGGTTTCCTCTACTCCTTTTGCTGAATTCTGAATGTCAATTTATTATAAAAGACTTACTTGCCCATATATAAAGAGTACTCTGCAGATAGCTTTTCTTACTGTACCTTTCTTTAGCTTTTTTGTTTATACTAGTTATGGCCACCAGACATAATACATATTTATTTTGTTTCACTCTATTAGATATAGACTTTTTTATTCTTTATATTTTATCTTCAGATGTATCCCCATCTTCTTAAAAAGTTTAAAGTCCAAAGAAGGAAGATGTTAAAAAATCAAGAGCTTTTTAAAAAATAAAAACGTATAATGTATGCTTCTTCTTCAATATATAATAACGTGAAATGTTTCATCATCTATTTTGCACTGTCCAATATGAGACTGCTAGGCATATGTGGTCATTTATTTTTAATTAGTTACAAGTAAATAAATGTTAAATATCAGTTTATCAGTTATATTAGTCACATTTCAATTGGTCTATAGCTACGCGTGCCTAGTGCCCACTGCAATGAACAGCATGGATATTAATAATTCTACCATTGTAGAAACTCTATTGATCAACCTTACTTTATGTATTTATCAGGTTTTATTTCTCCATGTCAGATTTTGACACAGATAATAAACTGTGTCTAAAGCTCCTCTATATCTTCCATGTTTATTCCAATATAAAAAGCCCAGTGAATTTTATAGAAAAGTTGGTTGAATTAATAGATTTTTAAGTGAATGGATAAAAACACACTTTCAGACCAATAAGGAATTTATTGCATCAAATTGTTTAATCAACAGATATAACTGTTGTTCTGTTTTCTATGTTACTGCCTTATATTAGGTTTTAAAAGTGGGTTAAATAATTTTTAAAAATTGTAAGTCATATGAAGTTTGTATCAGGGACAAAAAGTCACTTATGAAAAATATCACTGTGAATATCAGCAGAGGGAAATGCATGGTATTTAATATCCAAACACTATATAATATTGTTCTATCTTAAAAGGCCACAGTGATCAGCCAAGTCATGCCTGCAGCCAGGCAGATCTCACTAGCACTCGGCTTGTTTCATCATGCTCTGTGCCCCTTGAAGCTCATCATAGAATCAGTAGGATTTCTCTGTTCAAAGATAGATCAAGACAGAAAACATTCCCTTCAATTTTGTGAAGAATAAAATCTATCTGGTAAACAACACCCTGTCAATTTTTAAAATATAAACTATTATTTTGAGAAAGTACATTGAACATGGAAAGAACAGGATGTGATAGATAAGATAAAAAATATTATTGAAAGATATAGATATATATGTGTATATCTATTCTATTATAGTTAAAGTGTCAATTAAATCTTATTAATAATACTTGTAATTCAAAATTATAAGTAAATAATTCAAAATTTTTATTATTATTATTTTAATCACCAATTATATATTTAGACCATAGCTGTTAATTCCTAGATATTATTTTATTCCTCTATTCATGTGATGAGCAAAAGATTTCTGACAACATATTTCTGATATCTCAGGTCCCAAACAATATCAATATTTATTGTAACAAGTTCTCTCAAGGCCCATTTATAAACAGAATAAGACAATGAAGATTTGGAAACATAAATGCT
Organism: Tadarida brasiliensis; assembly: GCA_030848825.1. Taxonomy (NCBI): domain Eukaryota; kingdom Metazoa; phylum Chordata; class Mammalia; order Chiroptera; family Molossidae; genus Tadarida; species Tadarida brasiliensis. The sequence goes on from CM061266.1 coordinate 78,712,418, forward strand.
GTTTAAAACTAGGAGAATTTATGGAAACAAATATAGTATATGATTATACTTATTGCTGAAGGGAAGACAAAGCACCTGATCTAACATCTTTTGAAACTTGCTATCTAAAAAGATTCTACCCCTCTCACAGAAAATATTGAAACATAACATTTATATATGTCTACATATCTTTAACCCTTACAACATTTCTTTAAGGAAGGCCTCTGCAGTGATGTGAATAATATCTAAAGACGGAAACTAAAATTTATCCTTTTTTTTAAAAAAAATAAAGCACATATGCTGAAATTTGTATAGTCTTTGACTATTATATTGAAATTTCATATATTTGTGTAATCTGAGTTATAAAATTTATTTAATTAGATATCTATCACTGTCAGTCGATTTACATAAACACACACACAAAGAATTTCTGACTATATCTAACTATCAACATAGTTTTGTGTTTTTGTTTTTGTTTTTGCACTGCACAATAATATTAAAACACTCCAAATTATATCCCTTAGGGTTGTAAATTAATTATTTTCTTAGTAGATGAAATTTTTTTGGAAATTATGTGATGCTGAGTTTTTCTGTTTTTCATGATAGGATTCAGTACAACTTTATTAGACTAAAAATAATAATTATTTAATTATTTATTAAAAAATTCAGTTAAGTGAATACTTGCAATAATAACTTCAAGTTCAATAGAGCCATAGAGAAAATTCTTCATTTTTTTTTTTAACCTGAGAAAGTGCTATGTTTTCACATATTAAACTTTGAGCTAGAAAAACTGAATCAAACATACTGGACATCAAGTATCTCTCAGTCAATTTCTCATTTTGCTCTGCATCTCTGCAGAGCTGATCTGAGCATAGAGATTCTTTGCAATCAATGGGAAGTTCATAGTTGAAATAGCTCAGTAACATCATGGCGCATGGCTAAGCTTGGTCCTTTGTGTCATTTTCAATGTGTTTTCTACCTTGTGATTGAATAAAGACAGGAAAGAACAGTTGCATTTTATCTCCAAGACTTCTTATTTGAATTAATGTACAAAGTCCATGCTATCAGTGATTTTCTTGATCACTTGATTTTACTATCTGCCCTACACACAACAATAGGTATTCACTTATATACTACATTGTTCTTTATGACATTTAGCTCTACTTGATTTTATAAGCAATAAGATATTTTAAATAAATTGTTCAATACTCAATTTGATGTATTGACTGATGATGAGATAAGCTGGTGATATTCTCAATATTTTAGAAAGTCTCATCAAGCAATCAATGAAGAAACAACAAAAAATTTTTCAGTTATTTTTAGGAAACAGTTATTATTGATACAGGAATTAATGATCTTGACATTCAATTCCAACTTCTAATATTCCCCAGAAAGTGCCTAGGACTCCCAAATAAAGAACTGTTCATCTTTTAAATTGTTTGTCTTGTATTTCTAATGAATACAGACCACACTCTTATTTATTATTTATAGTTAGTGAAAATGTTTAGGTTGATTTCTGCCAGCAGATGGGGACTGGGGAGTGTGGAGACATGAAGCAAAGTATTATGACTAACTCTTTGTTTATGACACCGAAAAATCAGCTTTCATCATGGACACCACAAGGCATTGAGAATGTCTGTACTTCCTATTTCATGCAGAAAAAGCATCCTAGTGGAAGGAGAATGACTATAAGAGTGATTACCATGAAGATAATTTCACAAAAAATAACCATGGTTAGCATACAAATACAAAAATAATGTTAAAGAATCTACTTAACTCATGAAATAACTGCAGATTTTAGGAACAGTTCAAAAGATAAAAGAATGGACACATGTGTAGATCAGGAATGATGAAATCAATATGTAAATGGAAACAACTGATTTTTTCCATATGGTGGGAGGAAAGATGGAATTTCCACTAAGCAGATCAGAACGTGCATATCTATAATTATAACCAACAAATATTTTGCAGTATAAACTATGTACATTATAGACTCTACTCCTCAATGTTATACATGTAGATAATCCTGCAATCTCTTCTTCAAACTGAAATATTCCATAAATTCCCCAGTTTCTGAGTTTACATTATTGACACCTGCAGTCTATATATCTTCTCCACTGACCATTCATGAAATGTACTCGCATATTAAACTTTGAGCCACACTTCTGATAAATGTTTATCCTGGTTTATATTGACTTATATAAGAGTAGTCACTAAAACATATTTGTGAAAATTATATCATTAAATTTATCAATTTAACTTTTTTGTTTGAGTTATTAAAAATATTCTTAAAGATCCATAAGATATATTTCAAATTTTCAGGCTAAAATAAGATAATTACCAAGTGAAGGAGATTATCTTTTGGTTTATTTCATTTTCAGTTGATAGAATCTTAATTTAATGCCCCCAACTAATCACAAAGAGAAAATGTTATGACCCTTCTCCATATTTCAGAACTGAGTAAATCAACTTTTAATAGTGATAACCAAGTTGTTGAACATTGTAGATCTCAGGAAGAACTCCTTCAGAATGACAAATTTCTAAAATTTTCTTTAATCAGTTTTAGACATAGAAAACAATCTTATCCAAATATTTTTAGGCATCTGTATGAACCATGTATTATGTCTTCATAATTCACTATAGAAAAAGGGAATTGAATAAAGGACCAAACAATAGCCATAAACTGGAGGTCAAAACAAGAACAACAAAAAGCTCTGTAAATGTTAGTGGTTATAATAAATTTGGATTGTTGATCACATTTCAATTGGATAATCCATCTTTACTTGTGTTCCATTAATGATTAGTTATTGTGCTGGAATTGATTGCTTTTTACTTTTGCTCTATCATATCAATATGATATGATGAGGTACAGTCAGTGGTAGTTTTTATGTTTGAAGAAAAAAAGACTCTTGGTGGAAAAAAACATACAATGAATAGTCCTAGTGTGCCATTTATTCCATTATGATAATTCTGTCCTGTATGGCATACCATTGTCAACTCATGAATATCTTTTTAAGAAATAGAATAGGTTGCGGTTCTGGTCAGGAGGGCAGAAAAGGTAAATATGGTACTCACGTTCTCCCATAACCACATTAAAATTATGACTAAACTACAGAATACTATCATTCAGAACCGAGTGAAATTGAGCTAATTGAAAGTTCTACATCTAAGGATTTAAAGAAGCCACATAGAGACTGATAGGAAGGGTGAGACAGCCTGGTCCTACACACGTGAGTGATGGATAAAAATGGGGAGGGATAACTCAGTTGCGGAGGTCCCCCCCTGAGAAGGTCCCAGGTCCACACCAGCCCCCCCCATCCCAGGGTTCCACTGCCAGGAAAAGAAGTCCTCATAATGTCTGGCTGTAAAAATCACTGGGGATTGAGGCTGAGGAAGATGGAAGACTTCTGAAGTTCCAGGAAGTTCCTCTTAAAGGGACCACACAGGGACTCGCTTGCTACCTCTGAGCTCCAACACTGGAGCATCAGCTCAAAAGGCACCATGGACATACAAAGAGGAACTGAATTGTCTGGCATCAGGGTGAGAGCTGGAGGGGCAGCTTTCTCCAGACAAAAGTCCTGGCAGAGGTCATTATTCCTTTTCTGAGACCTCCCCCACCCCACAGAGCCAGCAGGAGGACACAATATCTGAGTATTCATAAACCTGGCTAACACTGTTCATCCTGCCCTGGTGATTCCCTGAGACCCTGTCCCACCCAACTGGCATGTTCAACCTAGAGATGTTTCCAGAGGCTTTTCCATACAAATGACTAGTCTTGTCTCATGTTTCAGACTTTCCTAAAATTTCTCAAACAAGCAGCATCTGAACTCAGTACAATTTACTGAAGCAAGTCCTGACTTGTGGGATGGGTTACTGCACAGGTGATACTCCATGGTGGTTGGTAGTCACAGCCAGTCCCTGCAGCCTATGGGCCTGGGAATAAATCCCTCACATTAATGTGCCAATAGCAATCAAAGCTCAACTACAACAGGAAGATGTACGCAGCCCACACAATGAGGCACACCTGGAGTGCCCAACTTTGGTTATCGAGGAGGCTGTGCCACTGGACCCTACAGAAAACATACTTTATAAGGACACTCTAACAAGCCCTAGAGAAATAAAAGCTCTACCTAATACATAAAAATAAACACAGAGAGGCTTGACAAAATGAGGAGATAAAGAACCAGGTCCCAAATGAAAGAACAGAACAAAATTCCAGAAAAAGAAACTAAACAAAATGGAGACAAACAATCTACTAGATGTAGTGTTCAAAATACTGGTTATAAGGGTAATTAGTTAATTTAGTGAGAATTTCAACAGCATAAAAAGGGAAATAGAAACCATAAAAAAGAACCAGTCAGAAATGAAGGATACATTAACTGAAATGACATATAATTTACAGGAAATCAATAGTAGAGTAGATAAAATTGAGAATCAAATCAGTGCTTTGGAATATAAGGAAGCAAAAAACACCTAATCGGAATAGAAAAAGTAAAAAGAATCCCCTCAAAATAAGGATAGTAAAAGGAGCTTCTGAGACAACTTCAAGCATACCAACATTCGCATCATGGGGGTGCCAGGGGAGAAGAGAGAGAGCAAGAAATTGAAAACCTATTTGAGAAAATAATGACAGAAAACTTCCCTAACCTGGTGAAGGAAATAGACATACAAGTTCAGGAAGTGCAGAGATTCTCAAACAAAATGAACCTGAAGAGGTCCACACCAAAATACATCATAATTAAAATGTAAAAGGTTAAAGACAAGGAGCAAATTGTAAAAGCAGAAAGAGAAAAGCAGTCAGTTACCTATAAGAGAGTTGATTTCCTAACAGAAACTTTGCAAGCCAGAAGTAATTGGCAAGAAATATTCAAAGTGATGAAATGCAAGGACCTACAACCAAGATTGCTCTACCCAGCAAAGCTATCATTTAGAATAGAAGAACAGATAAATAGCTTCCCAGACAAGAAAGGAGTTCATCCAATACCACCAAATCAGTATTACAAAAAATGTTTAGTGTTCTTTTTTCAGAAGAAGAAGAGGAAAAAAATATAAAATATATAAATAATGAAGGGCAATAAATACATATCTATCAACAATTGAATTTTAAAATCAAAATAAATGAACAAGCAGAACAGAAACAGACTCATAGATCCAGAGAACATTTTGATGGTTGTTAGGTGGGAGGGGGTGTTGGGGGGATAGGAGAAAAGACTGAAGTATAAATTGGTTGTTACAGAATAGTCATGGGGATGTAAGGTACAACATAGGGAATATAGTCAATAATATTCTAATAACTATGTATGGTGTCAGATAGGTACAAGATTTATCTGGATGATCACTTCATAAGTTATATAATGTCTAATCACTGGGATGTATTCTTGAAACTAATAAAATATTGTATGTTAAATGTGATTGAAAATAAAACATGATTTAAATTTAAATAATAAATAAAAAAAAGAAATATACTTCAAAAGGTACGTGAAAGTTTTGATTTTTACTAAATAGGCAGTAAATTTTCAAACTAAATTCTGACTTTGTTCTCTTAATTTTCACTCCTGTCTCTACCTATCTCTAGGTAGCTATTGAAAGTATATTCTATCTTTTAAGTTAGAACATACTTATTAGCTATTTTGTGGAAAAAAATTTTTTTTTCCAATGTGTACCTGGGATCACAATTGAACAACTACCTTTTCTTTTTTTTTTCCTTTTTCTTGTTTAAGACCAACATGTCAAATAGAATTATTCATGATAATGGAATGGTCATGCTTTTTACTACCCAATATAATCACCACTAATCACGGATAACTATGGAGCACATGGCATGTATCTTATGCAACTGAATTTTTAATTTCATTTAATTTTGTTTAATTTAAATTGCTGCATGTGGCTAGTGGTGAACATTTTAGACAATACAGTTCTAGACCTTGCAAGGGATTTAAAAAAAAATTCCTGAAAAGCAAGAATTTCTTGTGCATGCTTAGGTCTGGTTTTCTTAGCAAAATTCCTGGAATAAGAATAAATTTGGAAGAATCCATGAATTGGTAGGAACCCTGGGACTTCAAGTACTCTGTTAAAGCAAAAGTTCTGAATGAAACTATTTCTAATGCTTTTTCATATACTTAATAGATTTGTGTGATTTTCTCCTTTTTCCCCAGGAACTGAGCCAATCTTTTCAGAGAAAAAGTCCTCTCGATAATAAATCAATAGACTGATTTGTGTAAGTCTATTAGAAAAACAACACAATCATATTTTAGGTGAAAGAAATGTCAACAGCATACACAAAAAAGACATTTAACTTTTTTGTCTTTTAGAGGAAATGTACAAATAGTTTTGAGTTACTTAAAATTATAAATATATTGATTTATACTGTATAATTGGTGACATTGATGGTATTTTGATTTTCCTATTGTTCACTGAATACACAATATATATTTAACTTTAATAATGGCTGAGGTAGTTAAATATAATAATATAAATGATGAAGGAGTGGAAGAAAATATTGTACCTATTTTAGTTTAACTAGTTCTTTTTTTTAACATTTTTTATTTTTTTCCTTTATTGGTTTTAGAGAGAGAGGAAGGAAGAGGGAGAGAGAGATAGAAACATTGATGAGAGAGAACATCGATTGGCCGCCTCCTTCACGCTCCCCACTGGGGATCGGGCCCACAACCTGGGCATGTGCCCTGACCGAGAATTGAACTGGTGACCTCTTGGTGCATGGGTCAAAGCTCAACCACTGAGCCACACCAGCCGGACTAGTTCTACTAGTTCTATAAAACTTAGTGGTTATATTAAATTAGCAAAGTAATTTGAACTTTAAAGACACTTTTATAACTAGCTTTCTCATGTCAAAGATATCAAAAGGGATTATCTAAGTAAATTTGGTACAGAAACAATTGGATAGCAAGAAAACTATTTTCTCATGCCTCTGATTAAACATTGTCTACCTGGTTCTAATCTATTAATGTGATTTTTTAAAAATTGTTTTTTTTCTTTATTGATTTTTAGAGAGAGAGGAAGGGAGAGGGAGAGAGAAAGATAGAAACATCGATGAGAGAGAACATCGATTGGCCGCCTTCTGCATGCCCCCCACTGGGGATCAGGCCCACAACCTGGGCATGTGCCCTGACTGGGAATCCAATGGGCGACCTCCTGATGCTCAACCACTGAGCCACACTGGCCGGGCAATGTGATTTTTAATGCTTTTATAAGTTCATTTATATGCAATTGGATGATTTTTTAGAAGAATTTTTTGTAAAAGTGGGTTGCTTTACACACATTTGTTTATCTAAGGCAGAGGCTGTTCCCTTTAAGACCTATCTGTGATGAATTTAATCTGAACATTTTATGAATTTTAAAGTATAAAGGACTCAAGATGCCATGCCATCTCAAAGTAATAATTACCAATCACAGTTTCATTGATTCTATGTTAAAAATAGTGCCTACATAAGAGGCACCACATACACCACAAATGGTTATATTAGGAAGTTTGAAAAGAGAGGAAAGAATTTCGATAAACTTTGAAAACCTTGTAAGATGTACAAATACATTTCTAATGTTTTTATCTGTTTTCTACTGGTTTTTGCTATCAAGCCTTGTGCTGTTTATTTATCTGATGTCTACTAAGCCCCACACATGCCAGTCTGTGCTAAATTTAGTAGCACTGGAACTGAAAAATCTGTAAACTACATTTCCTGGACTCCATTTTTTTTTATGGATTTATATTAAGTTTTGCTGATTTGAGGCTCTAATGGGAGATTAACAATCAGGAGGTAAGAGAAGTGTCTTAATTCTAACTCCAATAGAAGTGGTGGCAGGAAGTTGACGGAGATGTTAAGAATACTAGCAAGAACAGCATCACTTCTTCAGTGATGTGAGTCCTGAAAGGGCCAGTGCTCCTAATTAATGGTCAGTATGGCTGATGAGCTCCAGCTGAAAGGTACAAGCAACCTCTTGATCAAATACTATTACTCCTCTTTTGTTTACTCCTTCAGCATCCACCATAACATTTTTTGCTCTTTTAGTCCTTAAAAACTTTTTGTCCAATTCCCTTTATGAAACACATGTCTGAAGTACATTTTCTGTTTCTTTATTTTACCCAGCCTAAGACAAATATGCACATACGTTATCAATTTACTTCTCAATAAAATAGTCTCTCCCAATCTGCTCATGGTCACATGAACACATTAGAAATCTTTGTCTTCCTTGACTTTGGTTCTCCCATTCTTCTATGTAAAACTTAATGTATGTGTTTGCATTTTAGGTCCATGATCCTTAGACCTTATATAAGCATCAGGAGAGGCTGTTTGGATACTGACAAATCTGAGTAAGAAAATGGAGACTTTGAGAAGGTCAAAGAACAGTTGTTTTGGATGTGAATAAATAAAACCATTAAGAGACAAGGAATTATATTAAATGTTTCGTAAATAGATGTTAGTATTTTCACAGTTCTATAGTTGTTTGTGTTGAAATGGTGTAGGGTATGATCAGTGTATAGAATATAAGTGAAAAGAAGTATATTTAATGAAGCCCGGGAACTTCTTCCTTTACATTTAATTAGTATACTAGATGGGTTTCAAAATGATCCTTGATAATACATACTTAGTGATAGAGAATAAGAATTAAATCTTTTTTTTAACCTATCTTCTCAATGAATGTAGAGAAATGACCCTGGAAATGAAAAGATGTCAAGTACAGACATAATGAAAGTGATGGAATGAGATTGCCTAAAATCCCCAAAGGACCACAGTTTATCCTATGTGAATTGAGAAGTAGTGATCTGCAAACAACAGAGGTAAGCTAATTCTACCTCTTGGCTCTTTATTAAGTAGAATATGGGGAAAAGCACAGCTTCTCATAGAAAAATCTAGAGAAAAACATCAATGGGAGAGAGCCAAGTGTTAAGTAAGCAAAGAAGGGGAGTGACTTTCTATGAAGAGAATGAGAATGGGATTTTTGTGTATAATGGAATGGAAATTCTAGGTGATGCAGAGGGAAAGAGGACACAGTGAGAAGATAGACCTGAATCTGGAAGGGCATGACCAAGGAAACTAGTAAAAACCCTGAAGCAGAGACAAAAAAAAAAGATCTAAGAGGCCTGTATGTTTTTCAAGGACTATCATCAAATCCATGGCAATGTTATTGTAGTCCAAGAACAGTTAAGTTTAGGATTGTAGGCTAAATACACATTACGGAGACAGAAATATCCAGATATACCATTGGCACCTCAGTGAGCATTTTCAAGGAGAATCAGAGAGACACAAAACTGAGTCAGAAAATAGACTCAAAGACAGTAATATTCAGTTAAGATTCACATGAGAGTTATTCCTTTGGAATAAGGCAGTAATATCAGACACTTAAGTGTTCCATACTGTTTTTTTTAATCTAGACTATAAATACTTCATATTATTGGTGCTCAATAAACATTTTATATTGATGATTCTCTTATTATATAACTCATAAAGACTTTAATGCATGGTATTTTATGAAATTGAACAGGGAGATAATATTGAGGATGCATATTTCTATAAATAATTCAAAGAAGACATATTAAGTGTTTCACATGTCAAAAGCAATAATGTAATATTTAATAAGCAACTACAGCAGAAATTATTATGAGTTGCTTAAACCTGAAAGTAATTGTCAGCAGATCTGATATTCTATCACCAGATGATGGGCTCTGACTCTCCAAAAATGCTCAATCACAGCCAAAGCACAATTTCAAAGATATTGATCTTGTGGCAACATTATTCTCAAATGACTTTGTTTTACTTTAAACAAATGACTTAAGCAGATTTAAAAACGAGGTTGAAGCCACGTAAAGGAATTTACTTTGGTGTTAAAAGTTCTTATTCTGACTGGCTGAGAGAAGTAGTTTAGTATATAATTTTTCTAACAGGAATTTGCTACAAAAACTCTAAATGTTGGAATGCAGTGCATGTTTTATGAATTAAACAGTTTATAATTGGCAATCGAGTTTCTGAACTACTTCCTTCTGATAATGCCTGGCTGAATTTTCATTTCACAAGAATTTAATAACTTCCAGTAAAACTACAATGAGTTTTTATTATGGAGACTGTTGATTGTAGCTTTTATGTGATTCATAATTTACAAAACAATTTCTATAGGAACTATAATTTTTATGTAGACTTCCATATGTTATAAGACAGCATATAATCATCCTTTTTAGAAAGACTAATCTAATTCAGAAATAATTCTAATGTGTGATAGTTGAGTGTAAACTAGCATGACTATTAAAAAAAATTCTGTTTTTAGATATTTATTTCTATGTATGTTGGCCCCTCCAAAGCAGAAGACATACATCATGATGCATGTAAAAAATTGGGTATAGGAAAAAAGCAAAGAAATATGATGATGATAAAGGTAGTTACCAAATAACTACATAAATTGTTTGAAATACAGTGGTTTTGTCATCTTCATTCCCTTCACTTTAGCCTGTGATACATATTGGTTGTTGTCTATAACACATCTCGAAATAGTTGTATTTGATTTTAACAACATTTTCACCCAGATTATAAAATAACACTTAGTGCACAATACTATGTGGATGGGCGATAGAAAAAGACAAGGCAGTGCTTCAAAACTTTATCTGTAAATCTAAAATAACATAACATGAACAAGGAAGTACTTAATAATGCAGAGAACATGCCTGCATGAAGCTTGCATGCTGTATTATATGTTGGGAATGTGCTGAAGAGCACCAGGGTATCTTAACTGTGAAGACGTGCTCTGTAGACTGTTGGCAAAACATTAACTAATTAGAAGTCTAACAGTAGATAGAAAATTTATCGAGTGCAAGCAAAGGCTTAAAGAAGGAATATAGAAAATTGGAATTAATGCATGGTCTCCTCAACACAGAATAAACACTGAATTGACCTTAATGTTATGAGCATCTGGTAATTTTCCAGAAACAAATCTAATCATTATAAACACAGCAAAATACCATTTCAAGTGCCACCTAAAGGCAATATGATTTTGTTTATATTTTTATGACTATTTCTGCATTTCTTACATGACCAAAATTGTTTTATTTAAATTTGTTATCAGACCCTCTATTTGGGTATTATTATACCCCTCACCTTAGATTTTCACCATTCAATAAACTAACTGAATGAGAAGGACTGGGTTTTAATTTTTCCTATCAGTAATTTTAAGTAGGCATTTAAAGATTTTATTTTTTTTTAAACCATCATTAGAAAATGACATTTTGGTGTAAAACAAAATGAAAAAAAAATTAAATATTTCTCTTTCAACTGATATTAGTTAGTAACTAAATTTTGGGGGGAAAATATTTTATTCTTCTTCTTTCCTATTCATCTATCCTATTATTCACCTATCTACTCCAAAATAAGTGTACTGAACATCAGCTATGTGATAAGTACATGGAATAAAGTGATCATTATGGCAGTTTTGTTTTTGTGAACTCAAGAGTCTAGAAGTGAAAATAGGTATAAAACAATACAATAATTATATGACCATCTAAGTTACGTTTATACTCTAGAAATATTTCACATATGCTTTTTAATTTACTTTTAATGATAATTCTGTGAGCTAAAGATTAATATTCCCATTGTACAGCAGAGAAAACTAATGATTAGAGACAGTAAAGTAACCTGTCTCAAGTTGCAAAGATAGGTTTTGTGTTGAAACTGAAAAATATCTGATATATTTCAAAGTGTCTGGTCCTGAGTGTGTTAATATTAGCTTAATGCCATGGTTTCCATAGAGACTGTGAGCATTGTTTCTGAATAAGCAATTAAACAACACCCCTTTGTATTAGGTTCCTTAAATGACATTAACAAATTACTACATACAGAGTAGCTTAAACATTAGAGACTTATTCTCACAGACTGGACACCATAAAGCCAAGATAAGGTTCACTAGGCCAGAATCAAGGTGTCAGCAGGGCTATGGTGGCTTTGAGGTTCTAGGCGCGAACCATTCCTTGCTTTTTCTCGATTCTAGAGGTTGATGGCATTTTTGGTTTGTAAACACTCTGTTCTCTGCCTCTATGATCACATTGCCTTTTCCCTTTCTTACTGTGAAATCTCCCTCCTCCTCTATCTTGTAAGGATATTTGTGATTGCCTTTAGGGTCCACTCAGATAGATAATTCAAGATATTCTCCATACCTAAAGATCCTTAATCTTTTTTATTTTAATTTTTTTGTAATTTTAACTTTTTTCTTTGTCTGTTTGTTATATGAGGTAACATTTAGGGGTTCCAGAGATTAGGATGGGGATATATGTACAGGTGGCCATTACTAAGTTTACCACACTCTTCTAGACCTTAATAACCTTGACTTTGAATTGTAGCAGTACTTATCTCTTTAATGGGCTTCTCAGTCTATAATTTCCTCTTTTCCAAACCACTTTGCTTACCACCAGACTACCTTTCTAGGATCACTTTTTCTATTCTAAAATATTTTATACCTCTAATATCAATGAACTCATATGGAAAGTTTTCCTAAATATTACCCTTCCCATCTAACTTACTTTCATCTCTATCAATGCACATTCTGTTTTGTTTGTTTGTTAAATGACAAATGACCAAACCAAAAGCTACCCACAACAAAACAACTATACCTCCATACAATTAACATTCCATTGCTATGAAATATGTTTATAAAACATGATTCACTTTTTTTGTATAGTTTTCATAAACTTGCAAACTTAAACAATATTATTCATATGCAATTTTATTATGCAAGTACTATGAATTCTTTGTGCTTATAATTTTTAAGATGAATAGACTATGGAAGCAATTAGATAAAGTCTTTGCAATTATTCTCTAATGTAAAGTTTTAGTTATTTTTCTATTTTTATGTAAAAATTTACCTGCATACATCTTTGGGCAAATGGTTAGATATTTTGAATTTTTCTTTGGAGACTATCCTTTTGTTAATGAGCATGCTTAGCTTTATCGTTTTTGTACCATGTAGCCATTCTTTTCCTGAAAAGGAACTCAGTAAGTTGAAGTTTTTGAGAGAAATATTTTAATATGCCTATTAACCTCCTATGTCAGACCAAAGTCATCACTATTCAATTAGTACATAATTTTGCCCATTTCTCATGCTGTTCCTTTGCTTATGTAAATGATCCTCACATGAAATCTTTTTTTTTATACTATCGACTACCTGAATTACCTATTCTCAGAAAAATTAATAAAAATAACAATATTTCCAAAGGAGAAAGGCAAAGAATGTGGAGAGAAATATCATAAAAATTGTTAGTTATCAAATAAAACTGCTCCACATCACCCATAATCAGAATAAAAGTTTCAAAAGAACATAAAATCTATTTCTATAATCATTTAAATATACCTAAGCATTTGTATATAGAGTGAAATGGTCATTCTCATACATTGGCACCCATAGTCTCCATTTCATTATTTTTTTTTTAGTAACTACACACCTGCCATATGTAATCCCTTATTGCCCACATTTATTGTACTCATCCAGTCTAATTAATACCCCAATCTTAGCTTCTTTGGACTTTCCCATGATTTAATTTCCTGTATCTGATGTGATATAATGAATCAATACAATCCCCAAATCCCCCCAGTTAGTAAGAAAAAGTTATCTGTATTATGTCAGAATAGGAAAGCTGGCTGTAAGAGAGTAAATTCTCATTTGGTTTTACAGGCTATTAGATGTCCAACAAATATGAAACTATTTTAGTACAGAAAGTAAATCTTATACTACTTCTTTACTCTATACAGTATTTACATAATGCTGGAAGCCTATTTAATGTTACATAATACTTGTCCACTAAACTAAAGGTATAGCGTCTTCCCTTCCAAAGAAAAATATAATTAAAATGACAGACTATTTATCACAAGTATAAACAGACACATTTTCACATGATATAGTTACATATTTCATTGGCAGAAGATGTACAATTATACACAATCTATTTTTCGCCCATCACCACCAATTCTAACAACAAAATGAAGTCGAATGTGTGGAGAACTAGAGCATTTAGAATAAAAATATATATCTAACAGTGAGGGCTCTGAGTAGGATTAAAGAGGCTATGGGGAAATTGTTGATTCATGCCCTGGTTGGTTTCAAATACGTAGACCAATTTCAAGTCTTTTACTGTGCAACTCCTTTTCCAAATCAGAGGAAATTATTTTTTGGCAAGTTTTTATGTTTACATTGCTTTGCTGTCCCCTACAAACAGAGGAGCTGAAGATGTATAAATAGTTTTGTCTTTTTCTGGTAGGTCATGTGGAAAAATCTTTTTTTCTATCATTATAGCAAAACAGTGAAATTTTTTCATATTAAATATAGTACAAAAATTCACTTTCAAGTGTTCCTTAATGTATTTGTTATACTGAAATATTTCTGGATTTCTGAGAGATGTACTTGTATCAACTCTAATAAATAAAATATAAATATTCAAAGTTATTACTTTTATAACTTACTGTGGATACCGGAAATATTTCTAGTTTATACTTTTCAATTATAGCTATCTGCTCTTTAAAAGTTAATTCAGCCTAGCCGATGTGGCTCACTGGTTGAGCGTCTACCCATGCACCAAGAGGTCGCTGGTTCGATTCCCGGTTAGGGCACATGCCCAGGTTGTGGGCCCAATCCCCAGTGGGGACATGCAGGAGGCAGCCATTCAATGTTCTCTCTCATCAATGTTTCTGTCTCTCTCTCCTTCTTCCTTCCTGTCTCTCTAAAATCAATAATAAAAAAAAAATTAATTCAACATTTTCAAAAAACCACATTTGTTTTAATACACTACCAAAAGATTCACCAAGGCTGTTTATGACTTCCTCCCACATATTTCTGAGGATATTATTAACTGACATTATTCTGCTTACAGGGAAGACATATTTTAAAATTTCATAATGTTGCTAATAGTAGCTAAACATTATAAATTAAACATTTCAGTGTTGTAAAAATGGTCATGGGATTCTTGAAAAAATGTCCTCAAATAAAACAGTGGTTACTTCTGCACATGAAATACCATCATCATGTCTAGAGACTGAAAGATATGAGCATACCACTTTTTAAATTACACTTCTATTAAAAAGGTTTCTTAAAAGAATCATATCTCTAACTTATCACTTATATAATTTCTTCTTCATCTCTGGCAGACTCTCTTCACCTCCAGATTTTGTGTTATTACTTTGTCTTCAACTGCCTCATACTCAACTATTTGCACTTTTCCAGTCATCTTTCAGAATTATTTTCCTTTGTGCTATGTTGTCATTGTTTTCATCCCCCTTACCCGTTCCCCTCCTGCAATTGGTATTTGGAGGTGGGGCTGTTACCAGACTGGGACAAGCCTGGACGGGGTCTGCCTCGGACCATCCTGTAATGTGTGGCTTCTTTGACTTTGTGTAGGAAAGATTTCACAACACAAGCCCAGGTGATTTTGAGAGTACAGTACATTTATTACAGCTGGGGGCAGTGAAACAAAAGAAGGATTTAGGGTGGAAGAAGCAACAGGAGAGCCCAGGTGGTGCTCTGCTTTGGCTCCCTAGAAACATAACAAGAAAGAGGTGAGCTAAGGTGGGGCTGCTTCCCTGACTTCATCTGTCCTTGGATTTAGCTGGCACCGATGGCATTATTTGGGTCTCTGTTCTTTACTTTCCTGACCAGGGTGATTTAAGCTATGTGTTCTCTGGTTAGAGAAGAGGATATGAACCATTTGCTCTCAAGTGTCCTTGGTTAGGGGAGATAAGGTCTTACAATTCACTAGCTGGCTGCAAATTGTTTGACTTGTTAATTTTCTTTTTTTTTTTTATCCTCACCCGAGGACATTTTTTCATTTTTTGTTCAGCTAGAGTGGGAAGGAGAGAGAGGAAGAGAGAGAGAGAGAGAAACATCGATGTGAAGGGGACACATCGAGTGGCTGCCACCCGCACAACCAACCAGGGCCGGGGACAAACTGCAACCGAAGTACATGCCCTTAGCGGGAACCGAACCCAGGTCTCTCTGGACCGCAGGCCAACGCTCTAACCGCTGAGCCAAACTGACCAGGGCGACTTGTTAATTTTCTTGTCTCAGTTTCCTCATTCCACTTGCCCAGGAACTTTCCTAGCTTCTTACTATCCTGACACAGGGCTTTTCGAAGGTGATTATCTCATAAAGTGAAGCCCTCATGAATGGAATTAGTGTTTTTACAAAGAGACTCTAGACAGCTCCCTTGTCCCTTCCTCACATAATTATACAAGGAGAAGTAGGCAACCCAGACCTCACCAGAACCCAACTATCCTGATCCAGGACGTCCAGCCTTCAAAAATTGTGAGCAATACATTCCTGCTGTTTATAATCCACCCAGTTTATGGTATTCCATTATGGTAGCTTGAACTGACTAAGACGTTTTGTTGACCATTCAAAGCTACTCTTTTCAGAGTTCTGCCTTGCACTTGATTCTCTTTTTATTCTCTAGTCACCACGTGGCAATACCCACATGCCTATGAATTATGCTGTTAGTCCAGCTCTGTGGTTACAAACCAGGGATTTTTTCCCTCCCCACTGGGGACATTTTGCAATGTCTGAGCACATATGGCAAAGTTTACAGACATTTTTGGTTGTCACAACTAGAAAGGGGGAGGAGCTACTTGCATCTAGTGGGTCTAGGCCAGTGATGCTGCTAAACATCCTATAATACATAGGACATCTCCCCACTGCAAAGAATTATCTGGCTACAAGTGTCAATGTGTCAATGTTGCTGCTGCAGTTTGAGCTGTTATAAATGTCTAACTCAAATGTTATGAGCATGAGATGAATATT
This sequence comes from Tadarida brasiliensis, assembly GCA_030848825.1. NCBI lineage: Eukaryota > Metazoa > Chordata > Mammalia > Chiroptera > Molossidae > Tadarida > Tadarida brasiliensis. Next base: position 78,729,170 of record CM061266.1, read on the forward strand.
TACACCCCACCTGGAGGCCCTAGAGACTCCTAAATTTCAGTGATCAAATGGATAGAGACCACATACCCAGCTATGTGGTCTTACACCCTAATTCCATACACACCAAGAAGCTATAGGCCTCCCAATAATAACTTTCTAATTGTTTCTAATATTACATCCTCCTCTCTATCTGCAAGTTACTTTCTATTTATTTATTTATGTTATTTTTATTGTTTACACTATTACAGATGTCCCCATTTCTTATTTAAAGGGATATTACCTCTTTCTAGAATATTTCAAAAGCCTTGTTTCTAGTCTCCCAGTCTATTTTTACTATTTTCAGTCCTTGACAATAAGATACTATTTTGTATAGGCAGTATTTCAAGGTAAATTTTATGACTTTTGTTTGTTTACAGGCCCACTTATAATGTCATAGCTGCTTGCCTGTCTGGCTTCAATTTCTGTCACTTCTTTCAATACATTCTTTGCTCCAGCAATAATAAACTAATTGCAAATATGCAGTTTTTTGTCAAACATTTTTAATATTGGCAAATACTGTTGTCTCTGCCCTTTCTTGTTCCCTTATGAAAAGCATATGCATCCTTTAAGATTTGGAAAAAATACTGCCTTCTTAATTTCCCTCTGAATAGATCTGGCTGGACTCCTCCCCTCTCCCCCTCTCTCAATACATATCTCTATTTTGGTAATTATTATATTATTTTCACATTTCTGAACTGATCCCTGCTTTCATTTATTTTAGCTTTGACTTTGAGTACATGTCAGAAAAAATAATTTTCAACCACTCCCAAATTATATACCTAATAAGGACACTGAAAAAGGTATTATAGAATCCATATTTCAAAAATCCAAGTAAAACAAATTACTGTCCCAACTCTCTCGTGGAGTGATTATCCCTGGACTAAACAACTGAAGTCACAGGATAAATTTTGTATGTGAAGCTATTAGCTATGTGGACAATATATTGATGGAATGGGCAAATTGAAGTGAAATAAAGTGTTATTGGAAGAAAAAATGCTAAATATCTACTTGAATAGTCTCCGCAGACATAAGACACTTAGTTTTAAAATTAAAATTTACTAGCTCTTTCCATTTAAAGGGTGCTCTACCAATAAAAAAGAAAATGGAGAGCAATAAAAACATTTCTTCTGTCCGCATCTCTTTCTCTAAATTGTTATGCTCTTAAAACCACCTTTTCTCATGATAGCAAAAACAATGTAACAAATTATAGAAATATATGTTTGGTTGGACATCAGATCCTTTTCACCCAGTACATGTATGAGAGCTTCTCTTCAGGTGGATTGGAGTGAAATGGAAAGGGTGAGTGAGGTGTCTGATACATGTATGATACTGAGAATTTTCATGTTGTGGTTCTGATCACTAAACAATTGATTTGCAGTAGGCTGATCTGATACATTGATTGGCAGAACCTGAACCCCTCTTAAAAACCTTAACCAGTGCTCTTCTTTCCAATTTCAAATAGCCATGCAGTCTACTTACTCTCTAGATAAATTTAGGATTTTCCCTCCAGTGCTATCCTCCCACAGTACTCAAACAGAATACTGTCCTGAAATCCCCTTGATTAGAAAAATCATAAATATTCCCCAACTTATTTTAGTCTGTTTCATGTCTAGTCCATTACTCTTCTCCCTGAACAAAGGAACGCATGACATTCAATGACACCTGCTCCAAACATTATTGGCATTACTTCTCTCATATGAATTAATGACAATTCAGATGAAAAGTTAAGTAAAAAAAAAAAAGTTTCCGAATTAATATTATTAACAATACAGCATCCAAAAAATAATACCTCCTTGACTTTTTTCTGAAATGTATATGGGTATATGAGTTAAGAAAGAAGCATGTCTGAGAAATGCAAACTCATAAAAATAAGAGTATGCTATAATTATCTCTGATTGTGTCTTTTGACAGTTTTAACTAATTCAACTAATTATAAAAACTAATTATTCTAGTTTTTATGGATTTAGAAAAATATCAATTCTACAATCTATATTTTGACAGCCTAATTAAGAGAGATTTTAAAAAGCCATGTTATATATAATATATTTTGAAAATTAGAAAAGAAAATAAGTAATGGTTAAAGAAATGTAATCCTGATATCCTGTGTAACATTCATGTTTTTATGTTTCCTTTATTGCACTTTCCAAAAGATATGTTGGGCATATCTTGAAGAAACAGAAACATAACTGTGAATATCCATCAGGTAAGGCAATTTTTTATCCTATTAGGAGGTCTATGAAAGACATGAAAAGACAGGAAAAATAATTTTAGGTTGAAGAGAAAATGGTGTTATCATCTGTTTTGAAAGGAAGCCACATAGATAAGAGTGAAAATCTATTTGATGGTGATACCTATAAAAATTGGAGTAATCACATTTTATTTCTTAAAGACAAAATTCAGAGATGCTTAAGAAAATTGGAAAATGCCAAGCAGACTGGCAGCGAACAAGACAGACATATTGTCTATGTTAAAAAGAGTCTTGCAGTGATAGACAGTTTTTCAACTAAATTTGCTTTAAAATATGATGCATGGAATCCATAAATTATCCTATATTACTCATTATAAAGAGTATAGCTACATATTTTGAATCAATAACTCTTTTAGATAATGTTCTTTGTAGTTGAATAAAAACGAGTTCTCTGTTTTTGGTAAATAATACCTTATTGCAGGTAGTTTATTTATATTATATTACAACAGGCTGACTCCATGTATGATGTTTGACGGCTGACAGACTTCAAGCCCCACCCCACTCATCCCCACTTCTTTCCCACATCCAAGCAAGCAGAGCCCAGGTGCACCTCCTTTGGCATCAGTGGGGAGTCAAAACTAGGCAAACAACCCCCTGCCCAAGTTCAAACTCTCAGGTCAGCCAGCCTCTCATTATAATAAAATCCAAAGCCAGTTGCCCCTCCCTGCTCTCTCTCATCACTTTCAGACCAGCTTAAGAGCCTGCCCCGTTCTTCCCAGGAAACCACATGCGCGAATAATAATTCTTTTCATGCCTTCGTTGTACGTGAGTGGCATCATCAGTTCTGACATTTGAACCTAATGTTGCTTGGTGGTGCTTTATCCCACCTTTCTGGGGTGACTATACCATACTTCAACACATGAAGGTATGTGTAAGGTAATTCATATCAAATGTATATAGTAGAAGTTATAGATCACAGAAAATATCCTAATGTAATCTAGCTCATAAATGTTAACCGAATAAAACATTTCAGCTTAGTATTAATATACAATTAAGTTAGTAACTCCCTAGATTGGGTAGTTAAAGGCATTATTTTTCTCAGCACAGTTTTTATTTTAATATTTGGGTATAGGTCCTAAAACAAGAATGAAAATGTAATGTTTGAATGAAATGGTCAGCTAAGAAAGTCTGTAGTCACAATGATTTGTAGAATATAAATTATGAATGTCTCCTGAAACACAAAATCTTCATATTAGAAAGTGTATTTAGGGAAAAGAAATATATAATTATTAATTCTGTACCTTGATTATTATTCTATGAAATCATAACCTTGACAAATATTTACACATTACAGGGTTATGACACAAAACAAAACAAAATTTTGTTTTTGTTCCTCACTGAATTTAATTCATATGTTTTTATCTGAATAACTAGATATAGACTTGTAAATGATGGGTAAGAATTATCATATTGGATTCATATTTTATTCAATATAAAATTTAAATTTAGTTAATTCAATATCATGGGAGCTTTAATTATTTATGCACACACATATATATAAGGCATTGATAATACCTCTATATATATATATAAAAATACCATTATTGTATGTAATACAACATAGAGCTCTATATATTTACGTAGAATATTGAATTTAAAATGATCAGGGAGATATACACACACACTTAAATAGTATATACAACATAATGCATTGCATGGTCATTCTTACTTTCAACTAAGGACATTTTAATAAAAATAAATACATATTTAAAAGGATCACCCTGGCCCTGGCCAGTGTGACTCAGTGGTTAAAGTGTTGGCCCTCAGACCGAAGGGTCCTGGGTTTGATTGTTCTAGCCCCAGCCCCCCTACAGGTGCTTGCAGGAGGCAACCAATCCATGTGTCTCTCTCACATCTCTCTCTCTCTCTCTCTTTCTCTCTCTCTCTCTCTCTCTCTTTCTCTCTCTCTCTCTGTGTGTGTGTGTGTGTGTGTGTGTGTGTGTGTGTGTCCCTTTCACTCCCTCTAAAAATCAATGGAAAAAATATCCTTGGGTGAAGATTAACAAAAAAATAAAAATGAAGAGATCACCCTTGGCTGGGTTACTGAGTTGATTAGAGCATCATCCCATACTCCAAAGTTATGGGTTGGATCCCTCATCAAGGCCCATACAAGAAGCAACAAATGAATGCATAAATAAGTGGAAAAACAAATCGATGTTTCTCTCTCTTTCTCTCTCCCTTCCTTCTTCTCTCTATCTCTCTCCCTTCCTTCCTCTCTCTCTAAAATCAATAAATAAACTCAATGCTTTAAAATAAATAAATAAATAAAAGCAAAAGAATCAATAATACATCTCCTGAATTATATGAACTCCTAATATGTTTTATCTCTGTTAGTTAAAATCTAAAAATATAAAAACCAAGTCTTCATAGCGGCAGCAATGAATCAAACCTATTACTGAGACTTTAAGCCACTCCAGCTGCATGTGAAGGAGGTGTGAAAAAATGAAAGTTCAATAATCTAAAAAAAATGTGCCTTTTCACACTCTGTGGGTTGGTGGTGATTATGGAGCACACAGAGTAGTATTCTCTCAGTGGGTGATTTTGCAATAACAGTCTGATCTAAGACTAAATCCTAATCCAAAATTAAAACTCAAGATGTGCTTCAACATATCCGAGCCAACATTTTTTTTCTGAAATGTGCTCTTTAACTAAGCTCCCCGAGTCACTGATTGTCTTAAGATTTTACCTTATTTCAATGTATGTCTTCAGAACATCTCTTTTGCAAAAGAGATGCTGTTTTAAAACACATCTGCTTCTTATTCTCATGATCTCGTTTAGGAAATTGTAGGTATTCTCTTATGTAAGGTTCAATAATAAAGTAGGCTTGAAATGTCTACAGAAATGCCTGTTTCTTACTGTGATATTCTGGAAGATATTCAATTTACAGAACATAACTTCACAGATGTTCAGTCTTTTAATTTGGAGTCCTAAAATGTGATAATAAATTATGATAAACATTAATTATTAAAGTAGATGAACTTTCTTCTGGTGGAAATACAAATATTGATTAATTGCCATTTTCACTTGCTTATATGGTTCCATCATTCAAACCAAATGATAAGGTAATAAGGTATATTGATACTTTTTCTAAATGAACTCTTTGATGATAAATCTTAGTTTTAATAAAATAAAAAAGCTATTAGTAATTGCTAATGTACAAGTGCATGGTGAAATTAAAGATGTGATGTGAGTCGAGACCTTTCTACTGAAAACTCCATGTAATAGAATTCTGTTTCTAAAAGGCAACATCAGATATCCAGGCTTAAGAGGCACATTTGCCTAATGAGCAACTACATAACAAAAGGATGAAATCTTACAGCAAGGAAAAACAGTTTGTAAGTATGTAACTGACAAATCAGATGACAATAAGTGCTAAATAAAACTTCATAAGTGTAAAACCAATATTTGTTATATACTAAATATTTGCAATAGCCAAGATATGAAAACAACAAAAGTGTCTATCAACAGATGCATGGATGAAGAAGATGATAGAAATAGATATGGCAATAGCGATATATATACACATATATCATATACAAAATACTTATAAGTACACACAATATAATATTATTCATCTGTGAGAAAGAAGGCAATTCTGCCCTTAGCGACAGCATAAATGGCCCTTGAGGGCACTATGTCAAGTGGGAGAAATCAAGGACAAATACTGAATGATAGCACTTAAATGTGAAATCCAAAAGAGCTGACCTAGTGAAAAAGAGAGTAGAGTGGTAGTTACCAGGGACTGAGGCTGAGGGAATTGGGCAGATATATTTGCAAATAGTAGATAAATAAGTTTGGGAGCTCTAATACACAGCATAGTGATTATAGTCAACAACATTGTATTATAAACTTCAAAGATGCTAACACACTAGATATATCTAAGTCATTTTCACCACACACACACACACACACACACAATAAATATGTAACATAATAGAGGTGTCAGCTAATGCTACAGTGGTCATAATATTACAATATATACAAATAGATCAAATCAACCTATTGTACACATTAAAGTTACGAAATGTTATAGGTCAATTATATGTCAATTAAAAAAAATTCTATCAGAAGGACATCTTTTGTGTCACTTGTCTGTCCACCGATTCCAAATCTTACTAATATTTTATCTAAGGGAGCAATAAAATGTAGTTGTTAAATTCAGTGACACTATAATTATTTTAACTTATAGATGAAAAGATATGTGATAGAGAAAAATCTTGATAGAATCAGAAGAACTCCGGATTTTGGCATCAAGAGAATGTGAGATTTTAGTCTGTCACCTACTTGAAAGTGATCTATTAACTAAAATTTTACCGAGGCACTAATACCACATTCCTTAAATATTTCGATAAAACCTAGGCATATAACGCATGCATGGCATCTGCCACAAAAGAAGCACAAGATAATATTTCCAAAATGACTGGAAATATGGACAAAAGTAAATCATGTAAGAGTATACAAAACATGCTTAAGACAGAAGTACAAAGTTAGAGTACTTACGGGTCCTGGTTTCACACCGATTACAGTTATAGTAACCAAGCATGTTCGGCACTGACATAAGAATAATCATATACATCAGGGGTATGAATGGAGACCAAGACACTAACACATAGATTCACGGTCAATGATTTTCACCAGGTGCCAACACTATTCAATAGGGAAAGAATATAAAATAGTCTTTTCCACAAATGTAACTCTGACAACTGACAAATAATTCATAAATAAAGAAAGAAAAAAAATTTAAAAGATAAACTGGACCCCCATCTCATACCATATACAATCAACTCAAAATAGATCAATAATCTAAATATAAGAACTAAACTCCTGAGTCAAAGAAAACAAAGTTTAATTTTTTGTAACCTTGGTTACTGAACATTTTCTTATCTGTGACACATAGAGAGCAATAATTAAAGATAAAATAAATTGGACTTGGTAAAAAATCTTCAAAGAGCTTTATCAAGAAAATGAAAAGATATAAAGAGCCCTAGCCAGTGTGGTTTAGTGGTTAGAGCTGGGCCCGAGCACTGAAGGGTAGCGGATTTGATTCTGGTAAAGGGCACATACCTGGATTGCAGGTTCGATCCCTGGCCCCCGAGTTGGGGCATGTGCGGGAGGCAACCAACTGATGTGTCTCTCTCACATGGATGTTTCTGTCTCTGTCTCTCTCCCCCTTCCTTCCTCCCTTCCACTCTCTATAAAAATCGACGGAAAAAATATCCTCAGGCTACGATTAACCACAACCACAAAAAAAGAAGTACAATAAACTGACAAACAAAATAGATCCAGAGACATGGAAGCATGAAACAGACTGATGACTGACGAATCTCAGAGAGAAGGGGTGGGGGCAGGGAGAGATTAACCAAAGAATTTATATGCATATATGCATAACCCATGGACACAGACAATAGCATGGTGAAGGCCTGGGGAGGCAGTTGGAATAGGGTGGAGGGGGTCAATTGGGAAATAAAGAGGGGACATGTGTAATATTTTCAACAATAAAGATACATTTAAAAAAAAAAGTATAAATTGGTAGTTACAAAATAGTCACGGTGATGTAAAGTACAGCATAGGAAATATAGCCAATAATATGGTAATAACTATGTATTGTGTCAGGTGGGTACTGGATTTATTGAGGTGATCACTTTGTAAACTATATGATTGTCTAACCACTATGCTATATACCTGAAACAGATACAAAATAATATTGCATGCAAACTGTAATTGAAAAATAAAATTTTGAAAATGAAAATAAAAAGACAATTTACAAAATGCATTAAAATATTTGGAACTTACATATCTGGTAAGGATAAGCATCTAATACCCAGAATATATTTTTTAAAATCTTAAAACTCAATAATAAACAGATATATAACTGTATTTCAAAGTAGACACAGAATTTAAATAGAAGTTTTTCAAAAGAAAATTTACAAATGATGAATAATCACATAAAAAAGTGCTCAGCATCATTAGTCATTAAGGAAATAAAATTTAAAACCATTATGTAATACCATTTCACATCCACTAGAATGGTTAAATTTAAAAACAAATATAATAACAGAATTGGAAAGAATGTGTAAAAGTTGAAACTCTCAAATATCGCTAACAGGGATATAAAATGGTGTAACTGTTTTGTAAAATGGTTTTTCAAAATATTAAACACCAAGTTACCATATGACCCAGAAATTCCATTCCTAGGCATATACCCAAGAAAATTAAAAACATGTGTCCACATGCGGTACACAGGTCCATTGTTGTACACAAGAAACCTGTAATGTGTTCGTAGAGGTATTATGCACATTAGCCAGAAAGATGAAAAAAGCCAAGTGTTTATTAGTAGTCTAACTGATAAAGAAAATGTGGTTTATCCATGCAATGGAATATTCATCCATAAAAATAAATATAGTATTCATAGATGCTCAATATGAATAAACCTTGAAAACATTATGCTAAGTGAAAGAAGCAAGACACGAAAAGACACATATTATGTGATTCTACTTACATGGAATGTCTCTAATAGGAAAATCTATAGACATGAAGTAAAATATTGATTTCTTAGGTGCAGAATAAAGGAGTGAATGGTGATTGCTAATGAGTATGGTAGTCGTGATGGTTGAACAACCTGTGATCTTAACACAAATCACTAAACTGTACATTTTAAGTGGAGAAATGTAACGGTATGTGAATTATGTCTAATTTTTTAAAAAGTTTCATCTCTATCTCTACTCTCTATCACAAGATATTCTATTTCCCAAACAGGACCCTCCAAAAAAATGAATATGAAAAGGTATAAACAACTTTTCTGAGAAGCAGCTTACATGGAATAGACTGACAGTTGTCAGATGGGCGGGGCATTGAGAAGCTAGATGAAGGAAGGTGAAAGGATTAAGCACAAATATATATTTGTGCTTATACATACAGACAGACTCAGACACACACACACACACACACACACACACACACACACACACACAGACAACAATGTGGTAATAGCCAGAGGGAAAGGGGGTTGGGAGTAGATGGAGGTGGGTGAAGAGGGGATAAATGGGGACAGAAAGAGACTTTGCTTGGGGTGATGGGGGCACGATGCAGCGTGTAGATGATGCTTTATTGAGTTGTAAACTTGAAACCTGTATGGTTTTGTGAACCAATGTCACTCCAATAAATTCAACAAAAATATACGAATTTATTATTTCACAATTTCTTAGGGTCAAGGGTCCAGGCACAAGTTAGACGAACCAAACTTTGGAAAGGGCCATGATCTCATTTGATACTTGGAGTTCTCTTTCAAGCTAAAAAATTGTTTGCAGACTTTAATTCTTTGTGGTTGTAGGACCGAGGACTTTGAATTCAGGTGGCTGACTATTCTTCCCTGTAGTTTGCTTCTTAAAATCCAAGAGGAAAGCATCTATACTGTTTCAAATCTCTTTGATTTTTTTTTCCATCTTGGGCCTCTAGACCCTCTTCAGAAAGCTCACAAGAACCTCATCTTCTATAGGCAATCAGTGACAGTGATCCAAAGGCAACATTTTGAGTAACTGCTTTCACATATCATACTACAGACTAGCAATGCTCTGTTTATCACTGGAACCAGGACCATTAGTGTCCTTAAATCAAATCAGATGAAAAATCAATTCCAGAAAATTTAAAATAAGGCATCCTTAAAATTCTGTTTCTCTAGGATCACTTTTGGTATCAAAATCTGTATCATCCAGGGTTCAATGTATATATATATTACAGTCATCACAATACACTCCTTGTCAATTTGCCACACTTCTCTTTAAATAGTATTTAATCTAGAAATATAGACAATAGCAAAGTAATATTTCCACTTGCAAGCTATAGCTTTCTGACATAATATCAAAAACATAGTAAGCCTTTCCCCAGAAAATCATGGATCTTTGTATGATATTTTTCTTTTCCTTTGATATTCAAACCCCTGGCTATCCAGCTGAATCATTAGCCACAGTCCATGAATCAGTATAAAACTGTATGTCTGATTATGTTTTTTTCAGCCCCCCCAAATTATACAACTATATATATAATTTATATATATATAATTTTTAATTGTTGCCTAGTTAATTAATTACCTAATTGAGAATCTGTCCAATTAGAAATTTAGAATAATACTTTGTTTATCATTTTAAATTTTATAGAATAACAGTTTAAAGTGCTCTCCCTGATAAGCAATAACCTTGCAGAGAGTTGAAAAGAGTATTTCAAGAGATACATCTCATTCCTTAAGTAACTTAAATGATAGCATGGCCCTAAAGGATGGTAGAGAAGGAAAAACTTTTTGGTGACAAAATTTGAAATGTGCTTTTTAGGCTGGTATTTTTTATTTTATTGTTGATGTTATTACAGATGACCCCAATACCCACCCCACCCTCCACCACCCCTGCCCTCCTTCACCCACACCCACCCTCCCCTCCCTCTGGCCCTCACCACATTGTTGTCTGTGTCCTTGGGCTATGCAGGTAGGTTCTTTGGCTATTCCCTTCACCTTCTTTCATCCTGTCATCTGCCCCAGCCACCTCCCTTCTGACATCTGTCAGTCACTGTGTATCCATGACTTTGGTTCTGTTTGGTTCATCAGTTTATATTGTTCATTATTCCACATATAAGTGAGGTCATATGGTATTTGTCTTTCTCTGAAATTTGATTTTAGCCTACTTACAAAGGTAGCCTGTTACGGTTTCATGGATGCCAGCAGAAGTCATATGATTCTCAGGGAATAAATACATGTCTTCATTACCCACAACACAGAAAAGAACATGAATGTCAGCATATTTGCATTGGTTCTCCTTGCCCCCAAGTAGCATGCTAACCCAGGTGGATGCTGCATGAGCAGCGGATTTGCATCACAGCTGAGGAGCACTGAATTTGAGGAATCGCTACTTTTATTGCAATCATTTAACAAGCCCATTCATTATCCAAGGGAGGGGGATAAATGACCTCATCTCTCAAATGTGAGAAACAAACATGAGAAATAGCCTAATGGTCAGGGGTTTGCAGCCGGGAACACCAGCAAAATGTGTATGACTGCCAGAGACCCAATGGAGTACTGTCTCTTTAAATTCTATATTACATAAATAATTTTTATTTACTTATTCCTTTTTTGTCCTTCTAAACCTGTTTTCTTTTTCTTCATGACACTTCTCATCAATAGTTCTTTCATCTGTCTCTCCTATCTGAATAGAAGATCTAAGCAAGCAGATTTTTATTCACTGTTACATCCCTAGAGTTATGCCTTGTTATATTGTGTTTTTTTTTTTTAATATTTGTGGCTAAATTTAAATATTTATTAGTTTTTTAAAAACTGGCTGTGTTTTTAGATACCATAGATACAAGACTTAACAAGATATAGAAGTCCCTAATCAAATTCTCAAAATTGTTACCAGTTAATAGGAGACGATAATAATATCTACCTCAGATGATTATTAATACCTTCATTCTTCTCTCTCTCCAGTGTTAATTATATCATTTTCATTCTTTTTCTTGAATAATCTGAAGGGTTTCTTTTTTGTATTTTTATGTAGCTGTAATTATGTTGGAAGTAGTGTTTTGCAACTTTCAAAAACTGAAATCCAAAAGTATTTGCATTAAGATATTTATCAAATTTGATCATTCCCAAATCACCCCGATGACCCATTTGTGAGAAGTGAGAGGGTGTGAAATGGCACCTGAACTTCTTAGAGTTTCTTCACACACACCCAAAATCCTAACTGGCAGTCTTGATTCTTCATCTCCTTTAAGGAGCCACAGTTTCTCTCTCCTTATAAGTGTTTCAAGTTTTATTATTCAAATGTGAAATGTAAAATTTTTAAGTATTTTACAGATTGTAACAATAATCAATGGTCAGGCTGAATAGATCTCAGCATTGGCAAATGCCAGTTTAAGTTAATGTTAAAGAAAACCATTGTAAAAGGGAGAAATAGCTTTTTTCTTGGTTTCTATTAGTACGAAGTTATCTTTAACCACTATTATTATACTTTTATTATTATAGCCAGTTAACAATATTGTTGAGAAAATTGATTTAGTGTCCACAGAATAAAAGAGCATCAATTTTTTGTAGATATAGTTTGATTTCTTAAAAAAAATATACTCTTTCATTCTACTAGTTTTGACAGCTTGTTGTAATGCCTTAAAAAACACATATCTTTGCAAAATGTCATGTTATAGCTAGCACATCAAATTTTTTATAGTCAGCCTGGAGGGAAACATTAGTGTGATTCAAATCAGACAGTATTAATAATTGAAAAAATGTTATTGTAATCATGCAAGGTCTGGACAAACTAGAGTAACTCTTATGAAAATAAATTTTCTGCTGCTTAGAAACTTTATTATATTTATATCTTACTTATTTCGAATGTCTTTCCCTTATCTGTAATATCTTTCTCTTATGTATAAATATGGTTGAGGCAATAATTCATCTCTTCTATTCAATGTGACACAAACATTTTTAAAACAAGATTATCTGTTTTTTATATTTTCTTTGAAATTGTGTATCATACTTTGTTCTGTGTCATATTAATAGGAATCAAATATTAGAGAGATAATAAGCTAGAAGATTTTGGCTATAAGCATATGTTCACTAGGATATATTTTATTTAGCTGGCACATACTTTTGCTTAAAGTTAGAATTATCAGTAATGTTTAATGGGAACATAGCCTTAATAATAGTTGTTATTAGCAGGGTAAATTAGTAAAAATTTCACAAAAGAAATTAAAAAAAACAACAACAGTATTCCCTAACAGTATGATTTTTTTTCCCCTTCTATGCAGTAAAACAATAAATCTTAAACTCAGGAATTCTTTTCATTACCTAGCTGCTCCCTATATTTAACATCGGTATCTCACTTGCATCTCAATCAGAGCTACTTCCATTAAAAAAAAACAAACACACACACACAAAAAAAACCCCAGAGATGTAAGAAATGGGTATTGGGGTGATTATTTACCGAGATTTAAATATCTTTGCATCACTCTATTTGCAATTACGATGGTAAATAAAACAAAGAATATGTGTATATTCTTAGTACTATTATAAAATAACATTTTACATATAGAATTGTAAGTAGATATGAAACTTAAAAACAATTTAAAAAAAATAGTACAAAGAACATAACTTTTAGTGTGAAGAATGATTTATTAAGTCTTACTATAAAGCACAGTTTTCGGGGTCGAATATCATGATATACCAAATCAAGTAGCTATTCTCCATTAGGACTAAAATAATAAACACAATACCTATATCAGATGTGAGAAAGAGTTGATATATTCATCACAGACACACAAAGATTTATTCTTTCTGATTTTAATGACATTTAATAATGGCTTATATCATGAACAGTTGCTTTTATGAAGTCAATGGATATGTGAATAAACATCAAATGAAAATGTCATGTATTGCTCTGGCCGGTTTGGCTCAGCAGTTAGAGCGTCGGTCCGTGGACCCGAAAGTCCTGGGTTCAGTTTCCGCTAAGGGCACGTACCTCGGTTGCAGTTTGTCTCCAGCCCTGGTTGGGGTCGTGTGGGTGGCAGCCAGTCCATGTGTTTCTCTCACATCGATGTTTCTCTCTCTCTCCCTCTCGCCCTATCAGAAGATAAATGCAAAAATGTCCTCAGGTGAGGATTAAAAAAAAGTCATGTACTTGTAAGTATGAATAAATATTTATACATGTTACCATTTTTACCCTTATTTTATATTCCTTGATATTTTGTATCATGTTGTTAAAATTTTTGAGCAACATTTCCAAAGACCATTCTTTCATGCCTTTTAAGAATTTATATGGCAGCTTCTTTGCTCTGTTTTTTGTGACTATTAAAAGTTTCAATTCTTGATGGTCTTTAGATGTACAACTGGGTGGGTGATGTCCAAATTTGGTCTGTGTTACATACTGCTTTCATCCCATGTTTTTTTTGTTTGTTAGTTTTCTTTTTCACAAATTAAAAATAATGCCTCACAATCTAAAGTTCATATTTGGAGATGATGATGTGACAAATAAGTCTCTTCTTGCTTAGAGTTAAATTATGAATTTGAAGTGTAGTCTTCCATTTTGAGTTCAATTTATAGATGGGACATATCCTTGTATAGAAGTACTAGTTACTTGAACAATGAAAACATGTCTTCTTTCGTTTTTTTGTCATGCTCTTACTTCCATGTGTCATATCACTGAGTTTGATTTCTTTACTTTTTTTTTTTACTTTATAACAAAATAAATTAGTATAGTAAACATTCATGTTATGTAACATTCAATTTAATATAAAATAATGGCATTTTTATGTGAAACATTTAATTTTAGAAAACTACTATCTTTTATAAAAGCAAATAAAACTTCTGTTAAATTTTTAATTTTTATTTTAAAATTTTTATTTATTTATTTATTTATTTACTTACTTATTTTTGTCACAGATGTTTCTCCTTTTTCCCCCATTGACATCCTCCTCCCCCCCCTCCCCGCCCTGTCCCCAGCTTTGTTGTCCATGTCCATTGGTTATGCATACATGCATATAAGTTCTGTGATTTATCTCTCCCTCCCCCGCTCCCACTTCTGGGGATTGTCAGTTTGTACCCTACTTCCACATCTCTGGGACTACTCTGTTCTTCAGACTGTTATGTTCATTATATTCCACAAATAAGTAAAATCATATGGTATTTGTCTTTCTCTGCTTGGCTTGTTTTGCTTAGGATAATACTTTCCAGGTCTCTCCATGTCTTCTCAAAGGATAAGAGATCTTTCTTTCTTACAGCTGCATAGTACTCCATTGTGTATATGTACCACAGCTTTTCTATCCATTCATCTACTGATGGACACTTGGGTTGTTTCCAGATCTTAGCTATTGTAAATAGTGCTGCTATGAACATGGGGGTACATATATTCTTTCTGATTAGTGTTTCAGGTTTCTTAGGGTATATTTCTAGAAGTGGGATCATGGCTCAAATGGCTATATCAAACTCAAAATCTTCTGCACAGCAAAAGAAACAACCATCAAAGTGGAAAGGCAACCCACTGTATGGGAGATCATAATTGCCAATGATACATCAGATAAGGGGTTAATTTCCAAAATATATAGAGTGCTCATATAACTCAACAAAAGAAAAACAAAGAACCCAATTAAAAAATGGGCAGAGGAGCTAAATAGACACCTCTCCAAACAGGACATACAAATGGCCAAGAGACATACGAAGAAATGCTCAACATCACTAATCATCAGAGAGATGCAAATTAAAACAACAATGAGGTATCACCTTACACCTGTCAGAATGGCTGCCATCAACAAAGCATCAAACAACAAGTGTTGGGAGGGTGTGGAGAAAAGGGGACTCTAGTACACTGCTGGTGGGAATGCAAATTGGGGCAGCCACTATGGAAAACACTATGGTGTTACCTCAAAAAATTTTTAAAAAATTAAAAATTAAAATTTTTATTTAAAAAATTATTATATATAGTTGATATACAATATTATATTAGTGATATTAGTTTCAGGTGTACAATATAGTAATCTGCCATTTCCAGACCTTACAATGTGATGACCACCTAATTCTAGTAATCATCTGTCATCACAATATTATTGACCCTATTCCCCTTCCCATTTTCACCCATCCCCCGCACCCTCCCTCTGGTAAAAATCCCTTTGGTTTCTGTATCTATGAGTCTGTTTTTGTCTTGTTTTGTTTGCTTATTTATTTATTTATTTTAGATTCCACATATAAGTGAAGTCAGATTGTTACCAGAGGGATGAAGGGGCCAAATCCCTCCAAGACTTGTGAGTAGGCGGTTCTTGGGGTGCCGTCATAATAAGCATATTCAGAAGCCCCCAGAGGGGGGAATGAATAGTTTTTATTTTCATGGAATCATATTTCTGGTGTTGTAGCATCGTGGTTCCCTCAGTGCAGTCCTGGAAGAGGGGCAATTGTGGGTTTAGCAAAGTTAAAAATAGGGACAAAGTCCAGAGTGTCTGCTCCATGATGCAGCTGGGTCCAGATCAGGCATTAGGAATCGTGTAGATTCAGTCCATTAATTCAGTGTATGGATTCCACAAGGCTGCGGGCTACATGGAGAAATACAGGGCATAGGAGCCTCACAAGCAGTCTGGCTTGGGGCAGCAAGGAAGAGAGAAGGAGTAAGAGAGCAAGAGCAAGCTTACATTTGTCTAGGAGAGTAAATATTTAGGTTTCTCACACTTACAGCGGCCACGCCTATTCTGGCCACTGATATGCTCCTAGGTGTGATGGACAGGTAGGCACCTCCCATGTCACTTAGACTTTACTGGCCATGTGTCTAAAATTGTCTTTGTTCAGTTCCTTCCCCCATCAGTTATCAGGGAACAGACCTGGAGTATTAAATTAGCTAATCTTCCCTTTATTCTTTTCCTGTTAAATAATAACCAGGTTATTGCAATGGGATTAACATAGTATTTGTCTTTCTCTGCCTGAGTTATTTCACTTAGCATAATATGCTGTAGATCCATCCATGTTGTCACAGATGGCAAGATTTTATTCTTTTTTATTGCTGTGTGATATTCCATCATGTATTTATTCCACATCTTCTTTGCTTGCATATCAATGTTATTACAAATAATGATGCAATGAATATAGGGGGTGCATATATGTTTTTGAATTAGTGTTCTCATTTTCTTTGGATAAATACTCAGAAAAATGGAATTACTGGGTTGTATGGTATACTATTTTTAGTTTTTTTGAGTAATCTCCTTTTTCCCATAGGGACTTCACCAGTTTGCAGTTCTACCAAAAGTGCACAAGGGTTCCCTTTTCTGTAAATCATTGCCAATACATCATTTGTTAATTTTTTTTTAAATTTTTTTTCCTTTATTGATTTTATAGAGAGAGGAAGTGAGAGGGAGAGAGAGATAGAAACATCAATGAGAGAGAACATCGATTGGCCGCCTCCTGCATGCCCCCCACTGGGGATTTGGCCCACAACCTGGGCATGTGTCCTGACTGGGAATCGAATTGGCGACCTCTTGGTGCATGGGTCGATGCTCAACCACTGAGCCATACCAGCTGGACAATTTTGTTAATTTTTTTATAATAGCCATTCTGACTGGTATGAGGTGGTGTCTAAAAAAAATTTGCATTTCCCTGATGATTAGTGATGTTGAGCATCTTTTCATATGTCTGTTGACCATTTGTATGCCTTCTTTGGAGCAATGTCTTTTCAATCAGAGTGGAAGTAAATAAAAAGGATCATATTTTATCTTTAATATTATTTGCCAAATAATGATTTGGAGCACGATAATCATGATGGACTTACTGTATTTTAATTATTAAAAGTTTGTGCATATCTCTCTATACCATTAATTTACATACATTGAGGTAAAGATGTTCAAGTCAACTCTACTTATTATAGTAAATTTTTACCTTCTCAGAAAAAAATAATGGGTGCTATTAACTTTTATAAAGATGACAGCAATAATTTCATAATAGATTTTATAGTTTTTTATCTGTAGTTACTGATTTCTGTGAGGTTAATGCCACGTCTGCTTTAGGGTTTCTGAGTTATACAACTTTGCTAAAAAAGGTACATAGAAGTAAATAATATAATCTTTCAAATTTTTTCATTTTAATTTTGAAACATATATAATTAATTTTAAAGGTAGAGGGGCACAAATGGACTACTGGTTGTGTACTAAAAATATGAATATTTTGTTTTATCACTAGATTTTCAAATCAGAAGATTACTGCCTCAAATGACCTATATCTATTTCATAATAAACTTTATTATTGTGAATAGTTTATCTTTATTTTCCACAAGATGATGTCCAAATTAAGAGGAAATATGTTACTGATTTCAATATTTAAACAGAATAACTTAATTATGAACCATATTGCCCTATGCAATGAAATAATATCTTAAAGGGAAAAGCCCAACTTAAATTAAAGAAACATTATAGAAAACTCATTAGGTACTGGCCTCAGGTGATGTCTAAATGAAAAATACAGACTCTCTATAAGTTAGTTAAAATATAATGCGAAGAACATGTACAAAATGGTTATTAAAAGATATACTAGGTATTAAACTAAATTATAGTTTTAATTCTTTAAGGATTCAGTGAGCGATTTATTATATCAAAATAATAACAATGTTCATAAAAGAATTGGCATTTGGATGTTGAAAAAGACAAATGATTTTTGTAAGCTTTGGGAGTGCATTAACTACATCTGTGAGAAGGTAGATTAAGAGTGAATACAAACAGAATGCCTTCAGTTGGTCTCAGGCAAAAGAGATGTTGTCAAAGGATGCATAGTAGGTTGGAACTTTTAAAACAAAGGGTATGATCAGGAATTTGTTCTAAAACAGTTTTTTTTTAATAGTAAATGTATTGAGTTGACATTGGTTAATAAAATTATATAGGTTTCAAGTGTACAATTCTATGGTGTTATCATCTGTACATTGCATTGTGTACCCACCATCCACAGTCAAATCTTCCATCATCATATATTTTACCCCCTTTGTCTTTTACTATCCCTTTACCCCCTTCCTTCTGGTAAGCACTATACTGTTGTCTGTGTCTATGCCTTTTGTTTGTCTTGTTTGTTCATTTGTTGCTTGCAGTGTTATATCCCACATATGAGTGAAATTATATGTTTTTTTACTTTTTATGTCTGACTTATTTCACTTAGCATGATGTTCTCAAGATCCATCCATGTTGTCACAAATGGAAGTATTTCATCTTTTTTATGGCTGAGTAATATTCCATTGTATATAGGTACCACTTTTTTTTTATTCAGACATCTATCAAAGAACACGTTGGTTGTTGTGATTTCTTGGCAAAGTTCTGTCAGATATAATATAAAACATGGTTTGAATTTGGATACATATCAGAACAAAATCAGAGCGAACTGTGCATGAGTATAATAAGAGGACACAAAGTATTTATTCTAGAAAATCTGGAGAAAGAAGATGTAAAAATCCCTGCCTGAATGGCTAACATCAATAAATCAACAAACAGTAAGTGCTGGCAAGGATGTGGAGAAAAAGGAACCCTAGTACACTGCCTTTGGGAATGCAGACTGGTGCAGCCACTATAGAAAATAGTGTGGAGTTTCCTTAAAAACTTAAAAATGGAACTGCCATTTGACTCAGTGATCCCACTTCTAGGAATATATCCTGAGAATCCTGAAACACCAATCAGAAAGACGATATGTACCTTTATGTTCATAGCAGCATTATTTACAATATCTAAAATTTGAAAACAGCCCAAGTACCTATGAGTATGAGTGAATAAAAAAGCTGTGGTACATTTACAACATGGAATACTATGCAACTGTAAAAAATAAGAATATTTTACCCTTCAAGACAGCATGGAGAGTCCTAGGGATTATTATGCTAAGCAAAATAAGCCAGACAGAGAAAGACAAATACCACATGATCTCACTTAAATGTGATATCTAATGAATAAAATAAACTGACGAACAAAATAGATTTAGATACATGGAAGCATGGAACAGACTAATGAATCTCAGAGGGAATGGAGGAGGGGGAGGTGGAAACAGGTTCACCAAACAGCTTATATGCATATATGATTGACAATGGACACAGTCAATAATGTGGTGAAGGCCCGGGGTGGGGTGGGAGCTGGGTGGAGGGAGCAATGGGGGCAAAATAAAGGATGATCTGTAATGTTCTCAACAATAAAGATAATAATAATAATAATAATAATAATAATAATAAAAATAGTAATAATACCCACCATGTCAGTGACTCAGCATGCAAATTCTCCATCAGTGTCTGTACTTTATTCAGAAATAATTGCTTTCATTTACAATAAAAACCCAAACATCCATTTAAAAAATAATAATACAGTGTTTATGGGAGACTATCTAAATAGCTGTGAACACAAAAGAGAAGAGCCTATAAGTTTGTTTTTTCCAATAATCTGTAAAGATTTTTTCCACAAAGTTTTCTCCCAAGTCCCACAGAAATACTTGTTAAAGCTACATTATACATTCCTATTTTATTAATATTAAAAAGCTGAGAAATAAAGATACCAATATGAAGTTTAGTAATAAAAAAACTATTTTAAAATTTTGATAGAGTATATTGAAGGATTTTAAATTTAGGATAAATGGCGGTTGTACTCTAAATGAGGAGAATATATTGACGTTTGAATTTATCTCATGAGCCCTGGCTGATTTGGCTCGGCAGTTAGAGTGTCAGCCTGCGGACCAGAGAGTCCTGGGATCGGTTCCCACTAAGGGCATGTACCTTGGTTGCAGTTAGTCCCTGGCCCGGTTGGGGTCATGTAGGTGGCAACCACTCTATGTCTCTCTCTCACGTTGATGTTTTTCTTTCTCTCCCTCCTGCTCTATCTGAAGATAAATGCAAAAATGTCTTTGGGTAAGGATTAAAAAAAAAAAATTATCTCATGAAAATTTGGCCCCAGGTAATAAATCAGTAAAAACACTGAATATAGAATTGCAGAGTATTTTGTTGTCACAGAGATTCAAATAAGGGTCCTAGTTCTTTTATTACTAAATGTAGGTCAATTTTAAAATCATTAGAACTCTTTAATTCTCAAGTCTTCTTCTCTTCCTCTTTCTTTGGTATTTTTTTCTGACAGTTGTGATCATGTATAATTATAGCTGTATCATAGGATTAAATGAGAATTAAGGGATAATTTACTTAGGATACATAACACCATCTAAACACCACTGTATAAATTCGTAATTGTT
Source organism: Tadarida brasiliensis (assembly GCA_030848825.1). Taxonomy (NCBI): domain Eukaryota; kingdom Metazoa; phylum Chordata; class Mammalia; order Chiroptera; family Molossidae; genus Tadarida; species Tadarida brasiliensis. Next base: position 78,750,133 of record CM061266.1, read on the forward strand.
CTCGTAGTACATACATATAAATATTTGTAAATGTAGCAATAATTTATGTAAATGAATTAGTATAGTTTTTGTGGTTGTAATAATTTTTATAAGTATGTTATTATTAATGGTTTTTGGAGAAATAGTCTATAAATTAGTTGTTTTGTGATGTGATGACTTGAAATACTATATGTAGTTTTAGAACCAGTAGTGGTGTATTTGTTGGAGTTCTTGTTGGGAAGATCACTAGGGATATAAATAATTGCCATACTTCATCCAATTTACATTAAAAAAATAGTATTTGTAGTCGAAGATATTTTGGCTGAAACTAACATCTCAATGAAAAAACATAGACTGTGGAATTAAAAATTTTGACTTTATTAAGTCTTAGCTCCACAGCTGACATATTTTTAAATCTTAGGCAATTTATTAAGTGTTTCTCAGCCTCTCTTTCATGTCAGAACATGAACATGATGGGTGGGGGAAGAGTGCGGAATAACCAACACATACTTTTACAGTGAAGATTTTTTTCTAACAGGTAATATAGGTTTATGTAATTTGCAACAATAAAACAGAGGTCAGAAATATGTTGTCATTACATATGAAGGTCTTCACAATCAGGTGTTTCGTGGCTCATAGAATGTTAGCAAGCATATTGTTTGGTGATTAACTAACAGTTGTCAATCTTAAATTTCATGTATTTCTAATGAGAATCCAGATGTCTTGTTTTTTGAAACATTGGGATATCTGACCACACTAGTCCAACATTTTTGAAAGGTTACAATTGGTGGAAGCTAAACAACTTTTTCTCTCTTAAACAAGGTTCCTGGTCCATCACACCTCTGCACTTCTTTGGTTTCTGTGCCATGGTGATAAATTCAGTTGCCATTTGTCATTGGATTTGATATATTTTGTCTTAAAAGATTTTAGAGAAAAGTGAAATATTTAGGTACCTTTTGAAGCCAACATTTCGACGAGTGCTATAGTATTTTATAAAAGGTGGTATAATATTTGCTTGAGAAAGTAGAATACTCAGCCATGTTTGTTTTGTGTAAGAAATACATCTGTGTTAAAATAACAAAAGCTAAACATAATTGTTAACTAATCTTCATATTCCATTCAATACCTTACTTACCTAATTTCTTTAGTCATTTGAGTTACAAATTCTGTTCTCAGAAAACACAAGTATTAGCTGAAAACTCACTGATTTATAGATAAGAGGATGGAGCAATAAATTTGGTTAGTATGCCAAGAGATGGTAGAGAAAGAAATATTGGTACTTTCAGTAATCATGATTAATTTTGAATGTTATTTCCACAGTACTTTATAACACCTCTAAATATTACATTTCCTTTAATTCATAATCACTCTTTTTATATTAAATGGAAGAATATCTTCATATATCTTCATATACAACATAAAACATTGTACATTATTTTTGTTAGTAGCTTTGGTTAGATATCTTTCAAAATTGCAAGATTTTGCAAATCCAGATATATTTTACACAGCCAAACTTCTACCTCAAAATTATTTCTGTGGTTTATATCAAAGCAATACATTATGGAAACCAAATGGTGTTAATACTTCTTGGCTACATTTTGAAAAAAAAAAAAAAAAAGTCTCCCTGCATTTCTTATAATGTGAGTCTTCTTTGGGTAGCTAGATAAAATTACATTTATTGTTATATAAATTACATTGTAAACTATTCCAATGATAAATTGCTATGCATTTCAAATTTCTATCCTTTGCATCACTGTGTGATCCATATAATTTAAAGAATATTTATTGATTTCTTTATATATTTTTAACCACTCCTTCAGCAACTGGGATATTTTAGATAATGATTTATTAAATGACCTGCAACAGTTAATAATTCATACCCTCTCAATATAAAAAATATATTGTTCAATAGAAAAGCAAATATAAAGAACAATATTGAGTATGTTAGTATACAGAATGCAAGAACCATAACAAAAGTTAGTATAATATTCAGCATTCATTAAAATTGTATATGTTGCATCATCATGACATCAAGAAAATAAATCAATATCATTATTAAAGCAAATATATTCCTAAACATTTATTTAAAATAACCTGTTATACTGAGATGCAAAAGCTCTAATTCATAAAATCAAAGTATAATTATTGAATACATTTATTTACTTAATGATTATAATGATGTAGTCGAGAAATAGCAATAATTTCCAATGAAAAGGTTTAACAATGTAAGTATAAAGAAATAGTGCTTACTGTATAATAGTTACCTTTTTTAAAATAATAGATTTCAGCCCTCTTAGATTTGGGACATCTGCATAATCCCTTCTTAAACTCAATATTCAGGATTATTTCTAATAAGATCAATAATATATGAAAAGATGGAAAGGGCATCACAACCACAAAAAGAGTCAATTGATGAAATCTCTTACATAATAAACACTGCTGATTTTCACTCATAGACAGTACCTCTTTTAAATCTCATGTGAGGAAACACCATATTGCTTTCCACAGTGGTTGCACCAGTCTACATTTCCACCAGCAGTGTACTAGAGTCTCCTTTTCTCCACACCCTTGCCAGCACTTGTTGTTTGATCATTTGTTGATGGTAGCCATTCTGGCAGGTGTGAGGTGATACCTCGTAGTCATTTTTATTTGCATCTCTCTGATGTTTAATGACACTGAGCAATTTTTCATATGTCTCTTGGCCATTTGTATGTCCTGTTTGGAAAGGTGTCTATTTAGGTCCTCTGCCCATTTTGTAATTGGATTCTTTGTCTTCCTTTTGTTGAGTTGTATGAGTACTCTATATATTTTGGAAATTAACCCCTTATCTGATGTATCATTGGCAATTATGCCCTCCCATATAGTGGGTTCCCTTTCCATTTTGATGCTTATTTCTTTTGCTATGCAGAAGCTTTTTAGTTTTATCTAGTCCCATGTATTAATTTTTTCTTTTATTCTCTTTTCTTAAGCATTGTATCAGTGAAAATTCTGCTGTGTGTGATGTCTGAAATTTTGTTGCCTACATTTTCTTCTAGGATTTTTATGGATTCACGAGTCACATTTAAGTCTTTTATACATTTTGAGTTTATTCTTGCATATGGTGTAAGTTGGTGGTCTAGTTTCATTGTTTTGCATGTAGCTATTCAGTTTTCCCAACACCATTTATTAAAGAAACTGTCTTAACTCCATTGACCCAGTGATCCCACTTCTAGAAATATATCCTAAGAAGCCTGAAACACTAATCAGAAAGAATATATGTACCCCTATGTTCATAGCAGCACAATTGCTAAGATCTGGAAACAGCCCAAGTGTCCATCAATAGATGAGTGGGTTAAAAAACTGTGGTAAATATACACAATGGAATATCATGCAGCTGTAAGAAAGAAAGATCTCTTATCCTTTGAGATGTCATGGAAGGACCTGGAGAGTTTTATGCTAAGCCAAATAAGCCAGTCAGAGAAATACAAGTATCACATGATCTTACTTATTTGTGGAATATAATAAACAAAATAAGGTGATGAACAAAATAGACCCAGAGACAGAAAGGAATATGGTTCAGACTGACAAACTTCAGAGGAGGAGGAGAGGGGGAGGAAGAGATAAACCAAAGAACTTATACATATAAGCATAACCAATGGCCATAGACAACAATGTTGGCGGTGGGGAGAATGGAAGGAAGATGTCAGTGGGGGAAAAAGAAGAAACATCTGTAACAAAAATAAATTCATTAAATAAATAAAAATTAATAAATATCATGTAAATTTGTGATCTAGAAGAGTCTTAGTTTCTTAAGAAAAAAGTAAATGAATCTCACTGAATAAAATATATTTGTTTTACCTTAGAAAAAAAATTTTAAAGCTTGATTGTCATACAGTTTTCTCATTTTATTTTATTAGTATAAAATAAGGTTGATCGATTTCTTTCAACTCTCATTGATGGAGCCATTTTTCTTTCCATCTTTCACCCATTTACTAAAAAAAAAAAAAATTGATATGATGTAGAGTCTGTTACTACTGTATTTAGTGTTTATTCTTTAGATATTGATACTCTGAAGATTCTTATCTTCTTAAAAACTTAAGGAAGACAAGATCAAGTAAATTGAAAAATATAATGTAGCAATTGTATGAGGTATGTACAAATTAACTGTCTGTAGTGTGTGGGGGTTTGTGTGTGTGTGTGCATGTGTACATGCATGAGAGAGAAGATTAGATTATACTTTAAACTTAAAATATTAAATAATAATTTAAAAAAGCATTTCATTTTATAGTTTAACATTATAGAGGAAACAGTGAGGTTGTTATCAGAAGGAAGGGGGTAGGAGGGTAGAAAAGGGTAAAGGGGTCAAATATATGGTGACTGAAGAAGATCTGACTTTGGGTGGTGGCTGCACAATGCAATATACAGATGATGTGTCATAGAAATGTACACTTGAAACGTATATAATCTTATTAATCAATGTCACCCCCATAAAACTGATTAAAAATTTTTAGGAAATAATCAACCAAAATGTAATGCAAATTAATTTATCTGAAGTAATACTTCTTGTATGCAATAGAAAGAGATCCAAATGTTTCATCAGTGTCCAGAAGTAGAGGAACTTAACATGAATAAACTCTGCTCATGACAATGATGTTGTGATGCTACCATTAGCCCTAAATGGTGTGATGCATTTAAAACCATCTGGAGGACAGACTTTAGGAATACTTGAAGTAACAAGGAAATGACAATATATCCAAAATATAATTCCTCCTAGAAAAAAAATTAAAAATAAAAAGTCAAGTTGTAAGTAGTCTGTGGTCCAGCAGCAATACTGTAGTTTCACTAAGATTCAGGGAGCCTGAGTCCTTCTTTCAATGATGTCTCTATCCATAGCATGTCAAAACTTCATGCATACTGTATTCCATTATGGTGACTCAAGTTCAGCCAGCAGCCATTTCATCTATATTCCTTCCAGTAAGAAACAAAAGTCAACTTCTGGTTAAGATGGCGGAGTAGGTAACACCTCCTCCTACAACCACATCAAAATTACAATTAAAGTACAGAAAAACCATCATTCAAAACTGCCTGAAATCAAACTGAATGGAAGTCCTACAACTACGAAATTAAAGAAGAGGCCACATTGAACCCAGTAGGAAGGGCGGAGGCGGGAACAGGCTGGTCCCACACCCACTTGGGGCAGATAAAAATCAGGAGGATACTTCAGCCAGGAAGGTCCTCCCTGATGAGTAAGGGGTCCCCCTCCCACACCAGGCCACCAGCTCAGGATTCCAGTGCCAGGAAGAGAAGTCCCCATAACTTCTGGCTCAAAAACCAGCAGGAACTGAGGCTGAGGGAGGCTAAGGCTTCTGAAGCCCCAGGCAACTCCTCTTAAAGGGCCTGCTCATGGACTTACTTGGACTTGCTCCCTCTGAGCTCCATTGTGGGGGAGGCAGCTTGAAAGGCACCAGAGACATATGGGGAAGAACTGAGTTGTTTGGCATTTGGGGCAAGGGTTGGAGAGGCAGCTTTCTCCTGGACAGACATGCTGTTGGAAGCCTTTGTTCCTTTGGTGAGCCCTTCCCCCACAAGGCCAGCAAATGGTAGCCATATCTGGGACACTAGCAACCTGGCTCACACTATTTGCCCCACCCTGGTGATTCCCTGAGGCCCTGCCCCACCCAAATTTCAGGCCCACCCAAGCTATTCCCAGTTGCTTTACCATAGGAATGGCCTCTCTTGGATCCTGCTTCAGATTTTCCTAAATTCTCTCAAACAAGAAACACCTGGTCTCAGTGAGCCGCATACCTCTCGTTAAGTGGCCCCAGGCCTGGCACTAGAAGCAGCCAACCTTGGTTCACAACTTGGCTTTGCCTGGGTACATCCAAGCCCAACACAAGAAGCAGCCATCTGCAGACTGCTTTGTAGGTTATGCCTGGTGGCCCCGAGTAGAACAAAGGCAGTGGCTGACCTTGCCCCAGAGCTAGCACACCCAGTAGACAGCTTCAGAACACTGCAAAGCACCACCACCCAATCACCTCTATAAGTGAATGGACTCAAGGAATGGACTCAGTGGTACCAGAGCCTTGCTGAAGTAAGTCTTGCTCTATGTGGTGTGCCCCTACACAGCTGATCATTCAAGGTAGTCAGAGGTCAGTGATAGTGGGCACAGCCAGTCCTTGCAGCTGCTCAGCCTGAGTAAAACCCTCTCACTGATGTGCCAAAAGTAATCAAGACTCAATGACAACACAAGGGTGTAAAGTCCACATGAGGGGTTCACCTCGAGGGCCCAGCCAGGAGAACAGGGAGGCTGTGCCACTGGACCCTGTAGGATACCTATGACAATAGGCCACCCTAGGAAGCCCAGGAGACATAGCAACTCTACCTAATACATAGACGCAAACACAGGGAAGCAGCCAAAATGAGGAAACAAAGAAACATGTCCCAAGTGAAAGAACAGAACAAATTCCAGGAAAAGAACTAAACAAAATGGAGATAAGCAATCTAACAGATGCAGAGTTCAAAACACTGCTTATAAGGATGCTCAATGAACCTAGTGAGAACTTCAATGAACTTAGTGAGGGCCTCAAGAGTATAAAAATGGATGAGTCAGAAATGAATGATGCACTAACTGAAATAAAGAATAATTTACAGGGAATCAATAGTAGAGTAGGCAAAGCCAAGAAGCAAACCATCGATTTGGAATATGAGGAAGCAAAAGCACCCAATCAGAACAGCAAAAAAGAAAAAAGAATACAAAAAAATGAGGACAGTGTAAGGAGCCTCTGGGACAACTTCAAGAGTACCAACATTCACATCATGGGGGTTCCAGAAGGAAAAGAGAGAGAACAAGAAATTGAAAACTTATTTGACACAATAATGACAGAAAACTTCCCTAACTTGGTGAAGGAAACAGATGTACAAGTCTAAGAAGCACAGAGAGTTCCAAACAAGATGAACCCCAAGAGGCCCACACCAAGACACATCCAAAGGTTCAAGACAAAGAGAGAATCTTAAAATCAGCAAGAGAAAAGCAGTTAGTTACCTACAAGGGAGCTCCCATAAGACTGTCAGCTGATTTCTCAAAATAAACTTTGCAGGCCAGAAAGGAATAGCAAGAGATATTCAAGGTGATGAAAAGCAACGACCTACAACCAAGATTACTCTATCCTGCAAAGCTATCATTTAGAATCAATGGACATATAAAGAGTTCCTCAGACAAAAAAAAAAAAAAAAGCTAAAGGAGTTTATCACCACCAAACCAGTATTATATGAAATGTTGAAAAGTCTTCTTGAAGAAAAAGAAGATAAAAATTATGAACAAACAAAATGGCAATAAATACATATCTATCGACAATTGAATCTACAAACAAAATGAACAAGCGGAACAGAAACATTCTCATAGATATAAAGAACTTTTTGTTGGTTGCCAGATGGGAGGGGGTTTGGGGGAATGGGTGAAAAATGTGAAGGGATTAAGAAGTACAAATTGGTTGTTTGACTGACAAACCTCAAAAGGAAGGGGAGTGGGAGTGAGAAGAAATAAACCAAAGAACTTATATGCATATGTGCATAACCAATGGACACAAACAACAGTGTGGGGAAAGGCAGGAGGGGGGTGGGAGTGGGGAGGAGGGGGTCAATAGGGGAAAAATGAGGAACATCTGTAATACATTCAACAAAAAAGATAAGTTAAAAACAAAAAAAAGAAAGGTCAAAGAAAGGGGCCATGATTTCTTCTCTCTTTTTAAATCCTTACAGGAGAATTTGTTTTTCATTAATTTTGTAAGAGAAAGAGAAACACCGATGTGAGAGAAACATCCATTGTTTTCCTCCCCTACGTGCCCCCAACTGGGGATTGAACCCAAAACTTTTTTTGTTTGTTTTGTTAATCCTCAACAGATTTTTCTATTGATTTTTAGAGAGATTGGAAGAGAGAGAGGGAGAGAGAGAGAGAGAAACATCTATCACATTGATTCCTTGCCTCCAGCTCAAGCCCCAACCAGGCTGGGGAGCGAACCTGCAACCCAGATATGTGCCATTGACTGGGAATCCCTTTGGTGCATGGCTGATACTCTAACCACTGGGCAACACCAACCAGAGCAACCATGACTTCTCACTTTAAGGGCTTCTCTGAAGTTAGTAAAAAGAGAGCATGGGGAACAACTGACATGTACTTTCATCAATCTGTATGTTTATGAGCTATTTATTAACACCTCTTCTAAACTTTAAACATAATTATGTGTATATATATTTTATCATTTTCTTTTAGAAAATAATATATAAAATTAGAGTTAAAATTTTCACTCTAATATTATTTGGTTGACGATATATCATTTTTCATCTATAAAATTGTCACCAAACTGCTTTGTTAAGACAGATTCTGGACTCAACAATATCTTTTTAAAGATGTTTTGGCAAATTTTAAAGTAATAAATTGCCAGGAACTGAGTTAAATTAGAGGGAGCTCAGCTACTAGTTATTGAATGGTTTATTGAAAAAAGAAGCCAAAATGAAAGAACAGTCAAGTTTAAATCACTTACTGCAATAATATTGATACTGGACCTGGCCAGGTTCAATTCTCAGTAGTTGCCAACCAAAAGACAATTCTGAGAAGATTTTATGAGAAGGAACGTTCGTTATTGCCAGCCAGCAGGCAAAGAAACATGGGAGTGGGGATGGGGAGAGTGGATGTCATTCTAATAAAAGATCAGATTCTGTTTTTGTTTTGTTTTTTCAGGAAAATCATGCATAAACATGGAGGTGAGCTTCATCATCACATGTATAAGTGGGGACATTCTTGCACATGTACAGTTAGAACACATGTCTATACATACATCACATGTTCAAAAATGGTGGAAAATCATTTTTAAATAAGGGTATAATGAAAATAGTTCATGAAGAGGTGAGTAAGGTTCCTTCTGGCTGCTTAGGCCAGCCCAGGCTCTTTGAGCCAGATGAGCCTTCTGGTTCAGCAAATCATTCTGGGTGTCTTCCTGCAACAACAGGTCTGGTAATTGCTGATGTCAAGGATGCAGTGTCATAGGTATGGAAGAAGTTTTGTTTATTAAGTCTGAGCTCTTCTTTTAAACTCTTAGCAAATTACAAGATGCAATTATGCAAACCTTGTAATATGAAGGGTGATCTAAGTACATTTACTGCTTATTCTAAGCACAATTATGAATTCTGAATAAAAGTTTGTTTATGCTAGGCTCCCTGAACAAGAAGAAAAAAATGCCAACTCCACCTATGTTTAAGAAGGGTACCAAGTGAAGGTCAGATTTATCATTGCAGATGGAAGTGGAAATTGATGGGACATAATCTCACTGCCGAGGAGCCCTGGACAAAAGCCTCCTGCCATTTTCTGTATCTGAGTGGCCAGAGGAAGAGAGAGAAGAAAGGCTAAGAGTGGAATGTTCTGAGTACTGAGCCACAGGGAGAAAAGTGTTTTACAGGTTCTTCCTCTTCCTCTGATAAGAAGGTTTTGGGAGAGGTCTCACCCAGGCACCCAGATAAAGAGGCCTCTGGATGGTGGTATCTGAGTTCTGAATGCAAATATACAGAGTACGGCCATTCAGAATTCAAGCTCTGAGTGCATTTGCTGTGCACCAAGGTTAGTGTGGGGAGGGCAGTTTTCCTAGTGCTCAAATCCCATGTTTCTCATGTGCATTTACTTCTGTTTCAGTCTACTCGGGCTGCATATCAAAATACCATAGAGTGGATGGCTTACAAGGCAGAACTTAATTTTGCACACTTCTAGGGACTCACAAATCCAAGATTAAGGTACCATCGTGGTAGGTTTCATTCTGTGGAGTATGTTCTGGGTTTGCAGGCAGTTTCTATCTGCTGTGTGTTCACAGTACCTCTTTGTGTGCACCGAGAGAGCAAAAGAGTTCTCTGGTTTCTCTTCTCATAAGGACACTAAGCCTATGATATCAGGGTCCAAACTATGACCTCATTTAACCTAATTAATTCCACTAAAGCTCGATCTCAAAATATAGTCATGTTGTGTTTAAGGCTTCAACTTATCAAATTGGGGATTGGAGGACATTCAGTTGGTTCAAATCAGCTTCTTGGACTTTAACTAGTCTCTCCACAAAGCCAGTTGTGAGAAATAAAATACATAATTTAAAATTATATCACATTCATAATATATAATAAGCATTTTCTGATTTTTAAAAACAGTAGATAATCCATTAATATTTTACTTATTAATAACTAAGAGCAAATATAATAATTAATAAATACCTTGGTTCATTTATAAATCCTAACTGAAAATAAAAATGATTTTATTGCAGTAGCTATTTGTTTAAAAGTTAAGAAAAACTGAGAAAATGATAATATAGGTCTTTAAAATGGGAAGTATTGTGAACCAAATCTGTAAAATGTATTTGTGAATGTACATGTATTTATGTATATACATAACTAAATAAATGTAGATATAGATAAAAAATAAAGTTATAAGTGTATATATAACTATACAGATATGAATATACTCCATGGTACTTTTTTTTTAGAAAGACATTTTTTTTTTCTTTATTGATTTTAGAGAGAGAAGAAAGGAGAGGGAGAGAAAATAGAAACATCGATGAGAGAGAACATCGATTGGCTACCTCCTACATGCCTCCCACTGGGGATTTGGCCCACAACCTGGGCATGTGCCCTGACAGGGAATCAAACTGCCGACCTCTTGGTGCATGGGTCGATGCTCAGCCACTGAGCCACACCAGCCAGGCACTCCATGGTACTTTCAATTTAAAACTTAACATTTTGTTTCCCTTGCCCTACTAACGCTCTGAATACTTTTACACGCATATGCAAACCCTTATATACAGGTAAAATATTTGGAAGTATTGTTAAGAAAAGATGCATGTCTTTATATAATTATTAATAATCAGGATATTTAACTCTAATTTAACTACTTTTTAAAGTCATAAAATGGTATAATTCTAATAAGAGCATCTGCATTGACTTTATTAAAGTTATTTTATACTAGTGTTAATATCCTACTGTAATTTAGTGTACTTCATTGTGATATAATGTACAACTGGTGATGACTCAGACTGTTTTTAGTTTTAAAGTAAAATTTGTATTCACAACACTTGTTTCAAAGTCCCTTCTAACAGAACATTTAAACCAACATAGTTCTTAAATATTTAAAGACCAGAATGCACATATTTAGGTTACTCCGATTTTAATCCTATATAAAGATATAGCTTGGCCAAGTTAAGTGTATGTGAGCCTTTGATTTTCATTTGACTAGATGAGTAAAATAAATATGGTTTAAAATAGAATCTTATCACAAGCAACCATGTAAAGTATACATTTTTGAAAAAGACCTTACATTTCTCATTCAGTTCTATGATTCAAAGTGACTGGATTCTATTTACTTCATATTATAGTCTTTGTATGCAATATTAGTTCCCATCTAAAATTTTTTATACAAAAATATTTCTTCTACACTCAGGAGGATATATGTCTAGCATTATTTCATATTGACATTGTTATCCATTCCATTTTAGTTTTAATATGTTTCCCATAGATAATTGATTCATGTGTATAACAGTATACCCCAAACTATCTTGTTTTATTTTATTCTAATTTAAAATTATGCAAGTATTGATACATATGACTTTTTTAAAAGCAGAAGTTAAATTGAGATCATGCAAGGTTGTTTATGCTAAAATTCATTTTCAATTATTTTTAATTCCACAAATATATTATTACAATTTAATTTAGCTTTCTAATAACTACTACTTAAAACCTTCTCATACAAATCTACTTATCTATTTTTAGTTACTGAAATAACAACAAAATTAAAGTGATTAATAGATAAAAACAAGCCAAATTGCCAGCTTAAGCAAAGGATTCCAAGTCATTAGAATTCAGTCTTCCATTTGTCTGAGCAAAATTGACATCTAACCTGTTTATATCCTTCAGAATGAGAATGCATGAAAGAAAAAAAATATCAAACCACATGATCTCACTTATATGTGGAATCTAATGAACAAAATGAACTGATGAACAAAATAGATCCGGTGAGATGGAAGCAGGGAACAGACTGTGGAACCTCAGAGGGAAGGGAGGACAGGAAGAGATAAACCAAAGAATTTATATGCGTATGCATAACCCATGGACACAGACAATGGTGCGGTGAAGGGGGGGAGTGGGAAAGAGGGTGTCAATGGGGGAAAAGGGAGGACATCTGTAATACTTCAAACAATAAAGATAAATGTAAAAATAAAAATTAAACAAAAAGGAAAAAATAGTAAACCAATGAAGTTTCAGCAAACTTAAAAATTTTACCCAGGAATAAAACTACATGTATTATTGAATTCAGAGATGATAAATTAAAACAACATGGTCTAAAAATAAAGAATTAATACTCTGAATTAAATTCTATATAGTGTTTACTTAACACTTACTATAACTTTATATATTAAATTAATTGGCCCATACCTTTCCCAGTGGACATCTTCTCAGTTGGCTGACTGTCCTCAGACCTCGTTCCTGAGGATTCTGTATCCCCACAGCTACTGATGAAAGGCATTCTAGCAAGCTCATTAGTACCACCTTTGAGTTTATTTGTTTGCTTTGAATTAAATAACCAGTGACTTCATGTATTCTTCAAAGGCACAACCAAAGAGGCATCACAAAAAAGAGAAGTTTTTATTTCAAAGGCAAATAAAAAAAAAAGACACCCCCCCCCAGAAGAGGGAGAAAGAAACTTGAAAATAGTATTAACTAGTGTGAAAGAATAAGTGTTTTTATTTACTAGTTATAATATTTTAGTAAATTATACTTCACTAAAATTGCTTCCCTAGGTTATTAATGATTCCAGGAATGAAAGTGTTGAAAAAAAAGTGCTATGGAATAGGACGGTGTCATTCCCATTGAGTCAGAATGATTAATTCTCGCTGAATGAAATAAAATAAATATATGAAGCTATTTTCTCAAACCATTTTTCTCCTCATGTAATTGGCTCTAAACAAGTTATTTTAACGCAAACAAGTTAGATTCAAATTCGTAGTAATGAGAAACTTTATTTTTACTCTTCTTGAATAGCATTTGAAATTCTTGGCATGCACTCATCAGTTCAAGAATTCATAAAGTAATTGGATATAAAAAGCAAAGGAAGTTTTTACAGGAGATCTTATTTTTGTTCTGCTTGCAGAGATCTGAGCATTATAGGAGCAAATGGAATTTTATATAATTAAATAATCAATGTAACACTATCCCACAAATAGAGAGTGAGCCCATCGATATAAATTAAAAGTTTCTTGTGTTTTCTGATTGCAAATGAGACTTGTTTTTCCACTCTATTCTTGGCCAGTGGATTCTCTTCACAGCTTCATATTCTGAGGCAGAGCAGTTTCCTCTTATAGAATGGGCAAAATCTAGCCCCTCTGTTGTTATTCAAGATCCTCTGTTCATTATCCAAAATTTGAGTTGTGTCCTTTGGTGTTTTTATTACAATTTACATATAACATGCTTTTTATGAAGTACATAATGGTGAATAAAACATAATCTGGTAGATGAGATTGTCTCAAACTAGGATCCTTGTACCATTCAAGTTCTTAAAGTTGTGCCAGAGGCTGTGTGAATCCAAAAGATAAACGTTGCTTATGTTACTTGAATGTTAGTTTCATCAATAGTATGTAATGTCAACATTATGTTTGCATTAAAATGCATGCATGTCATTCAATATAAACAATAAAATGAGAATTATTAAGGTAAAAGATGAGAATTTACATATATATTGACCCTTTAGCAGAGCATCTTAGACTTTTACCCAAGCCTTTACTACCTAAGCCATTAATTAACATTGTGTTCTTGGCTGAAATTAATGTGCTACCTTCGTCAAAGTCATCCAGGAGAACTTCAGTATAATACCATAAGGGAATGTCAGGAATTGATAAACTAGAAGCTGTCCAATATAGCTTAGAGGAGAAACAGCAAACAGGAGCCCAGATGCTAAATCTGGCCTATACATGTACGTTGTGTAGCCAAAACATTATTTTAAACATTTTAAAAAACACACATTTGTTACATCCAAAATTTATTTTAAACCTAGGAAAACAAACACAAAGTAAATTTATAGATTCTCCTGAAAACCTGCAAACTCAGATAAGCCTCCTGCCATAGTCTCTGAAGAGAACAGACAGCCTGCTGGTGAAGCATGCGCTCTATTTGCCATGCGCTCTATTTGCCACATGATCCAGCGTTCACTACAGTCTACCTCCGCTGGCGTCATTCATTCGGAGCGCTTGCATACGATTTTGTGCCCTTTGGTTTATTGATTTAAAATCTTTGAGAACGAGCCTCATAACCACACATAACCATACCACAACCATACAAACACCACATAAATGCCAGCACAGCTGCCATGACAGATGGTATCGAAACTGCCATTTGGCTATAAGAAAATTAGTAAAATTGTTAGAGGAACTCTCCCACAAGCACCACGTCTAGCAGGGAAGCCCTGCCTGTAACAAAGTCTAAGCCAAGTGAAAGCAGCTACCTAATCCATGGGAAAAGGATCAAAAGGCAGTACAAAGATTTCATTACTGGCCATGTATCAAACAAGAGGAGCCAGAGAAGCTAACAAAATGTAATGACTTGTTAAGGTCATTAAAAAATGAAGCATAATTAACATGAGACAAATTTGAAATGTCTGTCCAAAAAGTCAGGATTTAATAAAAATGCATGTGATGATCATACACACACACACATACACAAACACTCTGTTCTGACACCAGAAAAATGTAAGCCCTGGCAAGATGGCTCAGTTGGTTGGAGCATTATCTGATACACCAAAACGTTGTGGGTTCGATTTCCGCTCAGGCCACATACCTAGGTTGCAGGTTCCGTCCCTAGTTGAGGCACGTACAAGAGGCAACCGATTGATGTTTCTCTCTCACATCAATGTTTCTCTCTCTCTCTCTCTCTCTCCCTTCTTCTCTCTCTAAATATCATTTAAAAAAAACACACACATATCCTCAGGTGAGGATTAAAAAATAAATAAATGAAATGCATGTGATGAATTATATACATACATATATATATTCTGCTCTGACACCAGAAAAACGTGAGACAAATTTCAGCAGGATAAACTTTGAGTTTATTCCTGTGACGGTGAGTTTTGACCAGTGGGGCTATAAGAATGACAAGTATTAGTAACAGGAACACTACTTTCTTAGTTCCAAAACACAATTTTAGTCCTTTTCAAACCTTGCTGTAGGCTAGTGAAATCTGAAGCAATCTTGTGTCAATGTAACTTCTGCTCCTTTGCAGCAAGTCACAACAGTTCCTGACTTCACTAAAGAAACAAGAATTAGAGAGGAAAATCTCCAAATGATTCAATAAGCATTGTTTCAGTGCACGCTGTCTTTCTTTTATCTTCTTCCTGCATACTTCTTTGTTTATTAGGATTTTGCTGGCAGGAAGGTATCATTGAATGCTAATGTGTCAGTGTTTGCTTATTAAAGTTACCGCTTTCATGTCCCAAGCAACCCACTAGTTCATTAATCAGAGTATTCAGGGAATATATATTATAGTTAGGGTCCTTAGGCACGAGTGTAAAAGTGTGTATGAATAGACAGGTCAGGGCTGTGATTCCTTATATCTTTTTACTTTCAATATTGTATTTGCCCTTGGTTCAATTTCATTGTAAAATTAACAGGTTTCTCCAAACAGAACGTAACTTCAATAAAGCAATTTTCTTGCTCAGTAAGATATTTCTAAAATAAGAGGTGGAAATTTTAATGGTTGTCTAGAAATAGTGTAATTGAAAGGTGAATGCTTCTGGAGCTATAACAAGTTTAAATCTAATCACTGTGGATCCAATATTCAAATCCCCTTTACTGTTAAGTAAGTTTGATCTAAGCCTCTTATTGATCAATAACTAAAATTTAAAAATTAAAAAAAAAACAACAAATGTTTGTGTTTTCAAGGAGAAATCTGAACACAAACTACATAAGCCGTTTCGGGGGGGGGGGGGGAAGGTAAAAGATAATCTAAAACCAAATAGAAACATTCTCCAAGTTTTACATTCAGTCTGACTCCTGTTGTTATGCAGTTTAAACTCAGATAATCAGATAATTCAACATATCTTCTTTCAGAAAAACTTGGACTCCACTATTGGGTCTATCTAATAACTATAAAATAAAAGTAAATTTCCTGAGCTTTGTTTTATTACCATACAACGGTTTCCCACAAAGGAAAAACAAAACAAAACAAAACAAAACAGAAAACAAAGCGTGCTGAAACCACACAATAAAGTAAATAATAGAAAACAAAACAACAAAACCAAAATCTCTTGGCATAATTTAGGTGATTTCTTTTATTGCCCATATTACCACATTTTTAGTGAAAGCATTTAGCATATTAAGAATGACAGATAAAAATTAAGACTATAGTTAAATTGATATATTGTATAAATGTTTACCATTAAAACTTTTGTTTAATATGAAATAAAAATATGTGAATCAGTCACAGATTTCAAAATACAAAGACATGTACAGAAATGTCCCTGTGGTACTATTTTCATTATTATTAAAAAAAAAAAAAAATATATATATATATATATATGGTGTCTTAAAATGTATTCAGGATGTATGTAAATTTTATTACACTTTAAAAATCAAATGTATTTTAATAAACACTGACTTTATAATTATTTAAAGTCGTATATATGTTTTTTGGGGACACCCTATACATATCTACAAGAAAGAGAAATTCATAATCCAGGGAATGTAAGGTAACATATAAAAAAGTATTACTACTGAATAATATTTTCTTTGTTTTGACTTTTTTTTCCTGACAAATATAGTCTGAGACAATGTTGTAGACAGATAAAAATTTTAAAAAACAGAATAAATAATCAATAGAGATGAAAAAGTTTCTCTTGAAGCCTCAAGGATTGAAAACATCTACTGCAAATCATTATTTTATATTAGCTCTTTCTTGAAATTCATCTTAACTATTTTAGGATGGATGTATACTGTTTCTTAAGTTATTTTATTTTCCAGCTTATTAAAAATTCCTATGAATGTTTGAAGCTTTTCTCTAAGGACTAGTTTAATTAATTCCCATCATATAGTATACTATTTCTATCCATTAAATAAGACATTGGAACTATCTTTAAGAAAAAGCTGAAGGTTCATTCTTTTTCTCTGTCATTTTACATTTAAATATCTTTCTACATAATATCTTGGAGCTAGGAATACACTTTGGTTTTAGCATTGTTTGAAGGAATTTAACCACATATGTAAGAATTGTATATGCTCATATTAGCTCATTTCATCATCTTAAATATAATGTCTTCTCATATTCTCCTGGAAATTCTAATTATTATATTGAGGGGTGGAGGAGAAATGACATTTTAAAAGACAAAACCAAAGGAAAAATTGGAAAAGAATGACAGGGCCTAGTGTTTGGGCAAGTTGTATTCTTTTGGAGGGCATTTTAATGTTTTCTTGATCTTCAATGATTTGAAAGACATTTAAAATATTGTATTTCTTTTCTCCCTCCACCACAACTGTAAAATGACAACTAATTACTGACTAATTACATTTACTAATTACTGACACTATCATTGGATATAAATACTTATTGTCACTGATTTATTTTCCTGAAAAGAATGTCATTGCCTTTCAGAATGTAGATAATTTAATATTCTACCCTACAAGTTATTTTTTTTCCCTTTTTTCAAATTAAGATACAATACAACTATCATAATATTGACCCTTTCAAAGTGTATGATTCAGTGTTTTTTTAATGAACACTTAGAGGCCATTGTAGGGTTATTAAGTGGCCCAATCTCAATATTGTTGTGTCTCAAGAAATAGGGATTCCCCAGGAGAAGGAGAGATAAAAAAAAATGGCTGGTTGGTGGAGCAGTCAGAACATCATTTATTAAGTTTGCTGTTTTATGTGGGTGCAGTTCATGGCACCCCTTAATAATGACAATAGTAACATCAAAGATCACTACTCACAGATCATCATAACAAATAAAATAGTAATAGAAATGTCTGAAATATTGCAAAAATTACCAAAATGTGACAATGACGCTGATAGATTCAACTCAGAGTTGCCGCAAACCTTCAATTTGTAAAAAAAAACTCACTATCTGCAAAGCATAATGAAGTGAAGCAAAATGAAACTAGGTATGTTTTTATATTTTTGATCAGTGTTCTGCTGATGTTGACTTTTCTGGCCAATTTTATGCCATCATAAATTGCCCTCAATGAAAAGCGTAAAACTCTCCAGTGCACCTCTCCAGCCTGAGCACCAACCCTGGGACTCAGAGTAAACAGTAAAGCTTTATTTGTGTTCTTAAGTTGCATCGATTGATTCAGTGAAATAAATGTGACATGGATGAACATAGCCCACACCTTGTAAATGGCAAAGGCAACTGTTATTATTGTCTGCTGAATCTAACCTCAGTATAGAAATAGGTAGAAAAATTTTTAAATATTTTTCTGATATTTTATCACTTATGTATTTTCTTTTTAAATGCATTTGCAAAGTTTATGTCTCTATTTTAAGTTGATTTAAAACGTATGCAATATAATTCTATCATTGAATTTAATAAACCCTACTTCTTCCAAGAAACAGATTTTTATTGTTATTATTAGCAGTCCTACTGTATGTAGGAGCTTGCCTTCCTTACTCCTTAGCAGTAATCCTATCCCATAATTGGGTTTACCAAACCCTTGATTTTACCTGTTACATTACCACTTACATTTATGTCTCTAAACAATATATTATGTAGCTCTGCATGTTTTTGAAATAAAATCATATTAAACTTATTCTCTTGCAATGCGTTTTCTATTCTCCCTGTATTGTGTTAGTGAGACTTATCTATGCTGTTGAATGTAGTGTTTATTTTTCATTTATCTTTGCAGCTTTATCATTTTCAATTGCATGAATGAAATGAGATGTATTTATGTAATCTATCATTTGGAGTCTTTCTTGTGTTTTGCTATTGGGAACAATATTAATAAAACTTCCCTTTTACAGGGTTTCTGGTGAATATCTGTAAGCTTATTTGGGCCATATATCAGATGAGAAATTGCTGGTTCAAAGTATGTGCATTTATAACTTATTGGGCAATTCCAGTTGTTTTTCTATATCTTAAAAAGTTTATGTATATATATATATATAATCTTTGTACATGTCAGACAAGACATTTAACATACTCTCACATCCTTTGTTCTCTCCCTCACACATACTAGGCTGATATTAATTTACAATTTTTTTTGCTGGGTTGGTAGGTCTTTTTTCTATGGTCTCAGATATTTTTAATATATCAGTAAAATTTTAAAGTTATTTGATCAATCTATTAAAAATATCTCCTGATCCCTGGCCAGTTTGGCTCAGTGGTTGGAGCGTCGGCCTGCGGACCAGAGAGTCCCGGGTTCGGTTCCCACTAGGGGACGTACCAAAAAAAAAAAAAAAAAAAATATATATATATATATATATATATATATATATCCTGAATATGTTTCTTTTCTTGAATAAATACTCTATCCAAAATTGCTTTTCAATATTTGTTCATATATATCAGATATTCTGGGACATATATGCCTGAGAATAATTTTAATATAACCTCATATTTAAATGATAGTTGTATTAAAATTCTGTTTTTCTTATATTTGTAAAATTTATATTCATTTAGTTACTGTTGTCACTGGAAAATATGACATTCTGATTTTTATTTATTGTAATAAAAATGCTCTTCTGGGAAATTTTATACCTTTATTCTCTCATGATATATTTAAATTTTCTATGAGTATCTACATGTGAGATGTTCATTATTTCTCCTTTCTAGCATTTTAAGGATTTTTAACTTTACAGGTTACATATATTTGTTTTTTTTTAATTTTGAGACATTTAAAGACATGATCTATTCAAATATTGCCCAATTTTTTTCATTTTATAAATCCTATAATTCAGATATTAAATATTCTATACTACTTTATATTTCTCTTCATTTTTCTTTTATACTTTTAATTAATTTATCCTCTCTAGATACTTCTGAGAGAATTTTTCAACCTGATATTCCAATTTTCTTTTTCTTTTTTTCATGGGCAAACATTCTCTAATTACCCCATCTGTCATGGTTTTTATTTCAGGTCTTTTGTTTCCTTTGTGTATTTCGTTTGGTATTAAACATTTCTTTTTATGTTTATATATCATAGTTAGTACTAGTGTTTAGTATGTGAAGTTTTAGTACTTGTTCTTCAAAAGGGCCAAAACATTTGCTGCTTGCTGAATCTGTGATTGATCCAGCTTGTTGATTTCTTTAGAAATAAAGGTAGTCCTCCGGTAGCTTATTGATTTATTTGTGACCTCTTATTTCTTGCAGTAAAAATAAGATCAGTACCAAAGTCTACACTGTCGTCTGCATCCATCCCATGGACACAAAGAAAGAAGCAGGTGAAAATTCCTGGAGTAGAGAGCCCCAGGCATGAGAAAACAGTATTTATCTTCCTCGTTTCACAAAATAATTTCTTTGGAGGGGGATTTTTTTATCTGTCTTCCAAAGAGAAACAGCATTAGGAAGAGGTACTTATGAGGGTTTCTCAAATTTCCAATGAATAGTGGAACTATACGGCGAGCTTAAAATAACACTAATGATTGTATCTCACTCAGATATTCTGATTTAATTGGTGTGGTATATAGCATGTGTACAGGCTTTTAAAAATGTACAGGTGACTCCCATATACATCCAGGTGTAAAAACCACTGTCTGTGATTCGATTCCTCAGCTTAGTGTGGAGATTGTTAGAGGTAGGAAATGGACTTCTAAAGCTAGTCAATCTACACATACATTTTTTTCATCTTCTCACCTTCTGAATTATCCTGATTTTAATGGTATGTCTCTTCTAAGCAGACCACAAAGAACAGGTTCTGAATGTCCTAAAATAAGGTTAAAGAGAAACAAGAGCAGCATTAGAAGTTTCTTTTATATATTATTATCACACAGATATGTCTAGTATTAAGAAATTACTTCCCAATCACATTTTAAAAAAAATCATCTATTTCCCAGGCTTATTCTCAGAGTTTATTCTTCTTTCCACGATGTTTCTCTGACTTTAGTTGGGGTGATTCTGAAGCAGGTAGTCAACAATTTATATTAGATCAGTATATTTTAAAGAAAAACCACACACTATTAGATATTCAAGAACTAGAGACAAGGTTTTAACATTTTCTATGCATAATACTTTTAAGAATTTAATTTTTCATAAGCATCAATAAATAAATAACAATTATATAAATAAATGTACTTTTTAAACATGAAATCTAGCATAATTGAATAAATTAAGAAAGTCAGTTTCATCCTTAAATTACATAATTTGAAGTATGGTAGAAAGGATACCATATTAGTCTTCTACTAATAATCACATTTTCCAAATTGGTGCACTTTAAATTCATACATTTAAGTATAATTTCGAAAAAAATTACAACTAAACTACAGAATAAATGTCATTCAGAACAACCTGAAATCTAACTGGATGGAAATCGTACAACTAAGAATATGGCACATTGAGAATGGTAGGAGGGGCAGAGATGTGGAACAGGCCAGTCACACACCAGTGTGCCCTGGACAAAAATTGAGAGGAATATCTCAGCTGCAGAGGTTCCCCATGAGGAGTGAGGGGTCCCAGTCCCATAGCAGGCTCCCCACCTCAGGGTTCCAGTGCCAGGAAGGAGGTCTCCATAACTCTGGCTGTAAAGGCAAGCAGAGATTGAGGCTGAGGGAATCAGAGGGCTCTGGAGTCCCAGGCAGTTCCTCTTTATGGGACCGTGCATGGGCTTACTCAGACTCACTTCCTCAGAGCTCCAGCACTGGGGCAGCAGCATGAAAGGCACCAGAGAGACACACGGGGAGGAACTGAACAGAACTGTCTGGCACGAGGGTGAGAGCTGGGGGGACAGCTCAGACAGAACTGCTGGCAGAGTCATTATTCCTTTGATGAGACACCCACCTCCCCCCAACCCCCGCTCCCACAGAGCAGGCAGGCAGGTACCCTATTTGATACTCTTTCACCCTGGCTATCACTGTTTTCCCTGTCCTGAGAATTCCCTGAGATCCCACCTCACCCAAATATTAGGCCCACTTAAGCTTTTTCCAGTGTCTTTTTCATACAAGTGGACTGTCTTGGCTCATTCTTCAGATTTTTCTCGAATCTCTCAAATAAGCAGCATCTGACCTCAGTAAGTCCTGTACCTTTTATAAGTGGCCCATGCCCAGCACTAGCAGCAGCCGGCCTTGGTTCACAGCTTGGCCTCACCTGGACACCTCCAAGCCCAGAAAACTAGCAGCCATCTACAGATAGCATAGTAGCTCATGCTGGGTGGCCCTGGGCAGAACATAGGTGGTGGCTGACCTTGGCCTACACATCTGGGGAGGCCCCAGAGCCAGCACACCCAGTAGACTGCTTCAGATCACAATGAAGCATCACCACCCAACCACCTTCACAAGCGACACACTTAAGGGGTAAACTCAACAGTCACCAGAGCCCCAGTGAAATAAGTCCTGCTCTGTGGGGTGGGCCTCTGCACAGCTGATTATACACAGTGGTCAGAGTTCAGTGGTCATAGCCAGTCTTTGCAGCTGCTTGGCCTGGGGAAAAATCCCTCCCAATCACATGCCAACAACAATCAAAGCTCAGCTACAAGAAGAGGGTTTACACAGCCCACAAGGTGACGTTCAGCACGAGTACCAAGGTTGGGCAATTGGAGAGGTTGTGTCATTGGACCCTACAGGACACCCACTACATTAGACCACTCTATAAAGCCCGGGAGACATAGCAGCTCTCTTAATACATAGAAACAATCACAGGTAGGCTTACAAAATGAGGAGACAAAGAAATAGGTCCCAAATGAAAGAACAAAAGAAAACTCTCAAAAAAATACCTAAACAAAATGGAGACAAGCTATCTACCAGATGCAGAATTCAAAACACTGGTTATAAGGATGCTCAATGAACTTAGTGAGAACTTCAACAGCATAAAAATGACCAGTCAGAAGTGAAGGATACACTAACTGAAATGAAGAATTGTTTACAGGGAATTAACATTAGAGTAGATGAAGCTCAGAATCAAATCAGCGATTTGGAATGTAAGGAAACAAAAAACACTCAATCAGGGCAGCAACAAGAAAAATAATCCAAAAAGAAGAGATTAGGCTAAGGAGTCTCTAGGACAACTTCAGGTATACCAACATCTGCATCATGGGGGTGCTGGAAGGAGAAAAGAGGGCAAGAAATTGAAAACCTATTCGAAGAAATAATGACGGAAAACTTTCCTAACTTGGTGAAGGAAATAGACATACAAGTCCGGGAAGCACAGAGAGTCCCAAACAAGATGAACTCAAAGAGGCCCACACCAAGACACATCATAATTAAAATGTAAAAGGTTAAATACAAAGATAGAATTCTTGAAAGCAGCAAGAGGAAAGGAGTTAGTTCTCCCATAAGACTGTCAGCTGATTTCTCAACAGAAACTTTGCAGGCCAGAAGGGACTGGCAAGAAATATTCAAAGGGATGGAAAGCAAGGACCTACAACCAAGAATTCTCTATGCAACAAAGCTATTATTTAGAATTGAAGGACAAATAAATAGCTTTCCAGACAAGGAAAAGATAAAGGAATTTATCACCACCAAACCAGTATGATATGAAATGTTAAGGCTCTTCTTTAAGAAGAAAATTAAAAAAAAAAAAGATAAAAATATAAACAATAAAAAGGGGCCCTGACTGGTTTGGCTCAGCAGTTAGAGCGTCGGCTCACAGATCGAAGAGTCACGGGTTCGATTCCGGTCAAGGGCACATACTTCAGTTGCGGTTCAGTCCCCAGCCCTGGTTGGGGTCATGCGGGAGGCAACCAGTCGATGTGTCCCTCTTACATTGATGTTTCTCTTTCCTCTCCCTCCCTCCTTCTCACTCTATCTGAAGAAAAATCAATGGAAAATATCCTCGGATGAGGGTTTAAAAAATGGCAATAAATACATACATATTAACAATGCAATCTAAAATGTAAAGTAAATGAACAAGCAGAACAGAAACAGACTCATAGGTACAGATAACATTTTGACAGTTGCCAGATGGGAGGGGTTTTGGAAGGATGGGTAAAACATTGAAAGGATTGGGAAGTACAAACTGGTTGTTACAGACTAGTTCTGGGAATGTAAAGTACAGCATAGGGAACCTAGTCAATAATATTCTAATAAATATGTATGGTGTCAGATGGGTGTGATATTTATTGTGATGATCACTTAGTAAGTTATGTAATGTCTAAACACTAGGGTGTACATCTGAAACTAATATAATAATGTGTATCAAATGTAATTGAAAAATAAAAATGATTTAAAATGAGAAAAAAATGTATACTTTCAGATATCTAAATATCTTTGGTATACAGTCTCTCTCCTGATATCCAATACACTCAAAAATCACATTATAAACCAATAAACACTGTCTAAATTATTTCTAAAGATAATAATTTCTTTGGCATAAACATTATGCTTTTTTATCCCAATTCCTCTACTCTTACTAGAATTGATATTTACACACGCACATTATTTATTTTGTGACCTTGGATAGATCATGTCATCATGATAGAACTCATTTTCCTCACCTGAAATTGAAAATTGGACATGGTGATATCATTGTGACCTTTTCAGTTTAAAGTGTACACTTCTTACATGATTATATTAGATTAAAACATACAAAATTACCAATACCCTACTCTTTTTTTGACTTATTAAAATGCCAGTTCCATATATTTAACTTAATATTTTTGCATGCTTTCTTATGTACCTGGTCTCAGCCATAACATTATAAAGGTACTTTGTACTTGGAAGTTCAGAAACGTGTTTTTAACAATTGGAATCACTAAAATGAAAGAGCTGAAGGAAACCACATAAAAAAATAAATCTAGCCAGTTCATCACTGGGAAAAAGTTCCTCTTTGAAATGCTACATATGGCTGTGTCAGAACACATAGTTACTACCAATCATTAAGACCCATGGAACTAAATCACTTTGTGATGTTGTCCAGGTTATCTTCCTGGCTTTAAGGAATCCCACTGGATTGTTTACATAGTTTCTGGACATAGAGTGTAACTAACCTTACTTATTTTCATTGTTTTCAACTTTGTGAACTAAAAGTCTTACTCTTTTTGCCAAAACAACCTTTCATAATATTAAAGTCATGTTCTACACCCACTATCAATGTGCAAAATAGTTGACTAAATTTCTTCATGTATCTGCTACAAAACTTTGTTTTTTGACTGTTTTGACTATTGGATTTATAAAAAATTTCAAATGAACTCAGTTATTACAAGCTCATAGACATAATGTTTCAAAAGAAATTAATGATATATTTATACAAGAATTTTAATAGACTCCCCAACAGAGGTAAGCACACACTCATTACTACCTGGTGTGCATATAATCTATTATAATGCCTGGGAAGATTAAAGGTATTTAATTCCTCTAAATATGGCATACTTGTCCTTGGAATATAGCAAATATGTATGTAGGAAATGTATATTTTAAGAGTAATTTTCAACTTTAGCATTTTAAAAATTAACCATAAATCCAAATTAGTATTTCGAAATTAGCGCATTTAATTACATGCTTGAATTTTACTACAACTGTCCTTACACGAGGAGTGATGTTGCTATTCTAAACACATTTACGGAAAGGCAATCTCTAACTCCAGAAGATATTTCTCTCTGAAAAATAGAGTCCTTGGGTGAAGCCTTGTGAAATGTTCCCTCCATCACCCGTGATGATCACTCTGCTACATTCTGTCCCTACAACTACTGCTTACAGAGATGGTCATCCAAAGACTAGACCTTCAGGTTCACCTCTACTTTTATCCATCAGTGGATTTTGAGTAGTGTCAAGAGAGCAAGTCTTGCGATGCAATAAGTTAGAGGAGTGATATGTTAGTAAATTAGTGCTTTACACGTGATATGAGTTTAAATGACCATTTACATCTATGGAGATCTTGTGTTAAAAACTGATTTGAAAATTATAGCAAATTCTAGACACTTCTTTCTTTTTGGTTAGGTCACTGTAGTCAAATTGTTAATTTTTTAAATATTATATAGATAGTATTCATCACATAAGGGCTGTTCTATCTACATGCATATATGTGAGAGAACACAGGTGTTATATTAAATATATATTTTAACTTTATTCATATTACAGATTTCCCCTGCTATCTGGAAGAAAAATGTTTCTGTGAAAACGTTTGTAAGCTGAAATGACTGAAAGGGAAGAATATAGCGCATTTTCCTAAAGTTCAGGGAAACGCTTTACTTTTACAAAAAGACCTTCTTTAGTATGGTAAATCCTTAAAAAAAAAAAAAAAAAAAAAAAAAAAAAAAAAGCAACAACAACAAAAAAAACAAAGCAAAATCTTCCTTGGATTTCTATTGATTAACTAAGACAAGTGCTAATGTAGGTCTTCCTAAAAGCGAAGTGGTGTAATTCAAACTTTCAGAAAGCGGGGGATACCTGCATACGATGTATATATTTATCTTACTATGAATTCATATAACTTTGTTTTTCATTTCTTATTACAAGTTAGTGAGTAATTGACAATCTACATGGCTTTTTATAGAAGTATATTACACAAATTGCTACATTTCCCTAGAAAATATCCATTAAAAACCTAATCTTACAAGTTCTGCAACATTGAAGCATGATCTATAAAAATTCCTGCTACTGGGTAGCGTGTAGTGTTAAATTCAGACAATTGCTAAAGAGCCATGTTACTGCAGATACAATTTTAAATAAAACAGTATTCCTTGTATCTAATGAATTTGTTTTTCATACTTAGGCATTTTCATGAATCTGTCTCCGAGGCACAAGATGAATCTCTTTTTGATCCTAATATTAAGCATGTGCATGAGAGTGACATTCCATAACCTCTGAAAATATGTAATCTCAAACATCTATTGTTTCTCATCAGATAGATTTATCTCTTTAATTTATTTGCATCTGTTTCTTTGGATCTTACATTTAATCAACAGCAACTTTTGGCTACACAAATGATTTCTTAGCACAATCTTGATTGTCATGATTTAATAATGAGGAATATGGCTTATATAAAGGTTTCTTCCAAGAATACTTATTTGAAAAATAATTTGCACTCTATGTCATTAAGACATAAAATTATATATCCCAAAATTAAATTAGGCTTGAGCTAGGTTAGGGCAGTGTAAGAGAAATTCTCCCATTTAACCTCCTTTCCTGATTTAGTGTACATGATTTAGACGGCTGCACCAATTTTCCCTTCTTTGGGCTCCTCTAAAACAAGTGGTGTGACCACACAGAGCAAATGTTAACAAACACGATTACATTATGATAGGCAATTAAACCGGTATGCTTTGCATTGGTCTTTCTAAACCACTGCTCAAGTCTTTTCACACATGATTAGTTAAGAACTCTGGAATTCAGGGGTAAATTTTGATTTCACACTTATTTTAAAATAATCTTATACAGATTATTTTGACATTAGAAAAATCCTTCCAGATAATACAATGATTAAATGAATCTCTTAGATGATTCTGTCATAAGAAATACAAACTTTCTGGAAATTACAAGAATTTATAATCCAGAATGTCAGTGGAGACTTCAAAAATCTTGTATTTTTTGGCTAGCTGCCTTTCTTATATTTGTCAATAGTTGATTTCCCTGCAATTCACCCTTTAAAATTTACCCACCTCTCTCATCTAGACCGTTTTTCCTAATTCCTTCAGGTCTAACTGTTTCAAATCTCTGCCCTTTTCCCTCATCTGCACGCTATTTAGATCTCTCTTCAATCTCAGTTCCTTCAGCCAGTTTAACTAAATACCTCCATCCTCCCTGTACTGAGGTGTAACTTCTCTGCCTCTATGATTGATCCTCTCCTCCTTCACCTCCTAAGGACTTTATGTTCTGGGTCCCATACAAAATTAGAAGCTTTCTGGGCTCCTTGGTAAATGACCTGAATAGTAAATCCAAAGGAGAATATGTAGCCTCTAAAAATCCGAAAAAGCTCACAAAGCATTGTGCCTCTTTTTTGGTTGTATTAGGACACAGATATCACAACTTCCCCATAGAAGGGATATCACTGGACTTTCAGAAAAGTTGAAAGTCTATGAATTTTTGTCAGATTGATTCCCCACCCTCTGACTTATACGCATTTTACTTGTAATGTGAGAATAGTAGCTATTATGTGTATGTGTCTGTTTCTTTGGAGAACCCTGACTGACTCAGATTTGGTAGCAGGTATGTTTCTGAAGAAACAGAATCTTAAGGGTGAGCTTTCTAAATAGTTTCTGAGTTTTCTAGAATTCTGGGATTGGTTGTCAAATCTTATTAGATTTAAAGGTACTAATAATACTATCTTCTGTGGTAAAGAGGTCACCGACAGTAATGTGGCAATAGAGATATACAAAATATCACTATTGGATATTCCTAATCAAATATTTATGAAAGACAATATTCTGAGTCATATTTGGTAACTTAAATATTTTAGCTAAGCTTACGAATAAAAAGAAATTGGCTGGTTGTTGCTAATTACTTGCATTCTCTCATTAAATCTATAAATGTTGTCAGGGTTATATACTGAAATGTAACGATTATGTCTCCTAGATACTGTCTGACACTCTGTTTCTGTCACAGTTGCTTCTTCTTCTTCTTGTTCTTCTTGTTCTTGTTCTTCTTGTTCTTCTTGTTCTTCTTCTGCTTTGGTTAATCCTCACCAGAGGATATTTTTTCAATTGATTTTTTTTTTTTTTTTTTTTTTTTTTTTTTTTTTTTTTAGAGAAAGAGAGCAAGAGGAGAAAGAAACATTGATGGGAGAGAGACACATCAATTGGATACCTCCCACACTCACCCCAGCTGGGGCTGGGGATTGAACCTACAACTCTGTTATATGCCCTTGACCAGGAATTGAACCTGCAATCCTCCAATGCATGGGCCAATGCTCTAACCGCTGAACCACACTGGCCAAGGCTACAATTGTTTCTTAACCCCTAAACCGGAAATTCTTCTTTACATGTGGAAATCTGTCATCTCTTTGGCATATAGCAGGCGATGTATAGATAGACTGATAGAGAGATAGATATCCACATATCTGTATGTGTGTATTTATGTATGTTATATATATATCATACATGTTATCTATCATATGTATCTAAATATGTTGTCATTTAGCAGTTTATACTTGTTATAGAAAAAGAATCTCCATTAATTGTTTCTCTTGTGTGTCTTTTCGAAGAACACCAAATGTTCATTTACACATGTCCCCCTAAGCTTTGACTTGTCTCATTTTGAGTATGGTCACAAATATATGTTTTATTGTGTTTTTTGATTGGTTTTGTTTATTTTTAAGACTATTTTTAGTGCTGTTTTAGAGATACAACAAAAATTGAGAAGAAGGTATAGAGATTTTCTCTATTCTGCTGCCTCCACCATTACTTACTTACCAGATTATACATTCTTTTCTTTAGCTTTTTTTGGGTAAAATTGAAATATAAAATCATAATTTATTTAAAGTGTAAAACAGAGTGATTTTATATATGTATACATTGTTAAAGGATTCTCATTGAGTTAATAAACAGTTTCAAGACTTAAAAAATTTATTTGTTTTTTAGTGGTGAGAACACTTAAATTGTACTCCCTTAGCAAATTTCAGTTATAAAATACAGTATTATCAATGAAAGTCACCATGTTATACATTAAATCCTCAGACCTTCTTCATCTTATAACTTAACATTTGTATCCTTCTACTATATTCTTCTTATTTTCTCCCTGGAAACCACAATTCTACTGTTTCTATGAGTTCATATATATTTTTTAAATACTCCACAAATTAGTAATATCATGCAGTATTTGTATTTCTCTGTCTGGCTTGTCACTTCACAAAATGCCTTCCAGTTTTATCCTGTTTTTGCAAATGGTATTATTTCCTTCTTTTTATGGCTAAAAAATATTTCATTATATACAAATCTCACATATTATTTATCCACTCATCTGTCATTGGACACATTATTTTCATACTTTGGCTATTGTGAATGGGTGGAGTACAGACATCTCTTTGAGATAGAGATTTATTTTTTTTTTTTTAAGATGTATACTTAGAAGTGGGATTGCTAGGATCATATGGCAGTTCTATTTTCAATTTCTTGAAGAACATTTATATCATTTTCCATATTAACTGTACCACTTTATATAACCACCAACAATGTATAAGTTCTCTTTTCTCCACATCCCCATCAGTATTCTTTATCTTTTGTCTTTTTAATAATAGACATCTAACAGGTGTGAGGTGATATCTCATTGTAGTTTTGATTTGCATTTCCTTAATTATTAGTGACATTGAACACCTTTTCATTTACCTGTTCATCATTTATATATGTTCTTTGGAAAATGTCTGTGCAAGTCTTTTGCCCAAATAATTGAATTATTTTTGTTTTTGCTATTGAGTTATAAGAGTTCCTTATATATTTTGGATAATAACCTCTTATTGCACTGGTCACTTGCAAATATTTTCTCCTATTTTATAGATGGCTTTTTATTTTGTTAATTACTTCCTTTGCTGTGCAGCATTTATTTTTTAGTTTTATGTAGTCCCACTTGTTTATTTTTGCTATTGGTGTTAAATCCAAAAAAATCATCTCCAAGACTGATATCAGAGAGCTTACTGTCTACGTTTTCTTCTGGGGGTTTTACAGGTTCAGGTTTTACATTTAAGTTTTAAATAAATTTTGAGTTGATTTTTGTGTATGATGTAAGGTAGTGGTCCATTTTCATTTTTCAGTGTAGCTGGTATCTAGGTGATTTTTTGGTTGGGATTGTATTTTCACTCATTGCTCAGGAAACTATTGGGTTATTTTTTTGTTTTGTTTTTCTTGGTAAAAGGATCTAAAGTCTTAGCATTAAGTCATTGCATAAGTAACAGTGAGTTTGAATATAGTCTTTTTTTTTCTTTCTAAATTTAATATTAACAAGCTCAGTATCGGATTTATCCCATTAAGGTGGGTGTAACCTTATGCATGCTCATGTAACCCTATTTCAATTGTGAGTGCTCTTTGGAGAATATTAGTACTTTAGGAAATGTTTCAATTTCTCTAACAATATCAGAAGGATGTGAAGCATTTAATAATTTTGATATGAACTCCATATTTACAGTGAAAACCAAGACATTGGTTTTCTCAATTCTACTCCAGGGATGGCCTCAGGGGCAATTTTGATTAGAGTTTTTCTAACTAGGTCAGGGATTGCTATTACTGATTTGTTTTTTCCAAATTTGTGAAGAAATAGTAGACACATTCCTTTGGGCTTTCTTAACTCAATTATGGAACTTATTTCCCTTTCTTCTAATGTGCTTACAAATCTTCACAAGAAAACATTATAGCCAATTCAAAAATGTTATGCTCATTAAAACCCTATGGGAATATCAAATATCTATGTTTCTTGAGCAAAGGCACTTTGATCTCTTACCACAAAATGAAAAAATATGCTTTTCAAAAAGAGTTTACAAGTGCAATGGCCTTGATATGAGGTCGATCTCAAGTTAGAAGTCACTCAGACTTCTTGTTTTAGTGAAGGCCCATGGTGAACAGTCCAGAGATACCATCAACAACTTACAATTCTTTTGGTTGCCTGACCTCTCTAATTTCCAATGATGGAGTCAATAGTACCCGCTTACCCTCCAAAATAAACTTTATAATCATTATTCTATCTTTACACCTTTTACTTAACACAGTGTTCTCTTCAGGACGGCCACAGAGCCCCCTGGGACTGATATAAACTGTCTTGGTAATATGACTGCCTGTGTGCTGCCACCAACCTTCTTTACCTACTCACTTCTGCTAGGAATACTTTCTCCACTTGAAAATATTGGCCCAGTATCTTTTTCTGGCGTGAAGGCACTCCAACGTACCTGCTGTAATTCTTAATCTAGATCTTTAAAAAAAAAATCAATATGTACTAAATTGAATAGTCATTGACTTCCCTAGACTCCATAGGAGGTGACTAATTTTCTCAGAAAATGATACATTGAAAAAACAAAACAAAAAAAAAAAAACAGGGCAGGAAATTAACCTTTATATAGCTGTAATATTTCTTTTAGGTCTACTAGACCTACAGTAAGTTTCTGCTCACATCACTACAAGATGGCAGGTGATACTCCATGAATTATATGTCTGGTTGACTGCTGCTGCTGCTGCTGAAGACTTTTGCAGAAGATTTGTGATTTCTACTAACTTCATTAGAGAATCAACTTCAAGCTTTTGGGATCAATGCTCACACTCTAATATCACCTTAGAATCAATCTGGACTAAAGACCAAGAAAGGAATACCTGGCTAAAATACCTAGGAAAATACCTGAGCCTTGGACTTCAATTACTATCATGCATAGATTTTTCTGCTTGAGCTCCCATGCTCTGTGACTCTAAGTTGGCTATCTCCATACCTGTGAATAGCACTAAGAGCTATGTTGGGTGAGCTGCTGGGTTTATAGTAAAAAATAAATAATTAACTCAAATTTTTATAGTTGATTTATGTTTATTTTTATATTTTTTAAAATGTGTTTTGTATATATTTTTCAATGATAATTTTTATAATACAAACAAAGCATATATAAATAATTTATGTATAAATATGTGTATATATAGTTGCACTAAAAAATTTTACTGGTTTTATACTACAAAACAATGATAATCAAAACAGCATGGTATTGGCAAAAAATCAGATACACAGAACAATAGAACAGAATTGAAAACCCAAAGCCCAGAAATAAAACCACATGTATATGGACAAATACTTTTTGACAAAGGAGCCCAAAACACACAATGAAGAAAAGAAATGGTCTTCAATAAATGGTGCAGAATGAAATGGAAAACCACATGCAAAAGAATCAAACTAGACTACAGTTTGACCCATGTACAAAAATTAATTCAAAATGGATCAAAGGCCTACATATAAATTATATAGAAGAAACAATAAATTATATAGAAGAAAATATAAGTACTAAACTTATGAACGTTGGTCATAGAGAACATTTTATGAATTTGACCTCATAGGCAAAGGAAGTGAAGGCAAAAATAAATGAGTGGGACTATATCAAACTATAAAGCTTCCTTACAGCAAAAGAAACTACTAACAAAACAAAAAGGCAACCAAACAAATAAGAGAAAATATTTGCAAACAGCAGCTCCGACAAGGGGTTAATATCCGAAATATATAAAGAATTTATACAACTTAACAACAAACAATCCAATTAAAAAATGGGTAGAAGACCTGAACAGACTTCTCCCAACAAGACATACAAATGGCCAACAAATATATGATAAGATGCTCAACTTCACTAGCTATTAAGGAAATGCAAATAAAAACTACAATCCAATAGCACCTCACACCTGTTAGAATAGTATTATCGACAAGACAAGTGATAACAAATGTTGGAGAGGTTATGGAGAAAAGGGAACCCTCATTCACCGCTGGTGTGAATGTAAACTGATATAGCCATGATGAAAAACAGTATGAAGTTTCCTCAAAATATTAACAATAAAGTTACCATACGATCTAGCAATCCCTCTTCTGGGTATCTACCCCCAAAAAGTTAAAACATTTATTTGCAAAGATATACACATTCTTGTGCTCATTTCAGCATTATTCATGGTGGTCAAGACATGGAAACAATCAAAATGTCCTTCTATAGATTATTCGATAAAGAAGATGTGGTATATATAAAATGGAATATTACTCAGCCATAAGAAAAGATGAAATTCTGCCCTTTGTGACAAATGGATGGACCTTGAGAATATCATGCTAAGCAAATTAATTCAGTCAGAAAGCATTAAGAACCATATGATTTCATTCATATGTGGTATATAAAGCTTAAAGTAACAAATGAACAAATAAGAAAACAACCAAAACTCATAAACACAGACAACAGTATGGTGGTTACCAGAGGGGAGGTGGGTGGAGGGGAAGTACAGGGTAAAGGGGACCAAATATGTCGTGACGGAAGGTGATTTGACTAGGTGGTGGACACACAATACAATATACAGATCATGTATCATAAAAATGGCCACAGCATGGATAGACTTGGAGAGTATAATGCTAAGTGAAATAAGCCAGTCAGAGAAAGACAAATACCATATAATTTCACTTAGATTGGGAATTTAATGAACAAAATAAACTAACAAACAAAGTAGAAATGGACTCATAGATAAAGAGAATAGACTGATAACTGTCAGAGTGGAGGGGATTGAGGGTTAGATGAAAAAGATGAAATGATTAAGCAAAAAAAAAAAAAGAAAGAAAGAAAGAAAGAAAACCCTCATAGACAAGGGTATGGTGATTACCAGAGGGAAGGAGGTAGAAAAGGGTAAAAGAGAAATAAATAAATGGTCATGGAAAGAGACTTGATTTGGTGCGGTGAACACAAAATGCAATATACAGATGATGTATTTTTGAATTGTTACTATGCAGCTACCACATGACCCAGCATTACTCTCCTGAAGATTTATTGCAGAGAAATAAAAGCTTCCTTCACCCAAAACCTATACATGAATGCTTATAGCAACTTTATCCTTAATAACCAAAGACTGGAAACAGGATGTTCTTTAACATGTGAAAGGTCAAATAAACTTATGATACATCCAAATAATGGAATACAATATAGAAATAAATAGAAAAAAATAATTAAAACACACAAAAACCTGTCTGAATCTCTGGTGATTATGCTGAGTGAAAAACAAATTCCAAAGTTCCTTTTATATAATAATATAATATTCTTGAAATGATAAATTTATAGAAATAGATAACACGTTAGTTGTTGCTAGAAGTTAAGAAGTCAATGAGAAAAAGGAAGATATGGCTATAAAGGGCAAGATGAGAAACCTAGGTGGTGATGAAGTGTTCTGTACCTTGACTGTATTAATGTCAATATCCTACTAGTGATATTGTCCTATAGTTTTGCAAGTTGTCACCCTTAGGGGAATTTGCATAAAGGGTACATGAGATTTTTCTACATCATCTCTTACAACTTCATGTGAAGCAACAATTATACCAAATAAAATATTTGATTTAAAAAGAAATATGTATGCCTTCATTTATATTTTGGGTGATCCTCCAAAAATTGAATTAAATATTTTCCTTCATAAATCTTTCACTACAGTAATGACAAAAGAAGAGAAAAGAAAGGAACATATAGCCACTAAGATCTTTGTAAATTCAAAACTCTTAAAGGTATTTTTCATTACATATCGTGTTCATAGTTCAATAAACAAAACATTTTTTATATTTCATAATTAAAATATTTCAGTTGCATTTTTCACATATTTGAGCAAGCTTTCATGTGTAAATTGAATTTCTTCAAAATATGAACACATTTCAAGGTGACATTAAAAATCATTATAATCAACTCTCCAGATTGATCTGTGTTCTACAATGTTTCGCCTCCAAACATTAAAATTTTGAAATGCCCTCTTGTTAATAGTTTGACTGAACAAGTTTATTATTCAAATAGAACAGCCTAAGGCATGGTATAATTGTTAGTTCTCTAGATGACTTAATCTCTACTCTTGTTTCAAGGCAAACACTTTAAAACGATGCAACTTAAATATATCACAATATGTCCCTCCAGAACAACAAATCAAGCATATGCCCTTCATTTTGACTTAGTCTCAATAGAAGAAAAGAGTTTTAAAGATGCTTTCTCTTACTTTAGTTGAAACTGCTATAAATGTTCTTACAAATGTGTTATAAAAATAAGATGTTTCTCCAAGAGAGTCTTAAATTTAAACTTAACTTCCACTTCTGAAAGGATAAAGTAGACATACATTTTCCCTCTACCTTCTGTTAAGTACAACTAAAAATGTTGACATTATAAGGCGATTTGAGAAGACTCTTAAAGGGAGAGAAGAGGACAGAGAAGCTAGGAAACAAGGGATTCAAGGAACAACACATTTTGAGTTACTGGTTTTTTGTTGTTGTTGTGTGTTTGTTTTTGATGTGTCTCATATACCAAAGATGTGGAGCTTAAGAAGCTGGAAATATAGCCCGGCCGGTGCGGCTCATTGGTTGAGTGTCGACCAAGAGGTTGCTGGTTCGATTCCTGGTCAGGCACATGCCCAAGTTGTGGGCCCGATCCCCAGTGGGGGGCATGCAGGAGGAAGCCAATCAATGTTCTCTCTCATTGATGTTTCTATCTCTCTCTTTCCTTTCCTCTTCCTCTAAAATCAATAAAGAAAAAATATTTTTTAAAAAAAGAAGCTGGAAATAAGAAAACATCAATAAACAGTCAAAATGAGCCTAACCAAAGCTCACTTTCTCTGAAAAAAAAAAAAAAAAAAGAAAGAAAAAAGAAAGAAAACCAGGAAAGGAGCAACTTAGAAAGATATTTTTAAATGAAAACAGCTCTAGTCAAGGAAAACACTTCAGAAAAAAACATGACCCTAGCCTCACCCACACCAGCAAAAGCAAAAGTGGTAGACTGGACTTCCAATTGCTAAGATCTGGAAACAGCCCAAGTGCCTATCAATAGATGAATGGATAAAAAGCTGTGGTACATATACACAATGGAATACTATGCCACTGTAACAAAGAAAGATCTCTTATCCTTTGAGATGACATGGAGGGTTCTGGAGAAGTATAATGTTAAGCAAAATAAGCCAATCAGAGAAAGACAAATATCGCATGATCTCACATATTTCTAGGATATAATGAACAATACAAGCTGATGAACAAAATAGACCGATTCATGGAAGTGGGGTACACAGATTGACAAATCTCAGAGGAGAGGGACGTAGGGTAGGGAAGAGATAAACCACAGAACTTATATGCATTTATGTGTAACCAATGGACATAGACAACAACACTGAGGGAGTGGGATCAGGACAAGGGTATCAATGGGGGGAAAAGGAGAAACATCTGTCACAAAAATAAATTAATAAAAATTGCAAATATAAATAAATAAATAAATAAATAAAAAATAGCCTGTGTTCATGGATTGTAAGAACAGATACTGTTAAAATGTCTACACTAACCAAAGTGATCTATATATTTAATGCAACTCTATCAAAATCACAATGGAATTTTTTACAGAAATGAAAAAAAATCTTAAAATTTATATAGAAAGAAACACTAAGGACCATAACTAAAATAATCTTGAGAAAAAACAATGCTGAAGGTCTCACACTTCCTGTTTACAAAACATATTACAAAGCTATCATAATTAAAACAGTATGGTACTGACATTAAAAAGCAAAATATATACACCAATGGAACAGACTAAAGAGCCCAGATATTGTGAACACATATGTGGTCAGCTCATCTTCTACAAGGGTGCCAAAAATACACAATGGAGAAAAGACAGTCTTTTCAATAAATGATGTTGGGTAAAGTGTACATACACAAACAAAATAATGAAATTGGATCCTTATCTTACACTATACACACATAAAACACAAGTCAAATAGTTAAAAACATAAATGTAAGATTGAGAACTGTAAACTCCGGAAGAAAATATAGAGGAAAAGCTTTATGAAATTTGTATAAGAAATAATTTTTTGGATATGACATAAAAACAAAGGAATCAAAGCAAAACAGTCAAGTGGGACTACGTCAAACTAAAATCTATTCATAGCAAAGGAAACAATCCACAGAATGAAAAGGTAACCTATGGGAAAGGGAAAAAAAATATTTACCAACTAAATATCAGAGAAGGGGTTAATATAAAAAAGATATATAAGCAACTCCTACAACTCAGTAGCAAAAAAACTGATTAAAAATGGACAAAGACCTGGCCGGTTTGGCTCAGCGGTTAGAGCGTCAGCCTGCGGTCCAGAGAGACCTGGATTAGGTCCCCTCTAGGGGCATGTACCTCGGCTGCAGTTTGTCCCCAGCCCTGGTTGGGTCTTGCGGGAGGCAGTCACTCGATGTGTCCCTTTCACATCGATGTTTCTCTCTCTCTCTTCCTCTCTCTCCCTTCCACTCTATCTGAACAAAAAATGGAAAAGTGTCCTCGGGTGAGAATAAAAAAAAAAAAAAAAAAAATTAAAAAAAAAAATGGGCAAAGAGCCTGGCCAGCGTGGCTCAGTGGATTGAGCATTGTCCCATGGACTGAGGTCCTAGCTCGATTCCCAGTCAGGGCACATGCCAGTGTTGCAGGCTTGATCCCCAGTAGGGGGCGTGCAGGAGGCAGCTGAATGATATTTCTCACATCAATGTTTCTATCCCTTTAAAAAATCAATGAAATCATATTTTTTAAAAATGAACAAGAATTTAAGTAGACATTTCTCCAGAAAAGACATTCAAATGGCCAACAGCTATATGAAAAAGTGATGAATATAACAAATTACCAGAAAAATGCAAATCAAAACCACAAGGAGGTATATCACCTCATACCTGTTAAGATGGCCATTGTTATGGTCTAAATATCTGTGCCCCCCAAAAAACTCATAGTTGAAGAACTAATCTGCAATGCAATAGTATTTAGAGGTGAGGCCTTTTGGAGGTAATTTGGTATAGATGAAGTCATGAGGGTAAAGACCCTATGATGGGATTTTTGTCCCCATAAGAAGAGACTAGAAAGCTTGTTCTCCTTTTCTGTTCCACATAGGAAGATACAGCAAGAAAATTTCCCTCTGAATAACAGGTACACTGTTCAATATTGTACTATAACTGTACAGTAGCATATAGTATCAATAATATACTATACAATTAAAAAATATTAAGAGGGTAGTTCTTTATTTATTTTAACCACAATAAGAAAAAATGACATAAGGAAACATTTCACAAAAGATGATATACAGAATGCAAATAGACATGGGAAAATGTGTCCAACATAATTAGCTATTAAGAAAATGCAAATTAAAACCTCAATTAAATATCATTACACTTTTATAAAAGTAGGTAAAACAAAAAATGGTAGCACTATATGCTAGCAATGATGTGAAGAAAGTATATGACTGATATACTATTGCTGCTGGAAATGTGAAGGACATAGCTATTCTGCAAAGATTTGGCATGCAACTACCATATGATCCAAGAATTGCAGTCCTGGAAATTTATCCCAGAGAAATGAAGACTTGGGTTTATCCAAAAGGTTGTGTACAAATGGTATAGCAATTTAAATTTCAGTAGCCAAAACATTAAAACAATCTCTTAGTGGGCAAATTGTTAAATAAACTGTGGTACATACAGACCTTGAACTACTACTCGGCACAGGTGGGAGGGAAGTAGATGTGGCTATAAAAGGGAACATGAGGAATCCTTGGGTGATGGAAATGTTCTGTATCCTAAATGTATCACGGTCAGTACCCCGATTGTGATATTGTAGTAAAGTTTTGCAAGATGTTAGCATTGTGGAAAACTGTAAATAGTAATTAGACCTCTATGTATTGTTGCTTAAAATTACATGTGAATCTACAGTTATTTCAAAATAAGAAATTAAAAAAAATAACTCTAGTTTAGTATATAAAATCACGTGTTAAAGATGCAGTTATGTAATTGTAACCATCCTTCAATTTTGTTCATATAAGTAAATGAAAACATTTATATGATCACATACATAAGGATACTTAAGAAAGTGATTGCTAACAGTTATACTAAAGTGAAATAATAATCATGAACACATCTGATAGATGACTGGATAAAGATGAGGTACATATATGTATATACAATGGAATACTTACTACTCAGCCATAAGAAAAGATAAAATGCCACCATTTGCAACAACGTGGATGGACCTTGAGAATATCATGCTAAGCGAAATAAATCAGTCAGAAAAAGTTAAGAAGCGTATGATTTCACTCATATGTGGGATGTAAAACTGAAACTCATAGACACAGGTAACATTATGGTGGTTACCAGAGGAAAGGAAGGTGGAGGAATATTAAAGGTAAAGGGGGTCAAATATATGGTGACAGAAAATGGTTTGACTTTGGGTGGTGGGCACACAATGCAATATGTAGATCATGTAGCACAGAAGTGTACACTTGATAACTATATAATATTAATAATCAATATCACCCCAAAAATGTTAATTAAAGATTAATGTCATAATATTAAAATAATTGATAAGCATTATTCTTAAAACTGTTTATGTGTTAAGAGAAAACAAATATTTGTAGTTAAATAAGAAATATCTAGTCAATGAATGTTATACCATTATAATTGAAATATAATATTTATATCAACAACCCCTTTGGGGAAAAAATTCTTAGAATTAAAATGACATGATTAGCACATTGAATAATTCTGAAAAATAACATATTTAAATAAATATAGAAACTGAGAAACAGAAATAAATGGAAATGTTGCTAATTCTAAACACATCTTGGACTCTGTCAATGAAACTGAAAATTTATAATATGATTTAATTTAGTATCAAATTTTTAACTGCAAGAGTTTTCTACTCTAATAATATATTACTGCAATGTGCTGGACCACTGAGGAACATACTATTATAATGAATTCAAACCAGATTCATCTGAGTCATAAAAATATAATGATAATATAATGGTAATGATGATAAAGTGACTTGTACTAGGTAACTATAGTGAGTAAATTTATTAGAAAATGTAGGTGTTCAGCCTATTCACTAAATTATGCTGCCTTTCCAATTTTAAACACTCAATAATAATGCATATTCATTAAATATGTAACAGCAAAAATTAAAAACCAATACATCCTGGCTGCCTAAAGGGGAATGAATGGTTTCCACTTCTGGTCATTTTCCTTTCTCACCTATGGTATTACCTAAGATATTAATCTCCTTTATTATTTCTGAAAATTGTTGGCTTTAAGTGACTGCCTATTGCCAGCTATATCTTGTGCTATGCTTAGAGGAACGGAAGAAATTCTATTCAATGGCCGTATTAAATTACAAGGCCATTGTGTAAGTTGGTTAGGGCTTCCATAACAAAGGATTGTAGATTGGTGGCTTACACAAATATTTATTTTCTCACATTTCTGTGGTCTAGAAGTTCAATATCAACATGTCTTCAGGGTTGGTTCCTTCTGAAAGTCATAAGTGAAAGATCTATTTCAGGCCTCCCTCCCCAGCTTGTAGACAGCTGCCTTCTCTCTACAAATTCAGATGATCTTTCCTCTGTCCATGTCTGTGTCCAAGGTTTCTCTTCTTATAACACCAGTCATATTGGTTTAGAGACCACTCTAATAACCTCATTTTAATTAATTTCTTGTATAAAGATCCTTTCTCCATATATGATCACATTCAGAGGTATTTCAGGTAAGGAATCCAACATACAAATGTAGCCCATAACACACACAATGTCTAAAATTTTGTTTCAGTAAAGGAATGAGAGTGACAAGAAGAAGTTGAATGTAAGAATTTATAACTTTCTTTGAAAATACTATCAAATATTATATTTAAATGACCACCGTAAAAAGGCAATGTTAAAGATGAATTTAATTTTTCTAGTTACTACATATCTTATAGAACTTCAAAGGAACATCAGCAAAATATTTAAGGGCTATTCTATAGTATGATAAAAATTAATAATTGAATTATATGATTTGACTAAGAATGTCTAGGTAAAAATGAACAATATTTTGAACAATTAATTCTTGCTCTTAAAAAGTATTTAAGAGTTGTATTGGGATCTGTGTAAATAATTTCAAAAGAAAACAAATATCCATGAATGTTTTCTGATATATCACAACTTGGGAGAAGAAATTATCATGGAAGCATTTCACTCATATGTTTCCATTATTGAGGATTATTTTTAGAATTCTCAGCATCAGTAGGGTATTAATCATACCTATATAAATTATTAATTATATCAAGTTTGAAAATGTTTGAAATAACATTTTACTATCTCTTTATCATTTGCTAGTATCATAAAAGAAGGACATGACACCCTTTCATATTGTAGGAACACTCAATTTTCTTCTGAAAACTAACATTGAAATAGTTAACATTGGTTAATTTGAAGGAGTGCTTAAACTGAGGGATTGGATATGAAGAGAAAGAATATGGGTAAGCCCAGGCACATGTAACTCAGTGGTTAGAGTATTGACCTATGCACCAAAGGGTCCCAGGTTCCATTTCTGGTCAAGGGCACATACCTGGGTTTCAGGTTCAATCCCTGGTCCTGGTTGGGGCCCCAGTGGAAGACAACCAATCAATGTGTCTCTCTCACATCGATGTTTTTCTCTCTCTCTCTCTCTACCCCTCCCTACCTCCTTCCATCTAAAAATCAATGCAAAAAAATATCCTCGGGCAAGGATTAACAAAAAAAATAATAATAATAAGAGAGAGAGAGAGAGAATATGCCTAAGATATCAGGTGACTTGGCTGATCTTGCCAGGGAGGTAGATATCCCTTTTTGCTTTAACCCAGGAGCTTGTTTTGGAGCATATTTGTTAGATGATTAAAATAACTCAAAGGTAAAAAAGAAGAAAAAAATTATATTTAAGACACAGATATGCATACATGTGCACAATGCTCAGTATCCTTAAACTTTGAATGTCTGTTTTAGTGTTAAATACATGGTACTGTAGAATATGTGTACTTTACATCCAAAATACTTGAAAGGTCA
The DNA here is from genome assembly GCA_030848825.1 of Tadarida brasiliensis. Taxonomy (NCBI): domain Eukaryota; kingdom Metazoa; phylum Chordata; class Mammalia; order Chiroptera; family Molossidae; genus Tadarida; species Tadarida brasiliensis. The sequence goes on from CM061266.1 coordinate 78,792,675, forward strand.
CAGAATCAATCAGCTGTGTTTTACTTGTCATGCCTGCTGGGCTTAGCCAATATAATATAATGAATACTGCACTGTATTTTAGCTTTGTCTCAGCCTGATTGATTCTCTATAAACCCATTATAAAGGTCAGTATATTATAGGTCAAAGGCTGCTGTGAAATTTTTTTTAAAAATTGAAAATAACACATACAACCTGTAGAGATACAGATTTAATCAACCCTATAGGTAACACAATGCGGTAGCAGTAGTTCCCAAGAGCCTTGTAAAATGTTTATGTGGCATAGAAATCTATAATATGAAAAAAACTTTTTCCTCTATCAATTTTTTTTTTTGTAGCTGAGGACTGAAACCATTATTTATAAGTTTCAGTATTTGGGACAGGAAAATATAGTGAACTGAAGAGTGAAAAGAGGAAATTCTGATATAATGTGCCAATCATGACCAGCTTCCAGTATCATAATACTGTAGTAAAATCTGAAAAGCAAAAAGCACTTGTTATATACAATATAAAAGAACAAGAATTAGTCTCTGCTTATTGTTACTATTTATAAAGACATAAAATAAGGACTAAGTGCCTCATATGATATTAAATATTTTTTTCTAAAGTAGAAGAAATGCATGAATACAATGTGTGTGGACTATTTATAAAATTATACCTTAAATTGTACTGTGGTACAATCTTCTAGGCAGGAAAACCGACTGAATTGACACTGGGAAACTTATAGCCTGGTTTGGAAATTCGTCCATTTCACTAGGAGATAAAGAGCTGTGTTTGCTGCTGCAGAGCGTGCTGGGCTGTTTTATCCACCTAACATGGGGTACACTGCAAAATAAAATTGGATTCTGAAATATATGTAGCCCCAAGTGTTTGGAATAAAAGATTATCTACCTGTTTTCCACAGAAGGATGAGGACAGTAAGACTGGTAAAGTTTGAGCTGCTGAAGATCATATAATTCACCTCAGCAATGTCATCCCCATGGATCCATTGTGAGAAAATTAGGTCCAAGAGTTTCAGTAATTTGTCAAATGTCCCACAACTAAAAATTGTCTTTACTGACAATAGAATTTCTCTGACACAGTCAGCTCACACTCTTAATAGTATGCCATATTGCCTCCCAATGATTTTGGTTTTATTGTTTGTTTCCTTGTTTTGATTATTTTTATTGATAATTAGGTAGCCCTGGTGCAATTGTTATACAATGTCATCTCTGATATGGTTAAAATGAATTTTTATCATTTCGCTGATACTACAGTAAATCTATTAATTAATTGACTACATTGGGTTCTATACATCAGTATGTGCATCTTTTTAAAAAAATGTCTTCTACCTTACTATGGTCTATAGCATATTTTCTATTATGCACATATACATCTTTAGATACTCCCCCTTGAAACTATTTCAGCTTTATGTATCTTTGTGATCAAATGTTATCTCATCAGACAGGGCTCCCATCAGACAGGGCTCTACCTGAAAGGGCCTTCCTTTCATCATCACTGTCTCTCCGTTTCTTTATTCTTTTCCATAATAGTAATTTCCTAATTTTATTGCAATATTGGTTGATTGGTTATCAGTTTCCTCCTATTAGAATGAAAGTTCCATAAAGGACTTACCTCTATATGTCCACATATCATATTTAAAAATACATTTTAAAATACGTGTACTTAAAAATAATGTTGATCATTTCCCACCCAATATTTTATCCCCATGAAGAGCTTAAAGCACTTGAGTGACTTCTTATTTCTGAGTCCTTAAGATGTTCCAGATGGCTCTGCACAGATTGATTCCTGCCTACTTCTTCAACCCACTTGTTTTCATTCTTTATTTTTATTTACTTATTTGTTTCAAACTCAGTAATCTTTCTTTAGTTCCTATAATAATGCTCCTCATCTTCCTCCACATAAATCTTCTGTCAGAGTGAATCTCCTGCTCTGGAAAGATCTGGTTTTTCCTTGTAACACACATAGGTCTCTTTCTTAGATCCCTATCTTTGCTTTAGATCTAAAAATTCATATCAGTCTCTATAAGGTATATTTCTGTGACACCATACAATTTCAAGGCTTTCTAAATATGTTTTCAGAGCATTAAAAGTCTCCTTTGTGAACATAGCTGTAGTTTCACGTGGGTGTGCATACACACACATAAGGTTATTTGATAAATGCCTGTATTATTTGTTTTTTAAATATGTTTTTATTAATATTTTAGAAAGAGAGGAAGGGAGAGAAGGAGAAACATAGATGTGAGAGAGAAACATTGATCGGCTGCCTTCTGCGTGCTCCCCACCCCCCACTGGGGATCTAACCCACAACCCAGGCATGTGCCCTGACCTGGAATTGAACTTGGACCTCTCAGTCCATGGGACCATGCTCAATGCCCTGAGCCACATCGGACAGGTTGTATTATTCTTTATAATCTGTAAATTTCACAAGTGTAGGTGCTTGGTTTTTCCTTATCTGTTACTATGGACTGAATGTATGCATCCCCTTATCCCATTTCATATGTTGAAGCCCTAATTTCCAATGGGATGGTATTGGAGGTAAAAGCTTTAAAATGTAACTTCATTTTGATGAGATCATAGGGATGGAGGCCTCATCATTGTATTAGTGCCCTTATAAGGGGATGAAGAGGCATGAGATGTATCTACCATGTGAGGAAAGAGCAAGAAGGTGGCCATATATAAGCCAGGAAAAAGGCCCTCACAAGAACCATGCATGCTGACAACCAGTCTCTGGAACTGTGAGCAATGCACATTTGTGTTTAAGCCCCTCTTTCTGTGGTACTTTTGTTATAGCAGCTCGAACTGACTAAGACACCTTTGTATCACACAATTCCTAGCATCTAATAGGAACACAAATAATATTTGTAAAGTGAAGAAATGACTGGCTGAATGAATGAATAATAACCTGAACCTTAAGACATCTATGCTAGTGCAAAGGAAGAAACTGTCATACTAATATAAGGCTCTAACTTCTCTTTTATGTGAAAAGAAGAAAAGAATGTGACTAGAAAGGTGAATTTACAACATGGTTTAGCATTCTTTTCATGTATCTTTTCTTTCGTTTGCTATATATTTTTCAATCCATTCAATCTTTTCATCAGGCTATATATATATTTTATTAAAACATCATATTTCCCTAATGGTGGAAGAGATTTTGTGAATCTTTGTGGGGCTAACTCTTGCTATTAATGATGAATATCTAAATAAATAGCTTAAAAAGAAATCATAAAGAAACAGAAAAATATCTTGGGACAGAGAAGCATAATCAGTACAAATTCTAGTTGATACAATTAGTGTCTTAGTGTATCTAATTATAGGATGTGTTCCAATAAAATGCAAAGGGAGAAACCTAATTAGCTTTTCTCTTCAATGGACGGAGCAGAGACATAACTCGCAAATGACAAAAAAAGAAAGAAAGAAAGAAAAGAAAAAAAAGCAATTTAACACTAATATCTCAAAAGGTAGAAAGCATCTATGGTTCTCCTTCATACATACACTTGATAAATGCATATGTGCATTTGTGTGTATAAAATTAAAGTGTATAAGTAATTTTATTTATTGAAATGCTAAGTTATGGCAATATTCATTTATATATTGTATTTCATAGATTTGGAAAGATTTAGAAATACACAACATTCCATAAAAAGAGATCACCAAAATTATTTGTCAGTCACTCTCATAAATTTAAGTTTCTTTTTTTTTTTTTTTTACAAATAGGCTATTGAATTATTTAGTTATTTTAATCCAGTAGCAGTTAAATAATTATTATTTGTAGGGTTGTATGTTTTTAGTCAACAATATTGAGTCACGGAAATATAATATACTGCAAAATGAATCAAAGTCCTCTCAATCTATTGATCTTTAATATAACCTGTAGTAAATAAGGAAAAATACAATAAAATCAACAAAATTATATGATTGATTAATTATTTTAAAACATAAATGTGAGACTCCTATTTTCTCTCATTTTTATAATTCACATTCAAGTTATTTATTTTAGCATACTCAAATTTAGCAGTACATGGAATGAACTATAGACATAAATAAATCAACAACATACATATTTGCAGATATATAATGATTTGAGTCAAAATAACTGCAACCTTAATTTCTATAAAATGTGTCTAAGCATAGATAAGCTAAACATATATTTGCTAGTAATAACATTAAAAGCATTTTAAAAGAATAATCTACTTAAACTCTACAATGTCTTTCTGGGGAAGACAAATTAGATTTAAAGGTAATGATTGAAACAAAAAAAATACACAGATAATTTTTAAGGTGCACAAGATTCCATTAATGCTGACCAAGCATCCAGATTTTACAAAATTCTTAATTTAGTTTTAATTTTATATGTTCTTGTTAGATAACATGTCTATAGGGTAAGTCTAATATGAATTCGAGGAAAGAAGGGAATGCAAAATGTAAAGCATACCTGAATTATAATTCTGACCTCTAGCCCTTACCAACTGTGTCATCTTAAGCAGTTAATTATAAAGTGATAAAAATAGTAATACTAATAGTATCTATTTTAGATAATTGCAAGCATTAAATGAGATATTCCATGTAAATACACATAATGCAATAATACGAGGAACTAATGTTAGCTCACATTGATATACATTTTTAAATAAAATGGTGTAATTAAATAATTGACTTTAATTCAATTGACTATATCAGATATTCTATTACTTTACACTAAATTGTTTAGTTTGAACTTTTTTTCATTGTACCCACAGTTCCTGATACAACCCTAGTGTGGTTTTCTGTTGGACAGGCAGGAGGTTTCTGCTGTACACAGTTTACTCCGTATGGCTGAGCATGGTCATATGAAGTGAGCTTTTGATAAACTGCTTATAGAGCAGAAACTATTAGCACATACACCTGTGTACCTCATACCTTCCCAGGTGTACATTTGTGATCAAGTTTATGTGCTTGGGAAATGACTTTAAATTCATCTCACACAGGTTGTTGTAATGGGAGCAGACAATTATGTGGACACATGAAATTTCTTTATAGAGTAATTTTAGAGACTTTCACGAATTTCACCAGAGTCCCTCACTTCCTATCTGCTGGTGCCTGACATTATTTTTAGCAGTAAGAAAGAATTCTATAACTAGATAAATACTACAATACTACAGGTATATATCCTTAGTATAAAATGATTTGGATTATTGTATTTTGGTCTGGTGCCTTATTACTCCAGCACATCGGTCTCTCCTAAATGATTATCATCCGTTTCCTCTGAGTGTTTGCAGGAAATTCAGACTTTCAGGCCCTGCTTCATACTTATGGATTTAGAATCTGTATTATAACAAGCATCTGGGTTGATCTCTGTGTATGAAACATGGAAAGCAAGGATCTTCAAGGTAAATGACAAATAGCAAGACTTCTGCTTAAAACCCAAGTTAATGAGGATGAGAAATAAGAGGTCAGAAATACTTTGGAGCTATGAAGAAGAAGAAGGAGGGGCACCACAAAGAAAGTAAATGGAAGAAAAGCTCCAAAGAATGCTGGATTGATACGATTTATAATATACTTGTATCTCATTTTTCTTCCCCTCAGGAAATACAAATGCCATCTTCTCAGAAAATTAGACCACAGTCTACGATTTAAAGTTAATCATTCCTTCTCCTTCACTTCCTAAATCTCACCACAAAGGACTGCTAACTATATAGCTAATTTTTACACTTCTCTTTATCTCCACTTAACACTGAATTCACATTGGTTGAGGCAGATCTGACGTGAAGGTCGTTATTTATCTTCCATTTCATTCAGATTCAAAAGGTCCTGATTACCTAGAAGATTATGCTGCACAAATGATCACCTTCAGTATTCCTCTACAAATAAAATATGAAAGGAAATGTGGGGCAAAATCTAGTTAATAAAAAAAAATTTGTGAGATTATCTAATAGAAGAAAAAATTTTTTAAAAAATCATGTTTTTTATGCCAAACCATTAGTGGGGTTGGAGCAAAGACAGAAAATAATTCATTGAAGGCATTTAGTTGAACATACTCACTAATTGATATGATAATTGAGCTGTTTTAGAAAATGACCATATTTTTAATAGATATGTACTAAATGAATACATACAACTGCTCGTGGGGGAGAGTTGTAGCTCTCAGAACATCCGAGGCTCAGAGAATCACATGCTTATTTTCTGAAAATTTTCTGATGACAAAGAGCTTTATGGGTCACATGTTAAATGTCTGGAGACTGAAGTCATCACAAGTTACCTTATTATAAAGGACTCTACCACACATACTTATCTTTTTTGAAAATAATTTTATTGTGGTAATCATTTTGCAATATATACTATGTGTATCAAGTCATCATATTTTACACCTTAAATTTACACAATGTTATATGTCAATTATAACTCAAAAAAGCTGGGAAAAATAAGTAAATAAATTCACACTATAAAAACATCTTTTCTTTCAATGTGGATCATTTCTTTGGTAAGACTGGATGGAAAGGAGGCACCCTTTAGCAGTGTAGGTGAGGCCTGATGAGGACCTAAGCTAAATACTAGGAAACAGGAATGTAGGGAAAAGAAAGGAGACTTAGGAAATAGAATCGACAAAGTTTGTAATTTTGGATGTGTCATAAGGGATTATTCTTCAATTTATGGCTTCTCTAAATTGGAATTGTTTTTAAAAAAATATTCAAACTGATATTTTAATAAATGATGCCTCGCTGAGGTTGGTAGTATAAGATAAATAAAAGTGGCAGAATATCTTTAGATGTTGCTGTTTTGCACAAAAATAAATTTACATTTTAGAAGATTAGAAGAATTTATTTAAGTTCAAACGCTGGAATGATTTTAAATTTAGTTGAATGTATGGGTCATTTTCATGTTGATAGAGATAATTATGAAACAGAATCTGTGACTTATTTATCAAATAAATGTAAGAGAGGTCCTGGCCGATTTGGCTCAGAGTAGAGCATCGGCCCTGAGAGCAAAGGCTCACAGGTTTGATTCTGGTCAAGGCATGTACCTGGGTTGCAGATTCAATCCCCAGCCTCAGGTGGGGCTTATGCAGGAGACAACCAGTTGATGTTCATCTCACATTGATGTTTCTCTCTCTCTCTCTCTCTCCCCCCCACCCCCCCTCCCTCCCTCCCTTCCACTCTATCTAAAAATCAGGGAAAAAATATCCTCGAGTGAGGATTAATAACAACAACAACAAATAATAAAGGTTAAAAGGGAATTTCTAATGCCAGCAGAATGTCATGTTAGATATAAAATATTGTGAACTATACTGAAATAAAATACTTTTTTTGCAGTAAAACATAAGGAAACACAAAGTTGCATACCTGAGTATTACAGTTTATGTTGCCATGTGGTTATGCTTCCAAATAGAAATAAATGCCAATATTTTATCATGATATCAAGGTTGGATCCAAATCATATTTAAGTGGTATACCTCTGAATATATTATGTAATACACAATGATGAAAATTTATATACATTACCACAGTGTATCATGACACTAGGCAAGTAGCTAACCTAGATACTGAATGTAACTCCAAAATCTAGGGGGCTAAAGCAACAAGATTTGTTTTTTGCTTATTCTACATGTCTAATGTTGGCCAGAAAGAAACTTCATATGCTCAGGAACTCAGACATGGAAACAGAAAAGTTTCTGAATGACAAGATAATTTAAGAACTTTTCCAAAATATATTTCCATATATGATCTCATCGATTAACAAATAACTGTGAAAAATACATTACAGTCATTATCTTTATACATTTGTAAATGGCAGAGTTAGTACCATGATGCAGGTTTTCAGTTTTTAAATCCTTTACTCTCTCTTACACAGCAAGAGTATAGAATATAACTTTAGTAATGTCATAAATACTATAGTAGATATCTACTCATAACACTGAATCAAATTACTGATGATCTGAAATGTATTCAGGAATAGCAAATAAAAGCAAGAACCTTTTTACTTTGAATCCACTCATAATTAGACAGCAAGTAAGCCATAAATTCTTTAAAAATTGCCAAAGCATCATCTCCCATATTGTGTTTTAATGTCTGCATTTGTATTGTCTAATTATTGCTACACAGTTAACTACTTTAAAAATTTTGTAGCTTAATACAAGAATGGTCTGTTTTACTCTCCTGATTCTATGTGTTGGGTAGGTGGTTTTCCTACTATTTTGCCAGTCTTCACTTTTTGGTTGCATGTATCAATTTTCCAAGATGATCAGCTGTCCAAGAAGGCTTCACTGTTTTCTGGTAGATAAAGCTGGTTGGAACTGAGCCCTCTCACTTCTTCACATTGCTTTCTTCCTCTACTTAGTAGGCAATATCATCTCTTTATATTGCAATTTAAAAGCAGCCTTCTAAGAGATTAAAGATGGAAAATGCAAAAATCTCCTGAGGACAAGCTCCATAACTCTCCCATTACTTCCACCAAATTATTTTGGTAAAGCACAAGGACAGTCAGGTTCAAGCAATGGGAACAGTTACACTCTGGATGGGAGGAGGTACAGAAAAATATTTGGCCATGTTTAATCTGCTGGAGAGATTTTAATTCTGGTTTTATTAATGTGGAATCAGATAATTTGTTTAAAATAACAGGAATCACAGAATATTTTTTTAAACTATTGATAGGTAAAGCCTCTTCAATAAGCCATATGAATTATAGGACATTGGGACTGGAAAAATAATAGAGTTGAAAGCCTGTGTGTGAGTGGTGTGTGTTTGTATGTGTGCCCGGGTAACAAGGAGAGGGTGGTGGAGTGTTTCCTTGATGTTTTCTTCCATCTCTTCATTCCTATATTTTTAACTGACGTTTATCAATACCATATCTTTTGAAATTGAACTTTCATTCATGATTGCAGGGCTTTTGGGGGTTGCTTGCTTTCAATTAGATCATTTAATAAAGCTACACAGCAGCTGTTTGAGTGTTCTATTGTTTTCTGTGAAATATATCATATTAAGGCCAAATGAGGCATGTAGCTGTAAAATGGTTAGCGTCAGTAAATGACAGGGAGCATTTATGAAAGCTAGGTCATCTGAAATATATTTGTGATCTTTTCACAAAACAGTCCACATTTAATTTTGAGAACAATGGCCACAGGTGGAGAAATTTAAAAAAAGGGAAAGATAAATGCTGATTGAAATTAGTAGGCAAGAATGACAAATTGCTTATGTCCAGTATCCTAGCAAATTATTTAGATTGACAGAAATCTTGAAGAGTTGCTGAACAAGGACCATATGTCTGATAATTTCAGGGTGATGACAGTTGAGAGAAGTGAACATTGCCTTGATTGGGTTATAGAACTTGTGAATATCAGAATCTCTGTCAAAAGCTTGAGAGTCACAGACACATAATCCTCAGCACCAGCCAGAGTCAGAATGCAGCGTTCAGTTGGGCAGCTCATGTGACAACTCCATGACACCCTACACCTTTTTCATGTCTTCTTGTCTTTTAACCAGACGGAATCACCCACTCTACCATCTGATCATGAGGAGTAAATCCTTAATTATCACTTTGAATTGACATGCCTCAATCAGAATGTAATGGTACATTTGGAAAACGGTGAACACTATTTTGTACTTTTTTCAAAGCTTTCAGTGGTACTTATTGTCAAGTAGTTCTAATATAGAAATGTTAATAAATAATGATGTAAAGTGAATAACTTTAAAAGATTATGATATAGGACAAATATAGGGAAGCAAATTAAAAGCACAGACTTTCGCATAAGCTTACTACACATTAATAAAAACAAACTTGAAAAGATAAATCTCAAACTACCTTTATCTCCAGTAAAAATAAAGCTGTAATTAATTACAGATAATTATTTAAATGCGAGATTCTTATGAAAAAACACTATAAATATTTAAGCAGAAATATTTCTATTAATATGACCGTGAGTGTTAGGGCACAGTTCATTTCCTCTTATATATTAAAACAAGAAACTACTACAGCATTAAAAATTGGAGCAAAAATGTTAATAATATTACCATAAATAAAAACATAAGATGAAAATTATGTTTGGAATGAGGTGAATTGAATTAGGTTTTTTGTAGACATATTTAAGTTATCTCTATGGCCTTTAAATGGAAGTCAGTTGGAAATGTGAGATTAGAACTCAGGCTAAAATGTACAAAGTCATAGTTTGTGTGTGTGTGTGTGGAGAGAGAGAGAGAGAGAGAGAGAGAGAGAGAGAGAGAGAGAGAGAGAGAGGCTTAAAGAAGAGACATAAATCCCACACTCACCCATCAATAATAAGGAACCCCTGCCCTTAGGTGTTAACTGAGGCCAAGTGGAAAATGTGGGCATCTACTCCCACAGCAGTAACTAGGTGTCTCTACACCTGTCCCTGCTGCAGCACTCTAATGGAAAACAGAGAAAACAGAGGTTTAGTAATATTCTGAGTCTCAAATCATAATATCCAAAACTCAAACACTTCGAATGAAAAGCATTCCTTATACCAGAACCAGAAGATCACAATTCATGTAACAACATTGAGATGGCTGACAGGTCTCTCAAAAGTTTAAGGCAATCATCATAAGAATCTTTCAACATGAAATCATAAAATGCTTAAAACAAATGAAAAAATAGAAAGTCTCAGAAAATGTATAGAGGATATCGATATTCAAACAGAAAAACAAAATGACTAAAATAAAATATCAGTAGGTAGTTTCAACAACAGAATTGATAGGGCAGAGGAAAATAAATCAGGGAACTTGAAGATAGAAGTAAAAATTACATGATGTGAATAGAGAATCATCAGTGACTTGTGGGGCCATATTAAAAGACCTAATATTTGTGTCTAAGTCCTGGAAGGAGAAGGTAATTTGAGTGAAACTGAACAACTACTGAAAGAAATAATCAATAAAACTTTTAAAATTAGACAAAATATAGAATTATATACATTCAAGAAGCTAAGTGAACTTCAAGAAGAATAATCCTATTATAATCAAACTTCTGAAAACTAAAGAAAAAGAAAATATCTTGAAACCAGCAAGGAAGAAATCATACCTTACCTATAAGAAAAAAATCATTTCAATGACAGTGAATTTCTCATCAGAAAATTTGGAGACCAAAGAAAGTATCATAATATTGTTCAAGGTTTGAAAGAAACGACCTCTCATGTGGAATGTTATATCTAGAAAAAATATTGTCCAGCAATGTGGGGGGAAATCAAGAAATCCTTAGATGAGGAGAAATTAAGAGAATTTAGCACCAACAGGCCTACCCTAAAGATGGCTAAATAAATTTCTTTAAATAAGAAGTACGTGTTACAGAAATAAATTCTGGATCACCAGGAAGAAAGAACAAGGGAAAAGGTAAAAATATAGATAAATACAATATATTTTCATTATCTTGATACAGAGAACAACCTAAATAAATTTCCAAATATTTATGCTGGTTGAAAAAGCCAATTCTAAAAGATTACCTACTGTATGACTCCATAAATATAACATTTTTGAAATTGTAAAATTGTAGAGATGGAGAATAAATGAATGGCTTCTGGGAGTGAAAGATGGGGTAGAGAGGCGTCTATAAAAGAGTAACATCAGGCATTCTTGTTGTGATGAGAATGATCTGTATCATGATGTATCCCTTTCAATGTCTTAGTTTTGATGTTGAACTATATTTTTGCAAGATATTACCATTGGGGAAAGAAGGTAAATTGAACATGGGATCTCTTTATAACTTTGTACAACGGTCTATACATTTACAATTAATCTCAAAGTTAAAAAGCTTAATTAAAATGTTTAATGGTAATAATGATAATATGAGAGAAAATTATTATTTTTTTCTTTATTGACTGTAGAAAGAGAGGAAGGGAGAGGGAGAGAGAGACAGAAACATCGATCAGAGAGAACATCAACTGGCTGCCTCCTGCATGCCCCCACTGGGGATCAGGCACGGCACGGGCATGTGCCCTGACCGGGAATCTAACCACCACCCTCTTGGTGCATGGGTCTACGCTCAACTATTGAGCCACACCGGCCGGGCAAGAGAAAATTCTTAAAAAGTGTCTAGGCTCTCCTATAAGACACTGAGAAGATATTTTCTAGACTATTTTAAAATGGACATCAGTGCAAACATATCTCTGCCATGCTTGTGCTGCCACGTGCAGAGTTAGAAATTTTCATGTTAGTTGGCACGTGTCAGTCAAGTGTGCAGGACTTGGAACCCTACATGCAACATTGGTAGTAAAGCAAAGCAAGGCATAGACAGAAGCAGAGAGAAGCAGGGCTCTTCAATGCCTTTTGGACTAGAAAGTCTAAACTTAGACTACTCATTATATACATTAATAATTTTTTCATTTCATGATCCATAGTGTTTCTTTTAATATTTTTACTGTTGCTGATTATGGAACTTATTAAAGCAATTGTGGACCATGGTGGTGGGTCAAAGGACTTAATTCTTCTAAAATTCAGTTTTATCACCTGAAATAAAGTATTACTCTGAAAATATAAATATATAAATAATATACTAATAATATAACATATATATATATAGATATATGACGTTCTTGAAATGTCATAATTGTAGAAATGGAGAGCAGATCAGCAGTTGCCAGTGGCTATGGGTGGGTATGGAGATGTGTATAAAAGAGCTATATGAGAACTTTATTTTATACATATATTTATGCACACATGTAAATTACTTGCATATGCGTACACACACACAACAAAGTAGTTAGCCTAGGTCTTGATATGTATTAAATGGTTAATATATAATAGTCATTGTTTTCAATACCTAGAATTATTCTCAATAAAAATTTGTTTGAAATGAATAATGGTAATATTAATAAAGGAATACTGGGAGAATAAAAAGTAGTAGTAACATAGTCATGCCTTGAAGAATGAGCATCATTTTCAGAAGCAGAGAAAAGAGTGAAAAATAATTTCAATCCAGATCAATTTACCCTCATCTAGTGCAGTTCCATAAACATTAGCGATATCCAGGGACCGGAACAACGGGACACGGAGCGCGCAGAGCAGAGCTCAGGCAAGACACCACACATCGCTCCACGCCACTAGTATGGAATTTGCTTCATATTGAAAAAGTCTTTCATGACAGCCTCAGCCATACTGATTCAAAAAAGATAGTAAACAAGCTTTTAACTAAAATAACTTATTATCCTAAATTGTCAGCCTTGAAAATCACTAAAAACAGAGAAACAGAAACGAAATGAGATGTGTTAGAGATATGAGCAAATAATATAGTGTGATTCGTTTTTAAAATAAAGAGGTTATTACACAATGACAGAGTGTCTGTGACAGATATATTTAATGTAAGGGAAAATCTTAAAAGCAAAACTAAAAATATACTGAAATATCAAAGAACTACAAACATTTAAACTGGTAGTTCAGTAATGAAAGGTTAAAAGGTCAGCACAATATCAGTGTAAAAATGGCAAGATCATGTGTTTAAAGTTGCAATTCCACCTAACCAGGAAATGTTCATTTTTCAAATAATCATGTTATTGTGTTCCAAATCCTGAATTAGTAAAATAAAAGTATTTTGGTGCAATTCATTATTTATGCATATCATGTAATATTTATTCTATATTATATAATCTATATATTTTATATTTACATAATGTATATCTATGTAATACATGTAACATAATATTTGTCAAAATCTATTGTACTTTTCTGTGTTTTAGTTATTATTTGAGGCTTTTACAATTTATAAAGTCTTCTCATCTCAACCTTTAAGATTCTGTATTCCTATTCCCATTTATAATCAAGGAGAATGCCTGTAAGAGGGGCTAATTATCTTGCCCAAGTTCAGGTAGCTGTTTTTCCCACTATAAAAGATAGTTGAATAAAGAAAAAGCATGTTATATACCTCAAAATGAAATGGGTGTGTACTTATATACTGTAATGCAAATTGACACAAATGTATCCTCACATGCAAACTTTTTTATATTAATATATCATTCATTCATTTACAAAGCCACTTTCTAAATAATTTCCATATGTCACATTTTTCACTAGATCGCATCATATACTCTAGTTCCAAGAGGCTTGCTAAAGTTATTAACCACTCTGGGATCATTTACATATTAAACAGGAGTAGCAATATAATTTATACATCTCTGTGGTGATAAAAAATATAATGTGAGACAATCACCTAACATGGGAGATGCTTAGCAAATACGTTTTTAATTTTTAAACTACTATTATAATAGACAACATACACTATAAATTGATAACTTAGAAAGTACCGAATGACATAAAGAGAAAAAAGAAAGATTTCTTTTCCTTTTCTGTATACTGTTTCAATGAATACATCAGTGTTTAGCTTTTAGTATATTGTAAAACTGCCCTGTACAACACAGTAGCCACTTACATGCACAATAATTCAAATGAAATGGATTTCATTAAAACTTAACTGCTCAGTCACAATAGCCATACGTTACCTGCTCACCAGCCGTATGTGGCATGTGGTTCTCCAGTTGGACAGCTAGAAATAAAACATTTCTATCATTGAAGAGTGCTTTTAACAATACATATAGACAGCAGTATTGTTAAAATCTTGAGGAAAGTATTCAGTCGCCTCCAATAAAAGTTTCATATAGTCAAAATTATTATTGCAAATTTTAGAACAATTAACATCTAGGAAATCATAATTAAAATTTTAGATATTTCATAATAGTTATCCTTCGCTGCTTTGGAAAATGCCAGTTTCCATGCTTAGATTTCCCTATCAAGCAGGTGGTTTGTGTCTAGGTCCATCTGTTTAAATTAAAAATGCATCCTCTTTAAATACTGGGCTCACAAAGGGTAGGGAGAAGCTCACACTCAGAAAGTCACAGAGGAACTAACATGATTGAGAGAAAAGCAATTTTCTTTCTTTCTTCAAATGCTCACTTGGGGAAATGACTCTTTAGCACTATGCAATATTTATAGATTTGTAGTAAATTCTCTCCCTTCTCTTTCCTTTTTGTCTTTCTCGCTCACTCTTTCTCCTAATTAGTTAGAAGTCAGTTCTATTAAGTTAAATGCATTACTGAAGTGACCCCACCCTGATTTTGCTTCTTTGGACAATATATGTATAAACTCTCCAGAAAACAGATTTGGAAATTTGGGATTTTACTCACTTATAGACACATCTCCTTTTTCTTTTAGGTATTTCCACCTTACTTTTAGACCTTGCCCTTCTAAACAAATTATGCAATCTATTCAGAAAGTCCGTTCTTGTTTTCTCTCTTTCTCTCTCCTCTCTTCTTCTCCCCTCCCCTCCCCTCCCCTCCCCAGACTCCTTCCCTCTCCCTTCTTCCCCTTTCCTTTTTTTTTTTTGCCAAAATGCAAATAGCCCTGTAAAAGGCCTCTGCCTGTGGGTAGGGTAGCCTAGTGGTGAGGGGACTAATTGAATCAGGTTTCCCATGAAATGGTCTTCATTAATAATTCTCCCAAAACTTGCCTCCAAATTCTAAGCTTAAAGAATTCCCACTCCTCCACCAGGCAGAAAAGTCCATATTTTTTGTTGTCTTCAGTGAATATTTGGAGTTCAACTCAGGCATATATTTCGTGACAAAAAATTTAGCTTGCTGTATCCCAGAAAAATAATAAAAATACTCTGCTTAACTGATTGGGCTTCCTCTTAACCTTTGTATCCTTATAAATTCTCCTCACATGCACTCTTGTACTGTTTCAGCAAGAAATATAAGAGGGAAAATACGAATATCTATGGACAGTTGCTGGATCTGGAAGCTGAATACGATTTTGAAGTGTTTTATATATATATATATATATATATATATATATATATATATATATATATATAATTATATTATATGAAAATAACACTTGGGCCAGCAACTTTTATCTAGTACTAGATTTTACCCTGAAGTGGTTGATGTTTATTCTCCCATAAGGAGAAAAAAAATGCTAAGAGTTTGATGTTAACCCCGTCCCTGGACAGGAGAGTATAAAGCCCAGTTCTTTACCTTCATTCATGAGGTACAATTTATTCTCCATGGCTCCTCTCAGAATCAGGCTGATGCTTGGACCTAACCTGAAATTATAAGCTTATTCAGCTTCTTCTCCTTTGTTTCCCCCAATCCCCTGTTGGTATCTCCTGAGAATATTTCCGTGATATATTACTTGCATCTGAAACGTTTGCTCAGTGTCTGCTCTATGAGAACTTAGCATAAGGTATCTGATACTGGAAGTGATCCCGGGAAGCAAGCTCTACAATGGTCATTGGATCACTCGCCATAAGATGACAGTGAGGACCTATCTCTGATATTAGGTGCAGTGGTGAAAATCTGGTATACTAAAGAATTATCATTGCTAAGAATTTTACTTATGTTCATTACGATGGGGTACTGATAGAAAAGAATGCAATATATATAGCATTTGAGAGGTGTGGTGAGGAAAGTAATTACAAGAACTCTGGAACTGGGTGTTGGTTGCTGAGTGTTATTTATACATTGCAGAGAAAACAAGTGATGTTCAGGTAGGTCCATTACCAACTTGAGGCAAAATGTAAAAAACAGAGTGCATTCAAGTCATCACATAAAAATATCCAGATGCCTGAGCGCTGCCAGGCAGATCAGGCTGACCATCTGATCTGCTTCGGGCGTCTGATAGAGAACCTGAGACTTGTTGGATGCATGGAGACTCCCTGTGGGGGATGCGTACTGCACTTTGTAGTACAATTTTCAAAACTCAGATGTCCCTGAAGCTTCTGGGAGAGGATTCTGAAGATGGATTTTGGGGGAGGAAAAAATACATACTACTGGATAAGGGACTTTTTTTTTTTTTTTTTTTTAATGTGGAAATATTCTCCCATGTCTCAGGATTTTGTATCCTGGCAAGAACTCACAGCGCCAATTGTGATTTTCTGGTGAATGCCCTGGGAGAGCCAGAAACAAAAACAGAAACAGTAAATAAAACGAGGAAGCCAAAAATGTGTGAAGGAAAATGGTTTTGGGACAGGAGACGGAGACAGCAGGAATATGATGATTCTTGACTCATTCTTAAGTTGATTTGTTCTATCCCTCTTGAAGTCAAAAGGGAGTTTTAAGTATTTAAATATTATATAAAAATAAAGATGCTGTTGTTTCTTTAAAATATAGATTATCATGATTTAGTTATCTATCTTCTGATGGTTCATCATGTCCAAAGGCCTCTTTCCAAATTTGTCATAGAGGAAAAAATAATTAGTATTTGGAACAACTTATTACTAATTTAGGGCATGTCCTGAAGTTGAGATTGCTGTAAGTTTCTTGGGGGAACATATGAGCAGATTTTTCCTTTCCTTTTATTTATCAGCAACACAAACACTAACTTTTCTATTTAAATAAATGTGATTTTTAAAGTAGTACAGGTTGCTATGCACCTTTCCAAAACATTTTAAATTGATGGAATTTTTTCTTACATTGTAAACCACTGTGGGCAGAGAGAGTGTACTATATAATCCTCTTATTATAAATTCTTTCTGAATGATAACCTCAGGATAGGTTATAATATAATATATGGTATAATTTCAATATGCTTAATTATAAAAATAATGAATTTGAAATATATTCTTTATTGTCAAACTGTAAAGTAACCATTTTAGTTGCACTTTAGCACAATAACAAATATCACAATTTTTCCTTGTTCTCATTCCTTTCTTGGAATACTTTTCCTGAGAGAGTGATCATTAAATAACCCTCTGTCGTACGACACAAGAGAAGTAGATAGGAGTTTTGGTATGCGTTTATGATTTTTAAAAATGTAAATAATTAGAATTTCTAATCATGGAAGATATCTACATATGTCTCTTGATTTACTATATGCTGCTTATTTGCATATTAAATTAATTATGCTTTTTTAAAAAACTAGATTAGTACATGTTCCAATCTAGTCTACTGGCCTGAGAGTAATAATTCTAAAAATGTCATTCTTAGTAATTTCTGAGAACTATTTGTAGAACCATCTCAAATGAATTTAAGAATAGTTTTCTTAGGTCCAAGCAGTCAAGGCTTCTTACTCTCCCCAATATTACAATCCTTAAAACTAAAGACTCCATGAAATAGATGTTGACTGGACGTAGGTTTAATTTTCACTGGAACAATGACAAAAAAACCTCAACCTTATCTTGGAGTTGAGAAGTCATGCTCACTAATTTCACACAACATTTAACTAATTTATTAAAATACAGCACGTAACTGACATCTGCGAATAAAAGTGACCTTTGGGGTCTGTAAGACTTACCACCAACATACAGGATCCAAGTAGATGCCAAGGACTCTGGGTCAGAGCCCCCTCAACTTCACAACTACAGTTCTCCCCACAGTGAAGAAATGTATTCTACCCCCAGTTCCAGTCTATCTTAAAAGCAGGCAGTGAAGAGAGAGGGTCAGGTAACATCATACCACTTTTCTTTAGCTAGGCTCTTGCTTTCTGGTGACAATACTTATTAAAAATTTACATATGATAAACCCAGATTTCAAAGACGAAAAAGTCTTTAAATTTCTATGAATGCATCCAATTTTAATTATAAAGTCACATTTGTCGTGTATTCTGAAATATCTTTTATTTCGATTTTTCTCCTAAAGCAGTGGGTACGTATTTGCTTTGTATCTGGTGACTAAAAGAAAACTCACTTCTCAGATTTCTTCCAGGATAAAGAAAAGTGTAGTCTAAAGACTAATTATGTTTTCCAGTGTAGAACACAGAAAGCAGTCACAATGTCCCACTGGCAGAATTCCAACTCTAGAAAACATGAGATCATACCTCCACTGAGCACTTTATTACACTTTTCTTCCTGACTACTCTGCTCTTGACACTTCTGTGTCCTGAATGCTATCAACTATCACCCTTCCCTGCCTGTAAAAATCTGCTAAAGACCATCATCAATGTCATAGAGGCAGTGAATCTCTTTAATCCTTCGTACAAAAAGGGAGTCCTCATTAATCTTAACTTGTACAGTTTTATTGCAAGTTCATACTATAAAGTGCCAAATCACTTGATCTATAAGACCCTGAACAAGCAAGACACTACCTAATTCTCCGGCCTCATCTCAAGGCAGAGATGAGGCTTATATATCCCAACCTCACTGGCCTTCTTTCAGTTCCTTTTAATTCCCCTTGCCAGTGTTCCCTCAAGACCTTTGCTCATGCTATTTTCTTACTGAATTTACTCTGGCAACTCCTTCATTGCTCCGAGACGCCTTTGTGATTTCTCAGAGTAGATAGTCTAGTTATATAGTCTTGTATTTGGCCCTATTTTCATTTATGCTGTAAGTGCAATTGAACATTTTTTGCACCTGTGTTAAACATTATTGCAGTCGGAACAGTTAACCCAGTTTTTAGCTGTCATATCTGTTCAATAAATATTGATGGAATAAAGGAATGAATGAATATGCTATTTTATTGTTATTAAAGCTAAATATATATCTATGGATGTTATGAAGTTGATATTTTTATATCCAAGAGTAGAAATCTTTTCAATAAAATATTTTAACTCTTCAAAATATGTCAGTAGATTTAATCAAGTTTAGAATCAAAACATTCATAAGACTCACTTGAGGATAGCTATGTTGTTGATGATATTGGTTGGAGAAGCCCTGTTATAGTGGTAGGGGAGAAGCTAGATTGCAGTGGATTCAGGAATAAATAAGAAATCAAAGGAAGGGTAAAAGGTATGAGCTCAGAAAGTATCTGAAGTCATGAGATATCATGTATGTGTTTGTGTTTATATATATTGACTATATATATATCTATATATATCTATATCTATATATATATATCTATATATAGATATTTATTTTTGAATGGGAAAGATATGAGTGTTTAATGTTATGAAGATAAATCAGTAGGGCATTTGGAGCCATAGAGGTTAAGGAAAATAATAGGTGCACATCCCCATAAAAGAGAAAACATTTGAAATTCATTTTTTTTGAAATTGTAGTATAAATGACATACATCATATTACTTTCAGGTGTACATCATTATGATTTGATATTTGTATATATTGTGAAATGATCACCATAATAAGTCTAATTAACATCCATCACAATAGTTACAATTTTTTTCTCATTATGAGAACTTTTAAGATTTACAAACTTAGCAATTTTCAAATACGCAATATTATAGTCACCATGCTGTATATTGCATCCCCTTGATTATTTATTTTATAACTGTAAATTGTACCTTCTGATCATCTTCACCTGTTTTGCTAACCTCTCATCCTCCACTCTGGCAACCAATTTGTTCTCTGTATCTATCAGCTCATTTTTCTTTCCCAGATTTCACATATAAGTGAGATTATACAATATTTGTCTTTGTCTGGTTTATTTCACTTAGTATAATGCCCTTAAGGTTCTTTCATGTTGCAGAATAAAATTTCATTCTTTTCATGGCTGAATAATATTCAAATATATATATTTATATATATATATATATTTATATATTTATATATAGTTTAATTATCAGTGAAAACTTAGGTTGTTTCCATGTCTTGGCTACTGTAAATAATTCTGCATAAAAATGGGGGGTTTCATGTATTTTGAAGAATTATCTTTAGTTGGTGGTATTTCTCTTTATTATAAAGGAAAGGATGAGGAAATGTACAAGTAGGATTGCAAGTTTAATGAAAAAAATATTGGGGGATTTCTTGACTGATATGAGATAGGACAGAGGTAGTAAAATAGGACTGGAGGATAGTAGAGAAATATTGAAGCCTCTGCTGCATTGAATTGAATCATGGTCCGTAGATCAACATACACCATTTCTAGGGAATACTGATTTTTCAGTAAAGTTAAGACCAAATTTTCTATATTCTCAATCTCTATAGTAATATCTTTTTCTGATAGTGTTTTCTAAATAGTTAATAACTCAAGGATAAGTTCAGTCAAGAAGGCGGATATTGACAAGTTAATGAAGTTGTGAACTATTGTAGATGGAATGAAGAAGGAAGCAAAGAATTGAAAATTTTAGAATAAGCAGAGACAAAAATAGGCTACATAAGTGTTTTTGTATCAGTTTTAATGTATTCACTAGTGATCTCTCAATGTACGTTAAGTTCTTATAGTGGCATTTGTTATGATTCCTTAAAATGACAGCTGTATTTTTTATTGCTGAAGAGTTTTACAGGTTTTATTGGTTTCCATTGCTAATCTTTAAAGGTAAAAAAATATCAGGTAGACTATTATGTTATTTTTTATATTCAAACATTTAGGCAAATAGGAACAAGAAAAGGAAATTTTCCATTTCATGTAAATTTATTTTAATAAAGGTTTATATTTGACATCTTCATGAAAAGTAGGGAAGAAATTATGTGGGGGAAACTGTATTAGTTTGCTTATTTTTATTTATCTGATACTTCATTTATGGACACCAGTGTATGAAGTGCTTTAATTCACTTGTCCCTTCTGCTGCTGAAAACAGAAATATGTCTGTGTGAGGACAGAGCTACAAGTTATTTAAAAAAATAGAAATTAACTCCTATGGATATTATGACTTTTGGGGGGAAATTCTGAGTAGAGCGTTTATTTTTCTTGTTTTGTGGCCCTGGGTTAGTTGGGCTATTGCATTCTACAATCATCATTAAGAATATAGCCACCATTAATACTGACAGTAGCTAATATTTATTAAATACTAATTTTTATCTAGCCAATTTGCTAGGTCCATGTAGATTATCTCAATTACAACTGAAGGCTCAGTTGCAAGGAGTACTTTTATCAACATGTTACAGGTAAATACAGACAAAGCTTCAGATCTTGTTATTTCCCAAAGTCACAGTTAATCAATATCAGAGTGGGATTCAGATTCAGGGAGTGATCCATAGTTTACACTGTTTTCAGAAATCTGTAGCAATCATATCTCTACGTTACGGACACCTTCATGTGTGAGTGAGAAATAGCTCCCTAAGTGTGGTTCCCAGACAGCAACAGTGGCATCACCTGGGGATTTGTTAGGAATGCAAGTTGTCAGGTTAGCACCCCAGATCAATGGAATTAGAAAAACTCGGATTTCTGGTTAGGTCAATCTAGCATGATTCTGACACCACAATCTGATGTAGAGTATGGTCACCTCCCCTGAAGGCATTTGGTTTGTTCTCCTGATTATCCACAACAGTGCTATTCAACATTAAAGAATGCTGATTCTGTGTTTGGATATTGTTACTTCTCAAGCAGGAACCTTGTAGTGAAACACATGATGATCAATATTTAAATTGATCTAATTCCAATTTCATGGAATCATTTAGACATTTTTAATATTTTTCTGAACTGTGGATAATATCCTTCTCATCTATTATCGGGTACTGATGTTAAATTTTGCCTGGCTTTAAAAAATGGCTTTTGTCATTTTGATGCAAGGATATGTTGTGATAATTACAAGTTCTCTGGTAACTCAAAATTCTTTTTCTCTCCCTTTTCCACGGCACCATAATTATTCTGCAACATTTCTCTGGTGTTCTTCATCAGATATTACTTTATAACAAGGATCTTCTGCCAGCTTTTTATCTCTATTTTCTCTAAAAAGAATTTAGTTTGGACTCTACATTAAGCCTTGTGAACAACTCAAGTCAGTATCTAATACACTAGGATTCCTATTTTACGGCAGTTATTAGAAAGTTTTAATTCTACACTGTATAAATTCTCTGTCTTTCAGATATTTCTGTAGGCTAAACTGCACGCTTTCAAGATACATAGTTTCTTAACTATCAGGACATTTACATTTTAGGAGACTAATAGTTTTAAATGCTAAAAGTTTAAAGATTATTTCCTCTCCAAGGAAATGTTTTTTCTTGAAAATTCTGCCTATTGTTTGTAATTAGCTGAAAAACATGAGAAACAAATACCATAAAATATTTTTCTCCATTGTAATACATCCATTCTTCTTATGCCTTCATTTTATGTTATGGGTCCTTCCTTTTCTATCTTTTTATATTTATTTTTTATTGAAGTATTCTTTTTTTTTTTTTAATCCTCACCCGAGGACATTTTTCCATTTTTTGTTCAGATAGAGTGGGAGGGGGAGAGAAGAGAGAGAGAGAAACATCGACGTGTAAGGGACACATCGAGTGGCTGCCTCCTGCACGACCCAACCAGGGCCGGGGACAAACCGCAACCGAGGTACATGCCCTTAGCGAGAACCGAACCCGGGTCTCTCTGGACCGCAGGCTGACGCTCTAACCGCTGAGCAACACCGGCCAGGGCGAAGTATTCTTGACATACAACTTTATATTAGTTTCAGGTGTTCAGTATAATGAGTCAATATTTGTATATATTGTGAAATGATCACCACAATACGTCTAGTTAACATCCATTACCATCCATAGTTGCAGTATTTTCTTTTCTTGTGATGAGAAATTTTGTGACCTACTCTTAGCAACTTTCAAATATGCAGTAGAGTATTATTAGCTATAGTCACCAAGCTGTACATTACATCTCATGGCTTATTTTTTTTCTATCTCTACTATTCTTGTTACTTAAAAAAATCAGAAGATGATGTTAGGAAAAAATGAGTTAATGAAAAATGTTTCAAATGAGCTTCTTTTGGATTTCACTATGAGTATATTATAATATTTTTATATTCTTATATAAAGCTAGTTTTCCTGTTTGTAAGCCATACAGAGGTTACCTTAAGTGGACTGCCATGCATTTACTGACTAACTGAAAACACCAAATTCATATGTATATGCTTTTAACACGACATCTTAGTAAATCTTACTCCTGTCTACATAGTATTTCAGAACATTTTAAAGCAATTATGTGACTATATAATATAGTGAATGATATCTGTGTTCTAGTGTCTAAAAATGTTTATAAAGATGGATATAATGTTGCTGGTAGAGAAATCTTTGTTTAGTGAGTAAATCAGAGACAGCAGATTAACAGGCAGTTTCGGCTTTGATATGACAGGAAATCATTCTCAGAGCACTCTCATACTATAAATAAATAATTAATAAATCATTTAAAATAAGTTAGACATTCTTCCTCAGCAACATAATTGTTTGCTTAAAGGAAATGTATACTTTTGTTGTTGTTGTTGCTGCTGTGGCCAGTGAAAAGGGAACTCGAGTCCTATGCTATAATTATCATAATAACACAAGAATAAGTAAGAGTTTTCTCATAGAGGAACAACTGATTGTGAGTTATAACTTTATGTATTAATCCAACAGCATATTCCAATTAAATACAGACTATGTTAGAATGAAAACATTTTCAGTGATCAGTGTAGGACATGACTTCAATTTATAGTTAGTGTCTTATTAAATATATCTTTTGTTTAATACATCAAAACACTTGCAAGCTTTGATACTCTTGTACATTTTTTTTCATTTCTATAAATGAGTGAGTTGATACATACAATTTACTTTGTGTTGTTCTGTTCATACACAAAATTATCTGATTTCTAAGTGTTTCCATTTAAGAGTTATTGCAACAAAGTGGAACTGTTACATAAGAGAGATTTTTGGGGTAGACAGCACTTAGGATGAGAATCCAGTCAGAGACTTGAACATCATAAATTTCAGCAAGTCTGTCTACAATTAATTCCTCCATTTAGCCCCTAATTGACTTGGAATAGACCCAGCATAAACATGTGTCCGTGAATTGACATATTGCCTCCTAGATCATATATAGAAATACACACTTAATGGTGTTTCCAAACTAGCTCTAATTCAACAGAAAAAAAAACAAAAAACTTCATATAAATAAAAGTGGTCATTTATGAAAAGAATGCCTCAAAATACATATTTTACTTTTTTTTATATTGTCAAAAGAGAAATCCTATTTATTAAATGTAAACTTTTATGATCTATAGTTAGACACCATGCAGATATAACTTTGATTACAGGACAGAAAATAAATGCTGTTAGCTTTGTCAATGTCAAAGTAGAAGTTTAAATTATAGAAATTGAAAGGCAGAAGAGAGAAGAAGAAGTCAAAGCAAGGGGGCTAGTTTCATCTCCCAAAGACAAAGAGGGAGCTGAAAGACTCTTCCTAATTAACACAGTTAGAAGGAGAAGTGTCAGTTTATGACCAACAGTACCTGCGGCAAACACACCTCCTGACCCATAGCCCTTGTACCCTCTACTTCCTAGTAACGGAACCCTCGTTTATTCAGTGTACTTTTCATTCCTGTTCCTCACTTTTAATGATAGAAATCTATTTCCTCATCAGTAAGATCCCTGAGAGATACTTGCTACACTCACCTTTCATAATAACTCGCCTGTCATTTCCCAACACTTCCCCTATGATTCCAAAATATAAAATTCTGAGGGTTGTTTTTTTTTTAAGACTCCACATATTTTAGAACTTTGCCTCTCTTAATTTATTTAAGAGGCATTGTAATGTTCATGGTGTGCTACTGAATTTAGTGTCAATTTTCATTTCTTACCAATATAATAGTCTATATTTCCCCTTTTCTTTATTATTATATAGTTTCTTCTAAATCTCTACATCCTGGGGCATATATAACTTTTTGGTAGCTGTATTTACAATTTGTCTCAAAGTGAATTTTCCGTTTCCCTGAGGTTGGGACACTATACAATTTTGACAGATAAATAACATGACTTACAATGCTTTTACATTCATAGTTTCCTAAGCTAGTGTTCCATTCTTTCTCATTTAAAAACCCTTTTGTAAAAGAAAAAAATATATATATATTGCAATAACACTTTTGAGAAACCATTCCCTCACATGCTGCCTTTCTCTTTTTCTCTGCCACTCCCTACAAGGAGCTCATTCTCACTTTGCTGTTAAGTGTTACACACCAGAGGGGGAGAACTCACATCGAGTCAGGTGAGGAAGACAGCTGAATGATAAACTGGAAAAGAAAACATCAGTGTAGCACTGCAGTTATGTAGTCATTACTTCTTAATAAAATGTCTTTAAGAAAACCACCATTCCTCTAGTAACCTGGATAAATGCAACCTTGACTCGCCTCCCTGAACCAATTTCATTTTAAAGTGATGATATATCAAAACCATTTTTCATTGTAATGAAATCACTATGAAATAAACAGCATTTGAAAAACTAGGCTACTAAGCTCTTTTCTCTACTATTTTTTCCCCCATCCAAACACAAAGAAATTGTGTAACACATAAAATTGTGTAACTAGACAGTTTCTTACTTCTCTGATAGGTAAGATTCCTTTTTCAAAACTAAAGACCTAGGGTCAGAGATAGTGACTCACTCAAGATGGTTCTTCACTGATATTCCAAAAGTAACACATCATCCATCTAACTGCTCAGGTTCTGGGCCTGGTGCCCCTTAGGTTTGCTCCTCACCTTTCTCTGCTTACCCTAGATCATGCAGATAAATTGTCCAGGCTCCATACAGTTGTGTATTCGGCCAAGCGAAGGCACCACAAACACTAGAGGGTGGGAGGGAGAAGATAGCAGTCTAGTGTTTTCATTCTGTCTTTCTCTCTCACTGTCTCTCCTCTCCCTCCGTACTTTGTCTTTGGACAGGATCCTTAGTAATAAACTGCGTCTTCTGCCAGTGCCTCTTGTCCCTGGTCTCAAATAACACCCCTCCTTGTGGCTTAGATCATTTTTTTTTCTTTCTATTGCCATTTTTTAGGCTACTTTATCCTATCCAGTTTGAATTTTCAGCCCCTTTTCTAATTATGGAATTAATTCCCCCATGAAAGTCCTTATACTTGAATTCTGATGTGTACTTCCAATTTCTTGATCGTTCCCTGACAGATACAGTGCTTATAAAATAATGGCTTATACCTAAAAACTCTATTATATACTACATGGTATTCAATCAATAAATATTTTTTCCATAAAATCTCATATTCTAAGAATAATAATGGATCTTAAAATCCAGATTTTATATGACTATCATCCTGAATATGGTTCTTAACAAAGTATCTACAGTCTTTGCTAGATCTGATCATGTACTCCGCTTGTTATCTATATTAAAAATTCTTCCTTCATGTCAAATTGCAATTTGACTTATATGACATATTCATTACTCTTTGAGGTCATAGACTGTAAGTTTAAAGAGCTTATACTCTATATTAAATAACCTTATTTCTTTAATCTAAAAAGTGGAGAAAACATTGCCTTAGAGTTTTTTCTATAATAATTAAATGAAGTGAGAATCTTAAACTATTTGATTGTTAAAAGAAATATCAATTCTCTTTCTGCATCCTCCCATTTTAAATATACTAGCTTGTTGGATTTTGAAGAGTGCCTTTCACGTTTCTATAATCCAGTTAAAACATCCCAGACTATTCAAACATTCCGCATAGCATATAAACTATTTTTCTTTTTGACTGTCATTCATCAGTCTTATATTTAATGGTTCCAGTTTGTTGTAATTACTCTTCAGTGAAAACACTTAGAATTCAGATAATTATGTGTATGACCAGAAGAGAGCAAATAAAACTGTATTTATCAACTCTTTTATTTATAGAAATGAAAAAAAAAATGTATTTGACAAAGTATTATGGAACAACCTGCTCTTTGTCATTAAGTCCCAGATTTCACTGATTTTCAGATATACTTGGCCAAGGCATGAATGGTATTTTTAAATTTATATTTCCTGATTTCCACTGTAAGTATGGAGAAATTGTACCTACAATTTGTTTCTCCTGGATCAGCATGATAGCATAATGGACCATAATGGAAATATAATGGACTATGTTTTGATTGGTGGGATAATGTAACAGTCTAGATCTCTACTGTCAACTTATGACAATTTGTAGAACAAATATTGTCCATGAGAGTGCCACATTGAGCTGGGGTGGCTGGGCCTTTGTTCTCCCTTGCTCAGTCATGGGGTGTGGAGTGTGACCTCTGGCCACTGATGCACACCCTAGAGGACCTGTCTGGTGAAGGCTGTCTGCTAACAGCACTTCTTGGAAGAGGACAGCAAGCTTTGAAGGAGGGTCAGGGCAAGGCATCTCTTTGTCTACCACAATTTGAAATCCATTTTTATTGGCGCTTCATTTCTTTTCATCTGGGTTTCATCTTAGCACAAGATTGGCAAAGACTCTACTCCTTCCTTATCAAAGGCTAAGTAAGTAAAAAATACTGTGGTAACCCAAAATATTTACATTAGAAACACAACTAAAATAAAATTTCATTTTGATATAGTCTTCATAATTTAAAACAAAAACATAAACATAAATTATTTTCTTGATGCTATTTATTTCAATGCCTGTTGGTTTAGAAACTAATGACATACATTCGATTTTACGTTTAGAACTAAGCTTCCTTTTCATGTGAGATTTTTACTGAAAAGTAGAAGGTTGTTGTAGAGTTCCAAATTGTGTAGACAAAAAAAAAAAAAGAATAATCCTTTGCATTCAAAACAGGCTTTTATAGTTTATTATAATCAAGGAAAATAGGTTTCAAAACAGAAACATGAACAAACATTATACCAAAAACAATTAACTACAACAGTAATGGATTTTCTATGGATTACTAAGAAGCTCTGTTTCATATTCACCCTTTTATTCATTGTTTGTGATCAATTTGAATTTGAAATCAACTGCAGAATTCAAATAGTACATGTTTTACGGGAAACAACATCTTTCTCTTATGATCATCTCCTAATACACCACATCCTAATTATTTTATTTGAAAAAAAAAAAAGTTATTATTGTAACCCCTTGGGTCCTTTCCCATTCAAGATCTGATCAGATGCCCAATATATTTGGTATGTTGTTTTAAGCATTTTCTTTTTAAGAAGACCTTGATATAACTCATTTCATGTTTTTAAATGAATTTTAAATTTATTTCTTACAATAATGATGGGTAAATGGATTATAGTTGAAAATGAATTGTGAATGAAAAATCAATCAAAACAAATTAAATGTTAATTCAATGGGGAAAGGGAGGAGCAAAAAAAATTACAAATAACAAAGCAACATTAAAGCAACAACAACTAAAATGACTAAATACAAAAATAATGCAAGTCTGGATTGATAAGCAAGGTAAAAAATGCCTACATTACTTTTTTTCTCCAACAGAGAGCTACTTAAGGGACATCATAATAAAGTAAAAATTATATAACTATAAAAAGAGTACTAGTGGTCTCAAGAGTTAATTTCAAATAGAGCCTAATTTATAGAATACCTTATATTTCTTTCTAGTTCTTAGATATGCTTAATTAAATATTTGTGATTTAAATGAGATCACTGCTTTATATCTAAGATCACTCCTTCCTCTCTTTCATTTGAAACTTAGAAACTAAGTGTCATTCTATTACACTCTTTTCAGTCACTTTCATCTGTCTCTTTGACTTTGCTCTTGACCACTGGCAAATCGTTGCCAGTTTGGAGATAATACAACAAAGAGAACTTTAGAACTTTTCAGTGAGCAATTTTCCTCAGAAACTATTAGTTGCTTTGAGAATACAGCTAACCATTCCATCTTACTTCCCAAAATTCTATTTTTTAACATCTTAGCAGTTCACATTTTTACCATGATGTCAGATGTCATCATTAGAATTTGGGTCGCTAAAGTTTTGAGTGTGGTTGTGTTTATGGATATGTGTATATACATTTTGACAACACACAACTTACAACATTGAGGTTTAATGACTATATAAAGAAGAAGTGCATATTCATTTACTAAAATAAATTGATGTTTGTAATCTAATATTTATTAGGTTAAAGGAAAAAAATGCTATTATGCCCAAAGGTAAAAAGGCTATTTATTATACTAATATGATTATTTACATGAACACTCCTCCTTAATCTTGTTTTTTTAAAAATAAATCAATGCAAATATATAATAGGGACATCTGATTAAAAATTTTAGAGACTTTAAAAATGAAAAAAATAAAAAGATCTTGTATATCCCAATACAGAATGAATATTGTATCAAAGAAATATTGAATGTCTCATAAAACAGATTTGAAGAAAGAATGATTTCACTATTATATTCACTTGATTTTTTTCCTTTATTGATTTTAGACAGAGGAAGGGAAAGAGATAGAAACATCAATGAGAGATTACATCGATTGGCTGCCTCCTGTATGCCCGCCACTGGGGATCGGGCCCATAACCTGGGCACGAGTGCTGACCGGGAATCGAACCAATGACCTTTTGATGCATGGGTCGATGCTCAACCACCGAGCCACACCAGCTGGACTATTTACTTGATTTTTAACTTTAGTGACTAAGAATAGAATTTTGGAGTTATTCAAACACTAATTGAAATACTGTTTTTCTTTGGAAATTTTGAGTAAATTACCACTTATGTATATCCTAAATGTTTTCCAGACTTCTAGACCTCTAGAATTACCTTTTCCTTAAAGACCCAAGTATAATTCTTGAACCCAAATTCCCTGTGACTCTGGCAAATCAACGTCTTTCCTGGTACCTCCAGACAGCCCTGAGGTTGTGTCAAGTAGGGTATATTTGTTCTTCCCTGGTGGTTGTTGGTCTTCCCTTGCTTGCGGATAATTATTGATGTTGGGAAAGGTCATCATGAAGATGAGACCAACAGTTTTACCTGTACGCTGGACACCAGCAATTAGAGGCTTTCTACTCCCCTCCCCTGTCCTTAGAATGTGCATTCAGCTTTCCTTTCCTGCTTACAGAAGCTGATCCTATAGTCAGAGATGGTCAGTAGATGTTTAAAGTAGTCTCTGTGCCTCCAGTTCTTGTCTTCTTGTAGGAAGAATTTCGAACAAGAGATAACACCAAATAGCAGCAAAACATGCAAGAGTTTACTTGCAAGAAAAGGAAATAAATTCATATATAGTCTAAATGGGCAGTTTGGCTGGCTGAAGTTGTGGCAAGTGCCCCATCTATTTGGGGTTCAGAGAATTTATACCCCTGGGCTGGAATGCCCCTCTTAGTAAGGAATAAATCTCTGCCTCCCTTAGGTCTCAAAACAATCTCTCTCTCTGTGCTTCAAAGCTACCCTATCTGGATATTTTACAGCTGTGCTATCAGTCAGACCACATCCTGGAGAAGATTTTAGGTCTCCCTCTCCCTCACTCTTGGGTCTGCTGTTTTTGTTTGTTTGTTTGTTTTGTTAGTTCTGGTTTGTCATGACTCTAATGTATCCCCTCCAGGCCACAACTACCTCACCCAGCTCATGTCTCACTAGCTGTCTACTCTAACATCTCCTCCCTCTAGTGATATTGACCAAATTCATTTGTGAAGTTGAGGGACATTGTTTTGACTTCTGGATCTGCTTCCTGTTGAGTTTGGTCCTGGAGCTGTGTTGGCCCAATATTATTTGCTCTCTGTCTGGGAGTGTCTAGGTTAGGGTGGAGTGGCAGTGTTGTGCAGCTTGATCCAATAGGTTTTGTTGTATTGGTTGATCTAAGGAGGTCAGAGGCACAACTAGGATTGTGTGAAATCCTAAAGCTATTACCATTTGGAGTCTTATAGTTTGTATTCAATCTGAAACAAAGGAGACAAGGGTGTTTAGAATTTGGGGATCAAAAATTAGGGTTTTGAAGAATCCTAATAGGATTGGGATAAAGGGGATAATCCACTGAAAGATGGTAGAAGTGAGGGAGCTCCACCAAGAGGGAGTTTTGTATTTATTTTCTAAGTCTGTGGAACATGTGATGAGACTTCAGATGTCGTCTTGTACTTGAAGGAATTGGTTAACATAATAGCAGCATTTCTTCTGGAAGACTATGTAGGTTTCCCTTGGGCTACAGTGAGAAGATCTAGGGCTCTTCTCTTTTGGAGGACCATAGCTTCTAGGGAGTTAATTTGTTCTTACAATGTAGTCATGATGTTGGCTATGTCTTTAAACATTTGAGAAGTTTCCTTAACTAATTGACTTACAGAGTAATAAGCCGTGCTACCTACCATGGCTCCAGAGAACCCAGTGCCACAGCTTAAAAATATGACTAGGAGAATTAATGTGGGTTTTTCCTTTGTGTACTGCTTTATTATCACAATGTAAGGAGTGGCATGGTGGTAGACCAATTTGCCGTCAATATATATGGCCAACCATATCCCAAGGAACATTGTCCTGTCCATCGAGGTGGCAGGGTGATATAAACTTTGTTACCACATATGTAATATAGCCCCGAGTCCCATGGGAGTATAGCGTAGTGCTCCATAGGTCTAGTCCTTGCTTTTGGCAGTCTAAACCGGGATCTCTGAGATAACCCTGGATAAAGAATTGTGTGCTGCTAGATTACCCAAAGAGACTGGATTTGAGAGCAGATTTGATATTTGGGATGCATTGGCTGTGATATTTTCATATAGAATGGTGTTAGGCTTTCCCCAAATGTTAAAGTAAGAAGAATTGTATATGAGAACTTTACATGGGACGTTAATGGGATTCAGTGCTTTGGGGGCCCATTGAGGGCACCAAAAGCAGAAATCAGATCTTGTAGATAGGGTTGTGTTGGGGAAAGATAAGCTAGCTGTTAGGTAAGTGAGGAAATGATTCCTGTCCAATTAAAGGAATTTGAAACCTGTTGTGCTGCAATCAGCTTGGGGAGGGCTGGTAGAGGTAAATTTTTGTTCTGCTTGAGAGTCCTTATCGATGGTGATAAAGGCCTCACTAGCTTCTATGCTGAGGTTGCCTAAAAAGGGGGCTAAGGTGTTCCTGACAAAGTTTTGAATGCATAAAGGGAATCTGAGGGTTTTAGCAGAAGGGTTTGCAAAAATAAGCCCATGGATGGGAGGCCTATCTGCTTGTGGTCAAAACAGTTAACGAGGGTCTGGTGATATAATTGTTTAAGCCTGTTATTTACTACAGTTTGAGATTGAAAGACAAACCAGGTGTGGGTGTGTAGGAATGTTGGAGTAGTGGTCCATTCATAGAGTGTGGCCAGAATGATGGAGGCATTTTGTTTGGCATTTAAGCATATTCACCAATCAGGTTGGTGACTGGCTTGAGCAATAGTATTGGCAATACTATGAGTTAGTTTTTGGGTAAGACAAATAACAGAGTAGGAGAGTAAGGGTTAAGGGGAAATTGGAATATTTCATCTTATGTATGGTTATAGGAAGGATTAAAACAAGTCTCAAGTGGGATGCCAGGTGGTGCACATATGAACATGCATACGAGAAAGAAAGTTATGTGAAGGACTATTGATCCAAAAAAGAGTGCTTCTGAGAAAGGCTGAATGATGGAACTGAGGAGGGAGGAAACTGAAGGTAGCAAAAGAGCAAGAGGTCAATCCAAAAGTTTATACATATTATTAGAAGTTGAGACATGAACTTATCTGGATGTTGTCTTCTTCTTAAGTAGGAGCTTGAGATTCTCAATTGATTCAGAAGTCCATTTAGCCTTGTCTAAGTCCTCAAGGCCAGACAATTCTCCGGAGTAAGGTTTTATTCATGTGTGATGGATCCAGCTGGCAATGCCTGGGACTTTGATAGCTATTGGAATAGAAAGTAAACAGTATGTAATCCTTTCCAAAAAGGGACTAATTGAGATGCTGGAGACCCATCTTTTCAGACTTTGATTAGGACTGAGGTTTTTGATTCATATAGAGATTTTGTGGTAGAAGGAGTTTCCTTCTACCCAAGCTCCTCTATGGCCTTCTAAAAACTGGCCAGACAAGTGACAAAGTATACTGTTTTGTGAAATTCCTCATCTAATATGACATCTGAATAGAGAAAAGGCCTTCCACATAGGATTTCAAAAGGACTAAGTTTTTGTAATTTGGTCAGTCTAGTCTGAATTCTTAGAAGGGTAATGGGTAGTATTTGAAGCCAATTCTGATGAATTTCTTGACATAATTTAGTTATTGTTCTTTTTAAGATTTTGATTGGCCCTTTCTATTTTTCCAGAAGATTGTGGTCTCTACACATTCAGTGACATCCTAGTCAAAATTAATTTTGAAACTCTGAGCTATTTTTTTTAAGTTTCTCATTTGACATTAGATTCATATAAGTTAGATGTTCTGTTTGTTGCAGAATGTATTTATTGACCAAGATTGATAAAATAATCATGCATGCTAAAATGACATTATTATCTTTTAATTACCGACTAGGCAACAGGTAAATGCAAATTATCAAAGCAACATTTGAAGTCCTCTATTAAATTGTTTTTAATATTCATAATGCTAATAGAATCTAAATAAATTCATAGGAAAGATAAAGCCACATTTAGCAAGATGCTATTATTTGATTATGAAAAAAATGTTGAACCATTCATGGGGTTCATTTATTTAGTGAGAACTTTGGGATATAATTTGTATAGCCTTTTAATTAATCACAATTATTTTCAGCCATATTATCAACTATTAAAAAAGAAAAATGCATGCAGAATAAAGTTACTACCAGAAAGGAAACTCTGTATTGAATATCTTTCAGAAGAGTATATGTTATTCATTTTTTTCAATATGCCCTAATTGGTAGGTGACATAACATTGGCACGGAGTGCTTTCAAATTATCTACCATATTTAGATGTCCTATAGCAACTTGATGGACAGTATAATATTAAATACATTTTCAAACAAAACTAGACATGAAAGTAACAGTTTTCTGTCAATGTATACTTCCAGATATGACAGTTTTAATCTTTTCAGTGTCTGCCCATAATGGATGTTCAGAGATCCTGTCAGAGAAAATGACCTCCACAGCTCAGTTTTTTAAAGCAGTGCAGACATTAAAACATAAAAGAGCTATAAAAGATTAGATTATAAGGGAAAATAAATAATTAGGTCAATCAACGGTTTAAGTATAGGTATTATTTCTCCACTTTGTTCAATGAAACAATGTTTTGATTGACACATGTTAATAACTTCTTTAAATGATTGTTAAATTATAATACATGAATGTTTTGAATTTAAATAATGAACATTTTGAGACAAATTACTTTTTTTGATATAACATTGATATGTTTAAAATTTCTTACAAAATAGTATTATTTATTTAAAAGATGAATTGTTTATAACAGTATTTTAGTGATTTTTTTTTAATCCTCACCTGAGGACATTTTTTGCATTTATCTTCAGATAGAGCAGGAGGAAGAGAGGGAGGAAGAGAGAGAAATATCGATGTGAGAGAGACACACTGAGTGGTCGCCACTCACAGGACCCCAATGGGGGCCGGGAAAAAATGCAACCGAGTCCCGTGCCCTTAGCGGGAACCGAATGCAGGACTCTCTGGTCTGCCAAGGCTATAAAAGTATTTTAAACATCCTGATATGAAAGCCAAATTTATTTGGTTTCCAAGTCATATTCTATTTAGTTTTATATCATTATTTTGTAAAATTTTTATTAACATTTCAGTCAACCTTAGTAAGTTATCAAATACTCCTGAACTACCGCCAAACTAGCCCCTCTATCTAGAATGTCTAATCTAAAGGGCAGATTACGTTTTTGGAAACTATAGGTTATTTATAACAGTCATAGTCTTATTTATAATTCACATTTTAGATCAAAAGAGATTCTTTTGGCAATGAAGAAAGCATATATAAAAAATTATATAATGGTTTCATTTAAATAATATGCTTAATTATCATTAAGGATGCATCTTACTTATTATCCTTATTATAGAAACAAGAAATATTCTTGTCATCCAAAATGTTAACATTAACATCAATGTTTATGTAAGATAAATATTTCTTCCTTCATATAACAAATTTTACATATTTTACACATTCTTAAAAACATCTTTTCAAATTATCTCATTGGAATTTATATCATTAAAACTTCTTTCTATCTTTAATAGAATTAATTTTCTTTGTTATTTAATTTTTTTCTGATTTGGCGCATTGAAAACAAAAACAAAAACACAAACACACATTTATATAATACATACAATATTATTTGATTACATCTAATCTAGTCATTCTCAAAATGTTTCTTTTTAACTGAAACAATATATTTCAAGGATATTATAGCTGACTTACAGGATTAAATTTGAATTAATAACAAGGCTATGGTTAATCAATATGAAACCTAATATTTCAAATTGAAATCATTATATTCTATTGAATTATGATGAATTACTTTGATCAAAGGTTTGATTTTATATTTTGTTTGCGTGGGTCTATTTCAGTCATATCCTTATTCTAATGTAACCAAAACACAGGCTCAGCTGCCTACCAGAACAAAAGCCAAACTCTTGAGATAGGTGATGGTGCTAAAGGAAAGAGGTTTTCTTCAGGTGCCCAGACCTGGGAGAATGGTGGACTCCCATTTCAAAGACCATGCCCTCTTTCTGCTCAAGCCCATTGGTACTTACAGGAATAGGGAGCGGAAGGCTTTTTTTCTATCTAATTATCCTGCTAGCTTTCGTGCTCTGGCCCTGTCCATTCATGTTTCTAGCTTTTAGTTCCTGAGTGTAAGAACCTCCCACTGCACCATCTTGGCCAATGGGGGAGAAACCCAGGCACTTGGAGATGCTTGGAGATGCTGCAGCCCTCAGCTCACCTACTGCCTGGACACAGTACCTGCATATTCAGGGGAACCGTTGGAGTCCTGGGACACCCCTGAATTCCAGCTCTCCTGTGTCTTCTGGGCTGTCCTGGCATAGCCTGCCCCTCTGAGGTGGCCAGGCAGGCCCTTGCCTGGACTTAAGGCTGTCTACAGTAACACTAAGGCATGATAGTTAACTCTCGGGTATGCCCTCTTACTTTTAAAGTATGCACCTTTTCAAACTCAAATGTTTGAAATACTCAGCTAGATGGCCTGTAATATCATGTCTCTCAGGATTGCATGACTCTGGTATCTCCTTTCACCTCTCAGCTGCTCTCTTTGTACAGTTTTGTATGTTCATCCCAGGCCTTAACCAATGATACATGATTGTCTCACTCAGATTTCTGAGCCTACCTTCTTTAACACAGCAGCCCTTTCTGACTTCCTGCTAGCGAATTTAGGCACTTCACTAGCTCAGACTGTTATTTTTGCCTTCACACTTAGTGAGAGAAGACCTTGTGCACCCTTCCTATACTGACATTGAGAAAGTATTCCAGAACTAACGTTGGTCAGACTGTTAAAATAAATGCATGCGTTTTTGTCTTCTCAAGGATCATGGTTGTTCAAGGCCTGAAAACACTTAACTCGATATATGGCTTTAATGGTGGATACCCTTTATTTATAAGTTTGATACCCTATATTCACGTGGTAGAAGTAGAACCAAACTATATTATCTTTGGATAATTTCTATTCAATTAGTTTAGCTAAAAATATTAAAATATATGATATATTATATATGCATTGTAAATATCATAACAATACCATCATTAATATGAATCTAGATAACTATGTTTTCTTTTACAGTTTGTATGATAAAAAAAATTAAAATTTCTCCAATTTGTTAAGTTAATTCATAGGCACTTTGAAGTAAAATAAAATTTTCTTTAAAATACTTACGTCAAACAAAGAATGCTAAAGAACATGTACATGTATATGAATATAGCTATGTCTGTATTTGTGTATGTTTTGCCCTAAAAGTGTTTTATCTAAGGGACCAAACTTCTCTTATTTTCCTTTATCATTTTGGACAACAATTTTTAGTTATCTGACTTTTAGTTTCATCATATGTAAACAGAAATGATACTTTTTAAATCAGTATTAGGTAATTTTCTAAATAAATAAAAATAAATGGTGTTTTTTAGAAAAGTTTATGTGCCTTGTTATTACCAAAGCAATGCTTGCTTTCTAATTTTCTTTTTTTAAGTGTAAATCTTAGAATCTGGATTCATGAGAACCTTTTAATTTAGAAAATAAAAATTGTAGCCAATGGAGTACCATGTATATGAGTACTTATTCTTTGATTGGTAAATATATGATTAAATATTTATTTATTTATTTTTCCTTTGTTGATTTTTTAGAGAGAGAGAGAGAGAGATAGAAACATCAATGAGAGAGAACATCAATTAGCTGCCTCCCACTGCATGCCCCCCACTGAGGATTTGGCCCACCACCTGGGCATGTGCCGTGACCGAGAATCAAACCAGCGACCTCTTGGTGCATGGGTCTACGCTCAACCACTGAACCACACCAACCAGGCAATGTTTATTTATTTTTTAAATTGTGCAAAGAAATAAAACAATAATACCAAAGTCATTGATTACTGAGGAAATTTTACTAGAGTTATTAGAATCCCTTGTAATAACCAAATTTGAGATAAGATATAAAAGTATGGTAAAGGAAATATAAAATTTACATGAAGATATATTTTTATTATTAGAAATATCAATTGGAGTTTTATTTACATTTTTTTTCTAAGATTTAAAAAATAGGCTCATTCTGATATACATCCATACTACCTTAAAATACATTCATGTTATATTTAGTTTGATTTGTTTTGAAAATTTATCTACTATATAGCTAGCAATAAAACAAAGATGTAGAATATTCCCATCAGACCAAAAAGTTCTTTTCTGTTCTTTGCCAGCTAAATCCCAGTTCTTGGCCCGAGGCCACCACTACTTTCCATTCAGTCACTATAAATTAGCTGTGAATGTTCTAGTCTTTTATGACCGCCTTCTTTTTCTCAGTACATATATATACATACACATCATATACATGATATAGATATATTCTTCCCTAGTGTTGCATATATGATTTGTTTATACTGACATGTAATATTCCATGGAATGGATAAGCCACAAATTATCAAGTTCACTCACTGCTTTTGTGATCTCATCCAAACTCATAGTTTAAAATAACATTTATGTATTCCCAGCTCCAAACTAGCTCCCTAAATCCAGAGTTATGAATCTAGCACTCTATTTTAAAATGGAATTTGGGCATCTAATAGATATCTCAAATTCAATGGGTTAAAATTGAACTCATATCCCCCACCTTCTTTTCCATCCACAGCCATCTCAATTACTTGCAACTGTATTGTTGCTGTTAATCAATTAAAAGTATGTTCCTCACCTCAGCTCCCCACTTTCCCCTCCCACCCCTCTCTCCTTGTACAATCTTTCAGGAAATCCTTTGTCTCTATTTGTAAAAGGGATTTAAATCTTAGCATCCCCCAACTTCCCCAATTACCATCCTGCTCTTTGCTCTCATTATTTATCTCCCATATTACTGTACTAGCCCCCGAATTAGTTGGTTTACTTCTATTTTAACATTTCTTTTACTGGTATGCCCAACTTAACAGCCAGAGTGATTCTTTTAAAACCTAAGTCCACCTATGTCCTGCTTATAGCCAAACTCTTACAAAGACTTGTCATTTTAATCTGAGTATACGTCAAATCCTCACAATGGCTTATGTCTATATGTGCTCTTTGCCCTCACACCCACTATTGTTACTTCTTTGATCCCTTGTCTTTCTCTTCCTGCTTTACATTAACCAACATGACCTGTACACTAGTCCTGGAATATGTTTAGAGTACTCTCACGTTAGCCTCTTTTTGTTTTATTAATTAATTTATTTTTGTTACAAATATTTCTCTTTTTTCTCCCCAGACACCCTCCTCCTGATCCCTCTCCCCCAAAGTGTTGTTGTCTATGGCCATTGGTTATGCTTATATGCATATAAGTTTTTTGGTGTATCTCTTCCTTAGCCTCTTTACACAATTTGACCAGTGCCTAAAATATTCTTTCTTCATATAGCCACATGACTAATTCTCTTACTTCCTTTATTCAGATATTAGCTTTTTAATATGGTTTATCCTGACAAACTGCTTCAAGTTGGGAACACTCTGCAGGATATCCCACTCCCTCTTATAGGATCCTACTTTTTTTTATTGTACTTACCATCCTCCAATATAACATAAAATTTATTATTAATTTTGTTTTTATTGAATACTGGAATGTAAGCACCATGAAGGCAAAGCTTATTGTTGATTTTGATTCCGGGTGTATTCCAGATACCATTATTAGTGTCTGCCACATTGTAAATATTAAAATATATATATACAAATTGACTGAGTGAACAAATGCATGATCTTGATCTATGGCTACTTTATAATGCATATCACTTATTTATATATATATATTTAATATTGCACTTGTATTTTCATTTTATGTGATTTATAATTCAAGTTTAATAATCATTGTTTAGAATGAAAAATAAGTGTGTAAAAATACTTATTACTCCTACCAAAATCCTCTTTCAAATGAAGAAAAAATAAGTTAATGCCACTTTAAGAATAATTT
Organism: Tadarida brasiliensis; assembly: GCA_030848825.1. Classification (NCBI taxonomy): domain Eukaryota; kingdom Metazoa; phylum Chordata; class Mammalia; order Chiroptera; family Molossidae; genus Tadarida; species Tadarida brasiliensis. The sequence continues at coordinate 78,832,629 of CM061266.1, forward strand.
AAAAATAAATAGTTGATATTACTTAAATATGTAATATATGTTAGAACCTTTACTAGGTATTTTGACATATTTATCTGTATTAAAATGTTTCATTATATATAATAACTGCATGATATATCTAATAAACTTAACAATATATCATTGAATTACTTGAGACTCAAGCCACTAAATATCAAGATTCAAACACAGATCTTTCCAATACTGAGGTCAATGCTATAAAGTCTTTGAATATCATATACTTATATGCATATATGTACAAGTTTATTCATGATTTGACAATGTGATAAATGTGTCAAATGCAATTTGACAAAGTAAAAACTAATGATCCATTTTTTATTCATTTTTTGCACATTCAAAACACTTTGTTAATACATATATTATAGAACTTATCACATTATGTTGTAAAACATAAAAGAAAATGTATATCTCATCCTCTCCTGGATGCTGAACTATATGTTCACAATTTTGTATCCTCAGAAGCAAGTTTAGACTCATGTAGAATGGGTGTAAAACATGTTTTTAAAATAGACTACTAGCCATGAAAGAAGATTAGACAGCAGATTCATACATGAGTTTTATGAATTCTTTGTTTATTGACGGTATAGAAGTGAAATAAATATCCATAATCCAAGAGACTCAAAGTCCTGGTGTAATGAGCAAAAACAAGGAAATATCTTGCCACCAGTTGGTTGATGTCCGAGTTTCTGGTTAATTTTAGCTACTGAAATCTGCTATACCAGGTAAAGCAAATCACCTCTTGGTTTGGGGTGACTATGCAATGTTTGGGACAAAAACAAACAAACAAACAAAATGCCTAAGAGATCATATATCCAGAAAATATTGAAATCATTTTTAAACAAGGTCCTATGTTGATATTCAAAATATAAAGCAATTCTACTAAGCTACTAGAATTCAAGTTAGATGAGGAAACTGAGCACAGTTTGCTTGATGGTTGATCTTTCTTCACCTCCAAGGTAACCTAATGTCCTATGAAAGGAATTTGAATATCATTAAATGTCCAGTTCCTAATATTAAAAATAATATATAAAAACATTTTCCTCATGATGCTATTTGACAGGTAATAAGTATATATGTGCAAGAGTTAATTCTTATTAATTATTGTATTATTTTATATACTACCACTGTAAACCTACTTTTGCCCTACTCTGTATGTAGAATATATTAATAAGTAATCTCAATATTTTTACTTTGCATGTTTGAAAATTCTAAAATTTTTAAAAATAATGTCCAAATGGGATGCATATGTACTCAACATTCTGATTAAAAATTTGACCAAAAGTAATAGACTAGGTCACAGAGCTTTATCTACTTGTTTGGTTGATAACCAGCTAATTTTCCCAAAAACATATTTTTATATTTCCAACCAAGTCCGTATAATGTTGAATTGGTGGTTATTCCTTTATTTTCCACATGGGACTTGAACTTGAGCTATGCCACTCTAACTGAGCTACAGAGAATCATACATTTTAGCTGGAGGGCAACATCTTCAGACCTGGGTTTCAAATTCTAGTAATCATTAACAATTATTTTTATACATTTTCTAGAATAGAATTTTATTGTAAATAAAATACCTAAAAAGAACTCTAAAGATAAGATATTAGTTCAGTTTAGTGTTGTCCTAGTGGAAAATATTTGAAAAGTAAATTTATTGTGTAAAAAAAACCCAAATCATTATTTAAAGTTAACTGTACTTTTTGCCACTGACTTGCTCAGACTAGAAGAGCTTAACATTTTTTGCAAATTTCATACAGATTTGACAGAACATGTGCTGTAATCATTAGCCCCTAAAACGTAACAAGTCAGACATTTGGCTACAATTTGTCACGATTTGGCTAAAGATATGGAAGTTTTCTTTTCTGTGTTTTGGTTAATTTTAGCTACAACTTGTCATTAAAATCTTCAAAATTGTCCAATAGTGTTTCTAACTACATTTGCAAAACAATTTTTGTAGCACTGACAGTTTGAAAAAAGAAAGTCATTTTTACTCCAAAACAAAATATTTTTAAATTCTTCAGTTTGTAACAATTCGTTCTGTTTTTCCCTTCCTTTTTTTTCTCCTTGTCTCCCTTCTTTTTTGCCTTTGTTTTCTTTTTTTCTCCCTTCTATTATCTCTTCTTCTGCTTTAACCTGTTTTCAAAAAGTAATGCCCTTTTTTTTCTGTTGGCTATATATTTTTTGTCTTCTAGGATAGTAAGTTGCATTTATTCTACAAGTTTTTATATAATCATTATGAGTTTGAATTTCAGTGCTTTCGTATTACCCTATGCCTACATCTAAATTGATACTTCTTGTATTAAATTATTATTGACTTTTATTGCCCATGAGCCCAAAATGTTGAGCACATTTAGGGCAGGAATAGGTTGTAATAACCATTTTATTCATAGACTGTGAAGTGTTGTGGATTCAATACATATTTCATGAATGATTTTCTATATTCATTTGTACTCTGAAAAGTTGACATTTTTTTCCATTCTCTTTATGAGAATTCCTGCTAAAGCCACAATTATGGGAATATATGTAATATATATCTTTAGAAAATTAAATTTATTTTTAGTGAAACCATCTTGAGTTTTGTTCATAAGTATGTGTATTTTTCTTATTGGGAAATATTTCTCTTTTTAATTAAACCTTTATATTTCCCTTAATTGCATCAGTTTTTTTGTTGTTTTTTTTTTTTGTTTTTTTTTTGGTAGGGAATGTATTTAGCCCATATTTACTGATTTTTAATAACTGAGCAGTAATTTAAAAGTTAAAGGCATATAAATAGTGTATAAGACCTACAATGTTTTAAATATGGCTTCAACTTTTATGGACATCTAAAAGTAGCAGATGTCCTATGTGCCTGCATTCTGGAAACTCTCAAGTCCCTAAAGACAAACATTATTATGTGTCCTATGTGCCTGCATTCTGGCAACTCTCAAGTCCCTAAAGACAAACATTATTATGTTATTTTCTTCAATTTTATATTCACAGGTATTAGTATAGTACTAGCTAAATAACATATAGGCTTTACTTAAATAATAATAAAGTACATAAAAAAATAAATGGATGATTAAAAGGAATATTTTGTCTTTTAGATAATGTCTTTTTATTTTAAGTTACATATTAATATAGATAATGTAGTTTGGTATACATATATGTTTTCCGTTTTAATATTAAATCAAAATGCACTATAAAATGTAATCAGTTAATAATATATGGAATAGGCAACTTTCATTTAAAAAGGAGAGTTTTCAAATTTGTTTGATCAAGATGAATATAATCTTATATTGATCCAGAATAATTTGCATAATATTGCTGATCTTTTGCAATGAACCCAAATACATTTATATAAGGATGTGGTTTTTAAAGAACTTGTTTAAATCATAATTTATTATTTCTGCTCCATAGATCTATTATATGACTTGATGTCTCTTTTCATCTATTTCATCCATGAATATTATCATTAGAATTATTGATTATTCATTGTATGGAAGAAGATTGAAGAGAGGCATGTTAATTAGAGGCTATTTGTAATTTGACAATGCATAATTAAGTTAGTATTGGAGACAGCTTGGTGTCTAAAAGAACAATATAAAATAACTTCATTTGACTTTTTTTTGTCAGCAAGGAAAAAAATGTATAAACTTCTTAAATTGTTAATTGTTTAAATTAAAAATTAAAACATATAGTAATATTGGTGTCTAAATTATTTTATTTAACACAAAGTAAATCACAATACACTCAGAAATTCCAGAGAGTCAAAAAAGTGCAAATTGAAGGGAAAAGCTACTTACTGTTGAATTGATTCATATATGCATTAAGAAACTTACTAACCAAATAATTGAAATTGGAGTAATATGAAACAACTAAATAATCAATAGCCATCAGGAAATGTATGTAATAATGTTCATTTTATTTTTTTAATTTTATTTAAAATTTTTTTTCCTTGATTGATTTTAGAGAGAGAGAAGAAGTGAGAAGGAGAGAGAGATGGAGACATTGATGAGAGAGAACATTGATTGGCCACCTCCTGCATGCCCCCCACTGGGGATTTGGCCCACAATCTGGGCATGTGCCCTGATCGGGAATCGAACCAGCGACCTCTTGGTGCATGCGTCAATGCTCAACCACTGAGCCACACCAGCTGGACAAATATTCATATTAAATAAATGAAAAAAATTAAAATGCCATACAAAGAATATGTTATTTTTACAACAATAAAACAGTATATAATCATAACTGACACATATGGGCATGCATGCATGCAAACACATACATCTATGCTTTTGCTGACATTTTTTAGTATAACATTCAGATCATCTCAAAATATCCTTTCATTTTTATACCTCTTTTTTCATATTTAATCTAAGTTTGATATTCTTGACTCAATCTATTCTATTAATCCTCACCTTTTTATAGTCACTCACACATGCACTTCTTTTCCTGCTCCTTCTGTAACAAAGAATCCAATTTTCTAAGTCTTTTCTGGCTAATGTCCTTTGCTGTTTTCTATGATTACAACAATTTTCTAAACTATAACTTTCACTCCATTCATCTCTTTTCCTAAAAGTTAACTCCAGGTTAATTTTACTTTTGGAAAGTCCAAGTGGGTGGAAAACACGCTGTTTGCCCAAATATACATCTTACAAATTGCAAATATTTCTACTTGAATTATCTGAAAGAAAATAGACTAACTACAATGTAGAGTTAAAAGAAAAATTTTAGGTGCAGAGAGAAACTTCCTGATTAAAAGTTTTGTCTTTTTTTTTTTTTGACATTAAAGGAACTTGTGATATCTGTTTCCCAAAAGGATTTTCAGAATTGAAGAGACTCATCTCTCTGATAGATTAGGTGCAATTTTGCCTGGAGGTAGGTGACAGAAGATATAGTCCATGTACTGTGATATGAAATAAGGAATAATAGGTTTTGAGTACCTTATAACAGCATTTCATTCCTTTTTTCTCTTCCGAAATTTTGTAAGATGTCTAGATTTTGGATATACGATTGTGTCATCAAGCAACTTTTGGACTTAACTAGAATTTCTACAGACCTGACCTTATCAGAATTTGTGAAATATTACACCATCTGATGTAGGTGCTGAAAGCAATTTCCCATTTTTTAAAAGTGAGTACTTTTTTTTTCTGTATTGAACAGCCAACTGTTGTAAAAGGTGAGCAAATAATATCATTTTACAATAAAATATTCTGAGTATAAAAAATGTAGTAAATCAATTATCCCGTAAGAACAATTTATAATTAGATACTTTTAAGTAACAAAGTTTCAAAAGCAATATTTTTTTTTACTTGCATGCCCCCACTGGGGATCAGCCCACAACATGACCAGGAATTGAACTGGCGACCTCTTGGTGAATGGTTTGATACTCAACCACTGAGCCACACTGGCTGGGCTAAATTTTATTTTTTATTATAAATCTTATACATATTTCTCACCACCATAAATATGCATGCCCCATAATTATATTTCCTGTTATAATAGGAAATCTTTAAGTCTAAAAGAGTTAATAACACAGTTTAAAATAAAAGCAATCACAAATCTGAAGGTTTTAATATAAAAATAATGTAAACAAGCAACTGCTTAAAACACAGGAACATAGTTACCAGTAGCTGCTTAATAAACCATCAAATATAATATATCACCAATAAATTTAGAAAAACAACATCTGGGAAAAGTAATAGAAGATAACAGAATATCTCCATGAGGATAACTCCCATTGTCTCCAACACACACACACACACACACACACACACACACACACACACACACACAGTAGAGATCAAATAAGCTACAAAACCCTGGGACTTCTCATTAAAAATTTCTAAATAGAAGGTATCAGCTTAAAATATATATATATATTAGCCCTGGCTGTTGTTCGTTCAGTGGTTAGAGTGTCAGCCCATGCACCAAAGGATCATGGGTTCATTCCCAGTCAAAGGCACATAACTGGGTTGAAGGTTTAATTCCTCCCTGGTCTTGTGCATGCAGGAGGTAACCAATTGATGTATTTCTCTCACATCAATGTTTCTCTCTCTCTTTCTCCCTCCCACCTTCTCCCTCCCTTCTACACTATCTAAAAAATCAATGGAAAAAAATGTCCTTGATTAGGATTAACAACAACAACAAAAAGAAATTATATTGGCTACTGAATAAAAATAAATAAATAAGAGGAGGGATACTAATACTTGCCATCTTAGTTGTAGATAAAATGAAAATAAGAGAAAGCTAACATTTGCTTTCGCTAGGCTGGAATTACAGTGGAAAAGTAAGCAAGAACAGCTACAATCACAGAGATGATTATCTCCATCTCTGCACAGAGACCATTAAAAAACATTATTAAGACAATTGAGGAAATTTATATGTTGATACTACACTAGATTTTAGTCTTTATTATTTTTAAGCCAACATTTTCTTTTCTGAATATAATTATTATATTGAATTTGTATGAATGTTTCTGTTTTTAGGAAATGTATGCATGTTTTATGATGAACTGTCATATTGTCTATAAATAATTTTTAAATGGTTCTGAAAATGTTTATGTGTAGAATCAGAGAGAGAGAGAGAAAGAAAAGTGGTGCAAATTTTAATGATTTCCTGAATCTAAGTGATTTATATATAATAGTTTATTTTACTAACCTTGCAATACTTTTATAGGATTATAATTTCTTTCAAAATAAGAAGGGAAAATATAAAATATATGATAACAAACAGAAAAATGACTAGGCAGGATACATATTGTGTAAGGATGCAGTTTTATTTTAACTTTGTTACATGGAGTGTTTTGAAGGGTTTTGGTAAGAATATGACATAACCACCCAGCTGCTGTGGCTCAGTGGTTGAGCATCGACCCATGCACCAAGAGGTCGCCAGTTCGATTCCTGATCAGGGCACATGCCCAGGGTGTGGGCCAAATCCCCAGTGTGGGACATGCAGGAGGTGGCCAATCGATATTCTCTCTCATTGATGTTTTTATCTCTCTCTCCCTCTCCCTTTCTCTCTCTAAAATCAATAAAGAAAAAAAATTTTTTTAAAGAATATGACATAACTGATTTTCTGATTTTAAAAGATCCCTCAGCACTGTGAAAACATGGATTATATGGAAACTGATGACTCAATTACAAGCTACTGCAGTAGCCCAGTAAAGAGACATAAAATTGGTATAGAAGTGGGGATAGTGCAAATCATTTTTTAAAAGTCAGTAATATATTTTGCAATTAGATCCAGTGAAATTGTTGATGGATTTGTTTTGTTGTGTAATGTAGAAAGAGAATGTCTATTAGGTTTTTGAGAAAATGGACAGAAGTACCATTAAATGAGATGGAGTTGAGGGACCAATCTTGTGAACAAGTACAAGAGTTTGGTTTAGTTATATTAATTTTCATGTGCCTTTTGGACTTTTATGGGAGTTACAAGTTTGGAAGTTGAAGAGTAAAGCTGATAAGAAACTAGGAAGCTCTAAATTAGCATATGATATCATTCTTTATATATAGAGAATTTTACAGAATCCATCCAAAGACTATGAGAACTAATAAAGGTATGTAGTGAGGTTATAGGATATAAGATCAATACACAATATAAAGAGTTAGATTGGTAAAATGTCATGTAACATAGCATTATAAATAATAACAAGATACTTAAGAATAAATTTAACAAGATAAGTGAAATACTTGTGCACTGAAAATTACAAAAGGTTGATAAAATTTAAATAGTATTAAGAAACGTAAAGTTATCCCATGTTCATGAATTGAAGGATTTAGTATTATTAACATCATAATACTCCTTAAATAGATCAACAGATTCAACACATTTTAAACAAAATTGTAATTGTCTTTGGAGGCGTGATTGATGAGCAAATCTTAAAATTCATATGGCAATTCAAGAAAATCAGAATAGTTAAAAACATACTTGAAAAATAAGACTGAAGATGGAGAAGTCATTTTCACAAATTTTAAAATGTAATTCATGGCTACACTAATTAACTAGCCTGCTACTGGCATAAGGATGAACATATAGAACACTGAAATAGAATTGAGAGTCCAGAAACAAATTCTTAGACTATGTCAATTAATTTTCAATTAGGATGTCAAGACAATTAAATGGTGGGAATAATAGTCTTTTCAACAAATTTTCCCTGGACAGCTGAATATTCATCAGATAACAGGGTGACCAGATGCAAAAGAATGAAATTGAACTACTTCATACCATACACACAAATTTACTTAAAATTTTACCATATACGTAAATCTGTAAAACTCTTGGAAGATAACATAGGAGTAAATATTTGTGATCCTGAGGTAGGTAAAGTTTTCTTAAAAGATAAGTCTAAATGCCCAGATTTTAAAAGAAGACATAGATACATTAAAGTATATCAAATTTAAAATGTTTGCATTGCATATTATATTATTAAGAATGTGTCAAGACAACTCATAGAATGAGAGAAAGTTTTGGCTATATTTGTAAAGAAACTTGCAGTTGGACTATAAAAATAACTCTTAAAACTTAAGAAGAAGACATAAGCCAATTAAAAATTAGTAAAAAATTTGAATAGATATTCTCCAAAGAAGAATGTCAAAATGGTCAATAAGTATATAAAATGAGTTTCAACATCATTATTAGAAAAATGTAAATCAAACCACATAGAGATAGCACTTCACAGATACTAAAAGGCTATAACCTAAAGAGCAGATGATATTCAGTGTTAATGAGAATGGGAAAAATATGGAATACTCATGCATTACTATGTTATATGAAATGATGCAGCCATTTTGGAAAACAGCTTAACAGTCTTTCAAAATATTAAACATAGAGTCATCATATAACCTCAGTTACTAACACAGAGCTCCTAAAACCTTGTAATTTCCTAACTGATAAGAGCAACAGGAGCATCTTTTACTCTAATATTTGGTGTTTGACCCTGGTTCCTGACACAGAGGTCCTAAATCCCTTGGAATTCCTGGATGATAGATAGTAGGTCTTTGGTTCTAAAGAGGTAACTCTTGGTTGGCTTTGGGATGGGACTGGTTACCAAAAACACAAAACCATGATTAGAAGCTTAGCATTTTTAGACACACTCCCCATTCTCCAGAGTTAGGAGAGGCTTTGAAATTGGAGTAAATAATTGATCATTTCTACAGGATGAAGCCTCCATAAAAATTCCAATAGTATGGTGTTTGGGGAGCTTCTATACAGTGTTGCTGAACAGAAAGAGGGTGCAAAGAGGGTGACATACCCCAACTTCACAACGACAGAAGCTCCTGCTCTGTCCTTTCAGATATTTCCCTCTGTATCTATTCATCTAGCTGTTCATCTGTATCCTTTATTGTGTCTTTTATAATATAATAGACTAGTAAACATAAATGAGTACTTCTCAGAGTTCTTTGAGCTGTTCTAGCAAATAATTGAATCCGATGAGGGCAGGACTGGTGGAAACCTCTAATTTGTCGCCAAATTGAAAAGTAGTTGTGGAAAACCCAGATACCTACTAATTGTCATTTGCTTCTGAAGCTGGGGTAGGGGCAGTCATGTGAGAATAAGTCCTTTGCCTGTGGGGTAGCATAAGAATTAAATTTAATTGTAGGACACTAAGATGGTTTTACAGAGAATTGTTTGATGTGGGGGGAAAAACACACATCTGATGTCAGAAGTGTTTGTGAGTGTGGTAGTAGTGTGAGAATAAAGGAGAAACACATAGGTGGAGTACGTTTTTCCAAAATAGTAAGCCACCCAGTTTGTGGTATTTTGTCATGGCAGCCCGAGGAGACCAATGTACTCTGGTTCCAGAATGAACCATTAACATGTCTGTCAATGTTAAACATACAAACATTACTTTTTCTCAGCTTTTTTATCTTATTTCAAATTCCACTGAATAATACTCTATTAGTTTAAAACTGACTCGTTTTTTTTCTATCAAAAAATGTACCAAACTACTTTCACCAATAACTGATTGACTTTGTTTCAATGTGGATAAAATAGAACCTCTGTCCTATCTTTAACATGATGCAGATTTTTTTAAGACTTAATTGTTTATTCTATTATGATGGATTTGAATGAATATATGCATTTATTTTTGAGGTATAAATTGTCTAAAGTTTAAAGATACTTTAGGGCAATGAGAGATTTAGAGAAGTGAATACTAGAAAGCAGTAATAAAAATGAAGGAACTATAAGAAACTTACACAAAAGAAGGGGGAAAATGGTCAAGATCTGAAAAATAAGATAACCAGAATTCAACAAAGCATAGTATGATGAGGCAAAAAAATAATTTCTCAGTGCCAGAGGAGAAGGGAGGAGTTGATAATTTACTTTGGTAGATATTAATACTATTACCAAACACTCAATTGCTAAAAAGAAAGAAATAGAATTATCCTCAAACATATATTTAGATAGTTATATATAAATACACAGAAGTATATAATTAGATATAAACTATTTTATCCTTAGCGTTTCTTCTCTCTTATTTTCTGAAACAAAGCTTTTACTTAAGAGATGTCTAATTTACAAATAAGGAAGATTTCAAGGAAGGTACACTTTAAAAAATAGACAAGAAATTCTGTCAAACACGTTATTCTGGGGAATTTGTAATAATATTTTATTATCACAGAAAGTTATATTCTTTGATATTGATTTGTACTGTCTGTTATATTTTGTTAAGTTGTAGAGAAAAGCACAGCATTTTAAATCATAAACACTGTTGCTTACATTTATCCTATGCAAAAAGGGAAAGAACATCAAGAGTTGAGTATTTCTTACATTGCTAAATACTTAATTCTGTAAAATTTTAATGATATTTACAAGAAACATATTACAATACACATAAAAAATTAGGGGATACTTTATGTCAAAGACACTTCCTGAGTTTTGGGGAAAAATGCATTGTCTTTCCTTCCTCTTGCAAACGAATCCTGGTTTTCAATATAGTTTCATACCACCTAATATTGGTAGTGCAATTAAATAATTCTGCTTTATAGTTTGTGCTTTCGTTCTCAAAACAAACTAGGAACTAGAAAAACCCTAAGTAAGTTCCATGGAATAAAAATAAATAAAATGTGTCAGAATGAGTATCATTTTCTCATAATGCAATTTCATTGGGTTGCAAGTAGAAAACTGAATAATATAATAGCTTTGACATTTTATACATGTAACGTTGAGGTTATTTGCAATACCTGAATCGTGGATTCTTTATCTATATATAGAATAATATGAAAATGTATAAATTGTAAAACCATTTTGCATATTTCAATATGGCAGGGAACTCAGTTCTGTATTGTAATTTTTCCTGAAAATGCTATTCTTTAAAATTTCAATTTCTTTTGTTTTGCTTTTGTGACTTTTTTAGAGGTAAAGATAAACATCTGTTTTATACACTTTAAAGCTAATTACAATAATGTTGTATATTGTCGCATGTTAAAATTTAACATTTTAAAAATGTATCTCTTTTATAAACTCTTAGTTGTTTAGAATGTTGAGTTCATTTCTAGTCTTTGTGCTGCAACAGATAAGATATATAATTTGGGCTAGTTCCATTTAGAGTGATTTCATTGGTTGTCTTTTTTTTTTTTTTTTAGTTTTCTTTTTTGTTGTTGATGTTGTTTATATGTATAGCAGATGGCAACAATCATAGAAATCAGCACAGCAATCAAAGGGATCAGTGGTATGATGCATCTTTGTCAGGGTTACAGGATGCACCCACTGGGAAAATAGCAGCAACATCTGACAGCAAGTGCTGAACACTGTATCTGCTTAGCAATCAGACAGGATCAGGCCAAAGGTGACCTAGAACTGCTGAATGAAATGAGGGAGGATAAGAAAGGATGTCAGAACTTTATTTGCAGCAAGGGGACTATGTAGGCAAACGCATCCTTTTTGCCACCGCAATATATAGTTTAATGTCCATCTCATTCTTGATATTGCATGTTGGTTGGTATAACATAATAAATGGCATGAATGGAGTGAATGGAGGTAGGCAGATTTGCACAAGAATATTCTCAGCTCCTTACTAATGAGTACATAATGATACCTGTTTAAATCTGAGCATTTTAAAGAAATTACCTATCGGTAGATTTTGTCTTTGACAGCTCATCGTGGATACATTTAATGAAAGTCATGTTGCAAATTTCCGTAAAACTTTTTAAAATTTTCAGAGGATTTTAATTGGTGTTTTTAAGCCATTCTCCCTTTTCTTTCTTGATGTCTTTGTTTTAACCTGGATAACTTCAACTCTGTGATGGTATTTTAGGTTTCACTTTGACTATGCCTCGGATGTCCAGATTAAACATTATTTCTAGGCGTGTCTATGAGGATGTTTTCAGATGAGATTAGCATTTGAACTGGAGGACTAAATGAAGGGACTGCTCTCCCCAATGTGGGTGGATATCCTCCAGTCCTTTGAAGGCCTGAATTCATCAAAAGGCAGAGGAAAGAGGAATTTACTCTTTTTTTCTTTTTTTTCTCCCTGCCTCACTGCTTCAGCAGGGCATCAGTCTTCTGCCCTTGGACTGGTTTTATTTCTCCAGAGAGCCCAGACTAACACAGACTCTCAATTATTGATTCCTAGCTCTGATTGCTCTCTGCTACATAATTTGTAAGGATCCTCAAATTTAACTTGACTAACACCTGACATCATTTACACAAGAAAACATTCTTTCTGACTATTAGATCAGCGTTAATATAACGTTTACAGCAAGAATTCAGACTTGAAATCTAATATCTTCATCTCTCTTCCCATAAATCCAATTAGTGAACATTTTTTCATGTATAGAACTTTGTTAATCTCTCCTTTCTTTCCCCGTATCATCATTCTGATGACATAGTGTTCATTTCACTATAAACCATTTAAAAATACAATTTTATGATGCTTGTCTGGTGGGGCACGTGTCTTTAAACTTACTGTACCAGGAACATTATTTGAGCCTTGCAAACAGTTTCTGTATTCCAATGGACAAAAACTAAGATCAGTCCAAAGGGAATAGTATTTATTTATTTATTTATTTATGAAAACGTACATTTATAAATATATGTACGTATATATGTGGGCATTACCTTAGTTATACTACCTTCTAATTTTGATGGGCCTTTTAGTTGTTAAGAACAAATGGATAAAAGGCAAGTACATTTTTCTGTGCCTGTATTTAGCATTTTCTTTTTTCTAGAAAATCAGGAGAGTAAGTATACAAAGGAACATTTGTAATTTTGAGCTCTCAAACTTAGTCTTTAGGAAAGAGTACGAAAGGAACTGTACTTAGAAACATGAAAAATATTCTGGAGTATTATCTTCCATATATTTTATTTAAGACTCATCAAGCCAAACTCTGTAGACATTCAATAGTTTAGTGTTTTATTTGGCTTATCACTGCTTTGGCTACGTCAGCCTGTGTACAGGTATTTTCTCTGAGGAGAATGTATGTGTAATCTGAGAATCATCCAGAATTAGAGTTCCTAGGACTGCAGGACAATGGCCTGAACTACAGAACGCAGAAGTTAGGGGATGTTCCAGGTCCTTGCAGGTCAAATTCTCTCCATAGTTAAGCACAGACTCTGGGGTTTTGAGTTTTATAAACTAAAAGAGTAACAGACAAAGAGGGGAAGCAAGTTACTATTTTGTTGTATTTCTGTTTGGGTATACTGGTCAAATAATATTATACAGTTTTGCTTAAAGTTAACAAATCTTTTTGTAGGTCTCTATGACCAGTTTATACTACCCTCTAATGGTAACTTTTCCACTGGATTTTAGAGATCTAAAAACAGGAACTACATCATAATAGTCTCATTTTATTCATAACACTAAAGTAACTTTGTTCCGAGAGTGAGAAACAAACACTACAATTGATTGTTCTTTAAATTTAATGCACCACAAAAAAATAGCTTATGATAGGTGAATTGCTTATGATTATAATTATTTAAATAAAACCTTGTAACTGTGGAAAAATGAACCTTCCCTGGAATTTTGTTCCCTGCATTTAGAATACAGATTTATATTAGATTTATTCTATTTGATGAACATACTAAAAATAAAACTGATTCTATTATGTCACTTAAGGCAATATAGAGTACTAAGAGGTAGATGAGATTTTGATCCAAACAGACACAAGTTTGAAATCATATCCTTTGACCTCTAATGTTACTTTGGTAATTCATTTTATATCTGTAAACTTAAGTCAGCTTTTTAAGTTATGAGGTATGTGATAAAACTAGTATGGTGGCAAAAAGTAGAACATAAAATGTCAAGTATTATCTTTGTTATTACAATCATATTCATTCTTCACATAGGAAGTTATGGTTTGCTAAATAAAATGTTCCTTTTTCAATGAGGCATGTATGCGTGGAACAGTATCAGCTATAGAAGTTGAACTGACCTTTATTTATTACTTTTAATTATAAAACAAAATATTACAAAATACATTTAAATGTCAAGATATAAATGAGAAATGTAGAGGTCTACTAAGATATTTTTATATATCTGTAGATTCAAAGAGATAACCTTAAAAAAAACACTTTCTATTAAACAAAATGTCGAAATGATAGACTAAAAAAAGGAAGATTAACCAAGGAACAGATAAGTAGAGCTACTATATGTATGAAATGAGAAAGATTCCGGGATGGCAGCCTTGCGTCAGGCCTAGGAATCAGTGGTGTGGAATGAAGAGGAGGATCGAAGACATCCAGTAATGTGCAGGAAATCTTAGATTCAATGAAAACTACATTCAATTACAGGGGATCTTAGTAAAGTATAAATGAATAAGGCAGACTTTTTATGCAAATACATGTAAATTTTAAACTTTAGTAAAAAAAAAATGAATTGTATCAGAATGCCACTGACCAAACATGAGGTAAATGAAATAAGCTGACATTTCATGTTTTTAGATCATAAGTGAGCACATTTGTCAAATGTGAATCTATGTCTCTTAAAAAGCTACAAGAAAATACATGACAGATATATTACGTAAATCATTTCCATTGTCAAAAATTAAACAAAACAAACAAATAAAATGTTTCTTGGACGCAAAGTTATGAGAAATTTGTATGGAACTAGGCCCATTCAACACCTTACATGTGAATGGCATCCTAGCAAGAATGACTGAAATGTCATATTGTTTCAGCTACAATAACACTAAACTCAAGGAATTTATGGTAATGCATCACTAAAATACTGAGGAAGGTAACAAGAAGACTCTATCTGACAGCTATATTATTATTTGAGATTTAAGGTAATGTAACTATAATTTCAAATGTTAACAGTTTCAGAATGTTTATAACCCACAGATCTTTACTAAAAGAACTATTAAAAGATATACACCAGCCAAAGAGAAGGGAAATCAGGAGGGGAGGGTGGGATGTAAGAAGCAAAAATTAGCAAAGAACTCATTAAAATATATTTCAAAAACCAAAATGTTAACTATAAACCAACAATAGGAAAAATATACATGTATATAATAAGATGAATTATATATTATGGGAATTGAACCAGAGTCTAAATATTGATACCAAAAGATTCAGATACATATGTGTGAAATTTTCTAATAGTAAGCCTACAAAATGTGAGACTGGGAAAAATAAAGTACAGATATTGGGCTGCATTTAATTACACTAAACAGGAAAAAAGTTGAAAAACCCTAAATTCCTGGATAAAATGACCCTTCCCAGGTATTTGTTGCCTCAAAAAATTAAAGGGAAAAAAAAACATTAAAAACTTTAAGTACACACAAATTAAGTTATACAAATGTATTTGTGTGTATAATATTTTCAAATTAATAGCTGACCTGCACACACACACACACACACACACACACACACACACACACAGAAAATATCCTCCCCAACACACATAAAAAATAGACAACTAAAAACCAGAATGCTAAAATCACATAAAGAAGTTATGGATACTATTAATTATGTAAAAATTAATACAATTTAATTTTAGAGAAGTTTTAGGGTCACCACAAATTTGAACAGATAGTAGAGAGACTTCTGATATAACTCCCTCCCCCATTATCAACATCCTGCCCCAGAGTTGTACATTTGTTACAACCAATGAACCTACACCAACATATCATTATTACCCAAAGACTATAGTTTACATTAGGATTCATTCTTGATATAAGATATAAGATTTTTTTTAAAGTTTGGTGTGAGTTGTTAATTAGCTAAGGGAGCTTGCACTAAGATACAGTAAGGCCCAGGACAAGATAGAGACCACACAGGGCTCTGTTTTCCATAGAAGAGTTTTAAAGGGAATCCTTTGAGGAGACCATTATGTTTCTCAATTAAATGAGTTGCCTGGGACCTATTGGGGAGTTAAACGTTCTATTGAATGTCTTTTGCAAAAGCCAAGTGTTGTGTATTCTATGAAGTGAAATGAATGCCTTGGTTACTGTCAGAAATGTTTAGAACTCTGAAAGAGATATGGAGAGATCTGCTGAAGCTTTATATTGTAGCTTCAGTATGTAGAAGTATGTGGTGACCTTGATCTATATTTTGGGTATCTGTGAGGCAAAAAGATTCCTAGAGATTTCTACCTTGAAGAGAACAACTCATAGGCAATGATGCAGTAGTTTGTAAAAATGTGTAGCTGGGAAACATGTTTTGCTCTGTTGACAAGCGTATCCAGTGCTAAAACAAGTGACTGAAGTTTGGGCAATTTTTCTGACCCTTGGACCCTGCCCTTAACTGGGCATATCCTAAATAAGGGATGAGAAACAACTACATTATTGTGAGATCCATCACTTATGACAATAGCACTGCCATTCCTATGGTCTATGAACTCCAACTGATATGCACTCAGTTGATTCCAAAGGACTCCCCAGGTAGCCAGGGTGTCTGGGGAGAAGTTATCCACTTCCAGCGCCATGGCATCTGGCAAAGTCCAACTTCCCACTCTAGGTTCCTAACCCTGACTGATAGGCAGCTCTGTAGAAGAAAAGATATGGCCTATGTCAAGAAAACCTCCTTTAAAGCATACATAGTGAAGACAAAAAGGGGAGGAAGGGAGGAAGGAAGGGAGGGAGGAAGGAAGGAAGGAAGGAAGGAAGGAAGGAAGGAAGGAAGGAAGGAAGGGAGGAAGGAAGGGAGGGAGGGAGGGAGGGAGGGAAGAAGGGAGGGAGGGAGGGAGGGAGGGAAGAAGGAAGGGAGGGAGGAAGGAAGGAAGGACACTGGGTATTGGTGGGGATGGGAAGTGAAAAAATATATATAAACATTAAATAAAAACCAATTTCCATAATTTGACACATTTGCAAATCCAAAATCCACTAAAAGAATTTAACAAAAAAATTAAAACAACATCAATTAGCTTTTATACCTCTATAACAGGTTCTAAATTAACTTGAACATTTGCTAAAATGTAACAATTGGCAAATATTAATGGATTTAATCAAGGGACATTCAAATTATAGTTATATCTGAGTATCTCACTAAATTTTAATAAGAAACCCTCCATAAACTTGACCATAACTAAATATATATATAGGGGAGGCCACCCCTACCTATTGCTGGAATATACGAGAGGGCCCAGAATTGACACCATTCTGTACTAAAGATGCCAAGTTTGTGGGGTGTTACTTTCATGACCCAAGGCAAAATGGAAAGTTGGGTACTAAAGGTCACAAACCCCAGATTAGTGAGACCTTCCATTTCTGGGGAAATTCAGTATATGGCCAGCAATTTTTATTTTAATGGTGTATAGCACATAGCCAAGAAGGGCAGTTATTTGCATTAAAAACCCATAAGCAACTTATGACTATTATCGGTGGTCCAGCAATTCCAGGATCAGGAGAAGATGTTTCAAAAGCCCCTACTGAAGTCTAGAAAGACACTTAGTGGGAGGGAATATATGTTGAATATAATTTGGACATAGTCTAGAGTCTTGCCGAGGGGGCCCCATTTAAGCTGGGCTGATGTGTAAGTAGTGAGATTATGTGAACTGTGTAAATGAGGCATATATTGCCTTCAGAATCCCCAAACTTGTGTGTCCTTAATGTGTTAAACTTGTGTGTCCTTAATGAAGGAATTAAATTAATTTTATCATAGGAGGATATTGTCATACCTGTGTTCCTAAAAAAGGCAGAGGTATTTAAGATCTTGTGTGCATAGAGAGTGTGTGATGGCTGAGCTGTGGCTATATTCCAGGGGCAGTGTAATAAAAGTGTAGTGTGTCCCTTTGGAGGTTAAGGCAAACTATTTGAAAGGCTCTTGAAATAGGTACTGAATGGAACACATTAGTCAAATCTATAATAGCAAAATATTTAATTGATGCTGAATGGATGGTGTTGGTAATTTTAATAATATGAGGTGTTGGGTGTGTGGGACATGATGGAAGGACAACCGCATTAAGGTTGGAGCAATTCACTGTGAGGCATCATTTTCCCCCTGGCTGAAGAACAAGCAAAATTGGGTTGTCAAATGAAAAATCTGGGGGTAAAATCACCCATCTATTAATGAATAATTATTTAAGAAGTTTTAATCCTTGAAGCCCTGTTTTAACTTACATTGGCCCACATTAACTATTTTAATTGGACATTTGTAGGTCCCCTATTATCAAGCAATTTGTAAGTGCCAAAGATTTAATTTAATTTTAATTTATTATTCATTTTGTGAGAATGCTTATGTCTACTATGGGATATTTTAGGACAACATTTAGGTACAGACCATAGGAAATTGAGATAAGGCTTTAAAGTGAAGCATTACTACTTTGTCTCTATTTTATATTTAGTTATGTTCACGTTTATGGGAGGTTTAATGTTAAATTTTAGTGAGAACCTCAGGTATAACTGCAATTTGAACATCACTATTGATTAAATCCATTAATATTTGGCAATTGGTACATTTTAGCAAATGTTAAAGTTAATTTAGAACCTGTTGTACAGGTAAAAAAGTTAATTGCTGGCCTTTTAATGTTTTTGTTATATAAATTCTTGTAGATTTTGGATTTGCACATGTGTCAAATTATGTTATAAATATTTTTTCAATTCCTCCCCACCCCCACCAATACCCAGGTTTCTCCCTTCCTTCCTTCCTTCCTTCCTTCCTTCCTTCCTTCCTTCCTTCCTTCCTTCCTTCCTTCCTTCCTCCCCTATTTGTTTTCACTATATATGCTTTAAAGGGGTTTTCTTGACATTGGTCATATCTTTTCTTCTACAGAGCTGCCTATCACTCAGGGTTAGGAACCTAGAGTGGGAAGTAGGCTTTTAAGCAAGTACTGCAGAAATGGAAGAATTTTTGTAGTCTTCAATATACACTTGATATTTAAAGTGAAAAAAATGGATAAAATTCTAAAGGCAGTGAGTATGGATAGATACAGAATATCAAAGTTCATGGGAAGCTCAGGTCCCATGTGTTTTTTCTTTATTTCCAGTAAACGAGAGTAGCGAGTGAGTGGTGAAGGAGAAGAAAAGCGAGGGGAGTGTTCTGCAAATCAATTAAAAGAAGTCCTTCAAGAAGACAAAGTAATCTCTGAAGGTTGAAAACTAACAATAGAGTTTATCAAAATAGTAATCCCAGGTGATTTTGACGTTGGAGTGGTATTCTGAACAAAACCGATTTCAATAGATTCATTAAATAATGTGAAGAAGAAAACTGGAAACAAAAAATATAGAACACTTTTGTTGTAAAAGGAAGAAAGGTAGGGCTGGAGGTGAAAGTGGAAGTGAGGTAGAAAGGGACATTTTCATATGCGTGTCACAGAGGGACACCAGCATTTATGAATGCTGATGAGAATAATCTAGTAGAGATTTTTCAAAATGAAGAGAGAGAAAATGGTGGGTGCCATGTACTTGCCGAAACAGAAATATATGATATACAAATAGAGGAATTACTCGTAGGTAGTAGTCGGTCAGACATAGCTTGGTGTGGTGGTTACGTAGCCCTGCTTTTCAAATATCTGAAAATGGATGACCTAGCCACTTGATCATAGGCATCACTGGAATACATGCCAGCTCATTATTCCATTATGGGAAAACCAAGTTCTTACCCTTTATGGCCACTAGTGCTCTCAAGAAGACAGAAGAAGGACCTGGGTTATGTATGTTCTCTGTCCCCTTGCCTAAGTACCAAACAGTTCACTTCCACTGGAATAGAATCAGTAAAGGAGAGAAGTGTTACTTTTATTTACCTCTCTATGATAAGAAGGAAGCATCACAAGTAGACGTAATTTTCCCCAATAATAATAAGCTCTCAAGTTATTAGTAGAAGCTTTGGGACAGTAGCAGCATTTGCATATTTATACTTCACAAGTTGCAGAGAACAAACTCATCTATATGATGGAAATGAAACTGGACAATGAATGGGTCAGGGTGCCTGTCACACTTCAGCCAATTAAGCAGAGACAAGGTTGAATCGCATATGAGCGTTTAATCCAGCACTTCCGGCAGTATGGGAGAGCAGCCGGTCATCCTGTGAAATCGGCTCTGCCCTCCTCGATAGCTGGTCACTTATATTGGGTAGAAAGAGAGTATGTGAGAAAAGTCAGGTAGGCCAGAAATAAAATGGGTAAAGTGGTTAGAGGTGATTACAATCAGGGGGAAGAATGTGGGCTAGGGATGGAAAAGTGTGTGCCTCTGGGGTTTCAATGCTCCGGAGTCTTTAATCTTTTCATGATGTCAAGCAGTTCCCCCTTGTTCTCAGGTTAGGAGAATGGACAGCATTCCTGAGGTAAACTTCTAAGGTGTACAACTCCCAACCAGATCAGAATGGGCTTTTCTTTAATCAGAACAAAGCAATCACGATTAACAGAGCAAGGATGATCAACATTTCTTTTTCTTATAACTATGGCTAGAGTCCCTCTACGACTAGTTTCCTATTATTCTATTATTCTCTCCTACCCCTTTCAAAATGCTATATGATGATGATGATGATGGGAGTGATTTCTGTTTCCTTCTGTTCTGTATTACTTTTTATTTTAAACATTTTCAAGTTTATCATAACCAATTAAAGCTAGTGAAAATAATTATGGTCTGAGTATATTAGGAATTTATTTTTACTTCTTTTTCCTTTATTGATTTCAGAGAGAGAGATAGTGAGAGGGAGAGAGAAATACAAACATTGATAAGAGAGAACATCGATTGGCGACCTCCTTCATGCCCCCCACTGGGGATTGGGCCCACAACCTGGTCATGTGTCTTGAACGGGAATCAAACCTGGGACCTCTTGGTTCATGGGTCAATGCTCAACCACTGAGCCACACCAACCGGACTAGGAATTTATTTTAAAGGTACAACTGTTACTGGTGAAAGTGAGTTCTTTCAGTATTTCATGCGAAAAGAATTTCAAAGGCACATGTGTGGAGAATTTTAAATGTGACAGCAAGATTTTATTTTTATTTAAGGGAATTAATATACCTTTGGGGACATAGAGGGTGGGCAGGCTCTGAAAGCACTATCTAAGCCTCTCTCTCTCTCTCTCTCTCTTTATATATATATATATATTTGGTTCACATAAAGAACAAAGCACCATTCAAACTATCCAACTTAAATTTCTGACTTTTCCCGGGCCTGAGTAGGGCCCTCCTCCCAGCAAATTCTAAAATTCTATTGGGGTTCCATGCCCTCTGTTCAATCCAATTACCTTTCCAGTTTTTCCTAGGCTGGGCTCTGCCCCTCTAAGTCATCATGCTGGCTTTCACTGTGCATGTCCAAAAGTTTCCTTACATCATCTGTCTTCTACCCTGCACATGCCCAGCAGAGGAATTTCCCCTCCTCCCTCCTCTGGGAATTCAGCACCTGGCCTGCAGCACTCCCAGGGAGGTTCTCTTGTCTGTTCTGAGGATTAGGTCTCCTCCTCAGCAGTCCCCTGGAGTGTGTGAATGAGTCTATTTACACTATAGTGTCCCAGAAAACTAGATGAAATGCTGCCCTGTTACCTGTTTCAGCTTCCTAGTTTATTAAGCTTATTATTTATTTTCCTTTGCCTTGTTCCTTATATTACTAACTAGCTACTTATTCGAACACAATTATTACATTGTTTCCTGTCACTGGGAGGAACTGTAAAATCTAAACCATTAAGTCAGAAACATGAAATATAGGGGTATAAAGATAATACTAGATGAATCAGTAAAGTTAATGTCACTGTCCACAATGGTATATTTTACTTGCAAGTTTCATTCATTTAAAATGAGATGATTTTTCATGCTTATAGAACCAATAAACTAGTCTACTGGGAGTCCAAATATTCTGAGATTTTTCACTCATTTTGAAATAAATTGTATTAGGTTTGAAAAAAGCTGGCTGAGGATAGATGAAGAGTGAGACTATGTGCTATGTCTGGACATGTACACCATCTAATAAAACATTCTGTAGCAACATATGGCAGTAGCAAACAGAAGAAAATACACAACAACTTTGTTGCAAATTGGTGAACCTAAGGACTGACAAACCCAATATGAGTGCAATCACTGAAGAACAATTAATAATTAGGAATTTATGGAATAAAAAATGTAAGCTTCCAATAGTGATGCATTTGACAATAGATTCACAAGGTCCAAGAGGAAACACGGTCAATAATTGGGAGATCCACCAGAAGTGTGTGAAGTTTGTAGACAACCTTTGGCATTCGCTCATCTGTGTTCACTGTTAAGTTCATATTGGTATTAAAAAGTTGAAATGCTTCATTATTTGAAATTCTATATTATTTTCAAGTAATGCATATTTTCTCTATTGTTAAGCCTAAGGGATGTTTTTAAAAATAAATAAGAAACCAAAACTATAATTATCTCTCTACCTGTGTTATCAGAGAAAAACATGTCTTTCCCTGCTGCTAGTGGGAGTGGGGTTCTTGGGGTACTGTTGGAATAAGCATTTCCAGAGACCCCCATGTGAGGATGAGATACGGTAGAAAGGTTTATTTTCGTGGAATTGTACCCCTGTGTTTCCAAAGTTCTATTTCCCTTAGTCCAGCCATGGAAGAAGTGTAGCTGAGGCTTCAGTAGAGCTAAATTTAGAGCCAGTGACCAGAGTTTCAGTTCCATGTTGGAACCTGCTCCAGTTCAGCATCAGACTAGTTACAATTCATTTGTCCACTGTATGTGGGGTCCACATGGCCGAGGGCTATCTGGGCAAATGCAGGGAAGCAAGAGCAAAAGACCCCCCAAGCACAGAGTTACACGAGTTCCAAGAGAGGTCAGAGAGCACAAGAGAGCGAGTTTCCTTGTTTAGGGAATTAAGTATCCCAAATCTTGGAGGGCTTGCAGTGGACACGCCCATTCTGGCCAACCATCTCTGTCCTCAGGTGTGATTGACAGCAAGCAGCTTCACTAGTCCCCGGCACTTTACTGGGCATGTGTCTATCTTCCCTTTGTTGGCTCCCTCTCCCAGTGTTTTGCAGGGAACATGTGTATAATGCCTGGCCTTCCCTTTGCTCGTTTTCTATTATTAATGACTAGTTAATTACAATGGTATCACCTGTATATAGATATAGATAGATGATAGATATATATGTGATATAGATATAAATATGGATGATAAATACATATAGGTATATATAGATATAGATGATATAGATATAAATATAGATATATAGATGTTACTTTGAGGCAGAGAGTGAGTGATGTCTCTATGTCAAAGATAGTTCATAGTTCATTATATATGTTAGTCATCTTATAGATTTTTACGAAAGTTTCTTTTTTTAAAATGTGGTTTACAAGCAGTTGTTAGGAAATTTCAGAATGTTAAATGAAAAATGTTCAAAACATAAAGTCCAGTTTAGAATGCACAGTCCTTATTTAGTAAGGACTATAATTAGGAACAAAATTGTGTTTTGATAATTTAGCAAGTTATTTTCATATTATTTAAAGAAAATAGAACTAATTCCTTTCACTTATATTTTCCTTTGACATAGAGCCTAAATTGTACCATCTAAAATGTACAGAATTGAATATATGCAGTCTGAGAGTTATAACAACTTAAATTTTTATCACATAACTCCTTGGCATGAATACCTAGAATAATGACAGTTAACAAGATGGTGTGGGATAGGTTTGGGTAAGAATGAAAGAATTAGGTGCTTCAACCAATATTTATATATTTATATGTAAACTCAAGCCAGTTATATCACCTTTTGGTATAAAATCATGTTGGATATAAACTGAGGGTATTAGCTGTTACTACCTTCTAGTAACGTATTTTAAAGCTAAATGAGATGGAAGTGATATATAAAAGTGTTTGGAACATTTTTTGGCACAACAGAGGTATCCAATAGATAGTTTTTAAATTAATATTTACATGAACGAATAAGAATTTTGAATAAGAAATTTAAAGCACCATTTACAGCATGTCAATATTTAAAATAAACTTCTATCATTTAATTTCCGTTAATTGAACTTCTGTTGTTTGAACATCAAACTGTTGTAATCTAAATATGTAAATTTAGTTTAGGTTTAATTTTTATGTTTAAAGTTTTCCAATGCAATTGCAAGTTCTGTAAAAACAATCAATGTACATAACTTTTTTGGAGTTTTACATATTAAGTATATTTTTGTATACTATTTTTTCATTGATTATATTGCCTTATTCAATTATTAAAATTTATGTTTAGTACTCATTTATTATACCTGCTTATATTTTTATTATATAAATTGTATCATTTTGCAAGTCCTATCCTTGTTCACCCTAGAATGATATAGGGGAGGAGGGTGAGGGCTGGGTGGTTGTGGGCAAAGAGGAGGAAAAAGAGAGACATCTGTATTAGTGTCAACAATAATTTTTTTTAAAGAATCAAATAAATTATTTAACAAAACTATAATTGACCAGAGGTGTTTGCCTTATAGTGTATTTGCTACATGTTAAGTATATTTTGTTAGTGGGCATTTGTGTACAAAGGATGTCACAAGCAAAGTAAATGTTTTCTTATACACAAGTTAAAGTGAAATTTATAGTACAGAATTGGAAATTCCAAGAGCATGATTCAATTCTCAAGTCAACATCATCAAGTAAACTATGCCACATAATGTGCCATTTATCCAGAGCAAAATGAGTTCTAAGAATGTAAAATAGAGTAACCAAGAACACGGGATAGAGAGACTACTTTGTTTTAAAGTCAAACTGAAGGTTGTGTCCTCAGTCCTTCCCCCAGTCTTTTTCTGATTCTCTGCTCTAGTTCATTGCTAAATAAATCAACAGATACAGAAGAGAAGAGGTATCTGGCCCTTACTGTTTCCTCCTTTCTAAGGATAAATAAATATTACTTGTTTATATAATATTTAACAAATGTTCTGCTAGCTGCCACAAAAGTATTGCCATTTTGGAAGTCCAAACTCTAGCAAAAAATACACCTCATGGCTTTTGGATTTTCAGTAAAACTTTAAAATGTATATTTTATTCTTTCACTTATTTATAATTTAATCCTTCCAGCCAGCATTGTGTTCATTTAAAAAAAAATGAATGTGCATCATATTCCAGACGCTGATATAAAGTGGAGAGCAACTGCTCTTCTCTTAGAAATAAAGAGACTGAAACACAGAAGGTGGACTGACTTGGTCAATATCACATGAGCGGGGATCAATATACATTTTTCCTGGTCACTAGTCTGCTACAAATTCTATAAGTAATTTTAGTATTTTAACTTCTGTTCTATTAATTTTTGTTTTATTATATTTGGTTTTCGGGAGCTGTTATTTAGTTAGCTAGTTTAATAGAATTGCAGACTGTTCATTTTGGTCAATAAGTTGACCGCATAAGAGCAACTGTTAAATGGTAGATTGATGGGTCATTTTCAACTGTTAAAGTGCTTGAGAAAACAAATGAACATCGATGTGGTGAATTAGGAGGCAGTATATATAAACTAAGATACTCATATAAATGCATTAGGTGGATTTGGACTGACAAATATTTTTAGATGTACTTGGTTTTCAGAAAACATTAATTATGAATGGTGATTTGCACAATCCCTCTCTTAATTATTTTACTTACAGGGTCAAAGCTTGCTGATTCATGAAGCAGTACATTTGCCAAATGTATTCAGAGAACAAAAAACCCCACAAAAAAAAACAGCTTTAGTGGAAGGTCACTCGTGCTCTTTATAAGACATTTATATGCTATAAAGAATTTAGTGTCTGGTGATAGTAGTTAACAAAAAAATTCACCTTGTGGTACTTCACTAATAAATGGATATTAAAATATTATATACCATTGCTTCTATGTTTCAAACATAATCTGAAATTTGAAATAGTCTTTTTCTGTCTTTGAAACTTAAAAAACCAAGACAATATTACAAAGAAAGTCATTATTACATGTTTATGATTTTATAATACAAGTTGTAATGCTAGTTAAACATGGAAAATACAATATACATAAATCCTACTTCTCTATCTCCTTGCTAAATCTTTCTTAAAATGCTCGTACAAGAGTCATTTAATACAATGACAAGGAGATCAAAAAAAGGGATAACAGCTGACGTAAGTGGAATGTATTCTGGAAAGCAGGGGAAGTGGATAACTAATTATCACATCAGGAGTACACGAGAACCATGACTGTAGTGACAAAACACACTATTCCACAGTTTATGGCCTAGAGCCCAGAATATGCTCAGGAATGAAAAGAACAAAGTGTATCTGAAAGCAAGGATTTGGTGCCACACTGAAAATTGAAAGATTGGTACAAAATCTGTACAAGAAAATTAAATCCGAGATCCTGTCTGCCAATGTATGCAGTCGTAGGCCTACCCATCTGTAATGGGTAGAATGGAGCTGCCCACAGATATGTCCCCTCCCTAATCATTAAGACCTGTGAAAGTGACCTTATTTGGAAGAGGGGTCTTTGAAAATCTAAGTTAAGGATTTGAAGTAAAGCGATCATTCTGGGTTATTAAAGTGGGTTTTCATGCTTGCAGATTCAAGAGATTAAAAGTCATAAAAAATGCATCAATTTTTCAAAAATTTCTGCAAGACTGCATTGCTTGATAATATCGAGAGCTTAGCCAAACAGCCAAAATATTTCTGTGCAAGCTATGTGGTTTGCAATCACAGAGGTTCCTCCTCATATATCCTACAATTTGACAGGCATTCTCTCGTACTGTGTCATATATCTGATTAGATATATTGATAATTGACATTCTAATTTTTAAAAAGTGAAAAAAAATGTGTATGTACCAATGAACTATAGGAAAAAGTGTTTCTCAAAACAGAACACTAAGTAAAGGCTAGGCAAGAATAAGTTTTAGGTGTAAGACTTGTATCTGGATTTCAATCTAGATCCATGTGTTGGTATTGAAATTGGACATGAAATTCAGTTTTCATTCCTCATGAGTACAAGAAATGATGAAAATAAAAGAACAAAACAAAGAGACACTCAAGATAGAGTGTCTTTCCCCCATATAGGTGGGTCACAAAAGGCTATACATTTAGGGTATGGCTGACCAAGAAATAATTCCCTAGCTCAGGAGGTCACTTTTACTATTTGGGACTTTGGTACAACAAGCTCACACTGCATTGGTGACAAAGATATTTCATGAAGATGTAAAATAGAGTGATTCTGGACTAGTGGTGACTCAGGCAGCTGGTGAATATAAGCTCATGTTAGCAAAAACAAAACCAAACAAACAAAAACACCTCACTATGTACAAAGAAATAAAGCACTCTTAAAAGAAGTGAAACTAATAGAAATAATTATATCAGTAGTGATATCATTAACAATTATTAGATACAAAAAGTAGAATGATTATATGTATTATATTCAAAGTTAATGCAAAAATAAAAACTGAAATAGAAAATTTTAATGTAAAAAGTAATATAACGTCTAGAATTAAGTAATTCATTATAACAAGGTAAGAATATTATAGTTATAAACATAAAAATATTGCCTTAAAGACATTTTAAATTACACAATTTCAATGTACTACAATTTAAAGAAAAAAATAGAAAAGAAAAAAACATGATACGATAACACACAAGAATAAAAATAAAAATTAAGCATATTTACAGAGATGCACAAATTTAAGCAATTTAGCAGAGATGTACAACTTCTAAAGAAATTATGGCAAACTAAATGTAGCAATGGTAAAAAAGGATACTTCATTATGACCAAGTCATAAAATTCCCAGAAATGAGCATTAGTTTTGACATTAAAAATTATCATTTAATTTAACATTACATATTCTCTCAGTGTGATTCACCAGGTTAACAGATTTCAAAGAACAATAACAAAAAAGCGTATAATCATCTATACAGGTTCAGATGAATTATTTGATAACATTCAACATTCAGTCATAATAAAATATTTTAGCAGTACAAGAAAGACTAGAAAACTTTGTTAATTTGAAAAAATAACTTTTATAAATATATAAATGTAGTAAATGGGACAATGGAATAAACCTACCCTTTGATATAAAGAATTGAGTATGATTGTTTTTATGAAAGTCCATGTTTACAACATTTTATTGGAGGTTCTGCTCAAAACAGTGAGAGAAGAAAACAGAAATAAAAAAATAAAAGACCAGGAATTTATGAGGAAAAAAAAGTACAGTAGATGAAATTATTTAGAGACAGTATTAAAGTATATGTAAAAATAAAATATTCTGTCTATAATATAATCTAGTGACATAGAATTGAATTTAATTGACTAATGTATAAATTTATTGGGTTTTAAAAATCAATATCCAGAAATCTAGTATATCACTATATTCCAAAAAAGGTAATCTGGAAATAAAATTTAAATGATAGCATTTTCAAAGCAAAAAATATATATAGTAAGTGTAAATAAAACAAAACATGTTTAAGACCTTTATGAAGAAAATAAATAAAATTTAATGAGACTTTAAAGAGTGTAAATAGGTAGAAATATATATAATATTTATGGATGTGGAAAAAACATTATAAATACATTAACCTCCCCATGTGGATCTATAGACTCAAAGTAATCATAATCAAAATCTCTGTAAATTGTGGGGTCATGGGAATAGCAGACTTGTTTTAAAATTTGTATGTGTCAGCAAATAGCCAAGAGTAGAGTAGAGGACTATGCCTTATCATATATCAAGTTTTTAATAATTGTCTGATAATTAAGAGAGTAGGTACTCATACATGAGTAGCCCCATTGACAAATGGAATAAAAAAGTGCAGCAGGGTCCTGGCCAGTTAGGCTCAGTAATTAGAGCATCAGTCAGAGTACCAAAGGGTCACGGGTTCGATTCCCAGTCAAGGTCACATACCTGGGTTGCAGGTTAGATCTCTGGCCCTGGTTGGGGTCCTGTAGGAGGTAACCAATTGATGTGTCTCTCACACATTGATGTTTCTCTCTTTGTCTCTCTCTCCCCCTCCCTTCCACTCTATCTAAAAATCAATGGAAAAATATCCTCTGGTGAGGATTAACAACAACAATAACAAAAAGTGCAGCAGGTACACAGGCTTAGATCATTTTAAAGATTCATGGAACTCCACAGTGTATACTCACATAAGGTTTTAATAAAGGTTAAGGGTATGGTACAGCAAGTGAAGATGTGCCCAGGCAAACATCACAGAGGATTACCAAGGCTAACAAGAATAGTCTCAGCTCTTTCTCAGTAGTACAATTTGTTATTTGTTTATGGAGTGTGAACTACAAATAAATGTGCAAAATATTTATCTCAGAAGATTGCCAGTCTTGTCCCAGGAAGGATCTTTCATACGATTTTGTCCTAAAAACAAAATTAGGCAGCATGACCAGGCTCAAGAGTAGATACTAAGATAACATAGACACTAAGTGGAATATATAAGTCAGGATATTTTGGTCTGGTATAAGTTTGCCCTGGTCTGTCTCAGAAAATAGAATATACTCATAGTAAGCCAAAGTTCATGCATTTTATTTATATTTAGAAAAGTTTTATATTGAATGTGAGTACATCCAACCATCTAAAATGGTTTTGACATAAGGTAGGTATTCAATAAATATTTGTTGAAAAATACATAGATACTATTTATTGAGAATCTATTATATTTTGAGCACTGAGCAACTTGTTATATGTATGATATCATATCCAGTATCATCAACTTTATGTATTTAAAAAAATCAGCTCACAGAGTTTAAATTATAGCCATGATTTTGAAGTTAGGGTTACAGTTCTCAGTTTATTTATATTAATACAGTTCATATGGTTAAACAAATACAAAGTGAACAATTTTCCCTTGCATGTAAGAACTTTAGTAGCTCAATAATTTTTACTGTGATACAACTTGCTATATTATCTATAAGGAGAACTGAACATAGAGATATTACCCATGTTAAGTTTTTTCCCTTTTACATTTCTATGTAACGCCAGACTATTTTTCAGACAAATAATTTTTTATTTTGTCTTTTAAAACACATTCTACGAGATCTTAGTTTTCTTGTTATTTCCATATTAATATCATTATATTTGACTATATTATTTCTTTGTATTTCTACATCTCAATTATAATTCCTTCCAATAAATATTTTATTTCTATTAATGCATTATTACATTTTAAATATTGTTACCTTCTGTAATTATTATTAACTCTATTTGGAGAAACATCTGTTGACGTTAACCATATATATAACATATAAAACTATACATATATAAATACATTAATGATGAATTAATAGCAAATGTTTATTGCAAAAATTTTAATTTTGTAATTTTTATATAGTTATGTAGCCAACTTTATTGATTTGAAATAATTTTCTCTACATAATTATAGAGCAAAGATTATTAAGATATAGGATGGCACTTTGAAGACAGTATTCAAAGTAGTAATTAGCATAATCATTATATCAGCTCCTACTTTATACATGTATATATGTATAAAGGTGTGGATTTGATAATTGAATTTAATCATTGGATTTTTTTTTTGGTGCTGTTTTCAATTATGCCTTGACTTATAAGTTTTTATAGAACATTGTGATTCTTTTACCACTAAAATTACCTTCTAAAATGTTCAGTATACTAATTACTTTCATTAACATTTACACTTATTACTTTATAAGTCCTCTGAGATTTATAAGGAGATGGTATATTAGAGTTAATTTCATATGTGACAGTTTAAATGTGGCAATGTTATTAATTTTTAAATTTTGATAAATGTAGCATTGTCACATAAGATGCCAACATTAGGGAAACCTGGTAAAAGATAGAGAGGAATTTTTTGTACTATCTTTTTGATGTTTACCTAAATATAAAATTATTTCAAGAATAAAATTCAAAAAAAAGTTTAAGCTCTTATCATCAGCCAATCACCACCTAGGTGTAAAGGTAATGTAGACATGGCACCTGATCTAGTGTGAGAAAAACACTTAAAAAGTTTCAAAAAACTCAGAAAACCTGGTGCTTGAAATAACATACTTTTCTAAGCACTGGATCGTTTTGGAATGTTCATCTGGCAATGAAAGAAATTTGTATGGAAAAAGCATTTGTTATTAAAGAAAATGTACAATTTTTATACTGATTAAGCAATGCTGTGATTGCAAAAATATTGATGATTTATGTACACAATGATCATAATACCAATTTTCCAATGGTCTGAAGATCAAAAATAGGCATCTAAGAAATGATCGTCTTTGATATACAAACATATCCAAATATATCTGACATCCAGTATGGCAACAAGAGATTAGAAACTTACTGAAAAAAAATCATCTTAACTGTAGCAGAAATTGAAATGCCCAAGATTAAAAGCAAAAAAACAAACAAACAAAAAAAAAAAACAAACAAACAAACAAAAAAAAACAGTTTAGAATGGTCAAAGTAGAAAATAATACAATAATGGGACTTTGTCACTCAGGCTGTCCTCATTTCAGAATTTAAGATAAGAGGAATGAGTGAAAAATTAAAGTTGTTTCAATAATTTCTCAAAAACTATATGGAAAGTTGAGAAAGAATATCTTGCTTCCTATTTGCTAGAGAGTAGGGAAGTGAATGGCAATGTCTTCACAGGGATGATTGGCAGAATACACTGATCCATCAAACTCACAAAGGTAAGGAGCAGTGAACCAAACAAATATTATTTTAGAAGAGAAGAAAAACTAAAATACAGAAATTTCTTTAGCACTAACAATACAGACATTTCCCCAGTGCCTTGATGACTAGGCAGCAATAGAAGCACATTAAGCTCAGCAGGAACAGCGGCACAGAAAACCAAAGCAGAAGAATAAAATGGTAGCTGTCGAGTCAAACTGAAAGCACAGTTGGTGAACTCCTATGAGATAATGTTGAGGACAGCATGAATGGCACTGGAAGAAATCTGGGGAGCATCAAATTTCTGGACACCAATTCATGCTAGAGCCGGACATTCACTCGTACGATTGATTAATACGATTGTTAATCTGTTAAGATGAATATTGTTTGGTCTAAATTTTTGTGTTTGAAATAAAGAATAAATTGAGCAAAATTTCATAAACAAGAGTATTTATATATAAAGCTCACAGCTAATAACCAATAAACAAATATTAGTTTTTGTTGATGGAGTAATAGTAAGTAGTCACTCCAATTGACTTGTGGGTTTTTCTCTTCTCTTCCATTTTCCCTATAGAACATGATTACATAATATTCTGATCTCTTCTAGGAACTGCTCTATTCTATACATTTCTGATATTATAATCAATAAAGAACATATTTACCTTGTCTAAGGCTATACTACAACATGGACTTTTTAGTCCACTCAATGATATTGTTTAGAGTCACTAAACACTGATTTACAAATCTAGTGTTTTGTGTTTTTTCTTGTCATACTTGAGTTTTTGTTTTTATTCAGTTTCAATCAAAAAAGAAGAAAAGTACAAGATCTGCATTATAATTTAAAAAGCATTGCAAATGACACTTCAAAACACTTACAATGGTCTAACACGCTTAATTGCTCTACAGTCTTCAGTTATTTTTTTCTTGAATGATTTTACAGCAATATCTTGAAAGTAAGAAAGAATTTAGTAGCTATGGGTTGAAGTGGCTCATGAGTATTATAAAATATGGGCTCTGTTTTTGAAAGACTTGATCTAGCAGTTTGAGTACATTGTGAGTTTTAAAATGTATCACTGAGACTGCATCTATATTATCTTATTGTGCAAGAGTTTTGGATAAATATCAGTAAATGGCAGAGGGAAAACAATAACAAACAGAACCTTCGTGTATTGTATCTTAGATACTCAACAACGGAAGTAAACAATTCATTGCAAATTTTTTCATGTCATGATGGTGATTGACATTTTTTTAAAACAAAGAACATAAAGGGAAGGTATCTTAAATAGTTGAAATACCTGAACATGAACATGAAGGTCTATATATTAACTCATCAAGTCCAACCCTTCCCATACACACACACCTATCACCATTTATATCAAAGCAAAATCATTTGAGAAAAGAATTTGGCAACATAGTTTCCTTGATTTGCTAATAGTGAGATAGTTTTTATTCCTCCAAATGAAATCTTATATAAAATAGATTTTTTTCTTTAAGTTGTATTCTGGTTGAATTGGAGATATAATACCTAAAGTATCTATCATGTATCTTAACCATCATCACTTCATGATGGGTTCTTAGAGCACAACTAGAGCTCTTTAGAAAAGAATTTAAAAACTACTCCTCTTTTGAAAATTGGGTGAAATGTGAACAAATCTTCCAGAATACAATATTTGAGTATCAGTTTGTATAGCAATCGGATGAGAGAGAGAAACACGTAAGGGGATGAGACTTCACAGCCTTAAAATATTTGAAATGAGCTTGAGGTGATAGTTCAATAACATCAGCATTTTGCTGCATTTGACTAAAAAAATAAAATAAAATCTATGAAATCAATTGCATGTATTACTGGGAATCACAACTTAAAAAGCACTTAGTCACCCTGGAACATTTCAGAAAGCAATTAGAA
Organism: Tadarida brasiliensis; assembly: GCA_030848825.1. NCBI lineage: Eukaryota > Metazoa > Chordata > Mammalia > Chiroptera > Molossidae > Tadarida > Tadarida brasiliensis. The sequence continues at coordinate 78,866,413 of CM061266.1, forward strand.
TGGAGAAGGATCTCAAAACTAAGTCATACTTGGAGATGACTAGGCTGGATAAGAAAAAAGTAATCAGGAAATAAGATAATATCCAGGTACCTGAATAAGTCACTTGGAAGAGGACTTGCTTAGCAATTATTCAGCAAGTATTGGTTGACTACCCACTAAGCTTTCTGTCAGATGCTGAGCATACACCATGGAAAATAACAGAGGTGGTCTTGGCCTCAATGGAATTTATCAGAAGGAGACAGACTAGTTTGAAAAAATAAATTACTGTATTTGAGATATGTATGTGCTAAGAATAAAAGGAATGGTAGTAGAAAATATCAAGAGGAAATACAATGGATTGCATAGTGCTGAAAGGACTTTCTAGGAAGTGATATTTCAAGTGTACTTTCTAAGGGACTGAATTGGGAACCAGCTTTGAAAATATCAGACTGATGATTCTTTTCAACAAAGAACAAAGTTCTTTGAAGATACAGTATATTGTCACAGAGTATAATGATGCAGAGTCATTAGATAATTCAAACAGATTGAATGAACATGTGTGGAGATTAGTAAGTATTAAAGAATGAGAACTAAAATGAAGTAATAAATGGGATGTAGTCCTGATAGTATCTTTTTATATGTGAAATTACTCTATCAAGTCAAAGAGTGGAACTTACCTTCATTATTTATAAAGACCACATTAAATTTCTGAAATTCTAGGCAAAATCTCCCCAAATTAAATGTATTTTGGTGGTAATTCTAAATAACAGAAAGATGTAAAAAAATTTTAATCATATGCTTATTGAAAAAATACATTGAAGAAACGACTCTCATTAAGTAACAGTAATTTATTTCATGTTAAATTATAACATGTATTTTATAAAGTTAAATTATTTATATTAGCTACCTTAAAACTATAGGAAATAACTGATTTATTAGTTTGAAACTAGAAACTAAGGCCTGGAAAATGCTTGGACAATATTGTACCATAATTATAAATAGTAAGCTGGTTTATGTATTTCTTTCACAATGTCAATTAATATCTATAACTCAAGGCAAAACAGACTTAGAAAATGGCTCAGAGTCTCTGTGAAATTCCTGATTACACCTTCTTTTTGTGTTAATCCTTACTCAAGAATATGTTTCCATTGATTTTTAGATAGAGTGGAAGGGAAGGAGAAAGAGAGAGAAACATTGATGTGAGAGAGACATATCAATTGGTTGCCTCCCACACAATCCCAACCAGGGCCATGGATCAAACCTGCAACCCAAGTGCATGCCCTTGACTGGGAATCGAACCTGCAACCCTTTGGTCCAAGGGCTGCTCTAACCACTGAGGCAAACTGACCAGGGTTAATTATACCTTCTTTGTTTCAAGAAACGTGTTGGTGTAAGAATGAGGTTGGGTCTAGGTTTAGTTTAGGTTTTCTATATAAATTGTAACATAGGAATATGGCCATTAAATACAATTATAATTATCTGTATATAATTATAATATATATTATAATATTTATATAATTATAATAAGATATGCAGTTATTCAGGTTATGTTCTAAGTAGAATCATATTAGAGAAGTTTATTTCTGAAGCTGAAACCAGACCCCCAAAATCAAGTCCCTTACTGCCAGTCACTACCAAGCCAATAAGCAGAGACAAAGTTGAATCATTTAGGAGTATCTATTTCATAGTGTCAGCGATATGAGTGAGCAGCGGGTTTCCTGCCCTGGAAAAACATTGCTCCCCACTTTTTTCTGCCAGTTGGCTGACTAGATAGGGGTAAGGGAAATTAGCTATGTACAGTTTGGGAGCATAGCAGAATTAGGGAGGTTTCAGGGTCTGCAGTCCATGTGTCTGCCTCCAGGAGCTCAAAGTCTGATAACAAAGTGACTAATCTTCTGTGACATTAAAAAGAGTTGAGCAGGTTCCTGGGACCTGAGAATGGACAGCATCCCTATAGTAACCTCTCAGAGGGGGTCAAGGTCTAGGCACAGCAACTAAGTCAAAGTGTTTTTTGTCCTTGGTCTGCTCTCAAAATGAATTTTCTTTTCTGAGTAATGGACCCATCCAGGCTCCCAGGTCGCTTTATTTTTTTCAGTCCTGTTCCCCATTCCTCCAGTATTCCAGGGTCTGCAAGAATCTATAGTTAGTAAGGTGTGTAATCATTTAATAACTGTAGTTCTATTCCTATTACATGTCCTTCCCCCTCTCAAAGCCACAATTACTCTTTGGCTATTCTATGGAGATTGATCAAACTCAATGGACACTGGGAGGAAAGCCTCAAACTTTCTGTCATGAATGACTGCCCAGTCCCAAGACTCCCCTGAAAGGGAGAGGATCTGTGAAGTGTTTTAATGTATTCCCATTTCAGTGAAGCCTTATAGCTAGGCTGGAGGCAAACCTCAGTGCTGCTATAGCAATCCTCTCCATCTTCCTGGCTGAGGCCTGACTGCGGGAAACATGCAGTGTGATGAGAAGCAGCAACTGTATTTCCTTAGGCACTGTCAGGGAACCCAGCTAACAAAGGCAAATCTTATTCCATAGACAAGCCCATAGAACACCATTTATAATGTGTAGTTTTAAGGATTCTGAATTTTTCTTAAAATGTATGTATGTAAAATAAAATGTTTCCTTTGAAAAGTCCTGTTTGAATGAGTTGGATTTCTCTTCTGTCATTTCCTAGCTGCATAAAATTAAGAAGGTGATGTAAATGCCATGTGCTTTCGTGCTTTAGTTTCTTCATATGTAAAATATGTGAACATTATTCAGGATATTGCATGACACATGGTAAAAATATTTAATTATTGTTATTGCTATAAACATATCTACTGTATCCATGTTGCTATATACAGTAATATCTATATACTATAAAATATAGCATCATAAATGTATATGATATCTATCAACTTATAATCTATCTATAAAAAATAGAAATGGGTAACAAATGAGATAAGTAATCAGTTCATGAAAGTGGAAGACAGTTCAATACAACCTATTGAGGCAAATCTATGTTTACAGAAGTTATCAGAGTTCAGTAGAAAAATGTAAGACAAGAAAATAATGAACAGAATACTTTCAGTAATAAGGTTTAAGATTATCCAGAAATTTGCTGAACAATTTTATATTATGCATAGAGTCTGAGGACAGAACTCCAATTTCTGACCCAAAATAGGAAAGCCAAGACCAGGCATAGCCTAAGAGTGAATGAAATACAAGGCAGGTTGGCAGGTCATGGACTGAAACATAGATTATGAAAAAAATCCTTTGGGTACTAACCAGAAACTTCACTATTAGAGAGCACTTAATGCATTTGGGGTTAAAACAGAAGGCTACAAGCTTAAGTTTTGGTCATTAAAACAAAAAACAGTGAATTCCTTAAATGCCCTTCTACTTCCAGGAATGACTGTTGGATCTGCATAGGAAATGAACTCTGAGGTAAGCATCTTGAGACTCTACCTATAAGGCAAACCCCATTACCAATCTGGCCAAGGAATTGAGGAGCACATTTGACCAGCTCACTCCATTGGACTGTCCACGAGAAGAAAAGTCTTGCAGAAATTAATGACTTTCCATGAGAATGATCTGAACTGTAAATACAATTCATTATCCGCTTTTGTATGTATTTATAATTTATTAGAGAGCTGTAAAAATAATTCAGATTTGTTCCACAAAACAACAACAATAAGAAAAACAAGAGTCTCTTTTATATTTACTATCAAGGTCAGTGTCATTACATCAAATCCTACACTGAGTATCAAAATGTACTTACATTTTCTACCTAATACTTATGAGATAGGTCTAAATGTCTTTCTGGGGTCAGAGTGGCGCAGCGGAAGCGTGCTGGGCCCATAAATGTCTTTCTGGGGTAACATGGTGTTCTTTGCAGATAGCTCTCTACATAGGAAGTAGGATTTAGCAAAGCAACTTGTACTTCAGTCTTCTTTATGCCACTAAATGATTACCAGGATGCATTTTGAAACAAATAATTTGTAAGTTTTACTGAAACATACTTCTGAAGTTATTAAATGTTAAGCCACTTTTAACAAGCTTGTAAACTTCACATCTAATTTAAAACATGTTTTCAATTAAATGTTTTATTAAGAACCCATGAGCATTGAATTATAATAATAATAATTATGTATCTTTGATTCAAGGAATTATAAGTGCTTGAAATGCTGGGTCCTATTTTCTAGTCTTCTCTGGGGACTGCAAGGGGAGGCTTATAAGTATGGAAAAACTTTTCCACTCCCCTTGCCTCAGGGTTCTGTCTCTGCCTGAGTGATTTACTTTATGCAGCTATTAACTAAATGTTCAGAATAAAAATTTGTCACACATCTCAGAAATCAAAATGGATGTTTATTGAATATTAAAGTTACATCTCACATATAGCATGTTTGTGTATGAGCCATAGGTATGAGAAAATGGATCACTTAAGAATTTTTAAAATTTTATATCCCAGCATTTCAGGGCTAATGTCAGAATGCCTATAAATATACATTTATAAGATATTTGAGCCTCAAATAATACAATATATCTTTCCCCAAAAAATAACTCAGATAAATATTTCGAACTTAAGGAAGTTATGTCAAAGGTACCAAAATATAGTGGAAAACAAAATAGTTTTGGAGTCAGTAAATTTGAAATAAATTTTATAAATCTGCCTTTTTAAAGCAATATAATGTGTGATAATGTATTTAAATCTTAGTTTATTTCCCTATTAAATGGGAAAGAGTAATTCCACTTCAGAGAGTAATAAAATTGTTATAATCATGATGTACTGCAGTTTTGGAGACTTCACATAAGCAGTAGCCAATGACAGATTAGATGACATTTCTAATCCCATGACTGCAAATAGCTGTGCTGATTCCGGATGTTTGCTGAGCCTGAGAATCCCAAGGAAGAATTGCTCATTTCAAGCCTCAGAGATATGCCACTTCTGCAAGACTTTAAACCACTCGGAAAAATTACATGAGCATTGGATTTTTATTCATTGGATGAGAGAGAGAGAGAGAGAGAGAGAGAGAGAGAGAGAGAGAGAGAGAGAGAGAGAGGGAGAGGAACAACATTCTCCCTATTTCATCAGCAAAGAATTGATAGATCTTTGGTATAGTGCCTCTTGAACGAACGGACTGAGATCTGGTCTGAAGAGACTATGTAAACATTCCTAAACTGTGCTATAATTACTTTGTAATTGTAATTTCCAAACCCGAACAACAAAGGGAACTTCTGCTATCATCAGCCCACGAGGGCAGTGCTCACTGTGCATATTGCAGTATGCTCCCATGTCAGTTTCTGTTTTTGCCATCTGCTGAAGACACTAAGTTTAAGGAGTGGCTACATCAAAGGGACTTAAGTGTGTCATCACCCATCGGGATTTTCATGTTTGTTAGAAAAGCATCCCATCAGGTAAATCATATCTAAGGCTAGCAGGACAATGGCAGGATTTGTGTGTGCTAACAGCAATATTGCAATATGACATCTGCATGTGGTTTAATTGTTCCAGGAGGGAACTAAATTCTGATTAAAAGTAAACAATGTCCCCAGCTGGTGTGGCTCAGTGGATAGAGTGTCATCCCATGGACTGAGAGGTTGGTATTTAATTCCCATTCAGGGCACATGCCCTGGTTGTAGGCTTGATCCCCAGTAGGGGGTGTGCAGGAGGCAGCCGATAGGTGTGTATGTTTCTCAGGTGTATGTTTCTCTCTCTCCCTTTCTCTCTCTCTAAAATAATAAATAAAAAATATTTAAAAAATAATAAACAACATAAGGCCATATTAGTATAATTTGATCTGAATATATATTAAACAACACAAATTAATTATTTTTCAAAATAAGAAAAATTTACAATTCATGGATTAAAGGATAAAGCAAATGAAATTACTATTCTTCATAAGTATTGCTCACGTAAAAATGGACATTAATGCTTACTATTAATATAAGTAATACAATTATTTTAATATTGGCCAGTAATTGTGGGAAGGAAACTATGAGTTACAGAAAAATAAACCCAGATATGGAGTTAATGAAGAAACTGAACTAATATGTATGTAATTACCAGATAAATATTATTTTTGATTTCTATAATACCAAGAGGCAGAATTTAAGTTATCTTTGGTTATATAGCAAACTATCCCCAAATTTAGTGGCTTAAAAGAGTGGTTTATGATTTGTTTTGATTCTATCAGTTGCCTGATTGGTTTCTCACTGGTCTTACCCAAGCTAACTCATGCATTTGTTCTCTAGGGGCTGGGCTGGGCTGGCTGGATTTGGTGGCATGGCTGGGCTTTTCTCCACACCGTCCTTCATTCCAGACTTTTGCATAGCATGGCTGGTCTCAGGCTCCAAGAATGTGAGAGCAGAAGCTGCAAGATCTCCTAAGAAGGAATCACACAAGCCTCACTACATTATCATTGCTGCTGCCAAGCAAGTTGCAAGGTGAGGTGAGAGACTGCGACAATAGGCTTCACTTCTTAATGAAAGTAATACGAAAATGTTGTGGCCACACTTAATCTAACATGAGAACTTCATAATCAGATTACTTTTAAAATGGTAAAGTCAGGTGTTCTGGATTGTCATTTGTTGTCTTGCACCACTTATTTATTGACCTGTCCTATCATCTCCATATCTGTCCTACTCTGAGGATTGATGATCACGCAGAAGTTTCTCACATGATTGGCAGCTAATATCTGCCACTGAACTGTGAACAGCAATGAAGGAGATGCTGTCAGCTGTAAACGAGCCATATGCAATGAAGGGGAAAAATGACAAACACTGTGCTACTTAAAAGCATGAGTAGCATGTCAGGAATAATTGACTAGGGGGCTCCATCACTCCAGATCTGAGATATGTCACTTTCCCTTGTGTCATTTCAACTACCTAGAAAATTATAGAATATACAACAAATTTCTATATGCAGACAAGTGTTATTACACAGTGATACGTTTTTATGTGTGTATGTTAGAGAAACTCTTGCATGTTTACAATGAGCCACATACGAGACTGGTTATTACAGTATTGTTTGTAGAAAATAAATGTTTGGCAATCAATCAACACAGAAAGGTAAATGAAAGGTAAATTAAACAGTGACTGTAACTTATCTGACACCAGCATGTTGTCTCACATGATGTCACTGCATACCATGTATACTCTGTACATACGGCTGAATTGCCATTACAAACTGATACTGAAACACATTTTCCTTCTGCCGCAACTTGGGCAGAGTCCATCTAATTTAGGAAGGCTATAGAAAATTGATTGCCACAGATTGAAGTCACCGCAAAGTGTACTGGCTGCTTCTCTTTGAGAGTACTTTTACCAAGAATTCTGAGCCGTGAAACAATGAAAGAATAACCAGGTACACAGTACACTCTATTTCCATCTACAAATTATGTACTAAATATATTCTAAAAATAGAACATGCAAGGCCACAGTTCCCCATTCACAATAAAGCTTAGTGTTGAATGAGTTTTTCAATGTAAGGGGTTTGTCACTGTACTCTTGAGTCTAATGTATGGCATCACATTAAAATCCTTTTTATGAACATTGAAGTAATAGAAACAGAGAGTATATTGATGGTTACCAGAGGCTGGGAGTGAGGGAAATGGAGAGATGTTGGTCAAAGGGCATAAACTTTCAGTTATAAGATAAACTTACACAATGTTATATGTCGATTATATTTCAATAAAGCTGCAAAAAGTCCTTTTTATGAATAAGAATGACTCTCAAACTAGAGTAATGGGATCAGAACAGACTGTTGGGAAAGAGAAAGCTGTCATTGGGACTGGACATAATGTTCCCAATGAAAATTGCTAAACATAATTACATTATGCTAAAAAAGTATTCCTAAATATCCACCTCATGTGCTTTCCCCCAAACTTTCGGGTTCTATCGTTATCCTTAGACAATGCAATCTAGTAATTCTTGATCTATAATTAATGCAGTACTAAAAATATCATTACATTGCAGTTAGACTAATCTGCATTGAAATTCCAGATTCATAATTTTGTGTGTACCATGGACTTATTACTTTTCTTTAACAATCCATTTCCTAATTTATAAAATGGTTAAAACAACGCAATTTGTAAAGTTATTTCTAATATCAAAATAAAACATGCAACAATCCATTGTACATTGCTGGGTATATAGCAAAGAGTTAAAACCTTCCCAAAATATTCACATTTTTTCTTCTGGCAATATAACCACTTATTTATTTTAAATAGTTATGGAGCTACTGCAAAGCCATTATTATCTACTGGACAAAATGCTGTGAGCAGATCAGTAGTTCTGGATCACAGGCAGATCGATTTTGAGCAATGTACTTACTTTTTCATATGATAATTTCCTTATGTTAACACAACCTATATATATGAAGACTGTTCTATTTGTTTAATAGTAATTTGGAAGATCAAAATATTATGTAAATCAAAATACTTCAGAAAATATAAAATTATATTAAACCCATTAAAATATTCTTTCTTGAAATGACCTCATTACTACCTAGAGATATAACCACACATTAAATATTCAAGAATGATTTATACCTAAAAATAAAAAGTGCAAAACACAAAGTATATTTCACTTTTTGAAGAGCAAATAAAGAAGTACCATACCTTACTAAATGAGTTTGAACAAATTATACAGTATCTTTAAGCTTCAGGTTTCTATAATATTAATTTTTTATACTGTTAATTTTTTGCCTTTTTTCTTATGTGGGGTTTATAGTTAAAAGAGAGATAGAATATTATAATATTGTTCTTTGAAAGTTTGTTGACACCAAACAAGAGATCTACCCTGCATAAATAAGCATGACCGCGTTAGCGGGTAGCGAACTGGGAAGGAGAGGAGGTGTGACATAGAGATGATTTGAATAAGGGAAGTAAGAGCAGGATGTACTTATGATCTTTTCTTAGATAGACATAATGATATCTAGAATATACTGCTATGTTATGGCTTAAGAAAGCTTGAAAATATGAGAGCATTTTGATATATGGCCTTATCTAAACAAATATAAAAACTTAAAACAGTTTACACATATTCAGGGTAAAAGTTTAACTCTTAATGTCTAATTTAAGGAGATTTAGGGTCTTTTAGGACAAAGTTAGAATTTTAGAATTTATCCTGAGAGCACACACACACACACACAAAAGACATTTTATATATTGAAAATAAGATAGGCAACATCAATTTGGAATATTGTCTTGGCTTTGTCTGAAAAAATATTTTTGTTTTTAATTTAATTTAATTTCTTAATTGAATGTATTGGGTTGATATTGGTTAATAAAATAATATAGCTTTTAGGTGTACAATTCTATGACACATCATCTACATATTGTATTGTGTGTTCGCCACCCAAAGTCAAGTCCCCTTCCTTTGTCATTTATCTCCCTTTTACCCTATTCTACTTCCCCCTACCCCCTTTTCCCTCTTGGAATCACCACACTGTTATCTGTGGCTATGAAGTTTTCTTTTTTGTGTGTGTGGATGTAGTGAGAACAGAGAGGAGGTGCTTATTCAATGGAGACATGGATGTGGCTTGTATTAGGGTAAGTTAGTGGAATAGTTGAAATGGAGATTTAATGTTTATTTAGAATGTACATTTTTTATAAAATCCATTAAATTGTATTCAAGGTGTATCATAAGATATAAACCTTTTGAAATATATTGAGGAATAGCTTATCTGCCACGAATATAAAAAGTAATAATTCAAAATGTACAACTATATGAGTTTTAATAGTTGTATACATTCATGAAATTTACTACTATAATCAACTTGAAGATTATTTTCATTCCTTCTAAAAATTATCTGTGCCCATAGGCAATCCATTCCTCCTTCTCCCAATTCTGATATTATGCAGACAGTGATCTGATTTCATCAGTATAGTTTAGTTTGCATTTTAAGAGAAATAGAATCACATAGAAGGTATTATTTTGTGTCTATCATCTTTTATTTTGTGTATAGTTTTTGAGACTCATTCACTTTGTTGAATGAATCAGTAGTTTGTTGAATACATCTATAGACACAGTAGGTGTATATATACCTTATAAAATATATATATATAATATATTAGGAATATGAATTGAATATTACATGGTATATGTTTCTTTTAAAGGTGACACATCATTTCTCAGAAGCCTATGACTAAATAAATTTGATCTATACATCTTGAGTACTACATATACTCATGAACTACATATTAATAAACTTTCTAAAACTATATATTATTACATAATATTTGTCCATATATTTTCTTCCATGCCTATGAAGTCAAGAGATCTGAGGATTCTTAGAACAATAAGTCAAATAACACAATAATAAATATAGCCATGGAGTAGTTTGATGAAACTTTCAGAGGAGTGAATCAAATCAAAGAATGGTAGTCATTATTTACCCAATTGCTAGAAGCCTCACAAATATATTGCAAAAACTTAAGACGGAGGACATTTTAATGTGGGTGGGAAAATTATTTTGGCAGATGCAAGAAGCCTTATCATCAGAATTTTATACCTAGAAAATTGTAGTAATTGGAAATTTTAAGCATAATATTAAAGTAAGTGCTATTTTAGAGGAAAGATTCCATCAGAAAATATTACAATCATATACAGACACAACGTATTCTAGCAATTTATCAACAAATATCCTGAGCTGACAAGATTAAATAAATGAACAAAATATAACACACGGGAGACAAGCCATCCTGAAAGGAAATGTGCTAACTGAAGGGAAATAATGCCACTAAACATGATGTTGCAGAAGACTTCAGATTTAACCACATAACAAATGAAAGCTCCCTGCTGTTGATATCAGAAGATGGAGATTAAATGGATAGGAAAAAAATAAGTGAATAAACAATGAACTTGAACTATGTGTGAATGAATTATATGGTATGTATGTACATATATACACACATATATATAAATGAATATGTATATTTTATGCACACATTTTATATATAAAATATGTAACAATATACACATGTTTACATATATTTAATATTATAGTGTATGCATAAATATTTATACATATTTCAATATATATTTAATGTATAAATGCACACATATTTACATATGGATACATAGTGCATATACATATAGTATATACATATATTCACTTTTGAAGAAAAATATTTTATAAATATATATGTTTATGTATGTATATATGTATTTGTTTAGATACATATATTATTTGAAAGCAGTAGAAAGTTCTTTCCTCCAGGAACTATAGTCCTTTAGAATTCAAAAGTAAGTAAGGAACATCAAGAAGTAATGAAGTTAACCCCTTATCAGATGTATCATTGGAAAATTTGTTCTCCCATACAGTGGGATCTCTTTTCATTCTGTTGATGGTTTCTTTTGCTGTGTATAAGTTTTCATTTTGATGTAGTTCTATTTATTTTTTGCTTTTTTTAAAAAATCCTCACCTGAGTATATTTTTCCATTGATTTTTAGAGAGAGTGTAAGGGAAGGAGGAAGAGAGAGAAATAGAGAAACATTGAGGTAGAGAGACACATCCATTGGTTGCCTCCCGCAAGACCCCAACTGGGGCCAGGGATCAAACCTGCAACCCAGGTATGTGCCCTAGACCAGAATGAAACCCGAGACCCTTCAGTTTTCAGGCCGATGATCTAACTACTGAGCCAAACCAGCCAGGGCTATTTTTTCTATATTTTAAATCTTGCCATGGGTGATGTATTAGTGAAAATTCTGCTACGTGAGATGTCTGAGATTTTGCTGCCTATGGCTTCTTTGAGAATTTTTATGGTTTCACCTGTTATTTACAATAGCTAAGATCTGGAAACAGTCCAAGTGTCCATCAGTAGATGAGTGGATAAAAAAGCTGTGGTACATTTACACAATAGAATACTATGTCACTGTAAAATATAAGGATCTCTTACCTTTTGAAACAGCATGGAGGGACCTGGAGAGTAATATGCTAAGTGAAATAAGCCAGTGAGAGAAGGGCAAGTATTACATGGTCTCACTTACATATGGAATCTAATGTACAAAATAAAGTGATGAACAAAATAGATCCAGAGACATGAAAGCATGGTACAGACTGAAGAATCTCAGAGGAAAGAGGGGGAAGAGATTATTCAAAGAATGTATATGCATATATGCATAACTCATGGACACAGACAATAGTGTGGTGAAGGCCTGGGGGTGGGTGGGATTCGGGTGGAGGGGCTCAATAGAGGAAAAAATGGAGATGTATCTGATAGTTTCAACAATAAAGATAAATTAAAAAAGAAAAAAGAAGAAGTAATGCAGTTCATAATCTTATTAAACCTTTGAGGCCAGTATACCTAATGTATATCAAATTAGGAAGACTTTCAGAATAGTATTAGAACAGTAACATGTAAAGATTTATTTTGGTCTTTTCTCTGTTCCAAATTCTCTGGTCTCCCATCACCTAACATTTTCCAAAGTGAACATAGACACACATGTGCACATGCATGGATACACACATATACACACATATGGCCAGGAAATCAATTGTGAAGTTTTGTGGGTTGTTTTTTTTTTTGCCCTTTATTTCAATGAAAAATAGCACCACTAATAATTTTTTTAACATAAAATTTAATTAAATATTTTATACTTAGTGGTGTACTGTGTTTAAAACATTCCTAACTGGCATCTTTTGTACATAGAAAAGTGAACATTTCATTGATTTCTTTTTTCTTTTTTTTTTTTTCTTTATTGAGTTTAGAGAGAGAGGAAGCGAGGGGGAGAGAGAGATAGAAACATCACAGAGAGGGAACATCAATTGGCCGCCTCCTGCATCTCCCACCCTGGGGACTGGGCCCACAATCTCGGCATGTGCCTTGACTAGGAATCAAACTGGTGACCTCTTGGTGCATGGGTCAATGCTCAACCACTGATCCACACCATCCAGGCTGATTTTATTCTACTAAAGTAGCTAAAGAATATTGTATAAGAATCGTAAGAGGCCCTGGCCGGTTTGGCTCAGCGGTTGGAGCGTCGGCCTGTAGACCAGAGAGTCCCAGGTTCGGTTCCTGCTAGGGGCACATACCAAAAAAAAAAAAAAAGTAACACTACAAAACTTGGATGAAGATAGATTACAGTAATTAGTTTGGATTAAAGAAAATGTCTTATTGAAAACAAATCACTGAGTACCAGGAAGATATACCAACTATTTTGGAGGATTTGGAGAGCAAATATTGACCGTAAATTGTTCTGTCATTAGTTTAGTCTATATCACTTGCAGTGTTAGATATCTAACATTTATTAGTACATTAAAATGTATATATATAGTGACATGAGTCTTACAAAATGCTACAAATACACCCCAAACAATCCCATCATACTGAGCTGCATAAATTATTCTTCTTTATACTAATTATAAGAAAAATAAAATTTAATTTACTGACTACACAAAGTATCATTCTTAAATATAGTGAATAAACATTATAGAAGGCACATGAAATATCTGACACTCTTCTAGACAGTGGGACACAAGAGAGAACAACACAAAATCTCTTTGCACATTTGTTTATAATCGAAGTGGAGAGATAGAAAATAAACAAACACAGAAATTAATGTATAATATATAATGAATGTGACACTCCCTCCTTACAGGGATCTTTACTGATGAAGCTCACATCAGTTGATGAAAGGATCACCCTCCGTTCTAAAGTTCTATGGTGTGCACATTTATCACAGCTTGATCTCAGCACGGAAGTAGTAACACATGTATGTATTTGCTGTAATGACTTCAAAAAAAGTTGGTTGAAAGTAACTAAATAATAGATACATTTGACCAATGTTACCTATATACTCTTTAGACTATTTGATGCAATTTTGATTACATTTTGCTATGATACTATAACGCTATTTTATTATATAACAATATTTATTTTCTTAAAGGAAATACTTCTACAATCAGGCATGAGTTACTATTTATTCAGATTTGGGGATGATTTTTAGCTCAGGATGTTGGGGTCACTATTACATAGCTACTCTTAACAGTTCTTGAAATTAGCTCTCAGCATTCTAGTGCCTGGTACCTTGCATCTAGTCCATACACTCATTTATTCTTGCTAATATGATATCATTAATTTTTATTCCCTTTACCCTATCACTAATAATGTTGCTTGAAAATAAAGAAATAAAAGAAACTAAAAAATAACAACAACTGTGTTGCATTTTCTCCCTCTAAAATGTCATAGGGCCCAGAAAAATGACACATTCCACATTTCCTGGCCTCAGTTACTTTCTCCAAGTTCTTTATAATCACCAAATTTTTGCATGGGAAAGAGATGCTATATAGCAATTAATTTTCTAGGCTCCATCTCTATATAGAAGTCAATCATATGACTTTAGTAATTTAGACTAACAAATATTTTTGTTATGGTAATTTGGTAATGCCTTTGTGAAATATATCTTTTCATGACCTCAGAAATCTACTTAAAGTAGATTTTAGCTCTTCTTAAGCAGAATAGAGAGAATCCATGATAGTGAACTGAGAGGTAAGTGTAGCTAGGTTGGATACATAGATTAGATAGATGATAGATAGATGATAGATAGATAGATAGATAGATAGATAGATAGATAGATAGATAGATAGAGACAGATGGCAATTAACTGCCAGAAGTCACAATATAAAATGATTATATTTTCCCAGCACTGTTTATTGACGAGACTGTCTTTTCTTCATTATATGTTTATGACTTCCTTGTCAAAAATTAGTTGTCTATATACATATGGTCAATTCTATTCTATTTCTTTTTAAAATGCCATTTGGATTCTGATGGGGATTGCATTAAATCTGTATATTGCTTTGGGTAATATAATTATTTTAACAATGTTGATTCTTCCAATCCATGAACACAAAATATCTTTCCATTTCTTTATGTCTTCTTCAATTTATTTTAATAATATCTTGTGGTTTTCAGTGTATAGGTCTTTTGTATCTTTTCTTATGTTTAATCCTAGGTATTATATTCTTGTTGCTGAAATTGCAAATGGAATTTTTTAAAATTTCTTTTTCTGAAATTTCATTGTTACTATATAGGAATGCAATGGATGTTTGTACATTGCAGCTGCTATTACTGGGCAAGAGGAGAAGGGAAATTGGAGTCAATAAAATGTGGGTACTATTCTGCTTTAGGGGGGTTCTGTGCAAAACTGGAGATTGGGCTGGCAGGGGAAGTCGGTAGGTCTTCCAATGGGATGAGGTGTGGGAGAACAAAGACTTAAGATGCCAAGACAAGAAATTACAAGTGTGGGAAAGAATGGAGAAAATGGAACCCTCATGCACTGCTAAGGGGAATATAAATTGGTACAGACACCACGGGAACCAGTAAGGAGATTCCTCAAAAAATTAAGAATAAAACTACCATAAGACCCAGCAATCCCTCTTCTGGGTATCTACCTCCAAAATTTGAAAACATCTCTTCGTAAAGCTATATGTACCCCTATGTTCACTGCAGCACTATTCAAGGTGAACAAAACAAAAGAGTCCTCCAGTAGATGATTGGATAAAGCAGATTTGGTACATATATAGAATAGAATACTACTCAGTCAAAAAAAAAGATGCAATACTGCCATTTGCACCAACATGGTTGAATCTTCAAAGTATCATTCTAAGCAAAATAAGTCAAATAAAAAAGGACAAGAACCACATGATTTCAATCATATGTGGAATATAAATAGGAAGCAACAAGCAAATAAAACAAGCAAACAAACAAAAACCCCAATAGACACAGACAACAATGTGGTGGTTACCAGAGCGGATGAGGAGTTGAAGGATGTAGAAAAGGGTAAAGGAAGTCAGATATATAATAATGGCAGGAGACTTGCCTTTTGGATGATGGGAACACACAATGAAATATACAGGTGATGTAATATAGAATATATACTTATATTGTTAACCAATGTCACACCAGTAAATTTAATAAAAATAAAAGAGTATATAATATAGAAATTTATATTATAGATATGTATTGAAATGGTCTTAAAATAACTTTTAACGTATACTAAATTTATCATCTAAAGTGTTAAGAAGCCTGAACATTTGTTGAATGTATGCTGAACAGTTGAATCCAACTTAATTGTTTAGATATGCATACCTACTAAAATATAAAATTAAAGTGACGTATTCTAGAAGACTGAGGTAAAGTGTGAAAATTAGGTTATTTTAAAAGACACATTACATTACTCTAAGATATTCTTCTCCCAACAATGCTGAAATAGCTTCTTTAAAATTAACAGTCAGCAGAAAACAATGAGAAAAAATAATATGTTGAAGGCATTATAACAGATATATTTTTGAGTCTACAATTAGGAGCCTGGAGAATTGAGTATAACATATAAGAATCTCTTCCTCATTTACAAATTTGGTGATTAGACAGAAGCAAAGGAGTGGGAAGATAAGAGGATATAAAGCTGACCAGAGCTTTTCTAAATTACAACTTTGGAAAAATATTCAGGTGTAGGCCTGCAAAGGAGGAGAGACCTTATTAAATAGCTAAAGCTTTCAGAGAGTGACTCAAAGGGCTTTACCTTAGAAGTAAAGTACATCAAAATAGAATAAAAATAGATCAATCAACATAAAGACCTAAGCTCAGTTTCAGATAATTAGGCCCTAATTGTATTTTAAATATTGCTTGCTATCATAATTGCTTTCTAGAAGAAAAGCAAATCCCTAGAGGAATGCCTGCAGAATTTGGTCTAACTCTAGATTCTGAAATAGCCTTGTAACTGGGTTTCAGATCTTTGCTGGCCCAGGGAGCCAGTGAAATGCATTTCCATCTACATCCCCAGAAATTCTGAAATGGCCTTATTATACTTGTCCTCGGCCACTCCCAGACCTAGACTATGAGCAGTACTGTCTGTTCAGGGTCCCACCAGGAGATATAGACATTATGTCCCCACAAGTAGGCCAACCAATCTTGCTCTGACAGCAGATCCTGAAAAAATCCTATAACTCAGTTCTAGCCTTTCCTAGCCACAGTTGGGAAACAGTCCTGCCTGCCCAGGAACCTGGAAGGAGACATGCCTATCGGTTCCTCCAGAACTGCAATTGTAGACCTCAGTCTGGTATGTGGACTCTAAAGCAGCTTAGGAACTCAGTTCCAGGTCCTCTCAGCCATGGTCAAGGGTCAGTTCTGCCCACCTAGAGATCCACTCAGAAGCCGCACACATCTGCACAGCTGATAGAACTCTATCTGTAGACCCAACTGTAGACCCTGACACAGACCCTTGTCCTAGGTAGGTATAATTCATATTTACTCTATTATTCAAGGTCCTGGAGGCAGTAATATCCACCCAGGGACCAGACAGGATGTATTCCCCTACCCTTTGTAACAGGGCCACCAACCTGACACCACTGTGGACGCAGCAATGGACTCCAGTGTTGCTGTGACCTAGCTCCTGTGATCCAGCTCCAACCCATCATGACTATGATTCTAGAGTTACTCTTATCAGCTCAGAAAACTGACAGAAGGTTTGAAACCAGTCTAAAAGTGATATTTGCTGCTTCAAACACATAGACACCAATGCAAGACTACACGGATAATAAAGAATCAGGCAAATTTAGAAAGCACTAAAGGAAACCAATAAAGCACCAGTAATTGACCACCAAGAAATGCAAATCAATAAACTGCCTGACAAAGAATTTGAAATAATCATCTTTAAAAAACCCAATGTAGTCTGCTTTGTTTAAAAAAAAAAAAAAAGTGTAGTTAAAATGAGAGGCACGTTTGATACTATTCTTGCCAAACAAACTCAGCCAAAATCTTTCAAGTAGCAAATGGAAAAAAGAATGAATAATTGTTCTGCATTTTCCAAAATGTTGGAAAGAAATTTCTGAACTGAAATCTTGAGTGTATTGAATCTGTCAAGGTACACAGCAGTGCCTTTGTAAATGTTCATTATCTATCTTATTCAATCAGGTGATAGGTGGTGTAATGTAGCAGAGCTTAACAATAGAACTTAATTATAACATTTTGTGAACAATTTGGAATTGTCATGTTATTGTGTAATTAATTTGCTTAAAAATTAACAATAAATTTAATAAAAAACAACAACAATGAAATGCAAGAGAACACAGACATATTACTAAGTAAAATCAGGAAAACAATGCATGAAAAAATGAGAAATGAAATAAAGAAATATAAACTGTATATATAAAAGGACCAAACAGTAACCTTGGAGCTAAAGAATATAATAGAACTGAAAAAAAAAATGTAATAGAGAACTTCAACAGCAGACTCAATCATGCAGACGAAAGAATGAGCAAAGTGGAAGACAAGTCATTTGAAATGAGTCTGTTAGAGCAACAAAGAGAATAAGTGATAGGATAGGATGGTTGTGATATTGACTGGAATGGTGTGCAATGAGATAAATTTGGTTTTGGTAATATCTTATTTCTTACCCAGGGTGGTGGTTACACAGGTGTGTTCATTTTTGATAATTCTTTCACCTATAAATTTAGAATTTATCTTTTTGTCTCAGTTTTATTACCTTTTAGACAGCATTTCCTGCCTTGGGGGCATCTCTGCAGGTGTGCTCTACAATGCTGCTGGATAGATTTATCCGTACATCGACTGCACAACTGTTCTGGGAAATGCCTTCATCTTCATGATGAAGTTTTATTTTGTTTTTTGTTTTTCCTGTCTTGAATCTCATCCCCACCTCACCCCCACCCCTATGTCTTCCTTTAAGGTTGTACTACCCTTCTTTAAAATTGTCACATTCTTCAATAGCATCCTATAATATCATGTGTTATAAACATTTTTGAGACTCTAGATACTTAAAACGTCTTTAATCAATTACAGTTTATTGATATTTAGCTTCATTGAGAATTCCAGGTTGAGAATCTAATCCTACCAAAATTATGAAGGTGTTATTCTATTTGCTTTTGGATACTACTCTTGTTTTTTAAAAAATTGATGTATTTCTTACTCCAAAATTTTAAATTGTATCTTTAACATATTCTTCCCCTTTGTTGCAAACTTTAAATGTCATCACCAAACAAACAGCCTTTATCCTTATTGTTCTTTACCTACTCCATGACATGTATTTCTTTGGTTCTTAAAATTTTTTTTCTTTATTGATTTTTTTTTTAGAGAGAGAAGAAGGGAGAGGGAGAGAGTGATAGAAACATCAATGAGAGAGAACTTAAATTGGCCACCTCCTGCATGCCCCCCACTGAGGATTGAGCCCACAACCTGGGCATGTGCCCGGACCAGAAATCAAACCGGCAACCTCCTGGTGCATGGGTCGATGCTCAAGCACTGGGTGACTTCCTTCAGTTCTTGTTTTAGTCATTGCATTTACCACTCAAAGGGCTCTTTTAACGAGAAAACTTACATTTTTTTACTAACATAAAATAAATTTGCATTATGTTTTTGTTAGTTTCCTCACCTCAGTTTCTTCTCTTTATCATTCTGGATGTAATATTTTTTTATGATGCTGAATGTTCCATACTGAACTGATCCTGTAAGAGGATTATCTTTCTCATATTATATTGCTACTTTTTTTTTGTCTTTGAGATTTGCTTGTTTAGCCTTGAGCCCTTCCATTGACTTCCCCACCAACCACCACCCCACCAGGTGTTTAATACAGAGGATTTCATAAACTCTGAAAAATCATGACATACTTATTTTATGAACATAATATCTTACATCTAAAACAGTATATTATTTAAAACATTTTTCTGTTTGTATTACAGAATTTATAACAAGATATTTTTGTCTATTAACTAATTTTGATCTTGTTACTGGATAGTGAGAAGCTAGAAAAATTCTGAGGCAGAAGGAATAGGGAAACGGAGTCAAGAAAATTAAACGGTTTGTCAGCCTTCAGCCAGCTTGTAAATAGCAAGCACTTCTCTTGCCCCAACTAAGGAGACTTGAGAGCAAATGGTTAATGTATCTCCAAAGACAGCAGAAAGGATGAAGGAAGGGGAAGAAGAGTTCAGTCTTTTCTCCTCCCACTTCCTAAGCAGAAAAGCCAGCAGTCTCAGGGCTTGGCAAGAAAAAAAAGTGCCAGGTATATCTCAAAAATTCTGGGACAGCCACAACAAAGCAAAAGGGGGGCCTTGAAAATTAATCTGTACCAAGATATTCAGCACAGGAATTTAAAAATCTACAGATAGAAAAGTATATATGGCAGAAACCCACCCATCACTCACTCCTCACATTAGCCGAGAGAGCCCATCACACTTTATGCTAGATGATAGACTCTCCTGCCTTGCTCCTTTAATAAATTTTCATGTTTTACTTTTATAATAAATTATTCTCTTAATAAATTTGCATCAACACAACGCAGTTATCTGGAGTTACTTGTTTGAATTCATTCATACAAGAGGACAAGAATCGAGGTGGGAACAGCTCTTTCCCTAACTCAGGGGCTATCTGATAACCCCTCTCTGGTGTCTGTGAGAGGTGCCTGCCACAGTCTCTCTGTCATGGTAGAGACTTTACCCAAATATCTGGTGAGCTTTGGCTGTCTATTCATATTTAACAAGGAAAACAATTAAAAAGTCACTATTCACAGGAACTTTACTTTGGGCCAGTCAGTTCCTTCAGAGATAAATCCTCAGATGACCTTCCATGGGTAGTATTACCCTAGGTATTTATTAGATGTTATCCAACCCACCCCTGCAATTACTGGCCCATTTCTCTGATAATTTTTACAGTGACATATGTCAAAAGTATTGTCTAAACTTGTTATTTTCAATTCCTTTCCCTGTATTATCTATTGATACCACTAACATAGTTTCACAAATGTTCTGCCATGGAAGAGCTTTTTCTAAAATCTCATGAGACTTACATATTGGTGAGTTTTAGCAATCCTTCAAAGAGCAGATTATTTCCATTTTATATATACTTTTGAGACCCTAGGAAAAATATTTAAATGATTCTACCCAATTTAATGTCATAAACTAACAAGTAAAGCAAAAAATGTACATGTATATCATTATATATAAACATTAACATGAACATAATGTAAAACTGTATTTAGAAATACAATAAAACATTAGTGAATTAAATTCAGAAATATGCCACATAAATATTAAATATATTTTGGATCAGCAATGTAAGAATAGTTTAACATAGTGATTTCATTAATGTAAATGTATATAGTAAATAAGAAGAATGTGAAGATTTTAAAACAATGAACAAACTAAGAACAAACTTTTTTACATTTAAGCTATTTATTATATAGTAAACTGTCAAAACATTACCTTAAAACCCAGAATCAAATAAGTTTATTTAAATGTGCTGTTTAACTGGCAGTGGTAGCCAATTCATTAAGATGTGAAAAATTATAAATATAAAAAGATCAGAAGGAAGAAATAAAACATTTATTATTTGTATAAATATCGTCTACCTGAAAATCGCAAAGAATAAATTGACAAGCCATTTTAATTAATTAACATTTTATAAAAGGTGGCTAAATACAAGATCACTGTTAAAAATAAAACTTTTTCTAAATACCAATTATCCAGAAATTTTCAGTTTCCTTTATTTATATTTTATCCTCATTTCCTTTAGGCACATAAGCCTTAATTATATAGTAGCAACTTGCTACTGTGGTTTAAAAACATATTTTAAGTCCTATTTGTAGCTAGTTTTGGCCATGTGACAAATTTCTGACTAATGAGATATGAACAGAAGATTAGTGGCTGATTTCAGGAAGACACATGCTTTTTAGAGGACACATGCTTTTTCTGCCTTCTTCCTTGCTTACTGTCTGGAATGAAAATACAATGCCTGGCACTTCAGAGCCATGACATTCTTTGAAATGACCTTGAGAATGAAAGCCACAGATGGTAGAAAAACAATCCAGAAGGTTCAAAGTTTCTGCTCTTGAAAATATTAGCTATGAATTGCCTACCTGTGGAATTCTTTTACATGTTTGAAACATGACCATCTTTCTTTTTGAACCACTATTTTCTCAGTGTAGTTCTGCAAATCTGAATTGTCTGAATCATTTTTAAAAGAGAACAATATAATGAGAAAAATAAATAGAAATGGATTTTTTTCACAACAGAAAATCATATTATACTAAAGCAATGGCTGAAAAAGGAATACAGGTAATTTTGCTTATTTGCTTATACAATCTAATGTAATTTTTACAGTTGCTTTTACACTTTTATGGACCATTTTGTCTCAAAGATCCATTCTGTACATTTGTTAATCATATTATTGAGGTATTAAATTTGTTGATTTAATTAGAGACATCCAAAATCTGGCATATTATTGACTAGAGATATTATCTATATCTTATCTTGGGGAACTTCTAGAATTTATATGCTTTTCATTATAGTTTTAATAAAATTGCAAAGGCTTAATAGCTTATGTGATCTGGATACTTTCTTATTACCATATTTGTCCAATGAGAGATTTTATTTATGCAAAAGAATGTGACATAAAACCAGAACAAGCATGAAAATAAAAAATCCTCCTTACTCTTCTTCACTGAAGAGTGCTGAAGTTACTAATTGGTGCCTCTAGGATCTGAATTATTTCAACCTCTTCTACGTAATTCAAATGGTAAGAGTGTGTTAGAAGGGAAGGGGCAGGATAGATGTGAAACACCAAAAAGAAACCTTAGAAACGTCCCACCATCAAACGCACTCCGCTGACCTTATCCTGCCTTGTACCATTTGAGAAGTAAACTTTTTACGCCACAATATTCCCTCATCCAAATAAATGCACAATGGAAAAGAGCTTTATATCTCAGTCACAGGAGGCAATTTAAAAAAAAAATACTTTACTATGTTTGCAATATGATTATAGACTTAAGTACTTCTGGATTTTATCAAACAATGAGTAAAAGCTAAATTACTTACATTATAATATTTGGTAAATATTGCATAACATTGAGCTGGTCAAATTCAAATATAAGTGAGTTAATGGTATCAAATTCAGCAAATACAATTAAATTCTTAAGCAACAAACTATTTTAAAAGATTCTTCTACTTGAAAAAGGTAAACTTCAACTTTTCCTGAGAATTTATTTTCTTATGAATTCATCTGTTTTTCTTTTCATTTCTAAAGCAACAGGGTGCCATTACCGTGTGGCAAACAACTAATTCAGTCATAATATTTATTTAACAACCAGATATCATAAAAATGACAATTCTTTTTCAAGTCTCTTAAGGTGTAAAGTTAAGTTCTTTGTTTCTTAAGGTATGCATTTACCACTATAAACCTCCCTCTTGGAACTGCTTTTGCTGCATCTCATAAGTTTTGGTATGTTGTATTTATTATTTTAATTAGTCACTTGGAAAAAAAACAAATAACCTGGTTATTGGTTTACAAAATGTAATTGCAGGAAAAAATAATTCATGGAGGAAGACCTATAATAAAGAATACATGAGATGATATGACCTCCCAAATAGGTAAAATTAATTATAGAATTTAAGAATGCCACCCTGGGGGTGATTCCAAAATGGCAGCACAGTGAACGGAAGCTACACAGACCATATCCCAGGACCAAATTGGAATTACAACTAAAATAAAGACAAAATCATCAGGAAAAAACAACATAAAAGCAGCTGGAGAAGACCCATATACCCAGGAACAGGAAAATAGGACACTGAATCGAGCCTGGTAGGTCAGCAGAAGTGCAAGAGGGTGGGCTGGGAGCCCATGGACAGCAGCTGTTTTAGCTGTGACCAGCTCCCTCAGGGTTAAAATCCCAAGCCAGTTCCACAGCTCAGAGGGCTGGGAAAGAGCACTAAATTAGCTACAGCCACTCACCTTGGGCTCTGGGAGAGGGAAGGCAGACTGTACTGGAACTGTGAGGGGACATCCTGGATTTGGAGGGCACTGAGAGTTTTTGCTGAGTCACAGCTGCACAGGACAGTGGCCATTGCTCAGGAGCCCCTTCCTGGAGCCCTGGGAGAAGCAGCAGTCCCTCCCTCGGAGATTTAACCCCACCCAGCTGGGCCAGAGAAATGCAAATTGAGGCTCATTAACAACTAGCATCTACCCCTCCCTCTGGAAATCCTCTTATGCTGAACACCTGAGGGAGTTTTTCATTCAGCTGAGGGCTACAACCTAAGGCTCAGCAAGTAACTGAGACTAATGGTCTCCAGGCAAAAAGCTAGAGGATAACTGAATCGTTCCTGGACTTGCAAATCTACCCAGGAAGGTAAGACTTGACAGTGGTGTTTAACATGGGTCCTCTCACACTCATCCAAACCCATAAGAGGGAGCCACACACAGCATAACACCAACACCCACTGGGAACATTTGGCAGGCTCCAAAACCCACTTAGATAGCCAAAATGGTGAAACAAAGAAACAAGTCCCAAATGAAAGAACAAGAAAACTCTACTGAAGATGAGATAAATGAAATGCAGTTAAGCAAGTTATCAGAGGTAGAGATCAGAGCCATGATCTTGAGGAAGCTCAACATGTTGCATGAGTACGGACATCAACACTGTGAGTAAAGATATAGAAACACTGAAAACCAACCAAGTGGAAATGAAGAATGACATAGCAGAAATAAAGAACACATTGGAAGGCATAACCAGCAGAGTAGAGGAAGCTGAGGACCGGATCAGTGAATTAGAAGACAGTGTAGAAAAGATCAACCAATCAGAAAGCCAAAAGGAACAAATAAAAAACAGGAAGATAGCTTAAGAGAACTGTGGGAAAACTGGAATGTAACAACATTCGCATCACAGGAGTTCCAGAAGAAGAAGAAAATGAGCAAGGGTTAGAGAATATATTTGAAGAAATAGTAACAGGAAACTTTCCTAACCTGGTGAAGGAAGAAGGCATTCAAGTTCAAGAAGCACAGAGAGCCCCAAGTAAGAAGAAACCAAATAGGCCCATACCAAGACACATAATAATTAAAATGCCAAAAATTAAAGACAAAGAGAGAATCCTAAAGGAAGCAGAGGATAAGCAACAGGTTACCTACAAAGGAACCCCCATAAGTCTATCAGCTGACTTCTCAACAGAAACACTACAGGCCAGAAGGGAATGGCATGAAGTAATCAAGGTCATGAAAACCAATGATCTGAATCCAAGACTACTCTACCCAGCAAGGCTATCATTCAAAATGGAAGGTGAAATAAAGAGCTTCCCAGATAAAAACAGGCTAAGGGAATATATTAGCACCAAACCAGCACTGCAAGAAATGTTACAAGGACTGCTGTAATTAGCAGAAAAAATAGGAGGAAAAATAGAACCATAATAAACAAAAATGGCAATAAATAAGTACATATCAATAATAACCTTAAGTATAAATGGATTGAATGCTCCTTTCAAAAGACACAGAGTAGCCCTGGCCAGTTTGGCTCAGCAGTTAGAGCGTCGGCCTGCAGACCAGAGAATCCCGGGTTCAGTTCCCACTGAGGGTACATACTTTGGTTCCAGTTTGTCCCTGGCTCTGGTTGGGGTCCTGTGAGTGGCAACCAGTTGATGTGTCTCTTTCACATCGATGTTTCTCTCTCTCTCTCTTCCCCCCTCTCCCTCCTGCTCTATTGGAAGATAAATGCAAAATTGTTCTCGGGTGAAGATTAAAAAAAAAAAAAAAAAAGACAGAGTAGCTGATTGGATAAGAAAGCATGACTCGTATATATGTTGCTTACAAGAGACCCACTTCACAACAAAAGACGCACATAAGTTGAAAGTGAAGGGATGCAAAATAACTTCCAAACAAACAGAAAGGGAAAAAAAGCTGGGGTAGCAATACTCATATCTGATAAATTAGATTTCAAAATGAAGGCCATAACTAGTGACAAAGGCCATTACATAATATTGAAAGGATCTATCCAACAAGAAGATACACCCTTGGTAAAGATATATACATCCAATATAGGAGCACCAAAATGTATTAAAAATATTCTGGAGGATTTCAAAGGAGAAATTGACAGCAATAAAATCATAGCAGGGGACTTCAACACCCTGCTGATGTCCCTGGATAGATCCTCTACAAAAAATTAACAAGGAAACAGAGATCTTAAATGATCAAATGGATTTAATAGATATCTAAAGAGAATTACACCCCAAAACTGCAGAATTCACATTCTTCTCAAGTGCACATGGGACATTCTCAAAGATAGACCACATGTTAGGACACAAGCTAAGTCTCTACAAATTCAAGATGATTGAAATCATATCAAGCATCTTTTCAGATCACAATGGCATGAAACTAGAAATCAATTACAACAAGAACATGCAAAGACATTTGAAAACATAGAGGCTAAACAGCATGTTATTAAATAATGAATGGGTTACCAAGGAGATCAAGGAAGAAATTTAAAACTTCCTGGAAACCAATGAAAATGAACACACAACAACACAAAATTTATGAGATGCAGTGAAAGCAGTTCTGAGAGGGAAGTTCATAGCACTACAGGCCTACCTCAAGAAACAAGCAAAATTTATAACTGACTATCTAACCTCACAACTTAAAGAACTAGAAAGCAAACAAAAAGAAAACCCCAGAGCAAGTAGAAGGAAAGAAATAATTAAGATCAGAGCAGAAATAAATGACGTAGAGACCAAAAAAACAATTCAAAAGATCAATGAAACAAAGAACTGGTTCTTTGAAAAGATAAACTAGATAGACCCTTAGCTAGACTCACCAAGAAAGAAAGAGAGAGAACCCAAATACACAAAATCAGAAATGAAAGAGGAGAAGTGACAACTGACACTGTTGTAACATGTCGTGAGATAACCAGACACACAAGGTCGAATTGTAAAGGAGCCCTTTATGACACCGGTGGGCTGTTATATCAGCGGGTTGGGGGGGTACAGCTTCCCCAAATCCTCAGCCTTTACACTAGCAGGCTGGGGGCCTTTCCCCAAATCCCAGCCATGAGCCTTCTTTGTTGCCACAAACTACAGAGAAAAAAAAACTACATTCTTGCTACTGCTTTTGGCACCATTAGGGGCACTGATACAGAGAAGGGAGGGGAGAGAAGCAGGGCAACTATTAATCTCCTTTTTTCTCATGGTTTCTCAGAGTTTCCCAAGGCCACCCTCAACCCCTTATCTTTACAGATTTCTTTGGGTGTCTCAAGGCCCTTATGTTTACAGAAAAGAAACTACCAGGGTGTGTACGTGCAGTAACTGAGGGTCAGAATGGAGTTATTACAGACACCACAGGAATACAAAGGATCGTTAACAAATATTATGAACAATTATACGGCAACAAATTGGACAATCTAATCAAAATGGACAAATTTCTAGAAAAACATAGTATTCCAAAACTGAACCACAAAGAGATAGAAAACTTGAACAGACCAATAACAACAAAGGAAATTGAAGATGTAATTAAGAAACTCCCAGCAAACAAAAGCCCAGGCCCAGATGGCTTCACCAGGGAGTTCTACTGAACATTCAAAGAAGAACTAACACCCATTCTCCTCAAACTATTCCAAAAAATTCAAGAAGAAGACTTCCAAACTCATTTTATGAGGCCAGCATAATTCTAATTCCAAAACCAGAAAAAGACACTACAAATATAGAAAACTATAGGCTAATATCCCTGATGAACATAGATGCCAAAATCCTGAACAAAATACTAGCAAATCGAATCCAGTAATACATTAAAAAAATTATTCACCATGACCAAGTGGGATTCCTCCCAGGGATGCAAAGCTGGTACAATATTTGCAAATCAATAAATGTGATACACCACATTAACAAAATGAAAGATAAAAAACATATGATCATATTAATAGATGCTGAAAAAGCATTTGACAAAATCCAACATCCATTTCTTATAAAAAATGCTCAGCAATGGGAATAGAGGGATCACATCTCGACATAATAAAGGCCATATATGAAAAACCTACAGCCAATATCATACTCAATGGTCAAAAACTAAAAACATTTCCCTTAAGAACAGGAACAAGACAGGGATGCTCACTTTCATCACTATTATTTAACATAGTACTGGAAGACTTAGCCACAGCAATTAGACATAAAGAAAAAATAAAAGGGATCCAAACTGGGAAGGAGGAAGTGAAACTGTCATTATTCACAGATGACATGATATTATACACAGAAAACCCTAAAGACTCCATCAATAATCTTCTGAATTTAATAAATGAATTTGGCAAGGTAACAGGATACAAAATTAACATCAATAAATCGACGGCATTCTTATACACCAATAATGAACTCAAAAAGAGAAACTAAAAAAAATCCCATTTACCATTGCAGGAAACATAAATAAATAAAAAATAAGTATCTAGGAATAAACTTAACCAAAGAAGTAAAGGACCTATTTGCAGAAAACTACAGGATATTAAAAAAAGAAATATAGAAAGATATAAAAAAGTGGAAGCACATGCCTTGTTCATGGATTGGAAGAATTAACATCATTAAAATGTCCATACTACCCAAAGCAATCTATAGATTTAATGCAATCCCCATCAAAATACCAATGACATATTTCACAGAACTAGAACAAATACTTCAAAAGTTCATTTAGAACCAAAAATGATCATGAATAGCCACAGCAATCTTGAAAAAGAAGGACAAAGTAGGTGGGATCATAATACTGGATATCAGGTTATACTACAAAGCCACTGTAATCAAAACAGCCTGGTTATAGGCACAAAAACAGGCATATAGATCAATGGAACAAAACAGAGAACCCAGAAATTGACCCAAGACATTATGCTCAAATAATATTTGACAAAGGTGGCAAGAGCATACAATGAGTAAAGACAGCCTCTTTAGTAAATGGTGTTGGGAAAATTGGACAGTTGTGGTTATTTGTTCAATATATAAACATATACTGACTAACCATATCTGTGTTATATTTAACAATAAAAAAGGCTTTTTGCAAACAGCATTCTAGGAAGTAAACCCTAGAGCTCACATAATTGGTAGTAACATTGATGATCCAGGTTTAACCATGAGGTAAAACATGGAGACCTGGGCAGCTAAAACCTCATCAATGTCATCACAGAATGTCAGCTGAGGGCACAGAGCCACTGCAGCTTCCACTCTTGTCACTTTCACAACCACGCAGCCACTGTTCTTTATTAGTCCCTCTCTAGATTCAGAATCTTGGTAGAAATGCTTGATTGGTCAACCCTATATCACATGCCTGCCTGTATTATAGTTCCTGGGGGAGAGGAAAAGTAAGATCTATTCATACCCTCTTCTGAGGAGGAGGATGGCAGGTCCAGTCTCCCTTGAATAATTATACTATGGAAAGTCCTCAAATAGAATAATGAGTCAATATTAGGCCTCCAAATCTGTGTCATAGGATAAACCCAATGACTTCTATCTCTGTATAGATATACTAGTTTAACAAGAAATAGAGAAATTCTGAGAAGTGCCAGAGTGTGAGAAGGAGTTGGATTTGCTGACAAACTAGCAGAATTGTCACAGTTCTGGAAAACATCTACTTCACAATAAGACACCATTATTTTTAACATGTTGCTAAATTCCATTTGTTGTTCTTTTGAGTTTGAGCATCTAATGTATTTATTACAGAAATTGATCTATAGCTTTAAATATATTTGTCTATTTCTGTTAATAATTTAAAGGAAGGTTTAAAAGGTAAATGATCTTGTCTCATTTTTCCCCATGCTATGATTTCTAAGAATTGTGTCTCCCAAATCAAATAACTCATAATTTAGAAATGATTTTCCTGCATATCTCAATAACCCATTCAAAAAAAAAAAAAAAAAAAAAAGAATTGTGCCTTAAAATTGCATAAAATCTCTACCTAGAAAATGAATAAAATAAATTGGCTGGGTCTATTTTTGTCAGCACATTTTGCCAGCTTTATTCAACTGTCCTTTAAATCTAAGTCTATCTTCTCTTATATCATGCTTTTCTTGACAATTAGTAACATTTAAACCCCTTTGATTATCTCTCCTCCTCCCAAGTTATCACTTTTTTCTTACATCACACACTTTTGACAAATATCTGGGACATGACTAACATTATCTTTGACAAATATTCCCTCTCTCTACATCTACCAGCCCCAAATGCTACTTCAGATATTTCTATGTTCTGTCCTGAACTAAATATTTTACATCAATTATGAATATTGCTTTAACTGCAGCCATTTAATTATATATGGCATTTACCCTAGTGTCAGGAAATGGAGTCACTTGTTCTCCAATGCCATTCCCTTATTATTATTGTAAACCTTTGTTATCTGCTTCTTTAAGCCTTATTCCATCCATCTCACCCATCCACTTCTTATGATTAATATATAACCCATTGTCTTCTAGGAAATCCTCCTCTGGTCACTGAAAATTTTCTCTCTCACATATGGTTTTTCTACCCAATTAAAATGCTGTCCACATTGTGAGTGATTTTACTCATTTTATGGAGTGCACATCCAATCCCCTAGTCACTCAATTCCTTGACCTCCTCGTGAATTCCATTCTTTACTTTATCTCGCCAACAGCTTCTCCAGTCACTTACTTTAACTTGTGATCACAAGAAATGGTTTTCCTTTCTAAATTACTTTGTCAAGAATTCATTCCAATATTCTCATTCAAATACTTCAACTACAGTTTATCTTGATATTTCTCCTTATTCATCCTTCTTTTACTTTTTTTTCTTTTCTTTGTAAGTTCTTTAGATTTTTGACACACTATCATTTACCTTAATTAAATTTTGCCAGGATTCCTCAACACTGACCCCTTAATTTACAGCAAATTGGAAACATCCTAGCACTTAGGGATGCAAATGTTGTTGTCCATATATGTGTGCACAAAAAGGTCATTATTATTAGTGAAAATAACGCAGTCTCTAAGATTTATAGTGATTATTTATTTATTCTCTGCAAGTGAGCTCTAAAAACTTCCAGGAAAAATACCTCATTTATTGAATCAGATCAGCCTCTCATTCTTACTAAAGAACATGTAAATATTTTCTTCTTAATCTCAGACCCATGCACTCCCCTTTCTCTGTAGGTTCAAAAATAAAATATAGTCAAATGATATGATCTCTCAAATTTTCATCAACTAAAAACTACCCGCTTTGGACTCGCCACCTCTAACTTAATTATATTAAATTATATTACAATGCCAAAACCTTCAGCTTGTTTTCTGAATATAATTCTTACCAGGTTTCTCAGAAATAATATACTTTGAATCATATTTTTGTCATCTCACGCTCCTTTGTTTTCATTATTTCCCTCAACTAAGTTTTTGCCATAAATATTTATACCAGTGCATTTTTTTTACTCAAAATCAACCAACCAACCAACCAATCAAGTAACCAAGCTTTACAAAAGCTTCCTGTGCTCTGAATACCAGAAGTAGTTATTCATACTTGTTTTCTCTCCTTTCTCCCCTTATTATTAATTATGTGACTATAATATGGCCTTACAACTCCAACTTGTATGCAATTGTAAAAGTCATGTACAGGTTGCTAAATGCAAGGAATACAATTTGGTCTTTAGTTTACTTCACTTTTCAGGACACCTTACTGCAGTTGGTTAACCATTCCTTTCTGAAACATTGTCCTCTTTTGATTTCTGTGATACCACATTGATATACATAGCATTTAATTAGATTTAATATAAAAAAATATAGAATATAGAACACATTAAAATGAAATACAGCCCTGGCCAGTTTGGCTCACTGGTTGGAGCATCGGCCCACAGACCAGAGAGCCCCGGGTTCAGTTCCTGCTAGGGGCGCGTACCTCGGTTGCGGTTTGTCCCCAGCCCCGGTTGGGGTTGTATGGGTGGCGACCACTCGATGTGTTTCTCTCATGTCGATGTTTCTCTCTTTCTCCCTCTCTCCCTCCCACTCTATCTGAAGATAAATGCAAAAGTGTCCTCGGGTGAGGATAAAAATAAATAAATAAATAAATAAATAAATAAATAAATAAATAAATAAATAAAATGAAATACAATTTTTTCAAAGTAAAAACAATCTTTTTAGAAATAAAAATTATTAATTGTAAGATAACATCAATTGCACAAAATTGTTTTAAAATGCCAGACAGTACTGAAACATATAAAGACAAAGTAAAAATAACCTATAACACTCCCCCAAGAGTAACCGCTATTATCAATTCATTATACGTAGTTTTGTGCCCATTAATACAAACACATCCATAACAAAAACATAACACCATGTCATTTTGTAATATGCTTATTTTACTCAATAACATATGATATATAACTTTCCATATTTGTAGATGTAGATAAGTATCATTTTAATGACTTCAAGGTATTTCATATCTAAACTGTATTAAAATGTACTTAATCAGTTTCCAAATTGATGACTCTTAGAGTTAGTTCTATTTTTTTCAAATATTGTAAGTTTGATTCAGTTAGCCCACCTTCACATGCATAGACACAGACAACAGTATGGTGGTCACCAGAAGAAAGGGGGTGGGGGATTAGGAAAGGGTAAAGGGGGTCAAATATCTGGTGACAGAAGATTTGACTTTGGGTGATGGACACATAATGCAATATACAGATGATATATCATAGAACTATACTCATAAAACATATAAACTTTTTTAAAATACATTTTTTATTGATTTTTAGAGAGAGAGGAAGGGAGAGGGAGAGAGAGCTAGAAACATCAATGAGAGAGACACATCAATCAGCTGCCTCCTGCACATCCCCCACTGGGGATGGAGCCCGCATGTGCCCTGGCCAGAAATTGAACCCGCAACCTCTGGATCCATGGGTCAATGCTCAACCACTGAGCCACACTGGCTGGGCAGAACTTATATAATTTTATTAACCAATGTCATCCCAATAAATGTAATTTAAAAAAAAAAAAACTTCAGTTTCTCAAATTGATGAAAAAATATTATCCATTTAAATTAATTTTCTCATTACAAATTAAAGAGTTCAAAATGTTTTTTAATCCATTTCACTTATGGGAAATTATCTAGAATAATTGGCTAATTTGAAATAAAATGCATATTAAATACATTAATATGATATCCTATGAGTGTAAATAAATATGAATAGTATATGGATATAAAGGAACATACACATGTACACATTCATAATTAAAAAGAAGGAGCTAAAAGGGCTAATGTACTGATACTAAAATTATTTTACATTGTCATATTAAATAAAATAGCTGTAATATAATGATGATTAGCAACTTCTAAAAATAAGTTAATATATGTTTCTGAAATAACATTTTTTAAAAAGATCTGAAATGAACCATACCAATTTCTTTAGTCAGTATTGAGTAACTTAGTCACTTTAATTCTGAGAACAATTGTTAATTCATGTACTTTTAAAATGTTAATGCCTTTATAACTGAATTTTTATATGGAGCCGAGATAGATAGCTACATTATAGTTATATGAAATATCTGTTAAGGGGTATTGAAATGCTCAAAACCTGAAGATTACTTATATGAATATATGGAAACTACATATTTTAAAGTGATAAAGTATAGAAATTAAGGGGAAAAAATTGCTTAATCATTAATTATGAATTTTCCTTAGATGTGAAATATGAAATTAAATTTAGTTGAGATAAACTTTTCTCAAATGAGTAGCAAACTGAAAGGTAAATATTTTAAAAGAATGCAGGCAAATTATTTCATGTTTTTTCTATGAATTTTTGTTCTAGTTGTAAAATGTAATCCTCATAGGGCATCCTTGGAAGGTTTTATTTTATGATGGTAGTCCTTTGATAAAACTCCTTATATTAACTCTCATATTAAAAACACAAAATCAGAGTCTTGAATAGATTGTTAAAACAAATAAACATCCCAAAAATGAGTCTAGCGTGACATCATAATCTGGAAGTAGAGATACTTTTGTTGTTGTTGAATAGTGATAATAAGTGTAATTCTCACTGTTAAATGAAATATGATAACTCACATTAAGTGATTTATTTTTCCATATAAGTATTATATGTTTGAATTCATTCATTTTTTTTTCATTTTTTTTAAATTGATTTTTAGAGAGAGAGGAAAGGAGAGGGAGAGAGAGATAGAAACATTGAAGAGAAAGAACGTCGACCAGCTGCCTCCCACATGACCCCTACCTGGGACCGGGCCCACAACCTAGGAATGTGCCCCGACAGACCGGGAACTGAACTGGTGACCTCTTGGTGCATGGGTCTACACTCAACCACTGAGCCACAGCAACAGGGAAAATTCATTTATATTTTAAGATAACCCAATGATATATGTCCCTTCCTCTTCTTAGGCTGCTGCTTCCTATTTCCAATTTACATAGAAAAGATTAAGTTACCCAATGCATTTTAAATGAAAAGTAAATTATGGAAAGATTAAGCAACCAAAGTTTGTACAATTTGTGTGTAGTTCGGTGGTGAATGTAGGGCTCCAGCTCCAGAGCACATATCTTTCCTTAGCCACTATGATAACTGACTATTCGGGGAATAAAGAGACCAGAAAATATTCCCAGTCGATTTAATATAAAAATCATCTGTGTAATGACATGTTAGATTTTATTTTTAATAAAAATTGTGCTTAACACAAATAATGTTCATTATTTTAGAAGGAAATAATTTATTTAAAATATAAATTTATCAGTACCTATGTCTGTATTGGAGAAAATATATGTCCTGTTGTATGTTGAAATAGATAAGAACAGAGAAAGTATTAAAACAGAAGTGGCAAATTGTTTTTTTCCAGTTATTTGTATTCATTGTACAGGTAAGGTTTATATTGTTATTATTTTCTTAGTTAATTTTTAAATAATATTTATACAAAAGTACCCTCTCTCATATAATATGAGTGTTCAAACTGTAAGAAATACTGATGCAAAATCTAATATCCATCTCAGGACTTTTAAGATTTGGAGTTCATTTTAAACGAAACTCTATAAACATATTGTAAATTTCTGTGCATTTTTTCAGTTTTCATTATGCTTTTTTAGTAGAGCCTCTAGCCAGCAAAGGACGAGACCGGTGTTCACTAGTGTAAATAACAGAGCTTATTAGTTGAATGATCACCAGAGTTTTGTTAGTGATGTTCATTTAATGTGACAACATATATATATAGGCATATCTTGACTGCACTAAGCCTAGCTAAATTGCTAGGCCTTATTGAGCCTCAAAAAATGACAGGTGAATAAAGACACTCTTTGACTATGTAATAAAGAAATAATTGAGTCACTTGAGCTGTGTCTTCGCTCAAATCTAAAATGACTAGATTTGATAAGGTCAGTTCCTATATAGATTGATATGGGTTACTAAGAAATCAATGGTACAAAAATTATTGAGCAAGTTAATGAGTAATCAATTATGCTAGTCATGATATGGGACCTCGGGCAGCTCCTTGTGAGATGGGAAATATTCCAGACTCAACAACATTAATATTCTATAATTGCAGTTTAATTTGATCAAAATTTTCAATAACTGTCCAGTATATCTGCTTTCATTTATTTAATTTCCTCAAAGCATTTGATATAAAAACTATACTCACAATTACAAACTATTAATGTAAGCCAGATATGATTCTAAGTGCTTTACTTGTGGAAAAACCTATGATATAAGAACTATCATGATTTTCACTTTCAAAAACAAGAAAGAGTCATGTTTGGAATTTTTCTGTCTACATTTATTTCTTCTATTTTAAAGCAATTGCTGTTTTGTCAGGAAAGTCAGAACAGACTAATTTTATTTTGGCACCTAATTTTTATCAATCTAACTTATTACATAAAGGTTCTGATAAGTGTTTAAGATGAATTTTAGGAGGAAAAATAACTTCTCTGATTTCTAGATATCTATTTATGAAGCATGCAATTCCTTATTTTGAAGGATATTTACATATACCAAAATGATCAAGTTTTGTGAATATGGCAAAAATAGCAATTTATGTGGATATAACAGTAATAACAGTTGTATTTCACATAAATATGATATTAATGATTATCTCAATCTTACATATTTTAGACCAGACATGTTTTAAAAACTGGAATTGTGTGGTAGCTTGGTGAAATCTTCCTTAATCCAACCAACAACTTAACCAAATATAGCAATTTAACACACAAAAAAATGTTAAATTTTGGGTGCTTTAAAGTGTATACCTGAGAAGTTTACCACAGTATAAATCAGTGAGTTTGACAATTGAATGAGGAAAGGCAGGGCAAAGTTATTATTTGCTCACATGATCCAGTAGAAATGGAAATATTCCTTACCCAGAATACAATTATTGCCCTAGCATGTGGAGCTCAAACACTACGCTTTTTATGGGAGTCTATTAAGATGTACAGTCGGCCCTCGTTTATCACGGTTAATCAGTTCCAGACTCTACCACAATAAATGAATTTCCGCGAAGTAGGATCCTTTATTTATAAATTGAATATTTTCGCACTTAGAGCATAGAAAACCTGTTTATGACCTTCTAAATACATTTTTAACATTATTAGAGCCCTCTAGACATGAAATAACACCTTTTAGTCACCACTATACTCGTATTACCTAATATATTAGAGAAAATAAGAGAAAATAAGACATATTAGATGTTACAAATATCATATTATTATTATTGTACATTTAATTACACACACACACAGTTCTTACACACAACCACTAACCTATGAAAATAGTGCAACTTGTTCGATTATGAAGCGATGAAGATGAAGAGATGTACTGCACAGCAAAGGAGAGCAAGGTTACTGCTCCTCTGAAGGCACGACCTCAGTAGGAGAGTCTTCAGGTGGTGCAGTATCTACAGCAGGTGCGTCATTGTCTTCTTCCGCTGAAGGAGCACTAGGAGTAGGCAGTGGGTGTCTGGGTGCGCGGCTGAAGAACATCGTGATAGGCAGTTGCTGGCGCTGTCTTTTCATATGCGTGAGGAGGCTCTTGTAGGGTTCTGTTGCTCCATCAAGTGCATTCTGGAACCGTAATGCACGCATCATTTGTGGGTCCCATTTGCCAATCATGTCCTGTACTACCTTAATAGTTCTCACGACTTGCGAGAGACGCTCAGGTGTAAGGACAACTTCCTCCTCCTGACCCCCAGGAACCTCTGGCTGCTCTTCCTCCTCCTCACTCACAGACTTAGTCATCTCCACCAGATCCTGGTCAGTTAAGGGATCTTTATATGCCTTGAAGCCACGGACCTTGGCCTCATCCTTGAAAATGAATGTCCGGGAAGGCATTCTTTTCCAGAACAATCTTGTTTCGTCCTTATTGAACACCTGTTCTGGATGACACTCGCCCTCCTCAAGGATCTTCTGGAACATGTTGTTGACGTAGTCCTCTGCTGCAGGCTGGTCAGCAGAGGCAGCTTCTCTGTGGAGAACGACACTCTTCAGATGATATCTCTTCTGGAACTTCTTGAACCAACCCTTGCTTGCTGTGAAATCCCTGCACGTTGCAAAAGAGGGTCCTGGTGGAGGTTCGTCCGCCGTAAAGCGCTGATAGAGCTGCCTCGCCTTCTCCTGGATGACCAGCGAATCCAACGGAATGTTTTTCTTGCGGCTGTCGCTGATCCAAACGGCTAGGGCAGACTCCATTGTCACTATGAACTTATTACGACTTGTCACGACACGCTTTGCTTCCTTGTTGAAAGGGACAGTAGCCATTGCACGGATGTTCTTTTCATCTTTACGGGTGGAGCGAAAGGTAGACTCATTCAAGTCGTAATGGCGGGCAACCTCCACGATTTTCTTGCCATCTTTGATCATATCCAAGAGTTTCACCTTCTCCTGGATGGTAAGCATGTTCCTCTGGCGCTTAGTTTCATCATCAGAAGGCTTAGAAGAAGCAGCACTTTTAGGAGCCAGATAAAAGTTCTGGCTCAGATAAAAGTTCGTAGAAATCTCAAACACTTACAAGAGCAAAGATGCTTCCGATGCCTAGCGATATAGAAGTGTGTATGAGAGAAACGAACTTGCATGAGGCTTAGCCAATCAGTGGCCAAGATAGGAAGAGGATAGGATAGCCAATCAGTGAACAGCATCCTCTGATTGGCTTGGTTTCACCACACCTGATTTTTTGGAATAAAGTTATTGCCCACACACAAGGAGTGGTGGAGTGGTTGCACCTGGCGTTGAAGGATTTGTGGGGGTGCTTGAATACATAGACCTACAGTCCATACATATAGTAATTTTAATTTTAATTGTAATACAGGGGTGTATAATTGATTCAGACAACCGAGCGTGCGCTGTATCATTTTCACTGTCTCGATCAACTTTTTTATGAATATATTTGAAAAAAAAAAAAAGTGATAGAGTGAAGCCACGAAAGTCGAAGCGCAAAGTGGCGAGGGACGACTGTAAAGTATTTAAATGTCAATATAAATTATTACTGTAATCTAATTTATTTTTCACCTTTTTATTTACTTTTTCTTTATTGACTTTAGAGAGAGAGGAAGTGAGAGGGAGAGAGAGAGAGATAGAAAAATCAATGAACGAGAACATTGATTGGCCGCCTCCTACATGCTCCCCACTGGGGATTGGGCCCACAACCTGGTCATGTATCCTGACCAGGAATTGAACCAGTGACCTCTTGGTGCATGGATCAACGCTCAACCACTGAGTCACACCAGCCGGACTATTTTTCACCTTTTTAAGTGAGGGATGAATTTGCAACAGTTGACAAATCATGGGCCACCTTGAAAAAGTCAAGAAACTTTGTTTTCAAATGATAGAAATCTTGATTTTTCAGATGATAACAAAGGTATTTATTTTAGTAGGGGGGATCTTTCTTAGAGTCACAGTCACCAAATTAAATCAACAGCAATTTACTCAGCAACAAGAAGAATGAAAAACAACAGCATTTTTATTCCAAATTTTAAATTGTAGTTTAGTGGTATGATTTTATTTGAGAAGGAGAGACTATTTACTTGAAAAGTTCATTCCATTTAGCTAAAACCAAAGGGATCTACTTTAAATGTTTATTTTATGAGACACCTTTTAAAGATGAATACAATTGTTACTGGCAGACTGAGGATCTATAATTGTGTAGTGCGGTGCCTCCAGAAATACACTCACAGGTGCAGAGAAACAACTCCTGCAGGTGCAAGTTC
The DNA here is from genome assembly GCA_030848825.1 of Tadarida brasiliensis. NCBI lineage: Eukaryota > Metazoa > Chordata > Mammalia > Chiroptera > Molossidae > Tadarida > Tadarida brasiliensis. Next base: position 78,905,296 of record CM061266.1, read on the forward strand.
TAGATGCTATCAGGGCATTCTATGTGGAGGAATGTGTTGTTTTTCATTTCAATAGGATAGTATCAAATTTATATCTTAGTTATCTTGTAATTCAAAAACACTTATGATGATATAATGTTTACGACTAAAATAAGGTCCCCATGTGTGATTTATACAAAAATTAAAAGTAGCCCAGACAGTGTGGCTCAGTGGTTGAGCATCAACCCATGCACCAAGAGGTCGCCGGTTCAATTCCCAGTCAAGGCACATGCCCAGGTTGTGGGCCAAATCTCCAGTGGGGGGCATGCAGGAGTCGGCCAGTCGTTCTCTCTCATCAATGTTTCTATCTCTCCCTCTCACTTCCTCTCTCTCTAAAAATCAATAAAGAAAAAAAATTTATAAAAATTTTTAAAAAATGAAAAGTAAAATTTTGAGTTAATACATATAGAGGTTTTTTTATTGTTTGTTTTTTAATTGATACTTAAAACACATATAATAACATTGCTAATTTATTTTATATACATAATATTCCCTAAAAGCAAACATAATTAATCAGGAAAAATATTCAAAATTTTATCTTAACAATAAATATATAATATTCAGGGATCCTTTTGGCGTTTGTTGAACTACATTTTCACATTTTTTAGGTTTTTTTTTTTATTTCCACTAAAATTATACAGAGTAGGAAGGGCAAAAAGTATAATTCCATTATCAAAGTAATTAGTTTCACAATTTTTTTATGGCTTCAGTCAAGAAATGCAGTAATTACACTGTGAAATTTCACTTTCTGAAGGAGACATGTTAATTTATAATTGCCTGTAATGTTGATTTCAGAACTCAGTTTTGACATTCTGCTCATGGATTTCATTTTCCATAAATATAATATGTAGAACAACATATTTTGGGCATAATACGTTCTATATAATATAAAAGCAGCTTACATTCAATGAACATTTTAATTTAAAATCTATCTATCGTCTATTTATCTATCTACCTACCTACCAATCTATCTACCATATATTTATATAATCCAATGAGTTTCTATTTGGAATCTATGTGAGAGATAAATATTAAAAATAAAATACTTATAAAACATAATTATTCCATTATTGCAAGGTGGTATTCACATGCTAAAATTCATAGAATACCCTTATATACATAAGCTAATCTAAAATGTGCATAAATGTTTCAAAATTCTCCTTTCTTGTTAATGTCCCCCACCCCCCAACTTACTTACCTGTGCAATAATAAATCCCTTCTACAGGTAAAAATGTAATTTAAAAGGTTTTTCTTTTTAATATGTTTGACTAGCTATAAGTAAGATGTAGAAACTAAAAGGATAAACTTGTTGTAAATCAATAAGGATACCTAGTTTCAAACTTTCATAAATTTTTACAAGAATAGCATTGAAGTTTTAGTTATTTATTCTGTTTAATGCTGATTTCTTCTAAAAGTTGTTATAAAAACAATCAGATGTTTTATTAAGAGAGAATCTCAATTTACTGTTGAAAAGTGGTAATATTGAGTCTAATATATTTATTTGACACATTCTTTTTTTTTAAATTTTTTTAACTTATTTCAGTTGAAATAAACCAAAGAGGGAATAAAATACTTAGTTTAATATAGTGGACCTTTTAACTTCTAGTGACTAAATAATGATATAGAGTGTGGGCTGTATTTATTTTGGACCAAAGTTATTTCTCATTTTAATGATGTTCCTTTACAAAACCGCTGCTTGCTGGATTCTCAACTGTGTTCTGCAATGTAAATTGAATCTCCTGTCAAAGTGAGTCAGCTTTCTTCAACTTAAAACCGTGTGTATTTGTGCATGAGACAGAAAATCAGAAGTCCTAATTGTATAACTAGTCTGGAGATTTTGATAAATTCTCAATACGTTGGGTTCAAGAACAATTGAAACTCCCATCACATTGAGACAGAATTGTCCTTACTTAGAGACGTTCTTTCACAATAGCTACTTATACACTGCTGAAATGAGAATTAATAGGCAATATTTTTGGCTGGAAAGAGGCATAACAAATAATTATGTACTTCATGGATGTGTGAATTTGGGTATAAATAAATTAAAGAAAGAAAATAAGCCAGGTCTTGGTATATTACCCAATGTAATCACTTCAGTTGTCATTGTTTCCAGAGGAATAGAAATAGCAATTTCTGTGTGCAAATTCAAACAAAAATGTCACAAAAATTGCACTTCACAAGCCATAAAAAATAGTGTATATCATTATTGTTATAACTTCTATTTAAGCATCTTAAACACACAGCTACACAGCAGTTTTAAAATAATAAAAATAAATAAATATAAATTGTTGCATAGTTAAAAATAAAATGGTCCATTCTTTAAGACAGCAGTAATCTCATAAGTGAATATCCAGAACATGTCAACCAATCTAATAATTGGGTCTACTCTTAATTATGAGGGTGTTCTTAGATAATTAATTAGTATTACTTTTTCTCAGCAAGCCCTTAGAAATACATAATTTCTGAGGTTAATTGCTCCCAAGGATTTCTTTTGATCATACTTTACATCAAATATTAGTTTAATATTGCCATAATAATAAACTTGTACATTAGCTTTGGATTAGATTCTGCCCACAGGTAGTAAATTTATATAACATTTGCCTTAAACATCATCGTGTATTTATCAATATTATACTGATATCTCCCTGTCACCTGGTTGAAATGATGCTTTATTTTAAGCACCACTGTTATGTGATATAATACCATTTTTCTACTGTAAGTTGTCATCTTGACTCTGTGAAATTAGGTCACCACATGAACTCAGTGAATACCAAGAGTCCCTGTACGTTCAGGGTTTAATCGCACATGTTGATACAAATACTGCAGCCTGCACACTTAATCAACAGACTAACTACACAGACCATGGCCTCATGTCCTTACATTCTGATAATGATATAGATGCGTTGATTTTTTTAAATGATACTGAATTTTTGTTTAAGATTATATGTTGAATTTATACTCTGCTACACATTAAACAGATATTTGGATTTTAAAAATTGGGAATGAAATTGCAGTCAATAAATATCCTACCTTTAACAGAGGCAGCATATACAAGTTAAGAGTATAGACTACTTCTCTCTACCATTTCCTAGCTGTGAGTATTGGTAAAGTTACTTCATCTCCTTAATTGTATATGAAGATAAAACAAGTAACTAATTATACGTTGTTACAAGATTGATTGAATTAGTATTAGAAAAGCATTTGGAACTTGGCACATAGTAAAGCTACATAGATTTTTGTTAAATAAATATGTAAGGTAAATTGACCTTTAAAACAGATTTCATGCTTCATAAATTAAGAATAAAGAGTCTTGGGAATATTTCTGGCACATAAGGAAAATTGAGAAGAAAGTATTAAAAAAGAAGATAAGGGAAGGGCACTGGTGTGGGATATGTTACAAAACAACTAACCAATGACATAAAACATAATTGCAAAACAGAGAAACTCATCTATCTTTTTACATTATTTAGTATCTATATGGATATAAATATATATCCTTATTTGGTAACATGTGATTCATTTTACAGTGATATATTAAAATAAAACCTAGGTTATCTTTTGTTTTTAATTTCTCACCTTAAGATTTATTTCTTTGATTTGAGAGAGAGAGGAAGGGAGGGAGAGAGATAGAGAGAGATATCGATATGAGAGAGAAACATCTATTGGTTGCCTCTCAGACACATCGTGACTGGGATGGAAGCCGCACCTGGGTATATGCTCTTACCAGGAATCGAATGCACCACCTCTGGTGCACAGGCTGACACTCCAAACAACTGAGCCACACCAGTCAAGGCTGAGCTGTCTTTTAAAACTAGCTTATGTTTAATCAATCCATACTTCATTGTCAACAGAGAGGAACTGCATGCCTATTCATGAGATAAATGGAGCAGACCTCCTAACTATGTGAAATAAATTATAGAGTGATATACAGTGTAAGTTATCCACCAAAATACACTAGGTGTTGGGTTTTTGGTGAGAAATAACTGTGAATGTCTTAATTTAAAAAACAATAATTTTAGATTCTTTAAAATAGTATATCTTAAAAATATTACTTTATCATTAAAATCTAGCCTGTTTTACCAAAAAGTTATATGCACTTTTTTTTTTTTAGGAAACTATATAATACTCTTTATGAACATGAAAATAAATCAGAGATCTTATTTGTGAATGATTTTTCTGATCACTAAAGTGACATATCTAGAATATCCCTACGGTTATGTAGCATTTTAAAATAATATAATGTTTTAAACATTAGTATACGAGGACTCATTCAAATAGGTTATTCATAAATATATTTATTCAATCAGTAACTATTAATTATTGATAATATTCATACACTATGGTCCTATATTTCATGTATGTCTCCTGCTATTAAGAAACCTTCAGTCTTTTAAAACGACGATAACGTCAATAAAATATGACCCTACATTGAGGTTAGAATTGTGCATTATTGCAGGGGCAGTCTGCATGGAAAGTGTGGGTGAGTGTCATGAATTAAACACTCAGATAAAAATAAGAGTCTTGAAACGAAGACAGTCAACTCAATGGGCAAATCTGGTCATTTCTTTTTACTGTTATATCCTGAGCACCTAGATAGTGCTCAGCTCATAGCTGGGGCTCAAAAACTATTTGAATGAATAAATAAGTGAAATAATGAATAAATGAAGAAAAGTAGTGTGATCAGTATATTTCACATAGAGTGTACACTATGGTTACATGGAAATAACCCCAAAATAATATCTTGGGATATTCAAGAAACCACTCATGGGATATCATAGTTTATATGTATATGTATTACTAGTGAAGAAGCAGATGAGGTTAGAAAGTGATGAAGGGTGATATTGTGAATGAGTTATTGCATACTTGACAAGAGTCTGCATTGTGAATAATGCCATAATATCTTCATTTAAGAAAGAAAATGTATGAAGCAATAAGTGTAAAAGTGAAATCAGCATTTCAGATTGTAACTGTATTTGGAGACAGGACCTTTAAAGAGGTGATTAAGGTTAAATAAAGTTTGATAAGCGGGCTCTAATCCAATATGACTTGAGTTCTTTTCAGAACAAAGGGAGAGATACCAGGATGCTCATGCACAGAGAACAGGCCATTTGAGGTCACAGCAAGTTAGCAGCCATCTGAAAACCAATGACACAGGCCTTGGTGAAACCAAACCTGCCGACACTTGATCCTGGACTTCTCACCTCTAGAACTGTGAGGGAAGAACTGTTGTTTTAGCCACTCAATCTATGGCATGGTTAGGGCAGCCCTAGAAGACTAATGCAGATGCTGTTGAATCAAAGTGAATTGGTATAGAAAGGAGAGAATGTTTTTATAACAATTTAAACATTTGATTAGTGAGACTGAAAACAAAGATGTGTGGAATGTACAATGGTACAGTAGGGGAAACGGGAAGTATGGTATATAAGGAAAATGTTATCCTAACACTTTCATTTTGAAAATGAAAGAAATAAACTGCTTAATTGGGCTGTATAGAAGGGAACAAAAGTAAATGGCAGTTGGATTTCATCACTGACCATTCTTTCTTTCTTATGGGATAGGCTAAAAGAATCTCCCACTGTCCCACTATTTTCAGAAGCCCTTACCCTTGTATTCTTTATTCCCCTCCTGGGGCAAAAGTAATTATTTGCACATTCAAAGAAAAGAATGTCAGAAAAAGGTATGGAAGATGGGCTGATAATATATGGTTATTGCTCAATTGTTTTTTGTTTTTTGTTTTTGAAGGGTAAAATACACAGTTAATTGTAGAAAAAATAATATTGACTGATAACTGTCTCTTGATGTTATAAAATTGTATTTGTCTCCAAGCTTGTCAGGTTGAAATTGGTCCTGAATGAGAAGGCTAGAAAACTAAACCAAATTAATTAATGTAGATAATTATATACCTCATTTTACTACATTACTTCTGATAAATTGATATAAAACAGCCTTCCATACATATGTCAACATGTTGGAATATTTTACAGTATACATTATGCCACCATTTTGCATAATTTCATAGATTCTGGTTTTTATTCATTGAATGTTTACCTTCCAAAATTTTATTTGTCACCTCTGATTTATGATTAATGTGGACACTTAATAAAATACTTGATAAAACAATGACTCAGCTCACAGATCTTATTATTTTAAATATAATCATCATCATAGAGTCAATTTAAAACTTACAAGACCAAATAAAATATATCTCAGGTAAGCAAAGCTGTAAGTAAGTACCTATTGATATATTCATCTATATAAGCATGTATTTTATATATACATATATACATCAGCATATATATACATAAGCACATATTAGCATGTATTTTATATACTCTTTTTTAGTTCATAGTACTTTAACATTCTACGTTATAGTTGATAAAAGGAAACATTATATTGAATCATTATATTATATATATAATGTAAAATTATCTATAAACATGAACATTCTTGTTATTGATTTTAGCTAAAGATTAGAGCAATTGATAGTAGTGTTTCAGATTGAAAAAGTAATAATCAATAATGTTTTATATATAATATATCTCTCATTTTAATGAGCTGAACCATATAAACATTTACTATTAAATTGATTTATTTTTCATATGCAGGGCATGAATACAATTCCTGAATTGTTGGTAGTTTTTGTAATTATGATTCTGCTATCTTCTGTCAGAGTGTTTTTATCTTATATTCATTCATTCATTCATTCATTCATCCACCATTTAATCTTTCTTCCATTCATTCTCTCTCTCTCTCTCTCTTTCCTCTTCTCTCCCCTTCCTTTTGATGCTATTCACTCAATATCTGTTGTCCACTTTTTAAAATAACAAATCAGTATTCCTCCTGGGAGACCACTAAGTGGAGATAAAAACGAAGAACAACGTCTTCTGCAATTTTTCCATAGGAAGATGTGATGAGAACATGACAGAAGTAGGCTAACAAGAATGCTCTGTCCTTCTGGCCATAGTCTTTGTTTTAAGGCTGTCTGCATAATTCCAGCTGGATTACTTAGAGTCTGTTATAGAAATTTCTGCCACATCTCTATGAAAAGATTTTCTCTTTCCATGAGGCTGACTAAACTGAAAATCACATGTATGAGCTTCCTATGGCCATTGCAACAAATTCCCACCAACCTAATGACTTAAAACAGCACAGATTTAATATCGCACACTTTTGGAGTTTAGAAAACTACACTCAAGCTATCAGCAAGGCCGTCTCCCTCCCTCTTATGAGTGCTTGTGATTATATCAGGCTTATTCTGATATACCAGGAAAAACTCTCCATCTCAAGATTCTTAACTTTTTTTAATCACTTTATTTTTTAATTGAAGTTATTGAGGTGACATTGGTTAATAAAATTATGTAGGTTTCAGGTATACAATTCTACAATACATCATCTGTATTGGTTTACCACCCAAAGTCAAGTCTCTTTTCATCACCATTTATCTCCCATTTAATTAATTAATGTAGATAATTGTATACCTCATTTTACTACATTACTTCTGATAAATTGATATAAAACAGCCTTCCATACACATGTAAACATGTTGGAATATTTTACAGTATACATTATGCCACCATTTTGCATAATTTCATAGATTCTTGTTTTTATTCTTTGAACGTTTACCTTCCAAAATTTTACTTGTCACCTCAATATCCCCCCAATATCCTTAACTTAATTCCATCTGTAAAGTCCCCTATACAGAATAATGTATATACAGGGTCTGGAGATTAGAAAGTAAACATCTTTGGTGGAGGAAAGGCAGTGGAGGAGGGAGGGTGTTGGAAGAAGGCATTATAGAGCATACTTTATTAAGAAAGGGATTATTCTGCCTTCTAGGAGGAGATAATTTTTCTGAGGAATAGAATGACAGAGTTCAAATGATGTTATTTGAGTCACTGAATCCTGCCTACATGCAGATAACACAACTGGACCTCCACTTAAATGAATGAATCTTTTCATCTTCTTCCCCCAACTGAAGTTGGAATTTATTGTACTTTAAATATAAACTATTTCATATAAGACCCTGCATGATCATTGCCCTACTTATATTTTTAGTCTTAAGTTTTGTTTCTGTTACTCTTGGTCTTTCAATTCAATTACATTTGCCTTTTCCCTATTCCAGCCTGCATACTTCTCCCTTTCGCCTCAGAACCCTCACTTGTATGGTTTTTCCACCTGGTTTTGTCTCCCTCCCACTTTTTCCTACACACATCCTACTTGTTATTCATCTTTCACTTTAAATATAACTCCCATAGGAAAGCCATTATTAAATGTGTAAATTGCAAAAATATGTGCTTTTGGAGCATCTGAAATATATTTGCAATAGCACCACAATTACAGTAAATTTATATTAGAATATTTTCTAAACTATACTATGAAACTGAAATTTCTATAAAAACACATTACTGCCCAACCGGTGTGGCTCAGTGGATGAGCATCGACCCATGCACCAGGAGGTTGCTGATTTGATTCCTGGTCAGGGCACATGCCCAGGTTGTGGGCCCCATCCTCAGTGGGGGGCATACAAGAGGTGGCCAATTGATGTTCTCTCTCATGGATGCTTCTATCTCTCCCTCTCCCTTCCTCTCTCTCTAAAATCAATAAAGAAAAAAACAAAAACAAGAACAATACATTAACATGTCTGTAGTTATACCACTATATCTTCTGCAAAGGGCACACATGGGTACTCAATAAATACTGAAAGGAAACAGAAATAATTTAACTGTCAGAACTTTACTCTTAGGTTGAATGCATAGGAGGTAAATAAATTCAGAATTTCATAGATACCTTAATTCTGATTTGCTAACTTAAATGTATGGTTGAGATTCATACTGAAGTGTCTTGAGTAATAATATTACTAATACTTATTCTATATTCTCTTAACCTTCAGCAAACCGAACAATCCAAATATATAGTCAATATCTCATGCCAATGACTCTTTCTAAAATCAAGGCAAATTTTTAACAATCTTGCAAAGTGTTATTTATATTTTTAAAGCTAACCAAAAACATAACAGGATGAGTAGAAAATTATAATTCAGCCCCTGAGTTAGCCAAGTAGATAGAGACTGCCTCTTATTTCTTTTTTCACAGATGATTTGCACAGTTGGATTCTCTGAATTCTGAAAAGGGGGGAAACACCAAAAATATAAACTAAAATGTTTGCAACAGTATGTTTTTTCATTGATAACCGACTGTTCCAAATATGAGGGTTTGTAGAAAGTTGCAATTATTGTAGTCTGTCAAGTGTCCCAGAGGGCAACTAAACAAGAAAAAAGAGATGTGCTAAGATTTTTTTTTTTTTAATTCAGGTAAAGGAAGATTTCATTTTGGTGACAGTAGCCAAAATAGGAATCATTCAAGGATCTCAGGATATTTCATTCCTCAATTAACTTTCACCTTGACTATTAACCCTAACTCTGGATCTAATTTTATCTAATAAATTGTTGTTAGACTTAACTCACTTATAATTCAGGTTTAAATGCCAATATAAAGAACAAAGTAAAACATCTGTTTTTGATGGTATGTTATAATACTGTCCAAATCTACATTTCTAGCTCTTATATCAACTAAAATCTACTAGTGCATATGCTTTTGACACTAACAAAAGATGTGCACTACTGAATTCTTTTAATTACTTCTTTACCTTGTAATCATTATTTCAATATTTAAAGGCATTTTTTTTCAAAGACCAGTTGAAATTCTTATATGTATATCCTCTGATGCCCACAACTTAAGGTAATGATTTGATCCTTTGTCTTCTTTCTAACCCATTAAAATGTAAACTTCATCAGTGGAAAAAACAGATATATTAGCTGGAAATTTACTTGTAATGCCCACTGTTGGGATTAGAACAGAGTTGGCCTCTAGTAATTATTTTGTTAGGTAAACAAATGCTTGCAACAAAGAATGAGTGAATAAATGATTAATGAATTGTTTTTTTATTGTTTGTATAAAATTAAAAGCTTTAAAAATAACACCAGATCAAGCCAAACTAAGTTTTTGATTTAGACACAAAATACCAGTGCACTCTTGGAAAGTAGGTTATATTCTTTGGCTAATTATTTCTTTCTTATTTAAAGGAATTGAGTTAATTAAGATAGATAGATAGATAGATAGATAGATCGATAGATAGATCGATAGATAGAGTGGGAGGGAGGGAAGGAGAGAGAGAGAGAGAGACAAACATCTTCGATGTAAGAGACACATCGACTAGTTGCACAATCCTGACTGGGGCTAGGGATTGAACACCAGCCCTTGACCAGAAATCAAACCCATGACTCTTTGGTCCGTGGGCTGGTGCTCTAATTGCTGAGCCAAACCAGCCAGGGCAATATTAATATATTTCTACTTTACAAATGCTGATATAAAGATTGAGAAAATATTCATACCACTGTCCCATTAAAATCTCTATCTTCACAATCGGAAAATTTTCTGTAAGACTTCTTGGAAGAGTTTGAAAAATTGTATCAAGTTGAAGCCAGCAAAGAAGATCAGCCTGGTGAATGGTTTAATTCAGGCATTTCTCAACTAGTGGTCTATTCTGATAAATTAAGGCAAAGAAGACTTTTTGCTGACAAGATTTTTTTCTTAAGTGTTTCCCAAAGTTCTGGATGAAAGAAGAACATGTCTACCAATGGTGTAACAATATAAATCATGAACATTCCCTACCTCTCAGTCATTAGGCCTCTGTGCCATCCACTTCTGATCTTCCTCCAAATGCTGGGGCAACTGAAGGTTCATGCTAAAAAGTTCTTACAATAGTATTTCAATGTTTTTGCCACAATTCAAAAGTATATATAGCCCTGGCCTGTTTGGCTCAGCGGTTAGAGCATCAGCCCGCGGACCGGAGAGTCCCGGGTTTGGTTCCCGCTGAGGACACATACCTCAGTTGCAGTTTGTCCCCGGCCCCAGTAGGGGTTGTGTGGGTGGCAGCCACTCGATGTGTCTCTCTCACATTGATGTTTCTCTCTCTCTTTTCCTCCCTCTCTCCCTCCCACTCTATCTGAAGATAAATGCAAATATATATATATATATCCTCGAGTGAGGATAAAAATTAAAAAAAGTATATAATTGATACACATTATATATTTGAGTAACTTTAAAATAAAAAAGAAAATTTCTGTCTAATGATAACAGACATGCAATTCCCCAAATCACCTATTAAATTTCAATTATTTTCTATAATATTAAAGTATCTATTTCATACAATAACTCTGGTAAAATGAGTTTTATTGTAACAATGTTTACAATATATTATATCAATCACAACAATAAATAGCATCTTTATTTTTTTTATTTATTTTTTATTTTTATCCTCATCCGAGGACTTTTTTTTTTTTTTTTTTGCATTTATCTTCAGATAGAGCTGGAGAGAGGGAGGAAGAAAGAGAGAGAAACATCGATGTGAGAGGGACACATCGAGTGGTTGCCACCTTCACAACCCCAACCAGGGCTGGAGACAAACTGCAACCAAGGTACATGCCCTTAGCGGAAACTGAACCCAGGACTCTCTGGTCCGCGGGCCCACGCTCTAACTGCTGAGCCAAACTGGCCAGGGCACATGTTTATTTTAAAAGATCCATTTAAGCATATCCTGTGGCACTGGAAGTGAAAGGGGTGACTTCTCAACTCCAAGGACATTTTAAACTTAATATATTATATCTTATGCCAACAACAACAAAAAAGGGGTGGGAGACAAGAAAAAAAATAGATTTAAATCTTTTTCTAAACTAGTGTGTTTCCTTGGATAAGAGCCTCATTAAAGAATAAAGAGTTTAGTGTATATATTCTCATTGAAACACTTTAGTTTCTGCTATAAAATAGTGATTCATGACAAATGTATCATTGCATTGTTTATGTAATAATTATTAATTTATTTTTTACATACTTTCTGAAATACTTCTATATTTTTCCAGACATCTTTCCTGTTAAAACAATATTACATGAAAAGAAAAAGGAGATCATATCTAACATTTTGCATTCTACTTAATTAAATGTCAGTTATGATTAATAAGTTGCTAAAATGTAGAAGATACAGTCAATAAAATTGTAATAACTGTGTATGGTGTCAGATGGGTACTAGACTTATCAGGGTGATCACTTCATAAGTTATATAAATATCTAATCATGATCTTGTACACCTAAGCTAATATAATATAGTATGTTAACTGTAATTGAAAAATAAATTTAAAAAAAAGAAAATAAACAAATTGGTAGAATGTTCATGAAACCAAAAACAGAGTGTGGCATAGTATGTTAAAACAGTAAGTATAAACTATCATTAAAGTGACAATCTATTTTTTAAAACCAAGGATTTTTCTGAAAGAAAACAGAATAATAGGTAGGCTAACAAAGAGTTGTAGTTCTAATACACTCATAATCACTTACCTTCATAAAACATTTCTAATTCTGTTGTTTGGTTATTTGCTTTATTGAAAAAAGAGAAATATTATTAGATCACAATTCAAATATACTCATTTGTAACTCATAAGGGATATATGTTATAGATAGAAATTCATTTTCTTTATTGTATTCCTCTTTAAATCTAATGTTAGTTAGAGAACTGAATCACCATTGCATGATTTATATCATAAAATATGTATTTCTTGTGATGAGCTTTTATTGCTAAAATTTCAAACTCAATTTGTATTGTCCATATAGTAGGAAAAAAACATAATAAGAAAAAATCATGCTCTTAGTGTTAGTGTTTCTTTGTTATTTTTACAAGTTTAGTGATTGTCTGATTCCCAACTCAAAAAGACATGACTTAGAAAGCAGAGAAAATCACTTTTCTCATTCAGTTTGTGAACCAGTAATTAAGATTTCAACATATATATATATATATATATATATATATATATATATATATATATATATAGCATATATATATTATATATTTCTTAGCTGTTTTATGTTGGCAAATCTGTATTCAAAATAATAAAATACAACCAGCATTATACTTTAGCACATATGCATTGTCTAAAGAAATGGGATTTTTAAAATTCATATGATAAAATGCATAATATTAACTGAATCATATATATTTTTCAAAATGAAGCCACTTTTGAATTTGCATAATAATTATTAATGTTTTTCTTAATAACTAATAATCACAACATTTAAACAGTAAGCTCTATTGTTGTTAAAGTGTATATTATATGGGCTAAATAATATATTTGTATGAAATATATTTTTATGTCCATAGTTAAGTATGTGGATAGAAATTTGAGTATATTATATTTATAATTCAGATTCTATTAAAATGAAGTTTGTTAGAGCACAGTGATTATCAAATAGTTTGGTTTTCCCTGATTAATTTTCTACATTATATATATATTTCAAAGATGTTTAATAAATAAGGGCTCTAAACTCAAAATACACCTAGAAAAAATATTTGAAATTATTTTGACATTTAAGCATTCAATCTCATTTGACTATATCTAGAAACAATTAGGATAATAGATAATAATCACACACACAAAAATAGATAATCTAAGTTAATTTAACAAAACATTTTGACCACCCTATGGCAAAGGGTTTAACTGATGCCACCCTGATACATGTGAAGCTTTGAACGTTGTGTTTTCTCTCTCATCATTTCTCTCTCTTCATCTCTCTGTCTCTCTCTACTTTTTCCACTTACTCAGAATCTGATGCTTGCTAGTTAGTGCCCTGAACTACCTTGTACATCACACTGCAAAGATCCATAGTGTTGTATAATTATCTTCCAGAGAATGATTTATGAAGAATACTCTATAACTTACTTTTATAAAAGCCAGAATAAACTTGAAACTAAGTTTTTCAGAGAAAAAAATACATACTGATCTCTTTCAAATTTCAATGCTATAGTCCTGGACAAAATAGTAACCCCAAAATAAAATTAATTTATGTAAAAAAGGAAAATTGCAGGGACAGAGGTCATCTCTCCGTCAGTGAGACATTGATTTCTTTGTTCTCCGCAGACACTGGTAAGACTGGGAGGAAGTTTGGTATGGTGCATATTGAGGCTAGCAAGGGCTCTTGGCTACAGAGGGCACTCTGCCATGGCTCAGAGTAGCTTTTGGATTGCGTGGCATTGTGTGGCTCAGGGTACTGCTGGGGCAGGGCTAGTAGATTCCTGTCTGATGGTGTCATGCATGGGCAGTGCCAGTCTGACAATATTGTCAAGCTATTTGCTAGCAGTTTATATAACAAGATTTAAAAAATAAGTACATTTTTGGGTAAAATGGTTCACAGATTTCCCCAAGTTTTATAAGGAAAGTACACATTTAGAGGGGAAGGTTACAATAAGCCATGTGACATTAAATAGTGACTGAAAGAATACGTTTGAACTCATTTAAGATAAGTAGGTAAGTGGCTAGATCAATCAATAGATGTAAATAGATATGTGTTGGTATGCATGTGTGCACATATGTATATTTGCATATGTTTAACTTCTGTCTAACAAAAGGGTCTAGAAACAACGCCCACATAGCAATGAGCACATCTAGTGTTTTTAAGTTGGATTTCAAGTACCATTTTCTTTTTTTTTTTTTAATCCTCACTCAAGGAAATTTTTCCATTTTTTGTTCAGACAGACTGGGAGGGAGAGAGAGGAAGAGAGAGAGAGAGAAACATCGATGTAAAAGGGATACATCCAGTGGCTGCCTCCCACACGACCCAACCAGGGGCCGGGACAAACTGCAACCAAGGTACATGCCCTTAGCAGGAACCGAACCTGGGTCTCTCTGGACTGCAGGCCGACGCTATAACCGCCGAGCCAAACCGGCCAGGGCCCATTTTCTATAGAAAGTTTCCAAGATTCATTGGATTCTAGACTGAAATAGTGAAAGTACAAGATGATTCTGGAATATCCTGAGCCAGAGTTAGGACGTACTCAAAGAATAATAGAGACATAATTCAGTTCAACACTACTCAAAACCACTGCCTGGGGTGTGTGTGTGTGTGTGTGTGTGTGTGAGAGAGAGAGAGAGAGAGAGAGAGAGACAGAGAGAGAGAGAGAGAGAGAGAGAGAGAGAGAGAGAGAGAGAGAGGGAGAGAGGTGGCAATCTGATTTTTAACAGCTTTATTTAGGTATAATTGATATAGAAAAAACCACACATGTTTAATGTGTACAATTTGGTAAGTTTGGACATGTATAAATACAATACGGTCACACCTTTCAAGAGAGTAGACATGCCCATCATTCCCCAATTTTCTGTGCCCCCATTTTTGTTTGTTGAATTTTTGTTTTTTGGTTGTGAGAGCATTTAATATTAGATCTACCCTTTTAACAAAGCTTGACATGAACAATACTATATTGTTAACTATAGACACTATGTTTACAACAGGGCTCTAGGATTTTTCATTTAGTGTAACTGAAATTTTATATACATTGAATAACAACTCCCTATTTTGCTCACCCGCTAACCCCTGGACACCACTATTGTATTATCTGCTTCTATGAGTTTGCTTATTTTAGATCTTCATTTAAGTGGAATCATGTATTTGTCCTACTGTGTCTGGCTTATTTCATAATGTTCTTCAAAGTGTGGCATGAGTATAATTTCCTTCTTTTTTTAAGGCTAAAAAATCACGTTATAAGTTACATTTCTTCTATCCATATTTATATCAAAATATGATTTATTATAATAGCAGAAACCTAGAAATACATCCAATATCCAAGAACAGAATACATATATTGACTGAAGCATATTATTAAAATGGATAACATATGCATGAATGAAAATGAGCAGCTACTGCTGAATGAGTACATGTTATTGGACAAAGAAATAAAAGAAGGAACTACACACTGTATGATTCCACTAATAAAAGTTAGAATCAGTCAACACGAATCTCTGAGGACAAAAGTCAGGATAATTACCTTTGTGGTAGGAAAACTAATGACTTAAATAGTAAAGTGGTGATGGGCCAGATTTCTGGGATAGTTCTCATCTATTTTTCTTTTTTTTAAATATCAGTGGCAAGTTATAGTTGGCACACTTTTGGTAAGAATGATAAACTTCAAAAAGTAACCTGGAATTGCTAGGGTTTTCTGTAGTTAGCCATCAATTTAGAAAAAAAAAAACCTTTGGTGAAATCAATCAAAATAGCATTGCTTATGAAATTATCTAAATATTTAAGACAGAGTGTATAGGATAATAAAATATAGAATTAATTAAAATATAGAATTATATACTTCTAAAAACTCTATTAAATAGTAAAAAAACAGGAATTAAATAGTGAAAATCATTAGAATTATTGTTGTTATGATGAGTCTCTGTCTTATGTGCAATCATAACTAAAAAAATAATAATTAAAATATCATAATTACATATACATTATTTTAATATCAATAACATAGCGGTACAAAATTATAGGCTAATATATCATATATAATATAGTTTATGGGATATGTTGAATTATATGGCAACATGTATTAAACAAACACAAATATTAATGGCAATTATATACCTAAATTAATTAACCACAAAATTGGTTCTAAATTACAATTGTCTATCTCTTTGAAAAAAATTTCTGATAATTTCTTTTCTAAAACTATTTGATATAAAGTTCTACTTTAATCCTATATTTATATTCCTATATTACCTACTAGAATGTTTTTCTTTGATGATAGGTCTTCGTGTTATATATATTGCATTTACTGTTACCTAGATTTAATTTGGTCTGTAATAAGTATACAGTAAAGAATAGTACATATGAATAAGGAGAATATTTTACTGTAACTTTGTATGTGCAGATCAAAAATATATATTATTTATTGAGCAGCTAATATGTGAAAAAAACAGTACATCCATTATTTTATTTTATTTCGACTTTAATGAGAAAGAAAATGAATCTCAGTGAAGTTACCCCACCTGCTGACTGTCATACAAGCTAATAAGTAAAATAGAAAGAATTCATATTCATATATGACTTCAAATTCCACAGTCTAGATATTTGGTCATATCCAAATCATTCTTTTATTTTTCTTTATTGTTTAGAGAGAGGGGAAGGGTGAGGGGGAGAGAGATGGAAACACCGATCGGCCTCCTCTCACATGCACCACGACTGGGAATCAAACCAGTGACCTCTTGGAACACAGGTTGATGCTCAACCACTACGCCACACTGGCCAGGTTCATTCTTGAAATCAAAAGTGCTGTGGTCAGTGAAACTCTTCAAACACCTGCTTCCAGTCTGATCTACCTACACTTACAAACATAGAACAAGCCAAAGTAGCTCCAAATATTGCTGGATAATCATGACAGTTTGAGAGGCTTACCTTTTATATATCTCACATTCTTTAGAATAGATTATCTCTGAGAAAAACATTTTATTTCAAATATAGATATTTTACAACTATAAATTTACAGCCTCTTCAATAATTTATCAGTATTGATAGAAATAATTGACTGTTTTGTGACCGAAACTTGGGATGTTATCTAGTATGAGAAAAAGTCAAAGATGATCTCACTTATTTGTGGAATATAATGAACATAACAGTCTGAGGAACAGGGTAGACCCAGAGATGTGGAAGTAGGGTATAAACTGACACCCCTCAGAAGAGGGGGTGGGGGGGAGGGAAGAGATAAACCACAGAACTTATGCGCATGTATGCATAAGTGATGGACATGGACAACAAAGCTGGGGACAGGGTGGGGGGATGGGGAGGAGGGTGTCAATGGGGAAAAAAAGGAGAAACATCTGTAACAAAAATAAACTAATAAAAATAAATAAATAAATAAATAAATAAATAAATAAATAATGATTAAAAAAAAAAGTCAAAGAAGCGATACATATAGTATAAAAAAAAAATCTTAATAAAAGACCTTAAAAGACTTTATTGAGGCCTGGCCAGTTTTGCTCAGTGGTCAGAGCATCAGCCCATGGACCAAGGAGTCACGGGTTGAATTCCATTCAAGGGCATGAACCTCAGTTGTCTGGTCAGGGTCATGCAGGAGGCAACCAATCAATGTGTCTCTCTCACATCGATGTTTCTCTCTCTCTCTCTCCCTCCTTCCCACTCTATCT
Source organism: Tadarida brasiliensis (assembly GCA_030848825.1). Classification (NCBI taxonomy): domain Eukaryota; kingdom Metazoa; phylum Chordata; class Mammalia; order Chiroptera; family Molossidae; genus Tadarida; species Tadarida brasiliensis. The sequence goes on from CM061266.1 coordinate 78,923,327, forward strand.
GAAAATCAATGGAAAAATATCCTCAGGTGAGGATTAAAAAAAACAAAACTCAATGAAACTATATTCTTTAATATATACTAGACAAATACAATAAGACAAGTTTTATATCAATTATTTTTATTGATATACATATATAATTGTATGTTAACAATTTTATAAAATACACGAAATTCAAAGAAAATTATATTATTCATTAATCTATTGAGTAGAATAAACATTTATTCTCTAAAGTGAATTCTTAATTATACATAAAAGATAACCTTACTAGATCCCTTGTGAAGTTAGATTATTTACATAGAGTTTCCCGCAGCTAGTTTGTGTAAGAGTTACTTACATTGGTTATTGAAAATGAAGATCCCTGATGGTTAAGGCTTGTTTAATTATTTTGTGGTAGGCAATTTGCAGATGACATTTGTTACCTAATACTTGTGTAAAGTGAGAGCCTAATATGCTTACAGAATAAGTTGTTAGATATGCTTGATAAATGAATTATTGAAATAGGTATTGGCCAATCTGGTCAAAATGTCTTTTAAATTGACTTGACCAAACTTCAGTCAGTATTTTCCCCTTCTCATAGACTCCTAGATTTTGACTCACCCTAGAACTTTAACAGGCATTGGGGGAAAAGAAGGTGGGGTGAGGTATCTGTAATATATTCAACAATAAAAGTAAATTAAAGGAAGAAAGAAAGAAAAAAAGAAAGAAATACAAACAACCTTCCCTACCATGGCTTCCTGAGAACGGACTGATCTGAGAATGGACTGACCTTGGGGAAAAACTTCCCTCTATTAACTGTCTAATCACACTACTTGTTCTTACCTTTCCTCTACTCACTGTTCCTTCTAGACTTACTTCTCTCTGTATTCCTAAAAGAAAAACCCCTCTGCCTACACTTTGAGACACATATAGTTACCGTTGGCGCATTCTTCTTATTGCAATAGTCCTCCTCCTCCATCTGCAATAGTTTTTTTTTTTTTTAATAAAGTATCTATTTATTTTTAACTGAGATATAAGTGACCTATAATATTGCATTAGTTTTAGTTGCACAACATAATGATTCAATAATTGTAGATATTATGAAATGATCACCACAATAAGTCTAGTTAACATCATCATCACACATACTTATAATTTTTTCTTGTGATGAGACTCTCTACTTGTGATTTCAAGATCTACTTATCAACTTAAGTTCTCAATACAGTACTTTTTTAAATATTTTTTTTCTTTATTGAGTTTAGAGAGAGATGAAGAGAGGGGGAAAGATAGAAACGTTATTGAGAGAGAACATCAATTGGCCGCCTCCTGCATGCTCCCCACTGGGGATTAAGCCCACAATCTGGGTATGTGCCCTGACCAGGAATTGAATGGGCAACCTCTTGGTGCATGAGTCAATGTTCAAACACTGAGCCACACTGGCCTGGCTCAATACAGCATTATTAACTATGATCACCATATTGTACATTACATCCTCATGACTTATTTATTTCATAACTGGAAGTTTGTGCCTTTTGACCACCTTCACCCATTTAACCACCCACCAACCCTTGCTCTGTATCGATGAATTCAGTTGTATATTTTTAGAGCCCACATATAACTGAGATCATATGGTATTTGTATTTCTCTGTCTTACTTATTTCACTTAGCATAATGGCCTTAAGGTCCATCTGTAGTGTCCCAATGATCAATGAAACAGAATAGACCCATGCATTTATGGTCAATTAAGTTATGACAGAGGAGCCAAGAATATGCACTTGGGAAAACTGGGCAGCCAATTGCAAAATAATAAAATGAGACCACTGTCTTACACTATACACAACAATTAACTCAAAATAGGTTAAAGATTGAATGAAAAACCTGTAAACAAAACCTCCTAGAAGAAATCATAAATGATGATCTCCTTGATACCAGTTTTGACATGATTATTTTATTTTATTTTTTTCAGAGACAGAAAGAAACATCGACTGAGAGACACATCCAGTGGTTGCCACCCACACAACCCCAACCAGGCCGGGGACAAACTGCAACCAAAGTACGTGCCCTTAGCGGAAACCGAACCTGGGACCCTCTGGTCCACGGGCCGACACTCCAACCGCTGAGCCAAACCAGCCAGGGCTGATTATTATTTTTTTATTTGCAACCAAAAGCAAAGGAAACAAATGTAAAAATAAATAAATGGGACTACATGAACCTAAAAAGCTTCTGCACAGCAAAGGAAACATCAGAAAAATTTAAAGACAACCTACCAAATGGAGGAAAATATCTATAAATCATATTTCTAATAAGGATTTATTACACAAAATATAAAAAGAAGTCATACCACTTAATAGCAAAACACACAAACAATTTGATTTAAAAATGGGAAAAGGACCTAAACAGACGATTTTTCTCAAAAAGTCATACAAGTCACCAACAGGTACATAGAAAGGTGTTCAACATTGCTAATCATCAGGAAATGCAAATCAAAACCACAGGGGACATCACCTCATATCTCTTAGAATGGCTATCACTAAAAAGACAAAAAAAGTAAAAATAATAAGTGTTGGTAAAGATGTGGAGAAAAAGTATCTCTTGTATACTGTTTTTGGTGGGAATGTAAATTGGCCCAGACTCTATAGTAATCAGTATAGAGGTTTCTAAAAAAAAAAAAATTAACAGTAAGTTGGCCAGTGTGGCTCAGTGGTTGAGCATCGACTCATGCATCAAGAGGTTGCTGGTTCAATTCCCAGTCAGGGCACATGCCCAGGTTGTGGGCCAGATCCCCCCAGCGTCGGGCATGCAGGAGACGGCCAGTCGATGTTCTCTCTCATTCTCTCTCACTTCCCCTCTCTCTAAAATCAATAAAGGAAAAAAAAAATAAAAGTGAAACTACCACATAATCCAGCAATTTCTCTTCTGGGTATTTATCCAGCAAAATTAAAACACTAACTCTGATGATTGCACCCCAACTTCATTGCAGTCTTACTTATAATACCCAGGATTTGGAAGTAGCCTAACCACCCCATGATGAATCAAATAGTTTACTTTATAATCTGTAAAAATGAAAGCTATATCTATAAAGCTTTTCAACAGGCAGTTGTAAATGTTTCTTATCAGAACATAGGGCCATTATATTGCATAATGCAACACAATGGCACAAAGCCCAAGACCATGGTATACCAGTTTCTGGCCAAATATTTAAAGATACATGTGCTCATGTGTAGATGGCTAAATTGCAAATAAAGGTCCAAGAGATTCGATACAGATGAGATGAAAATGCAGATAGTCAGTGAAATTTCATTAGTAAACTAACATATTTTCTGGTAATGAAGGTTCATTGTTCTTGGCTACACAGTATTAAAGTACAGGTGTAGTGAAGGCTTCAACTTTTTGGAAAGGTCACTGAAATAAGAAAAAGTCAAAAAATATATAAAAATTTGTATTTAACAACTAGCATAATGTATGTAGAGACTAGCATAGTTGATTTGTAAATCAACTTAACTAAAAAGTTTCATAAAGATGAACATAATTGTTATTTAAACCTTTATTTTATTTTATTTTTTAAAATAATTTATTTTTGTTACAGATGTTTCTCCTTTTTCCCCCATTGACACCCTCCTCCCGTTCCCTCCCCTCCCCCACATTGTTGTCTGTGTCCATTGGTTATGCTTAAATGCATAAGTTCTTTGGTTTATCTCTTCCCTCCTCCCCACCCCCTCCTCTGAAGTTTGTCAATCTGAACCTTACTTCTATGTCTCTGGGTCTATTTTGTTCATCACCTTATTTTGTTCATTATATTCCACAAATAGGTGAGATCATATCATACTTGTCTTTCTCTGACTGGCTTATTTCGCTTAGCATAATACTCTCCAGGTCCAAAATAATTAAAATAGATTAGCTTGTTTGATCTCTACATTAAATCTATAAGCTAAAAATAATACGTTACCGATAGCTGATCATTTTATGGCACACAAAATTGATTCCACAATGTTTAATTGGTTGCATATTTCTGATAGTTTTAAGTTTTAATTAAGGTCTTAGAATTTTAATATTTAGTACCACAATATTACATTTTGTTATTGTGTGTGTGTGTATGAACACACAGAAAAAGAAATGTGAAGTACAACAATATTATGAAAAACACATGTATGGTGTGTTTTTAAACTTTTTCCAGGCCAACATTTATCACTATTGAGAGATAAAGGAAATGTCCAAATGCTGTAATATATGCTGATTTTCCCTCAAATAAATTGATATTAAGTAACATTAACAAATAAGAAAATTATTCCATTTAAATAAGCTAAATAGTAGCAAATAATTAAATAATTATTTTGTTTAATTTGACATTTCTCCCTAGGAAATTCCTTTCCAAATGTCAATCCTATTTAGTAAGAGATTTTCATAATGGTATTCCCAAAGAAAAAATTGTTTCTAGAGTTTTCACAAACATTTCTTTAAAAGTGTGGAATTGTTTCATGTTTTTAAAGCAGCAGGTTAAATTATGTAATAAATGCAATATGTCAGATGTATATAGCATCCTTTCTGGATTTTTTAATTCCCCATTTTTACATTCTGGATAAACATACAAGTTATTTTCAATTCTTCAGGAAGAATTAAACAAATCTATTTATTACAAATTTTAAATGCCTCTTTTAGTCCTGGAAAATAACAAGGGTACTAGATTAGTTCTATTTCTGAAATAATTTCATTTCTAGCATTTCAAGATTTGTTAAATGTTAACATTTTATCACCAGTTGAGAAACCAGTTTTCTTTATTGAACTATTGACAATTACACCAGTGGAATAGTCTATATTAAAGACACCTGGTGCCCGGCCAGTGTGGCTTAGTGGTTGAGCGTTGACCCATGCATCAAGAGGTTGCTGGTTTGACTCCAGGCCAGGGCACATGCCCAGGTTGTGGGCCAAGTCCCCAGTGGAGGGCATGCAGGAGGTGGTCAATCGATGTTCCCTCTCATTGATGTTTCTCTCTCTCTCTTCCTCACCCTTCTTCTCTCTATATAAACAATAAAGAAAAAACACATAAATAAAGACAGTTGATAACTAACTTGCTGGTGTAACACTTCCACAAGGGAAATACAAGCTCCTCTGTAAGACAGGAATCATTTATTATTCCTTCCCTTTTCTATTTTTTTTTTTTTGCATACCCTTTAACTTTCATGTATGTTTATGAAATACAATCAAACATTACCCTAGGGACACTGATCTGGAAGATCTAAAACACTTACTGCTTTCATAGACTAACACACGCATTGAGAAGACAGACATCAAGCCAATTCAGAGCCTGTGCAATCCTCTGAGGGAAGGCCATCCAGTAAACACTTACTCAGTGGCTATTGTATGTCAGTAGCTGCTCTAGGCTTTAGGATTTCAAACCCCAGACATAAAAATAGTTCAGGCAAGAGTAGCACAGATGGGCAGGTAAACAGATAATTCCGGCTGATAGTAACATCATGGCATTTTTGTTGTTGTTGTTGTTCCAAATACTAAACTTTTCCATCTCCCTTTAAAATATTCTAGAGAATACAAATAAAGTCTGGCAATATCAAGGAATGTTTGCTATTGCCTGGAGAAGTTTTCCACTAATGAATGATAGAAAAGATTGAATTTAGAATACAGTCTTGATTACTCCTTGCATGCCAGATGTTAACCAGAATAGGCAGACAGTACCAAGAGAAGTTTGACATAATTGACTGCACAATTATCTATGCATAAATCCATGGTGCAGAGGCTGCAATGATAAAATTGTAAACAAAAATAATTCACTATCAAGAAACGCATAGAAAAATAAAAGCAAAAGTGAATTTGCTCCTAAAATAAGAGAAAAATATATTTTGAGTCGGTCAGAGACAGAATATTGAACTCATTCCTTATTAGCCCCTATTGTGGTAAAAATACTCAAACAAAAAAGTTCTCTATATGTAAAACTGTAAACAATAGAGAGCAAGAGGTTAAAAAAATGAAAGGGAGAGCATAGATGATGCATAATTGTTTAAGGAAGAGTTTGCTCCAGGGCACTGGTTTCCTTTATTTGACTTCTGGGACACAGTTTGGAACTTCTACTGTAGGATCATAATTTTTTATATAATAACCAAGCTATTAATAATAAGAAGAAAATACTAAGAGATAAAAGATAGTTTACACATTCCACTATAAAGACTTTATATTTCATCCTCACAGAAACATACTGAGAAATAGAGACACATAAATGTTAAGTAACTGCCTAAGGTTAACTGCATAATAAGGGTAGACTATTTGAAGTAGGCAAAGTCCCAAACAAGTCCTGTAGTGAGGCTATATATAATGTATATATATATGAATTATTTGAAACAAAGTCTGTGTATAGCAATTTGCTTTAGTTTTAGATCTGAGTCAAAAATCCCAGTGACCAAGTGGATAGCTGGGACACTTAAAGATATATTTTCTATCTACTTGTCTATTATTTAAAGCTAGGTCTAGATAGACCTACTATTTGACATAGATACACTGACAGAAAATATTTAGTGGCATTGAAAAAAATATTTTTAAATAAATAACTTTTCTCCAGACACAGAAAATAATAATTATTAGAAAATGATTATTTTCTAGAAAGATATATAAGTGGAAACATACATAAATAAAAGAAGCCAGATGTAAAAGATTCATATTGTATAATTCCATTTATATGACATCTTGAGAAAGGCAAAACTATAGTAACCAAAAAGATATCAGAAGTTTCCAGAACCTTGGCATGAGTCAAGAGTACATTTGGGGAGTGATGGAAATGTTCTGTGTCTTCATTGTGATAGCCATTCCACAGCAAGACAGAGTGATTTTTTGGTTATAATAAAATACTTTAGAAAGAAATATTCTAATCACTTTGCATACAATTAAAATCCAAATCAGTTCTGTGTCATTTAAGGAACTCCATGGTCTAAGCTCTGTCTACTTCCTCAACTTAATTCCTCACCCTTTGACCTTGGTCACTTTGCTACAGCTGCTGTGTGTCCTTTCTGTGTCTTTAAAGTCATTACTACCTTAGGACCTAGCACAAATTCCTCACAGAATTTCAAAGGGCTGTGTATTTCCTACCTTTCAGTTCTCATCAAAACACCATTTCTTCATAGAGGTCATTGTTAACAGTTGCCAACTAAACGCAGTTATTTTATTTCACCCTCTTTTGGATTATTTGTGTTTATTTAGTTTATTAACTTGTTACTTATAAACTAAAACATAAAGTATTTCAAATAATTTTAGTGATAGCACAAAGTAGTTTTAATGAAAGAAAATAATAAAAATAATGTCTGTGATGACTTCTTAAGTTATTTTCTTTTATTACTTTTTGCTTGTTTCATTAGGTGTTGTCTGTGTACCAGAAAAATAATCTGTTATGGACACTATGATACACTTTATATATTATACATTCTACCATTGTAGATCATATTTATCACATGATATCCATTATAACCACATATATGTTATAATATAATATACCACAAACATTACATATCACAAAATATTTATTATATATTTTATAATTATATATTTTATAACCTAAATTTAATATATCCTTATTCATCAAATTATAAATTATATATTCTATATTCTGTAGTAGAACTTGGCAAGTTTTAGATAAATCTGGCCTGTCAGCTGTTTTATAAATACATTTTTTATTGGCACACAGTCACATCCATTCATTTATGTATAGTCTATGGCTGTTTTCATGCTACAAAGGCAGTGTCAGTTAGGTGCAGAGATCATATTGTTCGTTAAGCTAAAATATTTACTACCTAGTCTTTTACAGAAAGACTCTTGTCCTAGAGTATGAATATGTATCAAATATTTCTCTCTGTCTCCTTCTCCCTCTCTCTATCTCCACTTAACCATCCATCCATCTGTCTACTGCATATTGCATAATTTCTAATATTATGGTGAGGCATATTTACAATTGCTTTTTGAAATATAGCAAGTAATTAATACAGGTATCTTTCTTTAGTCATGGCACTATTATTTCTCAAATGGCTTATTACATAAACATGAAAACAAACAAAAATAGCCTCCTCTTTGACATCCCTCAGTCCACTTTTACCTTCAAAATTTCAGGCTCCAAAGTACAATCTACTTAAAATCTTCCAAATATTTCTCTTTACATTTAGAATGAATTAATATCCTTTATCCTGATTACAGTCCTTTACAATCTGGCTTCCACAATGTTATTCCCAAATTAACCTTTTCCCTCAGACTCTGTTCCTCATGAATGCCAAATTTTTATCTTCTTGGAATACTCTTCCTAGAGTCTTTCCATAGCCAAATTTTTTTGTCATTAGATCTGAGCATAAAATTGATCTTCTCAGAGATCTTTATCCCCCAAATCAGAAGTATGTTTCTTGTTCATATGTTTAGTTCCTTTCATTTATCCCAACATTGAAATAAAAGTCTCATGCAATTAAATATTTTTTTTTCTCTTGTTCTCTGCTATATCACCAATATCAGATTATTGGCTGGTCCTTACTATATATAAGCTCTATTTTTTAGAAAAATATACAATTAATTGTTGTACATTAACTCTATACATTTAGTTAAGTGTTCAATAATTATCGATAATATAGTAATTTAATAATAAATAGTTATGAAAATAAATTAAGAAAACCTTTTCAACATTTTTAGAGGTGAAGCCTAAAAACCCTCCTCTTGAATGTAGGCAAACTTAGTGCCTTGTTTTTGGTAAAGAATAAAGTGAAAATATAAATGTGCAATAAAAAAAAAATAAGACTTGTTCAACATTTTTGTTATTTCAAAAATTATTTTATACATCTTTCTGAAACATCAGTTATACAGTTTGATTTATGTTTCATATCTAAAAATGTCATTTAGATTTTTTCAGAAAGTTAAGTGTCCTGTGTATTTTTTGATAATTTAGATATCTTAATTTTTTATAGTCATAATAAATAACAATCAGAAAGGATGTAGTTATTGAGTAATCATTTTTGTAGTTATGAGACTATATTCTTTTAAGGTGGGATCAAATTTTTTCTGGTTATATATATAATGTTATAGACTTTACCTTCAAATGTGAGTTTCTATAACTCGTTCTCTTTTCAATAATTTGTTGTTCAGAACCTGCATTTTGAAATCTTAATTCCTATTAAATCTCAGTAAAATTTTATGTCATCTATACTGTTAACAACTTCTATACTTAAGTCCCATGAGGATAAGAACTATATTTGATATGTTCCTTTTAATACGTTCAACTATTGGCTGATACACAGCAGATTCGCAATATATATTTTTGTATGAAAAAAAATCTCTATATATTTTCTCTCACTTTTATTATTTGTATCTTCTATGTTCTTCATAATTTTTTCAGGTTAATCAATTGTATCACCTTTTTATTGTTGTTGTTAATCCTCACCCAAGGATATTTTTCCATTGATTTTTTAGATAGAATGGAAGGGAGGGAGGGAGGGAGAGAGAGAGAGAGAGAGAGAGAGGGAGACATCAGAGAGACAAATCAATTGGCTGCCCCACCACACAACCCTGATCAGAGCCGAGGATTAAACCTTCAACCCAGGTACGTGCTCTTGACCAGAATCAAACCTATGAGACTCTGTGGGGCCAATGCTCTAACTGCTGAGCCAAGCCAGCCAGGACTCAATTGTATCACTTTTAATGTTTAATTTTATATGTCAACTTGACTGGGCCACAGAGTGCCCAGACATTTGGTTAAACATTGTTCTGTGTGTTTCTGTGAGAGTGTTTATGAATGAGATTAACATTTGAATCAGATGACTTCATAAAGCAGATTATCCTCCCCAGTGTGGGTGGGTCTCCCCAATCCAGTGAAGGCTTGAATAGAACAAAAAGGCAGAATTCTAGAGAATTCTCCTTTTGGCCTTAGAGTCTTGGAGCTGGGATATTGGTCTTCCCCTGCCTTCACACTCAGAATAGGTCTGGAACTCACACATCAATTCTCCTGGTTTTTAGGCCTTTGAACTTGGACAGAACTGTACCATTGATTCTCCCAAGTCTTCAGCCTGCCTACTGCAGATCCTGTCTCTTCAGTATCCATATGTATTGGCTCTGTTTCTCTGGAAAATCATGCCTAATGCATCACTAATGTGAATATCACTCATAACAAGCATGATGCCTTACCAACAGTTATCTTTATCATAGTCCTTGTGGTTTTCCAGCTATCTTCTCTTCTTTTACAGAACTAGTCTTTTCTTTTCATAAACCACACATTTTAGTCTTTCATTTATTTTTTCTTGATGACACCTCATTGCTGTTTTATACTTGTAAAGACTTTTTATATTATTCCAACTATTTTAAAATATAAATTTCTGAATGATTTGTCTATACATTATATCAAGTCAACTATGTATGTTTCTTTTTTGATTCGTTATGGGAATGCTCTCATTTATACTGGAGCATATTTCATAATACTCTGATATTGTTTACTCATCATGTAAGTATAGGACAACTCTCTAGGCCCATCACTTATCAACAAGGCAGTTTATTTGTAGTTTATTTGTTCTGAGTGTCCAGTCAATTAAATTGGTGTCCTTTCTAAAACAAAGAGAAGATAGATTTGTCCTAATTTTTCCTACACAGCAAAAATGAATATTATGGAGATTGCAATTTATACTTTTTAAATAACTATAAAAAAGTAAAAACTCCTGCTCCTTGGAATGACTATTTTTCTCTTGTTGACTTCCTTTTCTGACTCTCAGCAAGATCTTCTACACACATATTCCACACTGTTCTATTTACAGTGAGTTAAAAGTTACTGAAAAGATGGAGACTTTTTTACTTTAGTTAACAGCATCCTGGCAGACTGGTATGGCTACCAAATCATTTTAGTATTGGATTTGGGGGAGGGAGGATCAGAACCTGATCAAATATAATTATAGCCAAGGCTCAAATTTTTAAAATTAAAATACTGTCATTTACCAAAATTTATTTTAAATCAGTGTGCTAATTTAGAATTTTTTTTTTTTAATTCTCACCTGAGGATACTCTTTTACTGATTTTTTTTTTGTTTTTTTTTTAGAGAGAGAGACATTGATCAGTTGCCTCCTGTACATGCCCTGACCAGGGATCAAACCTATACCCTTTTTGTGCATGGGAGGACACTCCAACCAACTGAACCACCGAACCAGGGCTAGAAATGTTTCTTAAACTAGTAAAATAATTTTTAATTAATTTATGTTGCTGTTACGAGGTTTTGTCCATTAAAAACAAGAGAAATTTAGGCATGAATATGTGTACTATCTAGTCATGGAAAAGCTTTTGGGTAAATATAACTATAACATTTTAAGCATCATGAAGAATGAACAGCATAGACTAATTTAATCCAGATTTTCAGCCTCCATAGTACATGCTTTTTCAATTAAATCACGCTATTTATATGCCCGGCTGGTGTAGCTTAGTGGATCGAGTGTCGTTCCTTGGACTGAGAGGTCCCAGTTCAACTCCCAGTCAGGGAACATGTCCCAGTTGAGGGCTTGATCCCCAGTGGGAGCATGCGGGAAGCAGCCAATCAATGTTTCTCTCTTGCATCCACGTGTCTATCTCTCTCTCCTTTCCTCTCTCTAAAAAAATAAAATAAAAAAGTTTTAAATCAAACTATCTATATATTTTCTTTTATTTTATATACTTTGAGGAGGATTATGGGAGGCAAGTAAATGTTTTAATAGATATTGAAATAACTCATTGCATCCCTGCCAATTAAATAATACATAGCTTTTCTTTTATTACATATAATATTTATTTTCTTTTTATTGATTTTAGAGAGAAGAAAGGAGAGAGAGAGAAACATCGATGAGTGAGAACATCGATTGGCTATCTCCTGCATACCCCTCGCTGGGGATTGGGCCCTCAACCTGGGCATATGCCCTGACTGGAAATCGAACTGATGACACCTTGGTGCATGGGTTGATGCTCAACCAGTGAGCCACACCAGCCAGGCTCTTTTATTACATAAACTCAATGCATATTCTAATGTCAAATTGACTTCTACATTTGGATGTCTTACTTATAAATTTTTTATTTGCATTATGTAATGCAATAAATATATATGTATATACACACACAAATGCTGCTTTTTATGAAAATAAGTAAACCAATTTTTGTAATTAGATTAGGGACCCCTTCTACTTTTTATATCTTTAATTTACACTAATTTACACTAGTAACTATAGCAAAGGTCAGTCAATCGATGCTTCAGAGCTACAAATAAGATAAAATAACTTTCTTATTGGACAATATATTTCTTTCAAATTTTATATAAAAGCTATGCCCTATTTTTAGGGTGGGTGCTTTCCTTAATATCTCTCTTATGCCCCTTACAAGTACCTTCCACATGGAGCTGCCTTTAATTTTTAATTTGGGGGTTTATTAAAAGTTCAGGAGAGGACATATGTAAATTGAAGCTGCTGCTATCATTGAATACTACATTAAGCCTCCAGGGGGAAAATACTTTACATGAAATATCTTAATAGGCCAAATTAAACATAAAATGATATTTGAAATATAAATTTATGAAACTACTTGCTGCACAAAACCATATAATAAAGGATAAATTAAGGTCTTCTGAAAATGAAGTTATATAATTACCATATAATAAAATCAACCAGAGAAAACTTAAAGCAAAAATTGGATTCTCATGCAGTAAAATTTGAATCCAATCATATAAGGGCATATTCACCTATCTAAATCATGTCTCTCTGAATGAGGAAAAAAGGAAGGTTAAGTATTCATTGCTAATAAATTATTTAAAAATAAAGGTTATAAAAGCAAAACAAACAAACAAACAAAACCTTTAAATATTCTACCAAGCATTGTACACAAAACATGCCAACATAACATCCATTATTATGTAGATTTTTAAACAGCTCCTTGGTCTCTTTCCATTAAATATTTATTAACACGACTTTCTTTTTTTTCTGATTCTGTGCTCACAAAGCAAATTGATAAAACCAATTGCCTGGTTTTACATTGACGGAGCATAAAAATAAAATAGATATAAGAAGATATTAAAAGCAGTTAGTGAAAGTCAATATAATGACTACACACATGTTAAATTATGTGAATATGGAGGTGTGTAAATGGATGGAAACGTCTATCTGTGATACCCAGTAGATTACCCTATAAACAGTCACTAAGAAAAAGTAAGATGAAGCAGGATACTAATAATTTACCTAGATATAAAAAGCATTTTTATTCCATGATAAGTTATTGTGTTTTTAAAGTACTATTTCAAGTAATTTTACATTTAAAAATGCTATTCATAAGTCCCTTGTAAATCATTAAAGAAAATCTTTATCTAGTGATTGTTATATTAAAAGAAGAAAATTATTTTTTACCATAATAATCATGCATTACTTGTGAGTGACATTGATGATATAATAAACCTTTCCTTAATTTTAGTTTCCCAATTGTGATAATGTTACATAGAAAAAAATTCCCAAAGCCTTTTTAAAATTAAAGAAATCCTTGAGTCCCTTTGCCGTGGGCAGTCATATAACAACCCCATTAATCACTTTTTCAGCTGTGCTAATTTATAGCCCAATTTCAGGCTAAGAGGATCACTATCTCTTTGGAATAGATTGACAGTTCTGCAATGCAAATTCTCTAGAGCTTCTATGGGAAATAGAATTGAAAACTCCATAAATATGGTTTTTAATTATTAGCAATGTCAGGATAGTCACTTTTATCTTCTATCACTTAAGAACACAAATGAATAGAGGACTGAAACTCACATTTTAGAAATTACATAGTTCACATTTAAACTAGTTCCAGGAAGCAAGTTGGCTGTTAAAATGTAAAAATCCTGAACAGACACTTGTCCCAAGAAGTCATACTAATGACCAACTGATATATAAAAAGATGCCTGCCTGGCCAGCGTGGCTCAGTGGTTGAGAGTCAACCCATGCACCAAGAGGTCACCAGTTCAATTCCCTGTCAGGACACATGCCCAGGTTGTGGGCTGGATCCCCAGCAGGGGGCATGCAGGGGGTGGCCAATCGATGTTCTCTTTCATCATTGTTTCTATCTCTCCCTCTCATCTTCCTCTCTAAAACCAATAAAGTAAAAAAAAAAAAAAAAAGATGCCTAATTTCACTCACTGTTATGGAAATGCAAATCAAAACTACAATGAGATACCACCTCACAGCTGTTAGAATGGATTGGCTATTATCAACAAGACAAGTAATAACAAGTGTTGTAGAGGTTTTGGAGAAAAAGGAACCCTTATTCACTGCTGGTGGGAATGTAAACCAGTATAGCCACTATGGAAAACAGTATGGAGGCTCCTCAAAAAAATTAAGAGAGTTGCCATATGACCCAGCAAACCCTCTTATGCATACCTACCTGAAAAATTTGAAAACATTTATTGGCAAAGATATATGCACCCTTATGTTCACTGCAGCATTATTAATGATGGCCAAGGCATGGAAACAACTGAAGTGTCTCTCAATAAATAATTGGATAAGGATGTGCTACCTATAATCAATGGAATACTACTGAGTCATTAGGAATGATGAAATAGTGCCATTTGTGACAACATGGATAGGTCTTCAGACTATCATGCTAAGAAAATAAATCAGGCAGAAAATTATAAGAATCATATGCTTTTATGCATTTGTGGGATATAAAACTACAAGCAACAAATGAACAAACATGAAAAACAAACAAAAACTCATGAAAGCAGACAACAGTATGGTAGTTACCAGAGGGAAAGGAGGTGAGTGGTAGTAAAGGGTAAAGGGGGTCAAATATATGGTGACAGAGAAGACTTGTCTTTGGGTGTAAACACATAAAACAATATGCAAATGATGTGTCATAGAATTTTACACTTGAAATCTATATAATTTTATTAAGCAATGTCACCCCAATAAATTTTTTGAAAATAATGTAAAGGAATAGAAAAGAAGTCCAGAAAGAGATTCTTCCAGATGTGCAATAAACAGATATAACGCAATTTTTTAGAAGCTATGGTGTCATCTCCCTCTTCTCATTTCTTTCATCAGTACTTCTTAAAGGCATATCCTGTGTAAGTCACTATGAAAGTCTCTTATCTCAAACTGATACAATTGATTGCAGTAGAGAATACATAAAATAAATGATTACAGCCAAAGAGAATATAAAGTGCTTGCTAAAGGCATTTCTAGTAGCCTAGATATTAATAAATTAGAATATTACTAATAAAATAAAAATGTATTTCTTTGGACTTCATTTGATTTGGTGAAATAAAGCATATTAATAGTACTAAAATGTACATTTCCTTACTTTAATGCTATCACATAGAAGAAAGATTCATAAATGTTGGCAGGGAGAGGAGCAAATCACAAAAAGTTAATAGCAGAATAAAAAATAAGGTAAGCAAAATCTCAGAAGCATTACCAATGAATTATGTGAAATATGAATTCCAAAGGAATGATTAAAACATTGAAATTGAGTTAATATGGGTAAGGTTGTCTTGATAAAATGGCATCATAAAGTGTAATTATGGTAGCAGATAGGGTCTACCTTGGTCATCATGTCCACAAGCTGTGCAATCATCTAGCATCCTCTTTCTCATGAGCATTAAAATTGCTGTGATACATTAGTTGCTATACAGCCAGTCTAGATCTGGTTGTGCTCCATCTTTCTACACATTTGGAAAAAAAATTAATTTTTAGTCAAGGAGGGGATGGAAAAGTTTCCACTCTCAGGGTAGATCTTCCTAGCCTCCCTTTTTCACCTTTTGCAGCAGGATAGTTGTTATACTATCAAGTGTCTGTTTATAAAATGTTACAGCCACTTGAGGACCCATCATCAATCTAAATTATCCTTTTCACCCAACAGTATCTGGAATTAGTAATATGATCTCCTAATTGTTATTGCTAAAACCATGTCAATAGTGACTCAGCAAATTCTGCTACCATTTGTTCATAAAGGGTCTTAATTCTAATAGGATATTCTGCATTCTGTAGCCATGTGACCATAGCTTCCAACTATCTTATATAGATTTTTGAGTTTCAACTTATTTCAAATAGTTTCAATTTAATTTCTTTGTGAATTAATGTAAGATCTGTCCTGGTAGCTGATATATATGGAAGGTTCCATAGAGAATATTTTTCTGGAACTACAATAGCTTCTTCTTTTAGAAGTCTATCTTTTTTACCGGGGCTCTTAAATATTAGGAAATAGAATGTTTTCTTTACTATTATCTTTCATTTATCTCATTTGGTCATCTCTGTCAAGACTACTTCTATTTCTTCTGAGTTCTTTCCATAAGATTTGTCATCCATAATCTGCACCAAGCCTTTGCCGTTTTACACACACACACACACACACACACACACACACACACACACAGGGAATGAATAAGCAGTTAGTCTACAATCAAGTCCTCATCACGTTTTTCCTTTGTTTGCCAGAAAGTAATTCTGCCATTATGGTCGATGGGTCTGAGCTATGGTCTGAATGTTTCCCCCCAGAATCATATATTGAAACCACCCCCCTAAAATGGTGGGATTAGGGGGTAGGGATTTTGGGAGTTGATGAGGTTATGAGGGCAGAGCCCTCTTGAATGGAATTAGTGTCTTTATTAAAAGCAGCCTTTCCCTCTTTACCATGTGAGGATACAGCACCGTCTCTGAACCAGGAAGTGGGCCCTTAACAGCCATCACACTGAATTTTCCAGTGTCATAATCTTAGACTTCCCAGCCTTCAGAACTGTGAGAAATAACATTTCTTCTTTACAAGCTAACCCAGTCTATGGTATTCTGTTATAGGAGCCAAAAGGGACTAAGGCAGTCTCAAAGACAATGTGCTAACAATTTCAACATGAGACAGCAGAAGCAGATGGTCACCTCCGATTAGAGAAAGATGACAAGCATAACCACATAATAATTCAAATTCTATGAACTTCGAAAACTGGAGTAATTTATTATTTAAAGAATGTGATAATATATTCCTAATTTGGAAATACAGATTCTTGAAATTTAAATAAGAGGCTATGATAAAATATATTAACAAATAGAATATAGGATGCTTAAAATTACTATCCAAATACATGATCAAATTATTTATCAAAAAAGCTGATTCACACATCTTATGCCTATCATTAAACATGTAAAGAAAATAGAGCCCTGCCGTTTGTCTCCAGCCCTGGTTGGGTCATACGGGAGGCAGCCACTTGATGTGTCCCTTTCACATCAATGTTTCTCTCTCTCTCTCTTCCTCTCTCTCCCTCCCACTCTGTCTGAACAAAACATGGAAAAATGTCCTCGGGTGAGGATAAAAAAGAGAAAAAAGAAAGTAGAGCTCTGGCTGGTTTGGCTCAGCAGTTAGAGCATTAGCATTTGATTCCAACCAAGAGCATGTACCTCAGTTGGGTTCATCCCTGTCCCTGGTCAGGGTCATGCGGGAGGCAATCAATCAATGTGTCCCTCTCACATCAATGTTTCTCTCTCTCTCTCTTCCTCTCCCTCCCTTCCTCCCTCCCGCTCTATCTGAAGATAAATGGAAAAATATCCTCGGGTAAGGATTAAAAAAGAAAGAAAGTGGAAAACCTTTGAAAAACAATTCAAAAGTAAACACTTTTCTTTTGCCTAGACATAAGTATTATCAAAAAAAGAATGGTAAAAATAATAATTATTAAATAAATATACTTATGAAATGCATTATTATTAACACTGCTGTCTTTTTTAAATGCTCTTTATTGGGCACTTAGTATATACTAAGTACTCTGTTAAGATTTCTGTTTCTCATCTGTTTCTCTGCATATCTGTCTCTATCTCCCTGTCTCTGTTTCTCTTTCATATCTATGTATATATATAATTTAATATATATATATAATTTTATTAGTCATTAAATAAGTGTTTGGAGACATAATTCAAAGGTAAAAGATCCTGTTTTCAGGCATAGCCAGTAAGGACAGAAGTCTGAAACAAGACCTCTTATTCCAAAGCAAATCCTAGCAATTCTTCCTTTTCAGCACACTAACAGGATGTTAGACAGAATCAAATTTATGCTAGTCTCAAAAAAGTTGGAAGTAACAGTTTTCTTTATTATTCTTTGTATGACTTTGAATACAATAGAATTAAGATTAAGGGTAAAATTAAATATTTAGAAGAATTCCCTAATGAAGCCAGAGGCAAGGTGAGCCTGGGAAGTCTTTGTCAATGGTTTTTAATAAATGATTCATTTTTTGTTCTAGATATACTACTCAGACGTTCTGCTTATATTATAACTTTCTATTTCCATTATGTTTGGTAAATTTAATGTTTTGAGGAGTTTTTCCTTTCATTAATATTGTCAGTTTTTTTAGTATAAAATCTATTCCTACAAGATCAGTATTGATGTCCTGATAGACTACAAAAACAACTATATTTTTATAATTTGGAAAGTTATTGTGATAGTCAAATAGAAATTTAACCAATGTTTGAATTACACAAAAATTTCTCCATTTTTTTTTTTTTTTTTAGTTGCTAGAGCAGTAAGAATTGTCTCTTCATCATATAACCTCTTTTAAAATACTAATACCTGGCCTATGTGGCTCAGTGGATTGAGCGCCATCCCATGGACTGAGTGGTCCCAGTTAGATTCCTGGTCAGGGCACATGCCCAGGTTTAGTGCTCGATCCCCAGTAGGGGGCGTGCAGGAGGCCGCCCATCGATGTCTCTCTCTCACATGGATGTTTCTATCTGTCTCTCCCTTTCTCTGTCTCTGAAGAATCAATAAAAACATATTTTTAAAAATACTAATAAAATTGCCAAGTATAACAAGTATATTTACATGTAAACAATAGAATTGTCTTATTTACTTAGGATAAAAACAAATTTAAGCCATTAAATTTAGGGTGTGAAGTAACTGGAAACCTCATGCATTGCTGTTGAGAAAGTAAAATGGTATATAGCCTCTCTAAAAAAGTTTGGTAGTTTCTTATGAAATTAAATCTATGTTGACCAAATGACCCAGCAATCCTATTTCTGGGTATTTACTCCAGAAAACATAAAAACTAGGGTATACATAAGAATATATACATAATCATTTACAGCAGTACTATTCATAGTTACCAAAACTGGATCAACTCCAATGTTTTCAATGACTGAAAATATAAACAAATTGTGATACATCCAAACAATAGCATATCACCCAATGATAAAAAGGAATAAACTATTGATATATGCAAAATTTGGGATAAATCTCAAAAGATTATGTTGAATGAAAGGGGCCAATCAAATGGCTTCAGATTTTATAATGTTGTTTATATACTGCTCTTGGAAAAAAAAAAAAAAAAGAAAAAAAACCTATAGTGCTGTAGAGATATATAGTGTTGGACATGAGTGATTGCTAAGGGCTAGGGCTGAGGGCAGGGTGTCACTTAAAAGAAATAGCACAAGAGAGTTTCATGGGGTTATAGAACTGCTCTATATCTAACTATGGTACTACAAAAATAATTAAATTAATGCATGTTAACATTTATAAAACTACACTAAAAAAGTAACTATATTGTATAATAATTTTTTAAAACAAATCATAATTTTAAATATAGTGGTTTAAAATAATAGAAAAGTAAAAATGAGAAATTTTATTTTACTATAGATACTGCAACTACAATTTTGTAGTTTCTACTCTTTACAGAGTATATTTTTCCCCCACAGATTATTTTTGTAGAAAAGTATCCATAAAGATAAATGCTATATATTTCTCTATTTAATTAGGAAGTGATATATAATGATTTTTATTGTGGTATAATTGAGGTATAATTTACAAATAAAATTGTAAGACATTTAATGTGTTACCATGATGATTTAATATATGTATGCATCATGAGAGGATTCCTCTCGAGTTAATTAACACATCCATCTAGTCATATGTTTACTTTTTTTTTGATGAGTACATTTTCAATTATACAATACAATGTTATCAACTATAATCACCATGTCATATATTATATCCTTAAATCTTATTTACCTTATAGCTGAAAGTTTATATCATGAACTAATCTCTCCCTATTTCACTCATCCCACAACCCCTGGCAACCACTTTTCTACTATTTTTATGAGTCTGAGTTTTCTTTTTTTATTTCACATATAAGTGATATGCATTTGCCTTTCTTTGTCTGGCTTATTTCTTAGCATATTGCCTCAGGTTCTTTCAAGTTGTCACAAATAAAAGGATTATCCTCTTTTTAAGGCTGGATAATATTCCATTGTACATACACCACATTTTCTTTATACATTCATTCCTCAACAGACATTAGATAGTTTCTATACCTTGGCTAGTATGAATAATGCTGCAATAAGCATAGGAGTGCAGATATCTTTTTGAGGTAATGGTTTCCTTTCCGATGGATTGATACCCAGAATTTGAATTGCTGGATCATGTGGTGATCCTACTTTGAGTTTCTTGAGAAACTTCCATACTGTTTTTCATAGTGGCTATACAAGTTTCCATTTCCACCAACAATGTGCAAAGGTTCTCTTTTCCACACACTCACCAGCAATTGTTATAGTTTGTCTTTTTTGATAATAGACATCCTAACTGGCATGAGGTTATATATCTCAAAACTATGTAATGAAAAAAATATGGTATTGACATTTAAAGAAAAGACACAGAGATCAATGGAATAGAATGAGAACCCAGAAATAAACCAACACATATATGAACAATTATCTTATTTCAAAAAAGCCAAGAACATACAATGGGGAAAGGATAGTGTTATCAAGAAATGGTGTTGGGAAACCTGGACAGCCACATTCAAAGAATGAAAGTGTACCTTGTCTTACACCATACGTAAAGATCAACTCAAAATGGATTCAACACTTGAACAAAACACCTGAAACCATAAAATTCGTAGGAGAAAACATAAGAATTAAGCTCCTTGACAACAAATCTTGGTCTTGGCAACAAGTTTTTGAGCTTAACGCTAAAAGCAAAGGCAACAAAAGCAAAAATAAACCCGTGGAACTACATAAAAATAAAAAGCTTCTGCACAACAAAGTTTATCATCAAGAAAATAAAAAGGCAACCTGTGGAATGGTGGAACATATTTGCAGATCATACATCCATGAGCATTTAATATCCAAAATATCCAAAGAACTCATACAACCCAATAGCAAAGAAACAAATAACCCAATTGAAAAATGGACAAAAGACCTGAATAGACGTTTTCTCAAAAAAAATATACAAAGGACCAATAGGTTATAAAAAATTACTCAACATCACTAATCTTCAAAGAAATGCAAATAAAATATACTTAACTTTATTTGAATATGTTAGCATTATTAAACTATGAGTAGCAAAGACGTACATATACAAATAATGGTAAAAATACTATCAAAATAATAAATTAATTAAAAATAATAAACAATAGAATTAAAATATGCAAAATATGTATTTAAATAAAACATCATAGGGATAAACATTTTTCAATATGCCATTGCTTTAAAGCAGTGATTTTCAACCAGTGTGCAATACCTGACTATTTAGTCAAGAGCAATGACCTCTTTCCCTTAGACTGTCAAATCAAATATAAAACAGCCTGGCCGGTGTGGCTCAGTGAATTGAGCAATGTCCCATGGACTGAGAGGTCCAGTTTGATTCCCAGTCAGGGCATGTGCCCGGGTTTGAGGCTCCATCTCCAGTAGGGGGCGTGCAGGAGGCAGCCAATTGATGTTTCTCACATCGATGTTTCTCTCTCTCCCTTCTTCTCTCTCTAAAAAAAAATCAATAAAAACATATTTAAAAAAATAAAAATAAGACAGTCAATACAGCAATAACCATCCACTATGAATGAATTAAATTTATACCTACTTTTTCTCAGATCGGCAATAATATAATACATTTTTTGGTGTGCTGTAATATTTCAGTAATTAGTTTATGTGTGCCATGAGATGAAAAATGTTGAAAATTGCTGCCTTAAAGCTTTTTTATTTATTTATTTTTACTTCTTATTTATATTAGAGTTTCATAAAACACTTACTTACATAAAGCAACCAGGACAGAGTTTATGCCGTCAAAATTGTATTCACTTAACAACAAATTAAAACAATAGTTATACCTAGTCAATAGCAGGTTAATATGTAACACTAAAACACAGGTCAACAATTTTATTGTATTAAGAAACACTCTATATATTTTATGACAGTATGTCATTCTGAAGATCAGACAGAGATTTTCACTCAGAGAAGTTTGTACATGGCATTTCTTTAAATCTAAAACTAGGCTGATGAGAGGCTTCAGATATGAAGAGTTAATGGGACAATATCTGCCTACATTAGCACATTTCTGCAATTAGTGTGTGATGGCCTTCATTGCTTGTCATAATCATTATCATATTATTCTTGTTACTATGATAATTATCATTGTATGTGGTATCACGTTTTGTTTTATCAAATGTCATATACTCTGTTTCATAATTTCATTTACTGTTATCAATTAATGGAATTAAGCAGTCTTTTACAGCAGAATTACCTGTTCAAGTACACAAGTGTAGAGAAGTTGGCAAATTATTTATTCTTAGAAGTTATCTCTTCTCAATCTGAGAGATAATGTCTAGCTCCCTTTTCCTGGCTGACTTTAAGCTATATATTTTGCATTGATATTGCTTTGGATTTAAAAGAGAAATGCAGGTACATGATTTTCTAACATATTTTCTTGAGCTCATTTCACTGATAATCGCACCTCCCTCCATCCACTAACTAGTAAAACACATTTCAATGTCAGAATTTTCCTTTTCCTCCCCAGTGATAATTAACCCAGTGAACATACAATGTACTTTGAAGAAGAAACAAAAAAGAAAATGAACAAAAAAGCCATCAACTCAAATAAAGATATAAAGTAGTCTGCCCAGCTTTTCTTTATTAAATTTTATCCATGTTCCCATTGATGCCATTGCAATAATCTGCTTATAATTTAACAAGAAAGAAGTAAAGGGGAGATTAGCTAATTTAACACTCCAGGTCTATTCCCCTCTGATTGGTGGGGGAAGGGACTGGACAGGGCAGTTTAGATGCATGCCCCTAAGGTGTGAGTGATGCGGGAGGTGCCTGCCTGTCAGTCACACCTAGGAGCAAGTCAGGGGCCAGAACAGATGTGGCCACTGCAATCTTGCTAAACCTATATATTTAATCTCCTAGACAAAGGAAAACTCTCTCTCTTGCCACTCACGCTGGACTCCCGAGTTGCTGGGCTACCATACCCTGCACCTGGCATGTGGCCCACAGCCATGTGGGACCCCCTACAATGAACTGATGGGCTGAATATAGACTGATCCTGAACCAGACCCACTGCACCATGAAACAGATACTCTGGACTCTGGCCTTATTTCTAGACTTGCTGAATCCACAGCTGCCCCTCTTTCAGGACTGGACTGAAGGAACCAAGACACTACAATCCAGAAATAAAATTCCACGTCAATAAAATCCATTCATTCTCTAGTGGGGACTTCTGAAAATTCTTATTTCAGTGGGACCCAAGAACCTCCTGCCCAGGATATGTATGCAAACCACATCCTAACTGCCTAAGCTGTTAAAAGTTTTAAAAGATAATCTCATATGTGGGCATAACACGAAAAGATGTACTGCCAAAGAAAAATTTCAAAGGACACTTGTAAAAAAAGGACAAGACAGATTTTATTCACAAAACGTTCATACAGATCTGAGCTCAATCCTGAAACAAAAGGTAGGAGGTTTTTCAAGAGTTTGAGCAAGCTAGTGGAAAAGCAATGAGGACATTAGAGGGACAGTTGGTAAATGTGATTAGACCAACTGTATTTGCTAAAAGGCACTTATCAAAGGCACTTAGTCTCTTATCTTCCTGGAGACTGGACAAGAGAGGTCTTATCCTTCTTGATGATGACGTTTCAAAGGAATGCTTCCCAGGTCCTTGAGAAAGATATTCCTGGGTTGTAAAACTGGCAAGAGGCTAGGAGGTTTGCGTCGCAAGGGATAGAAAAAGATTTCCAATTACACATTTTCTAAATGGATACTGTAACAAAAGGAAGGTCAGGGACCTACAGTTAGAAAAAAATTTGTCTACATTTTAATCAAGCTGAGGGGGACACTAAAACTATCTTGGTTAATATCTTGGGACACAGGATAAGTAGACACTAGAAAACTTCTGTGCTAGTAACATCAAGGCCAGCGGCATGTGAATCCAACTCTGGGCTTGGGTATAGGAGTTGAAAGGATACTTTATCCAAGCTGAGCACCTGCTCAGCATTTTGTAATAATGATAGTGATGATAATAATAATAATTTGAGTATGGGGCAGAAGCCTGATAATCTTCAATATTATAGCTTTTCAATGAATATGGATTTGTCAAAATATAAAACAAGTTATACTCCATTTACATCCTGACAAGGGGGTATATCAGTCAGACCCCATTTTTAAAAAGTTATTTATAATTTATTTAATGCATTTTTGCATCAAGAAACATCTTTGGATGAAACTTTACATCGTGTCTATAACAACAACATCAACAATACATATACGATATAAATATAATACTTTAATGAAAGTTATAGTACTATCTTCAATGAGAATTAACTTTACTGTTTGTGCCCAAATTTAAGCCATCAAGTAGAAGATAAATTTGCTTAAACTTGAATTTCTTTCTTTGTTGAGTTTCCACAAGGGAGGTTGTTATATACTTCTGTTTATAAAACAAGATTGACTGAACCTTGCTCATCACAATTTATTAGGTGGTTTTCCCTGAAGCATACTAAATTTTTCTCTACTAGACTATTAACAAACAAATAAACAATAATCCACATCAATTTTGAAATTGGAGAGTAATTATTTTTGCTGCATCTGAACGTGTGTTTGGTTCAAAAAAGAAAGGATTGATTAAGAGGCAGAAATGGTAGAAGTATAGAAACCCTCTGCTAAGGACTCGGAGCTTCTTTGCAAAAAGGCTTAAAAGGTCTCTGAGGTCATCAGCCATGATTGGTTTAAGATTTCAATGCATGAAGAGTGATGGTATTTCTTATCATTGCCCACAAACTTTAACCCAATGCTTCATGATATTTAGCAGTAATCTCCATATGATAGTTGTGCCTGCTTTAAAATTAAATAAATTCTATCCTAAATCAAAACAAAGCACATGTTATTTGTAGGGCACACATCTGTTGTACAGCAGATGTTCCCAATGCTATAGGTATTTTTTCATTGTTGATAGACATATCTTTTTCCCTGAAAAATGTATTTAGCTTATACCTTTTACTCTTAATTCATTGAAATAGTGTTTGTGCTTTGAAACAAATTGAGATTAACTTCTTGATTAGCAAACACAATTATAACTTAAATACAAAAATCATCTATATGATAATTTTATATAAAAATAGTATATAATATATGTGAAAGATGCCTAGATTTTTATGTCTTGAATCACAGAATCATCCATGAATTCAAGTAATGCGCAATCGAGTTACTGGGTAGAACTGTATATATAATTTATAGATTTTATAATATTCACTACCCTGTCATTTGTGGTCAAGAGACCAAAAGTAAAATGATAAAATTATAGAATTTTCTTACTAGGACTAAATTTTAATAAAAAACAAATATTATTATATATTCTATTTCATAGTGATCTATGAATAATGAATGATTCTATTATGTTATTTTTATTCAATTAATAATGGTTAGTTAAGAGCATTGTTCACAGCTAAAATGATGTGATTAGAGATGTTCCACTACAAGGCTGTAGTGTTCTATTAAAGTCGATGGCTCATGCACTGTCACAGTTATGTCCTTGGAGAAGTTTGTCTCCACATGCTCTGTTCCCTACTGCCCACTTCAGTGATGGAAAGAGGCAAGTGGAGGATTTTTGATTCTCTGGCTTAAAGACAATGATATGAGATTAGAGTCATGTGCTTTATATGGTTTTGGTTTTGTTTTCTTTCTTTCCTTTTTTTTTTTTTTCTTTTTTTAGCTCTGATCATTTCTCTTTCTTTGACTTTCAATTTAAATGAAGCCTGCCCATTGAGGTTATAATGAAACAAATTAAGTAGGCAAGTATTTAGTTACTGATGAATCAAATCTGCCAGTTTAAATAGTTTCAGTTCCTCTGAGTCATACATTTAAGTGATTGCCATCTCATAAATGTGATTTTCATGTCTATTATACAAAGCTGCACATGGTCATGTCTGTTATATAAATATGGACAAAATTTTCTCCTCAATCAAATAGACCAGAGCCTTCCTTCTTTCCTTCCTTTATTCTCCTCCTTCCTTCATTCTACTTTTTTGGTTTATTTTTTATTAATTTCTTTACTTGTTCAATAAGATAATAAGACCCTTAGGCTTCTGGTTTAATACAAAATACTGTAAGACAAAGATAGCAACCACTTTATTACTTTATTTGCAGCATTTTTTTTTTTTACTTTTAAGTTTATTTGACTTTCCATATTTATTTATCAGTTCCTCAATAAAATACTATAGTTTTTGTGGTACTTCTATGAATTATATAAAAAATAAATTTGGAGGTCCCAGTCAAAATGGTGGTAGAGTACATGCTTTACTCCAATCCTCCCACAACCACATCAAAATGACAACTAAACTACATAACAACCATCATTCAGAACCACCTGAAGTCTAGCAGAACAAAAGTTCTACAAGTAGTGATATAAAGAAGAAGCCACATTGAGACAGGTAGGAGGGGCGGAGATCCAGAATAGGCTGATCCCACACCCATGTGTGGTAATTAAGAGTCAGGAGTCATATCTTGGCTGTGGAGGCCTGAGAAGTGAGTGGTCCTAACCTCAGATCAGGCCCCCCAGTCCAGGATTCCAGTGCCAGGAAGAAAAGTCCCCATAATGTCTGGCTGTAAAAACCAGCTCAGGTTGTGGCTGAGTGAGATGGAGCGTATCTGGAGTCCCAGGCATTTCTCTTAAAGGACTTGTACCCAGACTTACTTAGACTCATTCTGAGTTCCAGCACTGGGACACCAGGGACATATGGGGAGAAACTGAGTTGTCTAGCATCAGGATGAGAGCTGGAGGTGCAGCTTTCTTCCAGACAGAACTGCTGGCAGAGGCCATTATTTATTGTCTGGACCATCCCCCCACAGAGTCCCACCCAACTTGGAGGACCAGCCCAAGCCATTTCCAGTGGCTTTTCCATACAGTTTGTTTTGGTTCATGCTTTGTACTTTCTAAAATCCCTCAAGAAGAAGCATCTGGCCTCTGTATGGCCATATAGCTCTTGCTAAGTAACCCCAGGCCCATCAATAGAGGCAGTCAGCCTTGGTTCAAAGCTTGGTCTCTCCTGGGCAACTCTAAGCCCAACACAAATAGCATCCATTTGCAGTTTGCTTTGTAGCTCATACTGAGTGGCACCCAGCAGTGCGCACGTGGTGGCTGACCTTGGCCTGCACCTCCTTGGAGGCCCCAGATCCAGTGTTCCCAGTGGACAGCTTCAGACAACATGGATGCACCACCAACATTCTCCACAAGGGACACACTCAAGGTGCAGACTCATCAGGCAACAGAGCCCTGCTAAAGAAAGTCCTGCTCTGTGGGGTTAACCTCTGCATAGCTGATCCTCCACAGTGTTCACAGCCAGTACTTATAGCAAATTGGCCTGTGGGTACTCTCTCCCACTGAGGTACCAAAGCAATCAATATTCAACTACAACAAGAGGGTGTACACAACCCACATGGGAGTGCACCAGGAGTGTCCAGCTCTAGTGGTCAAGGAGGATGTATCAATGGATCTTACAGGGCACCTCTAACGTGCCCAGGAGATATAGCATGTTTACCTAACACATAAAAACAGACACAGATAGGCAGCTAAAGTGAGAAGACAAACAAACATGTCCTAAATGAAAGAACAGAATAAAACTCCAGAAAAAGAACTAAACAAAATGGAGACAAGCAATCTATCAGATGCAGAGTTCAAAACACTGGTTATAAGGATGATCAATTAACTTAGTAAGAACTTCAACAAAGATATAGGAAACCTAAAAATGGAGATAGAACATATATAAAGAACCAGACAGAAATGAAGAATACACTAACTGAAGTAAATAATATATTACAGTAAATCAACAATATAGTAGATGAAGCAAAAATTGAACCAGCAATGTGAAAGATAAGGAAGCAGAAAACACCCAATCAAAAGGGACAAAAAAAAAAAAAAAAAAGAATCTGGAAAATTGAGGATAGTATAAGGAGCCTCTGGGGCACTTTCTAGCATACCAACATTCACATCATGGGGGTATCAGAAGGAAAAGAGAGAGAACAGGAATTGAAAACTATCTGAACAAATAATGATGGAAAACTTCCTTAACCTGTTGGAGGAAATAGACATACAAGTCCAGGAAAATCAGAGAGTCCCGAGTCTCAAACAAGGTAAACCCAAAGAGGTCCACACCAAGACACATCATGTTAAAATGCCAAAGGTTAAAGAGAAAGGGACTCTTAAAAGAAACAAGAGAAAAGCAGTTAGTTACCTACAAGGGAGCTCCCACAGGCTGTCAGTTGATTTCTCAACAGAAACTTTACAGGCCAGAAGGGATTGACAAGAAATATTCAGTGATGAAAAGCAAGGACCTATAACCAAGTTTACTTTACCTAGCAAAGCTGTCATTCAGAATCAAAGGACAGAAAAAGATTTTACCAGAGAAGAAAAAGCTAAAGGAGTTCATCACCATGAAACCCATATTATAAGAAATGTTAAGGGGTCCTTTTTAAGGTGGGAGAGGAGTTGTGAGGATGGGTGAAAAAAGTTAAGGGAATAAGAAGTAGAAATTAGTAGTTACAGAATACTCATGGAGATGTAAAGTACAACTTAGGGAATATAGTCAATAATATAGTCAATGTATGGGGTCAAATGGGTACTGGATTTATCAGGGTGATCCCTGAGTAAGTTATACAATATCTAATCACTGGGTTGTACACCTGAAACTAATATAATATTGTATGTGAACTGTAAATGAAAATGAAAATATTTAAAGATAAATAAAAATGAGTTTATTGTATGTATCTTATTATTTCGGTTTGTTACTATTTTTAAAAGCTTTTTATTTATGGAAAACTATGTGACAGGCAGTGAGTTGAGCACTTTTCATGAATTATCTCAATTAAGATCATTGTACAGATTAGAAATGAGGCTTAGAGATGTTATGTGATTTGCTCTGTCACCCAACCAGAGAAGGATCAACCTCAGTAATGTAACCATCATCAGACACTCGCCAAATACTATTTTATCTTTTCTATGTTTAAATTCTTTTAAAATTACATTATCAGGGCCCCTAGATAATTTTTCACATATATTGTTTTAAACACACATTTTATTTTCCTTTAAATGCATAGTATGAAGACCTTATTAATGTGAAGTAAAATCTCTTCATTTTAATTTCAAGGGCAGTACCTAAGATATGGGTGGGCATTGGGAATTCTGGTCTTTGGCTTTAAAGCAATTTATAAGACAAGATCCTCAGACTAAATACATAAGAGAGACCAACACTGGATATACAGATTGTGTACCATTGAATCAGCAAGATGAAACATAACTAGTGATCTTGGTATAACAATGGTGTAGTGGCAGATATAGGTGGACATATAAAATTCCAAGTTAGGGCCAAAGCAAAAAGCTTTTTAAATTAAAGGAAAATCCACAAGAATAAGTTGGGAATAGAGATAAATATAGGGGTTAAGTGATTTTGTTTTGCTTTTATTTTTTCCCTAGAAGCATTTATCTCCCTTACATATATTTTGATACGTTCTTTTTTTTTTTTTTTTTTAATCCTCACCGGAGGGCATTTTTCCATTTTTTGTTCAGACAGAGTGGGAGGGAGAGAGAGGAAGAGAGAGAGAGAGAAACATTGATGTGAAAGGGACACATCGGGTGGCTGCCTCCCGCACGACCCAACCAGGGGCCAGGGACAAACTGCAACCCAGGTACTTGCCCTTAGTGGGAACCGAACGTGGGTCTCTCTGGACCACAGGCCAATGCTCTAACCGCTGAGCCAAACCGTCCAGGGCTTGATACATTCTTATAAACATAAACATGAAGTTTTCTACCTAACCCTGTATATACAAATGAATATGCACTTATTCATTTAATCTTTAGAAAGTACATATGAAACATAAAACTCTATAATCTGTTTATATTAACAGATATTTGATTATCTTCCTTAACAAAATGCAATTCTTAGTTTTAAATTTAAATATACACATATGATTTTTTTGTTTTTACTTCCAATGTCCTATAAACTGTGTAGTAATATAGTTTTATAATTATATTTCTATGTACAGCAGCTACTTTTCTTTAACTAGCTATTCTTTTCCAAATCTCACTTTTATTTCTTCATTGGTACACAGATATCAATTAACAAACTCCTCACATTTCTCCACACCAAGTTTAAATAAAGCTAATAATTTATTTACACCCATTTCAATGTAGTAAAACATTAATTACGTTTTCTACAGGATATTTGTTCTCTGTGTTTCTTTAAAAGTGTTCTGAGTAGTGATTAACTTCTTAAGGTGATTTTAAAATACAATTTTGAATGTAGAGCTAGAAAGGAAAAAAGTAATAAATATTAAAAAATTGCTACAGCTAAATGTTAAGTTTTTCAATTAACAATTTTATTTTCAAAATTTTTACTAATGTTTTTGCTTTGATATTTAATACTTACGAATTAATTTTATGACTGATTTTGAAACTGTCAAATGCCTAAGTAAGCTATTCTCATAACTGAAGAAATTTATTCTAAAATATTTAAGAAATTAAAATAAGGTTATTTATGACAATAATATTAAAAATTTTAAAATTTTACGCTCATATCTAACAATAAACATAAGTAACAGTCACATGTGAAAGACAATTTGAAACATAAAGAAAGTGAATTAGAAAGCTTTTGTACATAGATGAATGGGAATCTTTTCAAAATATTTTTAACTGCAATATACCTACACCTAAAGAATATTTTTGAAATATCTGATTGGCACTGAATTTATTAGGTCCCCTTGATTATAAGACTAACTTGCTATTGTTTTCTAAAAAAAAAAGTTTGTTTCTTATTCACTTATGTGCATCAAATTATATTATAAAATTTTAGTTTAATACTATAATGAATTATAATTTGAAAAACGTATTATGTTTCCAGCTTCAAAATAGTAAGAAGTCATTGATTTTTACATCCATTAGTACAATTTTTTAAATTCATGTGCTAAAATAATCTTGTTAATATCAGAACAGAAATTTGGGGTATTCCAAAACAAAGTAAATCTAAATGTAAAAAAAAAAAAATTTGATTTAAAAGAATATTTAGTTGATCTAAATTTATATTAATATAATATAAAAAATAAAACAATTTTAGTGATTAGAAAACATGAAAATAGAAATCTAATTTTAATTTTCAAAGTGAATCAATAATTAGGATTAAAGAAAGATGTGCCTTTTATATATAATCTTAGCTAATTATAACTTTCACAGCGCCTTCTCCACTTAATTATTTTATATATTGGAAGTAGTGACTGGAGTGTGTCCTATTAAGCCTAGAACAGAAAAAAAGACTCAGTAAATATTTGATAACCAAATGGATATGAATTTACAATAAAAGTGGAATTGCTGCTGAATGTGTCAGTTTTTTTTAACAAACCAAAAATATCACAGGTAATTTTCTAATGTTCCAAAATAACTGTAAAGAAAAGTTTTTCTGCAGTTATGGGATTTGAGTATAATATAATGGAATTCTGTATTGTCAATCAAGGCAGATGTGAGAAAGATATCTGTATCAGTCACCTTTAGAAGGAAACAATGTGTTCCTAGACATCACACCTCCCATGATAGGTTGCTATATTCTGTTTTCTAATTCTGTTGGTGAAGGACTGCCATCCAAGTTAAACTTCTGGCCTCTCTCAGACACCTTGCTCACTCCTAGCCTGGCACATGCTATGAGAAAACATGCTAGAAAAATGTATAAATAAATACGTGAAAGTAAAGTAAATAAAAGTAGCAGAAATTAAAAAGAGTCAGGCAGATCCAAAATAGGTTAAATACTGAGAAGAATTAGATACAATTATGAGGCAGACCAAGGATGACATTTTTCAACTCATTAGTGAAAGGTCTTTTGAATTTATTTCATAATTTAACACTTTGGTAAGAGCCTAGGAAAATAAATGTTGAGGTGTCCTTAAAATAGGTGAAAAGTGAGGGACAAAAAAAAACTCCCTAAAAAGAGAAAAATAATAAAAATATGGTTGAGAAGTAGAGAAAAGAAACAATAAGGCCAACTTTACAATTTTGAAATAACTTGGCTAGATTCTAAAAGAAAAAAAGAGAGAGAGAGAGAGGAGAAAAAAAAAACAAAAAACAGAGCCATGTCCCAAAGCTACAGTAGAATATATGTAAGAAAGAGATTGTTCCTGCTACCAGTACTGAAAGTATGAAAAATGTATAAGCATCAAAAAGCAAACTTTTGTGTAGTTCCACGTGTTAAAGTACATGCTGGGTTGTTACAGGGCCCCTAAGAGCACAGGAGTGAAAAAAAGAAAAAAAATATATATAT
This sequence comes from Tadarida brasiliensis, assembly GCA_030848825.1. Taxonomy (NCBI): domain Eukaryota; kingdom Metazoa; phylum Chordata; class Mammalia; order Chiroptera; family Molossidae; genus Tadarida; species Tadarida brasiliensis. The sequence continues at coordinate 78,955,812 of CM061266.1, forward strand.
ATATATATATAACAATTTCAGTTCAGTTCAGGAATGTTTTGGGTCATTTTCCAGCAGAGGCATATGAGGGAAAAGGAAAAACATTATCCAGTAGGCAGATCTCATAAACCAAAGAGACTTCAAGTCAGGAATCTGTACTGTGCCTTAGGGTTAAAACAGTTTTGGAAATTTTTTGTGGATAGTGCAATATAGAAAGAAGAACCAGAACCAAGAGGAGAAAATAGAGAAATAAAAATCAAATATATTTAAACGCACATGTGCTTGTATGAACTAAGGGAACCTCTGGGAAGATCTGGAGAGAAGTATGAGTCTAAAATAAATTTTACAAATGTAGGAAGACTCTTTATTTAACTCTCTAAGGGACAGAATTTCTAAGTGAAATTTTCCCCAGAAATGGGACAACCCAGTGCCACAGATTTTTATTAAGTGAATTCTCCCAAGTAATTAAAGTAGATAAATCTTTGACACCTCTAATACTGATTAAATTAGTGATGAATTAAAAATAAGTCAATATTTCCATCTGTGTTCCCTTACTAGTCTACCATCATTCCACAAGATAACATTAAATTTTGCTAGGAAACAATAATAGTTGTGACAGCTGGTGAAATTGTGTTTATTCAATGGCTTGTGGAAATGAGAGGGGTATGGAAATATTCTTAAGTTCCCCAGTCATTCTTTGACTTTTTGGAAGAGTAGAATGCATTATTTTTGTGAATTTGAAATGATTCTGGGGATGCTGAGGTAGTTTTGTCCTTGCCAGAGGAAAATATCTCAGACTGAGCACTTCCAGAAGGATGCATGATTCTTCATCTTTGAGGGACAAGTACCATACATTCCCAGATTGGCTATAGACTGGTGAACCGAGTGAGATAGGTAAAAAAAAAAAAAAAAAAAAAAAAAATTAAAAAAATAAAGGGAATAATTTAGAAATTTTTTCTTTCAGTGGCTCAACAAAGGGAAACATTATCTAAAATTCCAAGCACATAGTACTAATAAAAAAATTAATAAATTGTACTCAGATTTATTTTATTGTTAAGTTTTCTACAGACAATCATCCCCTATTGTCTCCACCAATGGTAGACCAATCTGCTGCCCTGTTTTGATAAGCCACTGCTTCCCTCCACTCAAACTTTAATTCTGGACGCTTTGCCCAGACTCTCTTCTCTTTATCCTTATATTCTTCTCCTTATTTGTGTCTAATGCATTTGTTCAGAATGTCTTATTTGTTGGGCAATATTTCATGAACGGTAGGGGTCGCTCCATTAAAAACTCTGCCTGTGGTTGTTCATACATTGTTTTTCTGTGGCTGTTTAGGTCAAGAGTTTTGTCAGTCTCTCTCAATTGCACAATTTGATTCGTGCAGTTTATGTAAGTGGCCTTGTGTATAGCCAATAACATCTTGCATATTTCAAAGACAATCTGTAAAATTAGAAAGAATAATTGACTCACTTTGAATTTCTAATATCATTACAATAGTCATTAGGTTATTTGATTTTCAGCATCTATTTTCTTAAGTTTCTCCCTCCTACCAATCTCAAATTTCTTTTTGGGCATCTCACTGATCTGTTATGGAGGGTTCGCTCTCAGGTGCCTCGATTAAGCTAAGTTAAGCTAAACAATGCATTCTTTTGAGCAGGAGAGACAAATATTGGAAAAGTGAGCACATGTTATAAACAATGTTTGTGTCCTTCCAAAATTTATATGTTGAAATCTAATTCCCAATGTGATGGTATTAGGTGGTGGGGCCTTTGGGAGGTAATTAGGTCATCAGAGTGAAGCCCTAATGAGAAGAAAATAGGGAGCTAGCCATGTGAGTATACAAGTCGACAGTCTGTAACTTGGAAGGGGTTCCTCACCAGAACTCAACCATGCTGGCAACTTGACCTCAGGCCTGCAGAACTAAGAAAATAAGCCACTCAGTCTGAAACTTTGTGTTCTATGATTAAGAGCATGCAACAAAATTTATGGAGTGAGTCAAAATTTTTGTAGAGAATGCAGACTAACAGACCTTTGTTTTACATTTTCCTAAATATGATCTTAAAAGTATACAAACATTAGAACATTTGTGAGTAAGAATTTCTGAAAAGTTATCTTGATTTCATTCTCTGCTTACTTATGAAGGTGGCTTTCATCTATAATTCACCAAAATGTTCCTGTTGTGGAGTGATTTTACCCGTCATAAGGTAGCCTGATCTCAGAAATGCAGTACGATCATCACTATTTCTGTATTTTTTTCCAGCTACTTTTCCTTAGTGCTACCAAATTTTGCAATTAAAGGCAGCTTGGGCTTTCAAGCACTGCGAAATTAGCCTTCTACAGTTTCATGGATACTGACAAAGTACACATGACATCCGGCTAAAAGCAAAGACTTTACAACTAACCTTTGGCAATAACAGTAGACAGTGTTAGTGTTTTTACCAGTTCCTGCAGCCCCAGTTCCCATAAGGCAACATGAAGAAGAAAAGGTTATGCTTGCCTATATTCCCTATAATGCCTGGGTGCATTATAGGAGAGGAACCCTGAGCATAAGCTAAATCTTTTATAATAGGCAATAAGTAGCAAGTATGCCTAACTTTTGACCTGGAGACTTTATTATTGTGGACAGTAAATAAATCTATCCTTTTCTCTAAAGGGAGATACTATTTCTCTCTTCCAAGAATGTTAATTATGCAAACATATTTGAAAGGACAGTTCACAGCAAACATAGTCAGAGACCCTACACATAAGATACAGAAATATAGAAGATGAACAGAAAATATATCTCTCAACATGGGCAAGTTGTCTAGTTCTTTCTCTTGGGCAGAACTTGTCTTAATTTCCATTATACCATTACAGTGCTTTCTTAGGAAGCAGATGTGTGATTCAATCATGAGATTTCAGAGTTGGGTCTCATATCAACAGTCTGGCAGAATCCACTCAACATTCATACTATATTACTTCATTCTAGTCTTCAGTTAAAAAGTAGAAAAATGACAATTCCTGGATATGTGAAACATCCTAAAATTAATTTCTGAATTTTTCTACTTTATAATCATTGAAAAAAAAACTAAAATCTTACTTATAATCAAATAAGTCTTTGTAATACTTTATTTAATAAAGACTCATTTATTTTTATTTTATTTTATTTTTTTATAACTTATCTTTATTGTTGAATGTATTACAGATGTTCCTCATTTCCCCCCCCCTTGCCCCCTCCTCCCCATTCCTGCCCCCCTCCTGCCTTTCCCCACACTGTTGTCTGTGTCCATTGGTTATGCATATATACAAATAAGTTCTTTGGTTTATTTCTTCCCACCCCCCAAACCCCCTTCCCTTTGAGGTTTGTCAGTCTAACAAGCAATTTGTGCTTCTTAATCCCTTCACCTTTTTCACCCATCCCCCCAGCCCCCACCCATCTGGTTCCCAAAAAAGTTCTCTGTATCTGTGAGAATGTCTTTGTTCTGCTTGTTCATTTTGTTTGTAGATTCAACTGTTGATAGCTATGTATTTATTGCGATTTTGTTTGTTCATATTTTTTTATCTTTTTCTTCAAGAAGACCCTTCAACATTTCATATAAGAATGGTTTGGTGGTGATGAACTCCTTTAGCTTTTCTTTGTCTGGGAAACTCTTTATATGGCCATCGATTCTAAATGACACCTTTGCAGGATAGAGTAATCTTGGTTGTAGGTTCTTGCTTTTCATCACTCTGAATATTTCTTGCCACTCCCTTCTGGCCTGCAAAGTTTCTTTTGAGAAATCAGCTGACAGTCTGATGGGAACTCCCTTGTAGATAACTAACTTCTTTTCTCTTGCTGCTTTTAAGATTCTCTCTTTGTCTTGAACCTTTTGCATTTTGATGATGATGTGTCTTGGTGTGGGCCTCTTGGAGTTCATCTTGTTTGGGACTCTCTGTGCTTCCTGGACTTGCATGTCTGTTTCATTCACCAAGTTAGGAAAGTTTTCTGCCATTATTGTTTCAAATAGGTTTTCGATTTCTTGTTCTCTCTCTTCTCCTTCTGGCACCCCCAAGATGCGAATGTTGGCACGCTTGAAGTTGTCCCAGAGGCTCCTTACACTATCCTCATTTCTTTGGATTCTTTTTTCTTTTTGCTGTTCTGATTGGGTGTTTTTTTTGCTTCCTTATATTCCAAATCGATGGTTTGCTTCTTGGCTTTACTTACTCTACTATTGAATCTGTGTAAACTATTCTTTATTTCAGTTAGTGCATCCTTCATTTCAGACTGGTCCTTTTTTATGCTCTTGAGGTCCTCACTAAGTCCACTGAGCATCCTTATAAGCAGTATTTTGAACTCTGCATCTGTTAGGTTGCTTTACTCCATTTCACTTAGTTCTTTTCCTGGAGTTTTGTTCTGTTCTTTCATTTGGGACCTGTTTCTTTGTCTCCTCATTTTGGCTGCCTCCCTGTGTTTGTTTCTATGTATTACTTAGCGAGAGGTATGGGGCTAGCTGAGACCAGATGCTGCTTGTTTGAAAGAATTTAGGAAAAGCTGAAGCAGGATCCAAGACAGGCCAATCCTATGGTAAAGCAACTGGCAACAGCTTGGGTGGGCCTGAAAGCTGGGTGGGGCGGGGCCTCAGGGAATCACCAGGGCGGGGCAAACAGTGTGAGCCAGGTTGCTGGAGTCCCAGATATGGTGGCATCTGCAGGCCCAGGGAAGGGCTCACCAAAGAAACAAAAGCCTCTGATAGCACGTCTGTCCAGGAGAAAGCTGCCTCTCCAGCCCTCGCTCCAATGCCAAACAGCTCAGTTCTTCCCCATATGACTCTGGTGCCTTTCAGGCTCCCTCCTGCACGCTGGAGCCTGGAGGGAGTGAGTCCGAGTAAGTCCGTGCGCGGGCCCTTTAAGAGGAGCTGCTGGGGGCTCCAGCCGCCTCAGCCTCAGTTCCCGCTGGTTTTTCCAGCCAGAAGTTGTGGGGACTTCTCTTCCTGGCACTGAAACCCTGAGCTGGGCGCCTGGTGTGGGACAGGGACCCCTCAGTCCTCAGGGAGGACCTTCCCAGTCGAGGTGTCCCTCCTAATTTTTATCCGCCACACGTGGGTGTGGGACCAGCCCCTCACACCTCCGCCCCTCCTACCAGTCTCGATGCATCTTCTTCTTTAATTTCGTAGTTGTAGGACTTCATTCAGCTTGATTTCAGGTGGTTTTGAATGATGGTTGTTCTGTAGTTTAGTTGCAACTTTGATGTGGTTGTGGGAGGACGCGATACCGTGTTTACCTACGCCACCATCTTGACCGGAAGTCTATTTTTTATTTTATAGCAGCCTTTCAACTGCTAATGTATTTAGCAGTAGTTAGTCTATTGGTACTGTTCTTTTTTCCTCTAAAGATGCTTATTTTTTTTAACTTACATTAGTATTAAGTATTCAATTTTTACATGACCTCAATATTTTTGGCCAAATTCAACATAGATATTCTGAGATTTTCTATACCACATGATTACTGGTACAAAGAAATATTCCATTTGATTATCATAATATCAGTTATTTTATAAAGTAATTTTGTTTCAGTAAGGTAAAATTTGTTTTGTCCATGCTCATTTAACTATATTTCTATAAAAAGATTATTGTTACGTATTTTGGGATCTGTACCCAATTACAATGTGGATATGGGAGGATTTCCCAGCACCACCAAGTAATTCTGAGACACCAGCTGGACATCCTGTAATTCAACTCAATTGTGACACTATCCAGTCATATTCAGATTCCACAAGTTAAGGGCCCGGTCTCACAAGACTGATCCGCCCACATTTCAGATGTCAATTTTAAGGCCAGCTTGTCACCTGTGCTTCTTATGCTTGGAAGTTATAGGTTGGAAGTTCTAATGATCCCCTCCATGGGTTCAATTATTTGCTAATGTGACCCACAGAACTCAGAGAAACATTTCTGGTACTAGACTACCAATTTATTATGAAACAATATTACTCAGAAACAACCAGATTGAAGAGATGTATAGGGCAAGGTATGGAGAAAGGGAATGGAGTTTCCATGTTCTCTCCACAAATCTCCATGTGTTCAACAACTCAGAAACCCTCTAAACCCCATCCTTTTGGGTTTTTATGGAAGCTTCATTGCATATACATAATTAATTACATCAGTGGTCATTGGTGATTGATTCAGTTTCCAGCCCTCTCCAGAAATATTGGGGAATGACTTTGTAAAGTATATGATTGTCTAACCACAGTGCTATACACCTGAAACTAACACAAAATAATATTGAATGTAAACTATAATTAAAAAATAAAATTTAAAAAAGAAAGTAAATCAAAAGGACTTAGATTCACCTGACTTTACACCTGCCTGTTGCCTTGTGTTCAAGGATACTCAAATTTTTCTTTCAATAGTCCCATCTCTTTTTGTCTCCCTCACTTACAACTTCTATATTTATCTTGGTTTGCCTGTTTTCCACTCTACTGTGCACAGGCTTTCTCATGAAGTACAGGATAGCTATAGACAAGTCCTAGGACTGTTTCTTCTCTCCTCAACTAGTGGTCCAAAAGAAAGAAAAGCATCCTTTTCATTATCTCTAGATAATATTTTATGGGAGGTTTGTTTACTATTTGGTTTTAGGGATTTATTTTGTGTGTATGACTACCTAATTGCAGGTGATGGGCTAGAGTTGGACCTTTCCAGTAGGAGAGTTGGGTCTCCAAAAGAAAAATGTGTATTAAATAGACCAAAACAATTCTCACTATGGAGCCAATAAACATGCTTAATGCTGGCTCTTCTAGGCACCAGGGATTCATTAGTAAACAAAACAAATTAAAATTCGTGCCATGCTGGCCAGGTGGCTCAGTTGGTTGGAAGGTCATTCCACACACCAAAAGATTGCAGGTTTGGTTACCTGTCAGGGCACATACCTAGGTTGTGGGGTCGATCCCGGTTGGGGTGCATAAGGGAGGCAACCCAGAGATGTTTCTCTCTCACATGGATGATTCTCTCACTCTCCCTTCCTCTGTCTCTAAAATCAGTAAAAACAAACAAACAAGACATATCCTTGGGTGAAGATTAAAGAGAAAATTACAAAATTAATGCCTGCTGAATTTTGCATTATAGTGCGTATGCTGGGAATATAGACAATAATAAATACAATAAACAAGTAAATTTGGCCTGGAAAATAATGATACTCTGAAAATTATGGTTAGCCTAAAACAATGATAGGAAATAACTTCACGGCTATTAAATCTCCATGTAAAATCACACCCTCAACAACACCTGACAATTGAGAATGTCAAAACTGCAAATAAAATAAAATAAAATAAAATAAAATAAAATAAAATAAAATAAAATAAAATAAAATAAAATAAAATAAAATAAAATAAAATAGTAGAAATAGGAATCTTATAAAATATCTCAGTATCACAAATATGAAGAAAAGGAAATTAAAATCTAGAGAAGTATTGCATAAAATAAGGAACACAATTTTCCACAAATTACTAAGTAACACCACTCTCCCAGAAAAACAAAAAATGTAGAATTTATCTTGGGAATGCAATGTTGGTTTAATATTAAGTACTGCACTAATATTATATGCCATGTTAATAAATCTCAGAAAAGAAATTATATGATAATCTTCATAAAAACTGATAAATCTTTTAATATAGTCAACAATCATTTATGATAAAAACATTCAAGGAAATAGAAATAGAGACTATAATTTCAATATGATTTCATATATATATATATATATAAAATGATTTTACATATATATTTTGTATACATATATAACTTACTCCTAAGGGCCATTATATTAATTAACTGGTAAAGAAACACTAGAAATATTGTAATAGAGGTATTAGCCACTGCAGTTAGAATGAAGAATTCTAGGCATGAGAATTTTTTAAAAAGTTTTTTTATTACCTCTTTATCCCATGTCAAAGAGAAGCAAAAATATTTCTCTCCTCTTTTCTTTTTCTTTCTTTTTTTTTGTTTTCTCTTCCTATTTCCTCCCCTAATTTAAGAGTGGACAAATCAGAACTTTTAAAAGAAAAGGGCATTGGCATTGATTTCATTATTGACATCAGGATCTCACCTTTTACTACCACTTTAACAAATTTTATCGTAGTTGCCTTCTTAAACAACATATTGCTCTACTGAAATTATACCTTTTTTGTATGTATTATAATATTTCTAAAATTAAAAAAAAAGCAAATCAAATTGTCCCCAGGGTCCTAGTTAATAGAATTTCTAAAGAAATAATTAGTGAAGTTATTTGATCAAATGTAAATCATAAAAATTTCTCCTAAACTGTTTCAGTCTATTTGGTACAAGAGAACACTACATAGGGTGATTGAGTAAAACACTAAAAAGAAAATTGAGAACATAAATACAGGAAAAAACCTGTATTGAACATCTATTTTTTTGAGACAGTGAGAAAAAAGTACTATTGTGAATATGAAAATGTATATATTTAAATATGGATAAATCAAAGATAAATAAATGTTACTGAGAAATATATAACTATATTTTAGTTTAAGTACCCCTCATTATATTTGTCACATTTTCAAGGAAGGATAGACTTATATAAGGATTACTGCATTTCCTTTTCTCAAGATTTATTACATTATGCAAACTGTTTTGGAGCTAAAAATTGATTTTTTTCCAACTACTATGGAGTTCTTAAAAAAGTTTTACAAAGTTTTTTTTTTTTTTTTTTTTTTTTACTTATATTTAAATTACTTATTCAGTATTGGGGCTAGTGGTAAACTATGCTGTTTTCCCTTTATTTGCCCTGTTATCATTATTGGGTCAGCAAAGAGGTCATCACAGTTTTGATGATTTTAGAAAAAGACATCCACTATAAAACTGACATCCATCTTTACATGTATTGAGCTACTGTGATCATAACTGAATCTGAAATAATGTTTAAATGGTAAAACCATTTCTTTTAATGCTTCTCTTAAAAATTTACAGGTCTGTGTTTAGAAACAGTTTAGCATTAGGCACAATTTCTTCTTAAAAATATAGAATTGGAATTGCTGGCTATATTATTTCTCTTTTGTCTTCACTGTAGCTTTGTTTTCCCTGTAATAGCGATTTATAATCAGATTCCAGATCGCAGTACACTCAGAGAGCGCTACCAAGATCATGAAGATTGGACTCCAGTAAATGCCGCCCTTTCAGTTTCACTGGTAGCCTCCACGGGCTCTCACAGCATGGCGTGCAGTCTACAGCCTCCGCCCCCCTACCCCCCCATTTCCCTGCTGTGAAGATGAGGATGCACATTTTAGCAACACTTTTTGTTCTTTTAGTAGAAATAAAAGGAAATGCATATGTCCATAAATGTTCACTGGAGGAGAAGGGTTAGCTACTTAATAAAATTAATACACTCCCAGTAACTCCACTAAATAATTGTTCACTTCATACCACATGAACATTACAATTTTGTATTTTTTCCATCCAATTGGCATATGTATTTTTTTCTTTGTGCATTGTCTTATAATCTATATGCAATATGAAAGTCTTGTGGAGAATGTTATATTTTTCTTATTCCTAATTCAATGAAAACGATTTTAGTATTTTAAAATTAAGCATACTATTTGCTTGTTAGCTTTTTGTGTGTGAGTATGCATGCATATGTGTATGTACTGTATTTTCATTTTATCCTCATCTGAGGATATGTTTATTGATTTTCGAAATAGAGAAGGTGGGGTGAGAGATTATCAGTTGCCTCACATACATGCCCCAACCAGGGATCTAACCTACAACCTAGGTATATGCCCTGACTGGGTATCAAACCTGCAACTTTATTGATGTACAGGATGATGCCCCAACCAACTGAGCCACCGTCCAGGGCTATAATGTATTTTTTTGCCTTTCCATATTTCCCTCATTTTGCAGCATTTGGCAACCACTTTTGTACTAGGTTTCTGAGTTTCACATATTTTTTAGACTCTACATGTGAGTTCATATGGTATTTGTCTTTCTCTAACTTATTTCACTTAGCATAGTGTCCCCAAGGTTCATTCATGTTGTGGCAATGCAGGTTTTCTTTCTTTTCCCATGGATGACTACTATTCCATTATATACATCTCCTCATCACATGTGATGGGAAAAAATCTGCAAGTGTTTCCCTTAAGATCGGGATCTAGCTTTGTAATATAGGTGAAAATTAGAAAGTATGATGCCTCGGGGTTTGTTCTTCCTTCTCAAGATGTACTTTGGCTATTCAGGGTCTATTGTAGTTTTTTAGAAATTTTAGGATTGTTTGTTCTATTTCTGTAAAAAATGTCATCCATTTTTTTTTAATCTTCATCTGACATATGTTTCTTTTTTGTTTTTTTAATTGATCTTTAGAGAGAGAGGAAGGGAGAGAGAGCGAGAAGAAACATTGATGTGAGAGAGAAACATCAATTGATTGCCTCCAGTAGGCACCTCAACCAACTGGGGATCGAACTTGCAATTTAGGTATATGCCCTGATCCAGAACTGAACCTGCAACCTTCTGGTGCTCAGATGACATTCCCACCAACTGAGCCACCAGGCCGGGGCTGTCATAAAAAATTTTATTAGGATTGTATTGAATCTGTAGATTGTTTTAGGTAATATGAACATTTTAACAATATTAACTGTTCCAATCTATAAGCATGAGATATCTTTCTATTTGTTTGTGTCTTTGTCAATGTCTTATACTTTTCAGTGTACAGCTTTTTCAACTGCTTGGTTAAATTTACTCCTAGGTATTTTTTAAAACGTAATTGAACATGGAATTTTTTACTTAATCTATTTTTTGATAGTTTCTTATTAGGTAGAAACAAAAATAATTTTTAAATTGATTTTGTATTTTGCAACTCTACTGAATTTGTTTATTAGCTCTAACCATTGTTTGGTGGAGTTTTTAGGATTTTTCTCTATATCATCTGTAGAAAGAGATACTTTTCTAATTTGGATCTCTTTTCTTTCTCTCTCTCTCTCTCTCTCTCTCTCTCTCTCTCTCTCTCTCTCTCTCTTTCTTTCTTTCTTTCTTTCTTTCTTCTTTCTTTCTTTTTTTGCTTAATTGTTTGGTTAAGTGTCCCAATACTATGCTGAATAAGGGTGATAGTATAGTAGTGGGCATCCTTGTTTTGTTCCTGATCTTAGAAAAAAAGCTTTCAGGGTTTTCACCCTTGAATGTGATATTAGTTGTAGGCTTGACATATATGGCTTTTTATTATATTTTGTTTTTGTTTTTCTCTATAACCAGTGAATGGAGACTTTCCTTTTTTTTCATACATTTCTCACATTATTACTAAGAGTTTTGTTTGTTTTTATAATTTTGCATTTTTGTCCTTTATTTAAAGAACATATACCAAATTTTAAAAGATTCTATTTTACATTAATGGTGATATGAAGTGGCAATTTGTACTGATATTTTTTAATCACCTTTTTTTAAAAAAAAAAGACTAAACCATTTTTAAAGTTATTTTTAAACATGCAAGAGATATTTCTAAAGAAATTAACATACATTTAATAAATTTTATATTTTATTTTTATTCATTTATAAATTTTATATATGTTTTTATTGATTTTTGAGAGGGAGAGAGAGATAGAAACATTGATGAGAAAGAAACATTGATTGGCTGCCTCCTGCATGCCCCCCACTGGGGATCAAGCCTGCAACCTGGGCATGTGCCCTGACCAGGAATCGAACAGGGGCCTTTCAGTCCATGAGGTGACACTCAATCCACTGTGCCACATGGACCAGGCCATTTAGTAAATTTTAAAGTATGCATTGTTTAAATTTAGGCAATACAATAAAAAAAATAATTAAGAACAATTAAAAGCAAGTAGGAAAAATTAATTAATTTTAAAATCGAGAGAACAAACCAAAAACATTGGCCTAAAGAAACAGGTTAACTCTTTAATAACTCTTGAAGTAGGAAAAATAATAATTGCCCCACAAATATCACATGTATTATAACCAATATGATACATATAACCAAGGATCAAGCTCCAACCATTTAAAAATATTAATAGGAAAACAACTGAGAAAATATTCTCGATAGAGAATTTTGAAATTCAGAATTTTATTGTTCTGTCAATTTGTGTATTCAAATACAGCCTTTTTCAACTATACAGAGAATTCTTATAACTTCTGGTAAATCAAATACTTAGTTTACATAATTATATATAAAATTTTTATAACGATGTATAACAACTGTATAAAAATAAAAGTATAACATCAAATCAAAAGTAATAAACTCATTGAAAATATTTCAATAATTTGGAGAGTTTACAGAAGATGCTCAAATAAAATTCAGGTTTGACTTTAAATTTTCTTAAGGGAGATAAGAGGTACTTCATTCCTAATATGTTATTAAGTAATGACAAAAATCAAGGCTATTTTTAAATTCTGATAGGTTGAATCATGCCATTTTTAAAAATAAGTACTTATATTAAAAAAGTAAAAAGGGATATTCTTAGTTAAGATTTTAAAGAGCATTCTAATTAACATGTTGTAAAATTACTCATTGAGGTTAGTTTAGTAGATTTCAAGTTACCTGCTATAATATTAGAGGGAGGTACATTTTAAAAGTTTGTTCAGAGACCTGGGATGAAATGGGTAATAACAAAAATGAGAACTTGGCTAGCACACCCAGTCACACTTTCTCCAGAGTAGCTCTACTTTTGTCTGTTGAATTCAAACAATTTTTAAATGTCTTAAAATCAACAGTATAATTAATTAATTCAATAAATTTCTACCTCTGTAGACAGTATCCATAGCTACCCATACCCAAAAGACTTTTCCCCCATTTCCTAATTTGTTTTTATGTCCATCTAGTATTCTTCATGCCTAAAAGCATGACACAGAAACTCACAGAAAAAAGTAACACAGAAGTACAATGTGATATTCTTTATGCCTAAAAATATAGCATAATTATATTATTTAGAATATAAACATGACTGAGCTCTTCTCTTTTGTCATTCTAAGTGGAAATTATCTCTCAGTAATCTGCATTTATTGATTCTACAAATAACTCCAAACGCTCTCAGTGCAGAAAGTATTGTTGATAATGTAACTGTTTTTAGGTCACATCTAGTAATACAGAGATAGAACATCTTTTATAGGAATCATTGTGAGCACTGAGGAAAATCTTTAAAATATATACATATTTTAGCATTTGCTAAAAGTATTAACATCCACAAACTGTTTAAAATAGAATAAGAAATACCAGAATCTATGCATTAATATTAAGTATTTGATGATGTGAGACTTTATTCATCCGTTGCTATACACTTTTTTATAAAATTTTGAATTTAATCATTAATGAAGTAAAAAAATGGTTCACGTACAGAATCAAAAGGGCTTTGGTATTCTACAAATATTTCTGTCAGGTACAGTTCAAGGACACATTTTGTTTCATCCTTCCCTTAATCAGGTCCACAGAGATGTTTTAGGTCTCATTGTTACATTGTTTACTATTCCATAGCTAATGTATATTTGAATTTGAAGCCATATCAAGCCTAAACTTAAAATTCTGAAAGCAGACATTTTCCAGATCTATAAATAACCCTATTACTTGTGCCATGAACCTTTCTTCCAAAACGCTACTCTCTTGTCCTGTAAAGGGTTAAGTTTGGAGGGTTTTTTTATTTTATTTTTTTTAGGCATTATTATTTTTCTTTTGGCAATTATTCCATGGATATCACAGAAGCCCTTTCGAGGTTAGATAAAAGAGAGAAACAGCAAATGGATAAAGACGTAGTACTGAACTGGGAACAATTTTATCTCCCTGGGGACGTTTGGAAATGTCTAGAGGTATTTTTGTAACATATGAAAAGCTACTGCTGGAATGTAATGAAAAGAGGATAGATGCTTCTAAACATTCTACAAAGCACAGGATAGTTCCCCACAAAATAGAATTATTTATCTGGTCCCGAATGTCAATTGTACCAAGGTTGAGAAACCCTGGGCTAAAAGTGATGACAGTTTTTTTTTCCCTTTTTTTTTTTTTTTTCTTTATTGATTTTAGAGAGAGAGAAAGGGAGAGGGAGAGAGAGATAGAAACATCAATGAGAGAGAACATCGATTAGCTGCCTCCTGCATGCCCCCCACTGGGGATCGGGCCCACAACCTGGGCATGTGCCCTGACTGTGAATCAAACTGGCGACCTCTTGGTGCATGGGTCAATGCTCAACCACTGAGCCACACCAGCCGGGCAACAGTTTTTCTTATAATTAATTTTCTTTACACAGTTAAATGATCTGATGACATATTGTAATAAACTAATAAATTTTAATTTAAAGAGATAAAAGCAGTATATATAATATTAGATAGTATGTTAATAACAAATAATGAGTAGCTATAGATTTTTTTGTATATTATAAGATGCATAAAAATAGTAGCAATTATTTTTAAAGCTGTCTTATAACTATTTTTCTTCTATTTTTCATTGACTGAGCTAATAATTTTTCCTCAGAATTTTTCTCAATAAATAAGATCATATCGTGGAATTTTATTCTTGCTATACTTATATAATTATTCACATAATATACATTTGAGGTAAATAATAGCATTAATAACATTATCTAGGCAAAAGAGAGCATTAAATTTTTTTCCAAGGTAAGGTGGTTTGTGGGTGAATTTGATTCCAGACCATCTGACTTCACAAACTGTGTGGTTTACTATAATCTGCATGGATAGCAAACTGGCAGCCGCCTGTGTTGCATTTGATATCTTGACATGTTTGCATGGGTTGTATGCATGCATGAATATATGTATGTATGTATACACGTATGTATGTATGTATTGGAACTAAACAATGAGAAATGTTGCAGAAAATCCAGGGTATCTGACTCTCTTGAGAAATGATAAGATCTGGCAACACTGGGCCCACGTTTGTACAGAGCCACACTGTTGGAACTAGACTGTTGCCAGCCCCTTAGGTAGAATGTTGTGTTCTTCATTCTCTGCAGTCACCACCTTTGTTTATTGCATTATCTCTGGACTATTTCACTCTTTTGAGCAAATATTTTGTCCTTTTGATATGGTAGCACTAGCTATTATGCCAATATGCTTTTAGATAGTTCAAGAGTGAATCAGAAAACAAGTTGCTTGATTTTTAAATCAGGAAAAACATGCTTTTCCTGTTGAATTTATTTACATGGTTGTTCTAAAGTTTAAGTTAAACATTATAGTTGAAAATTTTTTTTTTAATTTTTTTCTTTATTGATTTTTAGAGAGAGGAAGGGAAAGGTAGAGAGAGATAGAAACATGGATGAGAGAGGACATCAATTGGTCGCCTCCTGCATGCCCCTCACTGGGGATTTGGCCCACAACCTGGGCATGTGCCCTGGCAGGGAATCAAACCAGTGACCTCTTGATGCATGGGTCAAAGCTCAACCACTGAGCCACACCAGCCAGCCAATAGCTGAAAATTATTTGAAACCATAAAGTATTATATAAATATGTAAGGTAAATATTATTAATAAATTTTGTTTTACACACTTTTTATTTAAATAGCTACGCATATTTAAATATACATTTATTCAAACAATAATAATACGAAGTTACATTTTATTATTCACAATGTTAGAAAATATTTCACCTTTGCCATAAAAGAAACTATAACCAAAAAAAAAAACAACATAAAAGAGAAAAATTCTGATCTTTAAAAATACTATTGCCACACCCTCTATATGATATTTGAGTCATATATATAATATTTATATATAATGTTTATTTACTAGACTATGTAATATTTATGCAATAAAGAAAATATGTAGGTGGCCTTGGCGGAGAGTTACAGTTCACACTGAGCCAAAAACGTCCCGTGCTTTCTTCAGCTACAAACGAAATGAATATCCCCTTTTGCTACAACAGCCTCCCAGCGTTTTCTAAGAGGCCTTTCGAGAACACCTTTCCGATGTTACCACTTCTCTTTTACTCACGTATGGTCCCCGATCAGGAAGTCCATGTCCTCGACCAGTTGATTCTCTTGGACTCCATTGTACAAAGTGGATGGTGCTGTCAGATGGTTTAAAGAGACAATTATGTATACATACAACCTTAGAGGAACATATAGAAGGACTTTCTGATAAAGAACAAAGATTTGTGGATAAACTTTAAACAGGTTTAATCCAAGGGCATAGGGCCCTCTTAGCAGAGGTCATAACTCTTATAGAATCAACTCACCACAGGAGAAAAGAATTAGCCCAGGTGCTTCTTCAGAAAGTGTTGGGCTACCACAGAGAACAAGAACAATTAAATGAAGGAAAACCAAAGGCATTTTGAGTGGCACTGTCTGGGACCCCTGGTGCTGGAAAATCAACCAGGGGTTGATTTGGGGAAAATGCTTACTGAGAGAGGGCACACGGTATCTGCGCTGGCTGTGGGCCCTTCTTCTTGTACCAGTACTGGATCACTCCTGGGGGAAAAACTCGAATGACTGAGTTATCCAGCGATGTGAATGCATACATCAGGCCGTCTCCTACGGGAGGAACTTTAGGAGGTGTGACAAGGACCTCAAAAGAAGCCATTCTGTTGTGTGAAGGAGGGGGATATGACATCATTCTTATTGAAACTGTAGGTGTGGGTCAGTCGGGGTTTGCTGTTGTTGATATGGTTGACGTGTTTGTTTTACTACTGCCACCAGCAGAGGGATGAATTGCAGGGTATCAAAGAGGTATAACAGAGATGGCAGACCTGGTAGCGATAACTGAATCTGACGGAGACTTGATGGTGACTTGGTGGTGCCAGCTCCGAGGTACCAGCGGAGGCTGTGAGTGCGCTGAGATTGCTCCGCGGGCGCTCGGAGGTCTGGAGACTTCAAGTACTTCCTCCAGAAGTGGGACGGGATCACTGAGATGTGGGGTACAATGAGACTTCCAGGACCCCATGCTTGTCAGCGGCGAACTGAAGCCAGACGACAGAAGCAGCAGGAAACAGGGACGTGGAATCTCACTCAGGAGAGTGAATTAGAACATTTCAGGACCCATCCCACCGTCCGGGGACAGATCCCTCTCCTGGACAGAAAGGTTCTCAGGGGGGCCCTCTCCCCAGGACTAGCAGCAGACTTATTGTTGAAAGCTTTTAAAGCCGAGACTAATGAGATATAGCCTCTACAATAATTTTACATATCATTTCATAAAGTATTTAGGTATTAAAAAAAGAAAATATGTAAGTGAAAAAATGCATTAATACCTCCGCAGTTTATTTTTCCAGTGGTGCTTGGCTTGAGAAGTTGTTTCTGAACATGTTCACCAACATTTTTCAACTAGTTCAATAAGTACAGAAAACAGAACTAGAGTGTTAATTCAATTCAAAACACATTAAGGGTAGTGATATTCTTAAGGGGCAGAACTACCTTTAAATTATTACTTAGGTTATCAATAATCATCCTAAATTGGCAAGTTCAAATATGTCTATATTCACTGTAATTCAGCTTTCGTCTGTCTTTGTTAAAATTTATCTATTTGCATATCAATTTATATATGTCAATGTATATGTGTATATTCTCTACATGTTAATTTTTAAAATATGTTTTTATTGATTTTTTACAGAGAGAAACTTCATGTGAGAGAAACATCAATTGGCTGCCTCCTGCACGCCCCCTAGTGGGAGATTGAGCCTGCAATCCCGCCATGTACCCCAACAGGGAATCAAACAGGGACCTCTCAATTCATGGGACAATGCTCAATCCACCGAGACACACCAGCCAAGCTATATCTTATTAAATTGTACTTACACAAAATAAATGATATGATTTAAAATTTGATTTAGAATTATACAACTGGGAAAGGAGGGGATATTTGGGACATATAGATAAAAAAAATTGGTTATGGTTGGTAATTTTTGAAACTAGTTGATACTGATATAAAGGTTCTTTTAGATACTTCCCTCCTTTTGTATATGTTTGAGATGCTCCCTTAGGAGCTGTTAAAACATGTCAATACACATAAGTACTAAAAAATATTTTTGAAATATCCTGATGTTTTTTCTTGATATATTTAAATGCCTTGATAAAATTTGAGTATGTTATATTTCAGGCTCACCTATTTCTACCCTTACTTGTCCCAGTGTGTGGGCATTTATTTGTCCCCAGATGTCTGCAAAGGACTGAAGAAGAATACAGACATTTAATTTTCTACACTTTTCAGTATGGTTAGATTTACCCACATGATTTTGCATGTTTCTTTGATAAAAGAAAATGAGGAATGGTGTAAGAAAGCCAGGTGAGACTACACCACATCAATTTCTCACTCTATCTGCCCAGAGCCCTTTTCAAGATAACAATACAACACAGGATTTAGAGGACATGAGCTTGGGGCAGGTGCAAGTAAAGGCAACGGTGACAGCACTGAACAAGCTTGGAAAACACCAGTTTTACTGGAGGGATATTAACATTAAGTGAGGAGGAGAAAACTGACACTTGACCTTTAATTGGGAATATAAAAAAAAAGTTATGCACAGCATAACTTTTTTAATGTCATATATGCAATCTTAACTAAGTAACTCAGAGCATGTTATTCTTTTAGAACTACTTGGTGATATCTTGTATTTTTTACTTCTTCAATTTAATAACAGAATATGAACATGAATATGAACAGAATATGAATTTAAAAGAGTAAATTATTAGATTTTAGTTTACTAACATGAAACTTCTTTTATAATTTACATGTCAAGTTTAAATTTTAATTTTAAATACCAATGCTATAGATAAAGAAATAAAGAGTGAGAAATAAATATGGAAAACAAATTGGAAATAGAGAAATAGAGTAGGAAATAAAAGAAAAAGGAGAGAATGTGTGTTACTGGTTTACTTAGAGGTTTCTGAAATATTAGATAAATGACCCTTGGCACTCTGCTTTTTTCCTGGGTTGAGAACTTGAGATTACTACAATCATACAGCTTTTGAAATGCTAAAAAGAATCTTTTCCTGGATGAAAAGGCTATGTTTGGTTTTTACCATCCAAGTCCCAGCACAGTGTGCTTCACACACAGTATCATTTATTAAGAAACTCTGGAAACTTGTATCAGTTCATAGCTAGAGTTGCTATTCTTCTCCAGACGTTTCACAGAAAGAAGAAAAAAAAATTAACTTTATGGTCAAACACTAATATATGCAACCATAAAAACTAAAATAATAAACAAATAAGAAACATGTGAGAATTACAATAAAGCATAAAATCTACGATCATACAAATGACTGATTTTATCACAGATCTTCCAATTTTTGTTCTATAAAACGAGATAGTTAATTTGTTTATTTCAATCTATAAAATGGGAATTTATTCATACATTGAATATTCATTGATTTCTTCCTATGCTAGACACTCTTTAAAGTGAATAAAACAAAGACTTGTTCTTATGTAGCTTATATCCATATATAGTAGGGAAAGACAGAGAGTGGATGGGTAAACTAGTAAGAAAATCACTGTGAGGTCAGGTAATCACTAGGTACCGCAAAGTCAATAAAAACCTATGGTAGGAAAGAGGACGAGACGGAGAGTTGAGATTACTATAGATTGAACAGACATTACATCAAAGACAGATGAATATTGTCAATCTCATATGGTTCAAGCTCGTGTATTATATTGTGTTCACCTAAGGCCTTTCTCATATGGTAAACCTTGAGTAGATAAAGAACTAAGGGAGAAATACTCTTCTTTAGAAGAGCATTCCAGATGAAGGAAACAAATATAAGACCTGGCGCCCAGAGCAGGCATTCAGTTTTTCTGTTTTTTTTTTTTTTTTTTTTTTTTTTTTTTTATGAGATTATAAGTGTGGCCTGAATGGAATAAGGAAGAAGAGTTTTGAGATATGATGTCAAGGGGCTCCCTGAGGACCTTTGCTTTGAATTTCTCTGAAATTTGGTTATTATTCTAACTGTAATGGAAAGTCTTTGCAAACTTTTTAATTTTTTTCTTTTTTTCTTTATTGATTTGAGAGAGAGAGGAAGGGAGAGGGAAAGAGAGATAGAAACATCAATGAGAGAGAACATCGATCGGCCGCCTCCTGCATGCCCCCCCACTGGGAATCGAGCCCACAACCTGGGCATGTGTCCTGACCGGATATCGAGCCAGCGAACTCTTGGTGTGTGGATTGAACCACTGAGCCACACCGGCCAGGCTGAAAACTTTTAAGTGAATGTGTGAAGTCATTCATTATATATTTTTAAATAATGATGGTAGCCAAGGTGTGAAGTTTAGTGCTGCAGGGGAAAGATGATGGTGCCTTGAACCAGAATATTAATAAACAAGAGAAAAACTGAGGGAGGAAAGGTTTATGCTATGTGTGGAAAAGACAGAATTATTGTTGAATGGAATGGGAGAAATGAGAGAAAGTGAAGAGTTAAAAATAGATGACTCCAAGTTTAGGGGTCTGAATATCTGAGTTAATGAAGGAAACACTAAATTTGGAAACAATGTTCATGTATCATGTTTGACAGGACAATTGAGAATTAGATTTTGCCATGTTGAGATTATATGAGTCTTGAGATCATGGAGAAAGTTTGACATGGAGAGATACATACAGGGAGAGTCATCTAGTCTAAATAATATTTGAAGTTATTGGTTTGGGTGAGCGAGCCTAGGAAGTGAGTCTTGAGAGAGAAGATGACTGGGGCCTTCGGGCTCCAACAAAACAAAAGAAAGAAAGATGAAAATTACTTAGCAAAGACTGAGGAGAAGCCAGAGAGGAAGGAGAAAGGCAAAGAGGGGCTAATTTGTTCAGAGGTAAAGTACGTATCATTTCATATTTCTCTCTGAACTTAAAAAATATTAGATATATGTCTCAATATACACAGAAATTTTCCTTGCCATTTAAAAAAGCAAAGGATCTTAAATTCTAGGAAAATAATTATACAAATTATGCTGTTATGCATTTATTTATGAGCAACCTGATGCAGAATTTACACAATACGCTATGTCTTTTTATTATATAGTATTTAGTGGCACAAAGTAAGGAGACATTATGCTATTACACTATGCTTTTAATCAATCTGATAATTAAATTATTTTCATCCACATGGTTTGCTCTCCTGTTTTATTCTTAGTCCTACCTGATAGGCGATATGGTCTTTATGGGGGCTTCCTCCAATTCCTTCTCTTTCTACACAAACTTTAATGTAGTTTAGTTAGAAGTGTTGTTCTCTTAAATCTTCATTAGTTAATGAACATGCTTCAAAACAGATCAGATAAAAATGGTATTTTCTCTACATACCTGTGCTAATTCCAAGCTTATGTCAACCTGTGTGACTTACTATTAATGGACTATAATAGCAAAAGAAAATTACTTAATGGCTAGCATTACAATGTTGAAATTAAAAGGAAGAGAATTAAAAATGGAATCTTGAGAAATGATTCCGAATTACTTGGTTTGGATGCCAAGCACTTTTAGTGATACACAAAAGTTATCTTCATATGATTTGTATGATAGTGATGTCTCATACAAATACAGATTTGCTTATGTCGTTTTGCTTTCAAAACTGTAATGGAGTGGTGAAAAGAGAGATAACTTGGATATGAAACCCAAATAAGAGGCATGATTTTCCTCATGCTAGCTATGTGATCTTGTTTACCTAAGAAATTTGGCTTAATGGCTTTAAGATTCAGGATTCTTAATAACAAAAATAAAAAATTAATGAGGGTTATATCTGCCTTTAAAATGTAATGTACGAGTATGTAAAAAGGGACTCTAGACACTAAAATACAGCAAATATTGTTTTTATAACATTTACTAAATGAATTTGTATTTCAGGCACCTATTTTAAACCACACATTTCCTATAATAATGAGCTAAAATCCATGTAAGATTCTATTTAAATTTGGCCAGACAAAAATGTATGACTTCTTTTGAGTTATGTATGTGTTCTTTTGGCAGTAGGTCATCGCTCACAGTAGCCTTTGCAGACCCCACAATGACGTCTTACGACTAGTCTTTTTTAAAACGACCACTTTTGTTTTCATGCTCCTAATTTATAAGGCATGTAAAGTGCAGGTGGGATTATTCTGATATTTGTTGTTATTGAGAAGATAATAGGCTTCTCTTCTATGTCGGAGAACTCTGAGGGAAGCTAAGAAAAGTCTGAGCTCACTTCATGATAGAAATACTCCATAAAGCAAAATAAAAGAAACAGAAGAACTGCACGCATCTAAGTGATTCAAGCACATACTCATGTTCCCTTGAAGTATTGGATACGTTTAAAATGAGGTTTTGGTTTTATTTTATAATATTAGTGAAATCTCCTCAAAATGTCAGCCAATTATTTTACAAGGAAAAACTAAACAGTCCATATAAAAAGATACACTGAAAATTACCAATGCTTAAATGTATAATTTGGTACTGACAAAAATAGGGAACTTTAAGGGATAATTTAAAAATGAAAAATTGTATGTTTTAGGTTATATAGGTATTAGATGTTGTGTAGACTTATCATCAGATCTAGCTCTCTATGGATACTATCTCTGTCTGTATCTATCTCTATCAAAACTATATTACCTAAAGTGAACACAGACAATAGCTATACAGAAGGAATAGACATATAAAATAAATATGCCTTAATTCTTTTTAAATGGAAATTTAAAATACTCTTTAAAAGGAATAGTACTTCTGGGCATTTTAATGATGTTAATTCTTCCAATCCATGAACACAAAATATTGCTCCATTTGTTTATATCTTCCTCTATCTCTTTTTTCAACAGACTGGCAAATCTTAGAGGGAATGGGAGAAGGGAGCAGGAAGAGATTAACCAAAGAATTTATATGCATATATGCATAGCCAGTGGGCACAGACCATAGTGTGGGGAAGGATTGGTTGGGGACAGGAACAAGATGGAGGGGGCCAATGGGGGAAAAAGGGGAATATCTTTAATACTATCAACAATAAAGATAATTTAAAAATAATAATAAAAGGAATAATACTTCTGAATTTTGGCATTGATTAAAAAGTTGCAATTATATTTGTGGCAACTAAAAAAAAGAAACACTTAGTTCTCAACAAAGTTTTACTCCTTTTATGAAACAAAAATAACTATACAACAGTAATCTACATTATTTTTATCTCATATCCTTAGAGTTAGAGAAAAGAGTGAGTTGGTACCTTGATATGATTTTATGCAAGCATGTATTTATATATTATTGATGTTCCTGTATTAATACTGTAACTGTATTCCAAATAGCACTCATAAAGAAGGTAGAAACGAGAATGAAGAAAATACTTTATAATTATTATTTCCACTTATTATTATTTTACTTTCCATTATTGCAATTTTATTTGAGCAACATAATATAGATACGTTAATTCGAAAATTCTGAATTTAAGTACGTGATGGAACACATCAAAGCCTAATTTTAACTTCTATTTATTTTTATAGTTGGTTTTAATGGTGATCAGAGCAAAAAAGGGTACTCACACAGATAAAAATGAAAAAGAGGCATTTCTGAAAAGAGGAGAGTCTTTTAAAACACTCATTTTCAATGTGCTCTATCTATTCAACAATGGATTTATTTTGAAAGCAGCTCAGCTCTTTATTAAGTCTCATTTAGCTTAAAGGTACATATTGTTCGTCGTTTAAAAAATCTGCTGCATCTACTGAGAGTTATTATGACTAAAGGTGTCAGCAAATTTAGAAATGTGTTTCTATAAAAGTAAAACAACTTCAGTTTAAGTTAAATATGAGATTTCCAGTGAATTTCTCAGTGACAGAAAAACTTTTGAGGCACACTATTAGTATATTACTGATATTGTAAGTAATCTCTTTAATTATATAGACTATATTCTAAAATATATTCCAACAAAAACCAAGGGTAAGATGATCTCTATTCCTTGTGGTAGATTTTACTATTTCTTTCATGAAAGAAATAAAACATGGCAATAAGACATGTGTACCCAGTGAGTGTGTTTTAGAGTTATATAGTAAATGTCAGTATCCATTGAATTTTTTCATACTTCATTTGAAATAATGAACATAGTTAGGAGTTCTAGAATTTTTATTCTGCATCCCAATGACAAAGTACATAAATGTTAGGAAATATTATTTTCAATTTTTTCCCCATATATACATACCTACTAGAAAGTTTAACTTATGATTTCGGCACAGTAAGGGATTAACAACAATAAGTAAGAATAAAATGGAACAATTATAACAATACACTGCAATAAAAGTTTTATAAATGTGATCTCTCCTTCTCTCAAAATATACTGTACTCAACTTATAAGGGAGCACTGTACAGCTTCTCTTTGGCACATCTGAATTATCAACATCGTTACTGTTGAACGTTGAAGTGATTATTATGTAAAATAAAGTTTACTTGAGCACAAGTGCTGTGATACCACACAGTCAATCTGACAACCCAGGTGGTTCCTTAGTGTGGGATAAAGGGATGATTCATGTCAGGGTAGGATTAAGCAGGGCTGCCAGACATTTCACGGTCCCGTCCTATTCAAAATGGTGTATCATTTAAAACTTCAGAATTGTTTATTTTTGGCATTTTCCATTTCATATTTTCAGACTGGGACAGACTGTGGGTAACTGAAAATGAAAAAGGGAACTGAGGATAAGGTGGATCTATAGTATATGAAACAGTGGGCGTCGGACAAAAGACAATGACCCTGAGAGACAGCAAATAGAACGTTGAGCCCTACCTATGCCTCAGCTTATGCCAGAAAGAGTGCTTCCAGGCTGCATTTCCAGGAAGAGAAAGATGGTAAAGCTCAGTGTGTTTCTTCCATTGAACAGATGGAACAGGAGTCTGAGGAGCCCAAGGGTATTTGGATGCATGAGACAGAGCACAAGAAGTCGCACAGAGAGAGAACACTGGGGTGTGTACCTCTCAAGTACAGTGGAACCTCAGTTCTCAACTTAATGAGTTCTGTAAGGCTGTTTGAGAAGTGATTTGTTCGAAACCTGGTCAATTTTTCCCATTAGAAATAATGTAGATTGAATTAATCCATTCCAGACCCCTAAATGGTTTCCTGTTTTAACCTTTCTTATACACAGTACAGGTCTAATGTACTGTTTAATCCATAAACAAACACTTCTTTTCTTAAATTAATCGAACCACCGCTTACTAGCCTTAAATGAGTCACTTCAACAGCCGCTCCAGGGGTGTCCTTCAGGAAGTCAGTGTGCAGTATGCGACATCTTCCCGTTTTCACATGACTCTGCCTCCAAGATGCTGTCACCAGCTAATTGCTTTTCCTTTATCCAAATCAGTAACACCGTTTCCACCTTTTCAATGGCCTGTGCTCATTGTTTTGTGAGCACTTTCACACCTTAGCAACATCAGCATACTTGATGGCCTCTTTATGTTTTAAAATTGTGCTAATTGTCCATTTCACCAGCAAAAAAAAAAAAAAAAAAGTTCACAGCACAAGTTCCTGAGATGTTAACAGTGCAAGGTTTAGTGGTAAACTGAGTTGCATTCTCCCCTGTGTTTGTGGAAGGAGAGACACTTTTTGTCGTGCTGATGTAGCAGCATGAAAGGATTGTCAAGTTGAGAACCTAAGCTTCCTTGGAAAATGGAGAAATTTTTTCCACAAACAACTTGGTGGAGAATCAAATTGTTCGAGATGGGAGACGTTGGAGAACCGAGGCTTGCCTGTGGATAAGGTACTAATGAGCAAATGTCTGTGAAAAACTATCCAACTTCAGGGAAATAACAACTTTCAAAAGATTCGAAGAAACTACCTGAGGAGCACACACAGGTAAGAGCAGCGCCTATTCCTACCACCCAGACCAGTAAAGATCATCATTCACGGGGCCCTGATTAGGCGATGTCAGGAGTGCAGCCGCAGCGGTGGGACTGATGAACCGCATGACAGTTATTTTCAAGCAGGGACTATTTTCCTCCAAAGGACATTCTGAAATTTCTGGAGGTGGGAGAAAGGCTGTTCCTTTCTGTCTGTCTGCGGCCATCAGGTAAACCAAGGTGGGCGCTTACAAGCACATCTAGAAACTGCGGAGAAAGCAGCAGTCCGGTGTATGTGCCTCCTTCTCAGGGCACAGCTCTGCGCTCGGCAGGGCCCGCCCCACCCACACGGCCGGATGAAATGCGCAGGTTGAGACACAAGGCTAAGCAAGGTTATGTCATATATTTTATTTGTGTGCACCGTGGTGGCCACAAACGCCCTGTTCCTAAGGGTGCAACCCATGGCAAGCCTGTCCATTATGGTGTTGACCAGCTAAGGATTGGTCAAAGTCTTCAGTCTGTTGCCAAGGATGGAGCTGGTTGCCACTGTGGGGCTCTGAGGGTCCTGAATTCTTACTGGGTTGGTGAAGATTCTACATACAAATACTTTGATGTTATCCCCATTGATCCATTCCAGAAGGCTCCCAGAAGGAACCCTGACACCCAGTGGATCACCAAACTCATCCATAAGCACGGAGAGATGTGAGAGCTGACATCTGGTTCTTGCAGTGCAGCTTGGAGAAGGCACAGTACTCTCCAGCTCCACTGTTACTGCTAATATCAGTAATGCTTGTAAAAGTCTTGCCAAATAAACCATTTACTACAGTCAAAAACTTTTCTGGAGACGTTTTTTGGTTGTCACAATTGAAAAGGTTATTCTGTGGGCATCTAGTAGGTAGAGGCTAGGGGTCCTAACTTATCGCAGAGCACAGAACAGCCCCAGACCCAGATCACCACCCAACCACAGGAAAGTTTTACCCGGCTCAAAATGTCAATAGTGTTGAGATGAATAAACCCTGTCCTGGGCTTAACACTACTCAGATCCTGCCAACCAAATATTAAAGTGAACTTAAGAAATAATACTATTTCCAAGTAAACCAACCATTTCCCTGAACATGATGGATATTTGAAAAAGTACCAAAATAGCCAGCATCCAAAAATGTAAAGTACATAATTTTTTGTATACAATAAAAAATTATCAGCATATAAAGAAGCCAAAAAAGACCCACAATGAAGAAAAAAAATAATTAATTCAAACCAAACCAGAACTGACTCACATTAGAATTAGCAGCAAAATTTCAAGCAATTATTATAACTATATTTCATACATTCTAAAAAATTAATCAAGGGCATGGAACTTATAAAAATTACCATACTGGCACTAGACATTAAAACTAGTAATATATGAAATAAAATTTTATTAAATGAGAAAAATAGTAGGTTAGCCATTACAGAAGAAAAGATTTGTCAATAAAAATAAATTGAGATGAGAAGTATGCAAAATGAAACACAAAAAGAATAAAAAAGAGGAGTAAAATAATGAGTAGGTTCTTAATGACCTATAGCACCTCTTCAAGTGGTTTTATTTACATTAAATTGGTATTTCCAAAGAGAAAGACAAGATAGATATTTACATACATTAAATATTTGAAGAAATGATAGCTGAACATTTTATAGATTCATGTAAAAATTTAAACCCTGAGACACAAGGAGGTCAATAAAACTTTATCATAGAAAGCATGAATGAAAACAAAACAAAAAAACAAACAAAAAAAAAACCAAGTGCCCACCAGGTATAGCTCAGGGACTGAGCATTCTCCCATGGACTGAAAGGTCAGTCCCAGTCCGATTTCTAGTCCAAGCACATGTCTCGGTTGGGGGCTTGATCCCCAGTAAGGGGTATGCAGGAGGCAACCAATCTATGTTTCTCTCTCACATTGATATTTCTATCTCTCTCTCCTTTCCTCTCTCTAAAAAAAAAAAAAAAAAAAAAGAAAAAGAAAATAAAGTACATCATAATTAAACTGTTTAAAACCCAATGATGAAGAAAAAAATCTTAAAAATAGCCAGAGAACTGCCATTTGAACCAGTGATCCCACTCCTAGGAATATATCCTAAGAAGCCTGAAACACCAATCAGAAAGAATATATGTACCCCTATGTTCATAGCAGCACTATTTACAATAGCTAAGATCTGGAAACAACCCAAGTGTCCATCAGTAGGTGAGTGGATAACAAAACTGTGGTACATATACACAATGGAATACTATGCAGCTGTAAGAAAAAAAGATCTCTTATCCTTTGAGATGACATGGAGGGACCTGAAGAGTATTATGCTAAGCGAAACAAGCCAAACAGAGAAAGACAAATATCACATGATCTCACTTATTTGTGGAATATAATGAACTAAACAAACTGATGAACAAAATTGACCCAGAGACCTAGAGGTAGGGTACAGACTGACAAACCTCAGAAGAGGGGTATTGGGGGAGGGAAGAGATAAACCACAGGACTTATGTGCATGTATGCATAACCAATGGATTCAGACAAAAATGCTGGGGATGGGGCAAGGGGGGATGGCGAAGAGGGTGTCAATGGAGGAAAAAGGAGAAACATCTGTAACAAAAACAAATTAATAAAAATAATTAAAAAAAAAAATAAATCTACCATATTCATTGGAAATAAAAAAAGTAGCCAGAGAAAAAATAGATATTACATACAGAGAAACAAAGATAAAGATGCCAGAGTTATCCATGCAATAACCTGATTATTATTTAACAGGAAAGGAGTAAGGGAAAGATTAGTTAATTTCATACTCCAGGTCTATTTTAGGCTGATCAGTGGGGGAAGTGCCTAAACAAAGGCAGTGTAGACCCATGCCCAGGGAGGTCTGAGTGACATGGGAGGTGCCTACCTGTCTTGGGAGGTGCTTCCATGTCCTCATACCTAGGAGTGAGTCAGTGGCCAAAATAAGTGTGGCCATTGCAAGCATGGGAATCTGAATATTTAATCTCCTAGACAAAGGAGCTCTCTCTTTCCACTGCTGCCCCAGTCTCCCGGCTTGCAGGGCTCCTATGCCCTGCCCTCACCATGTGGCCCATAGCCATATGGGACTCCTATAATGGACTGATGTACTACATATAGACTAATCCTAATTGGGACACAGCTGCACCATGGAATGGAAACTCTGCACTCTGCCTTTATTTCTAGCCTTCCTGAATCCACAACTGCCCCTCTTCTGGGACTGGACTGAAAGACATGGGACTTTAGAACCCCAGAAATGCAATCCCATGCCAATAAAAGCCATCCTTTTCCTCATGGGGGTTTCTGAATATGCTCATTCTGACTGTGCTTCAAGAGCTTCCTGCCCATGAGTGTTGGAGGAATCTGGCCCCTTTATCCCTCTGGTGACAATGGCATCTTTCTCATGGGAAATTATGCACATGAGAAAATAGTGGAGCAATAACTTAATGCTAAAAAAAAATACTGAACTTGAAATTCTGTATCCAAAGAAATATCTTTCAAAAATAAATATGAAATAAAGGCTTTTCAGACATATAGACACATTTTATCACCATTGAAGAGTCTCACTCCACAGCAAAATCCTGTATGTGAGTGCTCAGCTCTGACCATTGACAATAATCTTTCGGCAGATGTATTATGGGAAAAGTGCCCTGCCCACGCAAGACATAATGAATTATAAAGTTAACTTGAATGAATCTTAGACCTAAATGTAACACTTAAAACTATCTGACTTCTAGGGAACACATAGGATAAAATCTGTGTAACATTAAATTATGTTAAATAATCTTATGTTAAAAAGTCTTATATGTGATAACAAAAAGGTAGACCATAAGGCAAAATATTCATAAATTGAACATTGTCAAATTCAAAGCTTTTTTGTTTGAAGGACGCTGTTAAGAGAATGAAAAGATAGGCCACACACAGAGAGAAAATATCTGCAAACCATATATCTGCTCAAGGACTTGTATCCACAATCTATAAAGGTCATCTAAACTTAAACACCGGGAAAATCATGTATTATAGAGAGATGCGTGTGTGGATTCTGTTGTTGTTTTACTTTGGGTGACTTTGATCTTTGGCTTTATTTGCCATCTGCTGTTGCTCCTCCACACTCTGCTTCCCAGCACACACTAAAGAAGCCCGTCCTCATAGACTGCCCTTTTCAAACTGCATTTCTGAGTTTGAAAAGTGTATGTAAAATTTTTTCCCTTCTGTATCTGGAATATGGTAAACAGTCAATAACATGATTTTCATATAAACTGATTCCTTAATATTGGCAAGAAACTCTGTTTACTAGTTGCACATAGAGAAATACATATCAGACTATACTGTATTGATCAGAAGGCAAATATACCCTATTAGAAAAACACAATTTTATCATACTAAGTAGTTTAAATACTGTGGATTAAGTGTGATTTAGGAGACACATTTGGAGAAATACCTAATTAGAGAATTTGGTGATGGTGACTAGATATTTATATTTTGTGTCTGCTAAAGTGAGATAAGCCAAGATTAGAGTTGTCCTTCCACCAACTGAAACACTGAGAGACCACACAGTGTCATCAGGTTATGGCACCTTCAAAAGGGCAATGATGATGCTGGAGTATCATTAATTTGGTTGATATCATAAGAGCAGTTTCTTCTGTGTTTTCCAAATAATAAAATGAAACAATTGTTTTATTGTTTCCCAAATAATAAGAAAAGGTAAGGTTTGGGTTTAGTTAATATTAGTAAAAGGAGCTATAATCAACCTATAATTTCTGGGGTGGGGGGAGATTAATATGGGAGACATTTCTGTATCAGTCAGAGAAGAACCCAGAGTAAATAAACAGTGTGCTTGAAAACGCACATTTTTCTTCTGTTGTACTTGGTGCTCATGGCTGAACGGAAGGACACCCATGACCAAGGAACTATTAAACCTGCCATCCCCTTATTTTTGTACTTTGATTTTGGTCATGGCTCTTTCAGTGACTGCTTTCCTTGATGAGTAGCTTAAAGAACCATCTGGGGAGCCAAGCTTACTCTAGAGCTGACATCAACCATGAACATTTAACCTACTCAAGTAAAATAAAAATAAAACAAAAGACTCAACACAATGGCATGTAAATTGTTTAAAAGCAAAAGATAGCATTTTATTTAATTATCTGTTTATAATCCATGGAGAATTATAGATATTAATAAGTTTTTTTTTTAATCAGGGAAGTGTTTTAAACATTAAATTAAGAAATGATAAATATAGCCTTCAACTTAATAACTCAGTAAGCACAAATCATCAGCAGCATCATCATTATCAAGTTAGGAAATAATTTATTTCCAATAGAGTGAACAAACCAGCTTATTATTACCATTATTGATTTTATTTTTCTATTAAGAGACAGGTGGTTTACTTAAAATTATAGTAAGATTTGAATGATAGCTGGTTTAATATTCCTAGTAAATGAATATTTTAGGACAAGTTCATTAACCTCTCTAAAACTCTATTTCCTCTATTATGCAATATGAACAAAAATGTCCACCACAGTTTTCCCAAAGTTTATTATGCATTATATGTTTTATATAAGAGTATATAAAGTGTTTATTGTTTCTATGGTACTTACATAGTCTTTATTTTTTAGTCTTTGTTCTTCTATATAGAAGGCAAATATCTTAAAATATTCAACAACTAAATTATTAGGTAAGTATTATTCACACTGAAAATGAAGAATGTGCACCTGCTGAAGAAGTTCTCATAGTTATTGAAATTAGTGTTTGGGAACACAGAGAGATAATCACGCTTCATCAGCACATGCCTCACTGTGCAACTCAGAATTTAACTTCAACTCTTGACCTGTGGTCAGAAGTCTATCATCCTCACACTTCACTCTGAAGTAAAATTTATAAATGTCAATAAGCCAATTTTTATTATTGGTTCTTTGTTTAAATAAAGATTGAGTCATGATGATCACAAGTTGGTGCCATCTGGCAGCTGTGCTCCAGCCTTCGTGGAAATAGGTTTTTCATCAGTTTCAAGTTTTAAGTGGACAGATGGCCACATTAAATATGACCACGGCGTTTGTAACTAATTGATATCCCTTCTGGGAGATCCAGCTGAGAAACCAAGACCAAATATATGCTGAAACTGAACTCTCCAACCACCCCGGAAGAAGAAACTGGCTATGTGTAAGAAACCAGAAATGTAACCATGCTGAGAGCTGAGAAAGGTAGCTCCAGCGAGCGAGGTGTGTGTTATCCGTGAATATATGCATACACAACACATGCTGACTTGTACTACTATTACAGTAGTAGCTAATAATAATTCAAAAGGTCCATCTTTCTAAATGAATGGACTGGGTAGGGCAAAAGTAGGTTTACAGTTGTGAGTGTGCAAAACACAGTTTATTCTTATATTATTATTTGTTAATTATTGTATTATTTTCCATAAGAACAACCGTAAACTAAATTTGCCCTACTCTGTATTAATACTATAATTACAATAATTTATTGTAAACTACTTGACTTTGTCAAATTTGTTTTTCGACTTTAACATTACAAGTTTTCTAAATACTAAATTGCTGTAATTAAATAAACTTTAGTTTTTTTTTCTTAAGATCTTAGTATCCTTACAAATAAACAACTAGTTTTGTTGTCAGCACCGAGTTCTCAGTTACATTATAAGAAGAATGTATTCTGTAGTTCCCTAAAGACAGTAAATCAAATTCAGTGCATAAGCATTCTGTCATCACAATTTTGTCGACAACCATTTATCTCGGAAAATATATTTTAGTGTGTTTTCCATTTAGCATTAAGAGTTTTTTAAAGATAACATTTGAAGCTGTTTATACATAACAAATGATTGTGAAGCCAAATTTCATATGATAATTCTAAATAGTAATACTTCTGTATTCTTCAGGAGAACTACTAAATTTTGAAAACTAATTAGGATTTACTATAACATATAGCATTTCTCTACCTTAAGAAAAAATATTTTACCATTTAAAATGACACATCTCTATTTCTTAGAACAAAATTAGATTTAAATACAATCTAAGCCACTTATTAGTTTATTTGAACTCTTCCACATATTACCTAACAAAGTTATTTTTTAAAAAGGGATCTCCTTACAGAAATTACCTTTAGTGAATTAATGGATTATGCTATATCTTCTAGTAAGTTTTTCTGGCTTCTCAAATAATTAGAAAGTTTGGCAACAGTATATTCACACCAAATGTCTTAATAATTCTGTTGAATAATTGAGTTTTAGTTTCATTACCACTAAGAAACTTGTTTCAGAAACATAAACATAGATTTATACACATGTACAAACTACAGTCTAATATTTCATGTAGTATTAATAGATGTGGTGCTCTATAAATAAGTGGAATTTTAACTGAGATCAGAATTTTCTACTACTAAAAAGTATTCAGTCTAGCATCATATAAAGATTTAAATATATTCAAGTTTCATTTTAGTAGCTGCCATGCCTCCAATTTCTTCTGTGCCATGTGACAGGCAAACAAAATGATCTTCATTAAGTGTTTACTCTGTATCAGACATTATGCTAGATGTTTTACATATCAAAATATGTTTATTCCTAAAAGGAAAATATTAAGGTACATTTCACTATTGCCATTAAAATATGACAGAGATATTAGGCAAATATTCAAAATCAGATAGTTAGTGAATAGCAAAGCCTAGCCTGGAGAGAAACTCATTTTTACTGCAAGGTATGCTTCTCGTGATTTTAACAAACCCTAAACTTTCTAGATGGAGGCTTCCAAAGAATTATTGATAGTTGGTTTTCAGTTAGCGATGCCAAAACCAAAATGTCATTATAGAAGTTATAGGAAAATTATTTTAAAAATATTCCTCATGGATATTGTACACACTAAAAATTCAGTGGAGAAAGAATAGTCTTTTCAAGAAATCATGCTAGGAAAATGGACACCTTCTATAGCAAAAAAGGACTCTGGATATAGTCCTTATACCTTACACAAAAATTAACTCGAAATATATATAGACATAATGAAAATGCAAAACTAAAAAAAAAAAACAAAAAAAAACTGTAAGAAGAAAATGTAGAGCAAAATCTATTAAGCTTTGCAGTTTGGTGATACATTTATAACAATTACAATATCTTTCATGAATAAATATTTTAATTTTACTTTATTAAAATTAAAACCTGTGAAATAGATCATTAAGAGAATAAAAAGAAACACTTCAAACTGGGAAAAATATGCAAAAATGTTCATATGACAGAGAACAGTAATTCATAATATACAAAGAACACTTAAAACTCAACCATAAGAAAACAAACAATTCACTTTAAAAATAGACAAGAAATCTGAACTGATACCTCACCAGGAAGATATATAGATAGAAAACAAGCGTATGAAAAAAATGTTTAGTATAATTAGTAGACTTCAAATTAAAACGAGGCACTACTACACATCCATTACTACGGTCAAAACCAAAACCTGACAATATCAACTGGTTGTGAGGATCCAGAGCAATAAGAATTATTATTCTTTATAGATTTTAACACAAACAGGTACAGTCACTTTGTAAGAAAGTTTATCTTTTTTCAATATTAAACATACTCTTCCCATATGATCCAGTAATTTTATTCTTACCTAAGTTTTAAAACTATGTCCACTCAAAAACCTGCATGTTATATTTGTAGAAGTTTTATTCAGAATCAACCAAACTAAATGCAATTATCTTTCTTTTTTTTTAAATTATTTTTTTCTTTATTGATTTTAGTGAGAGAGATAGGGAGAGGGAGAGAGAGACAGAAACATTGATGAGAGAGAACATCGATTGGTCGCTTCCTGCATGCCTCCCATTGGGGATTTGGCCCACAACCTGGGCATGTGCTTTGACCGGGAATCGAACTGGCGACCTCTTGGTGCATGGGTCAATGCTCAACCACTGAACCACACTGGCCGAGCCAAATTATCTTTCAATAGGTGAATGAATAAACAAAATTTGGGTGTGCATACAATAGAATATTGTACAGAAAAAAAGTATATTTCAGCTAACAAAAATACATGTATGAATCTTAAATGTATATATTTATGTGAAAGAAGTCAGTCTAGAAAGTCTATGTACTATGATGACTACACTTATATGATATTTTGGAAAATAATAAACTATGGAGATGGTAAACAGATCAGTGATTGCCAAGGATTTGGTGCAGGGTCAGGCAGATTGGATAAGTGAAACAAACAGTTTTTGTTGTTTCTTTTAGCGTAGTGAAATGTTCTGTATACTACTAAGTGGGAAATACAAGGCATTAAACATTTGTCAAAATTCAGAGAATTTTACAGCTCAAACAGTTAACTGTAAGCATGCAAACAAATAAAAATATTATTCAGGAAGCCAGAGGATTTCAGGATGGAATGTAGATGTGAAAAAGTAATCTAAGAACAATATAATAAAAATGTATGAAATTACTTCACTTAAGAGAATGACCAAATAAAGCAGAGCAGCGACTTAAGTACATTTCAAAATGGGTGGAGCCTGTGAGGTTAAAGGAAAAAGAAATTGTACATAAGCACTGTACTTTCATTGATAAAGCGCCCCACCCCAACATCACTATGGGGACAGAGGTTAGTAATCCTTAAACTACTGTACATGTGTAACAGCTATAATAATAAAGTAAATAAATGGAACATGCTGAGAAACAGGATTTTCACTGCTGGAGTACAATGTTACACATAGATAAGGGGAAGTGGCTAGATTAATCTTTGTGGTAAAAGATTAG
Source organism: Tadarida brasiliensis (assembly GCA_030848825.1). Lineage (NCBI taxonomy): Eukaryota > Metazoa > Chordata > Mammalia > Chiroptera > Molossidae > Tadarida > Tadarida brasiliensis. Next base: position 78,991,187 of record CM061266.1, read on the forward strand.
CGTAGGAGATTCTGTATAAACACATATTTAGCTTAATATTGATATAAGTGGTTACATTTAGAAATATTAATAGATACGTTTATATATACAGATTAAACACAGATAAGTATACACACATACATATCCTTTCTTTGTCAGTGAGGGTCCTTGAACCAGCAACATTTTAATAGCCTTGAGCATGTCAGTCACCTGGACATGAGTTTTTAAATATTATTTTCTATAATAAGAAATGAATGATTCTAGGACTGTAGCTGGAAATATACAGAATGAGTGTAGAACAACTTGTAGTACCAGAATGTATACAAAACTAATAAAAATGAAACCCCTTATATTAATAGATCTATGTCAAAGGGATCCAGAAGCCAACTGGAAGAGTCCCAATGCCAAATCTGGATGACTTGAGCAATAAAGTAGTATTAGATTATAACCTAAACTATCATATACATATCTATGAGTCCACACTGATATAAATAAGTAACTTAGGGAAAAAAGACAAATATCCCTTGCAGAAGAATTCCAAATATTTTATAAAGGTATGTCTACCATTAAAAGGTGGAGCATGAGCATGACCTCCCACTCCTTAGTTGTGGGCTATACATAATGACTTCCTTATAAAGAATATAGGATGGAAAAGAATAAAAATAAGTAGATTTACAGTGGTGAAGCCTGGCAAACACTACCTATGCCAAGTGTTTAAGTATTACATTGAGTTATTTTGGAAGTATTTTCACTTTTTATAATGTGGTATCACAGTATGACGGTCTCCCCCCCAAATTTGTTGCTCCAGTCAGGTCATGTGAAAAAATGATGTAAATCCCAGCTGAAGGATATTCTACAAAGTACTTAAAGAGCACTACTCAAAACTGTCAAGGTAATCAAAAACAAGGAATGTCAGAAAAACTGTCACAGCCAAGAGGATCCTAAGAAGACATGAATAATAAATGTATTTAGTATCCTCAGTAGGATGTTGGAACAGATAAGACATTAGGGAAAAACTAAGGGTCTAGATAATATATCAGCTTTAGTTAATGAGCATTATCAATTGTTTTTACTAGCTTTGACAAATGTACCATGCCAAAGTAAGATGTTAAAAATAAGTAAAACAATGTGAGTATACAGGAAGTTTATATTATCTTTGCAATAATTATGTAAATTTAAAGCTGTTATATATAAAACAAAATAAATGTCAAAATATGTATATTGATGCTATTGTTAAGGTTACCAACATATAGATATAAAATATGATTATTAAAGAATAATTGAGAAATTTAAAAATTCATCTAATACAATATAAAATAAAACATATTTCTATTAAAGTGTTTTTTGTACACATCCATTTCAGAAGGAACAAAACAATTGAGCAAAAAGTGATATGTATTTAACCTCTAAAATAAAAACAGAACAAAATTAAATATTTATTTTATTGCATTAAAAACTGGGGTAGCAATATTTATATCGGACAAAAAAACTTCAACCCAAAGGCCATAACAACAGACAAAGATGAACAGTACATAATACTAAAGGGATCACTCCAACAGGAAGGTATAACCCTTGTAAACATATATGCACCCAATATAGGAGCACCTAAATATATGTAAAAACAAAAAAAACAAACAAACAAAAAAACTCTTTGTAAACTTTGAGGGAAATAGCAACAGCAATACAGTTATAGTAGGGCCCTTTAACACCACACTGTCATCACTAGATAAATGTTCTGGACAAAAAAATCAACAAGGGAACATTAAATGACACACTGAATCAAATGAATTAGCTGATATTTACAGAATATTTCATCCCAGAGCAGTAGAATATGCATTATTCTCAAGTGTACATGGAACATTCTCAAAGATAGACCACATGTTAGGACACAAAATAAGTCAACAAATTAAAGAAGATTGAAATCATAGCAAGCATCTTTTCCAATCACAATGGCATAAAACTAGAAATTAATTAAAAAACTCAAAAGTATTAAAAGATATGGAGGCTAATTAGCATATTATTAAACAATGAATGGGTTTCTAACGAGATCAAGTAAAATATAAAAAATTACCTGGAAACAAATGAAAATGTACACACAGCAACCCAAAACATAAGGGACACATGTAAAGATACATTTTTAAATATATAAAATAAAAATAAACAAGGAAATGGGAGAATCAAAAACTAAAACAGCCATCAAAGTTAGACAAAAACAAAGAAAAAGAAACACAGTAAAAATGACTCCCAGCACCAAAAGGACAAAATCTTACAAGACACCTGTAGGCACATGGAATTCTAAGAAGCCCACCAGCTAAGCTGGCACAGATATTCTAGGGAGCCCACCAGCTAGAGGACACGTGGTGCAGAAAGACTACGACAAAGCATGGAAGAGGCAAGAATAAGACAAAAGCCAGGACCTACATCCATTGGGGCACTAGAACCTGGCTGAATTTACCCTTCTGGAGTTCCTCAGATGTACTTTTGCTTTGAGTAAAGCTTTGCTGCTTGCTGCAATTCTCCTCTCTCCTGTAGAAATCTTTCTCTGATGCTGATCCCCAGCACCGCTGAGAATTCCACTTCCTTACATCTAATGTTTGTACTATCATTTCTTCCTGAAACAACCTTCCCTTGAAGCGGACCTGGCTCACACCAAACCCTTCTCCATGACTCAGGTTGGAAACTTGAAACTGTACATTTCACACTGCAGACTACATTAGCAGCAACCCACACATTTTGACATTTTGATCTGTTGTGTTTCATTATCATTCATTTGAAAATGCTTTCTGTGCCCTTGTGATTAATTATTTGACACTGGTTTTCTTTCAGGATTGGTTCTTTCTAGATATCTTGATTTATAATTCAATTATATTATGATCTAAATAAATAAATTTGTAGGATTTTGATCCTGTGAAATAAATTATTGAAAGTATGTTCTGGCTTATGACTTACATTAGTAAATGTCCCATGTACACTTGAAAATAATATATGTACTTCATTTATTGGAGGTTTTATTTTATAATTAGTAAGGTGAATTCAGATGATGTCGTTTTGATTTGCAACCTTTCTCCTTTTTTAAAAAATTGTTTCATATTTTTTCTGAGAAAGGGGTGATAAAAATATTTTTAGATTTGTTGATTTATCCCTTTTATTAGGTATATATATATTTATGATTGCAAAGTCTTTTTGAAGAATCAATAATTTTACCAATTTTAATTGCCATTTTATATCACTGGTAATTCTGTTTATCTTGAAGTCTACAAGGTGGGACATTAATAAAACCATACCTGACTTTTTATGCATAATTTAGCCATAGCATGTGTATGGCCAATTTCTTACTTTCAACCAGCCTCTCTTTATATTTACAGTAGATTTATTATTAGCAGGATACAATTGGGCCTTTTAAAAAATTCCAGGTTGACGATTTCTTCTTCGTAATTCAGTTTTAGTCTAGTTACATTAATTGTTGATGAAGTTGGTTTTAAGTCTTTCATTTTGTCATTTGTTTTTCACTTGTTCTCTGTTCTTTTCTGACTTTTATTGAGATTATCTATTTTTTAGGACTCCATTGTATCTCTGCTATTAGCTTTATGATTATACCTCTTTGTATATAATAGTGATTGCTCTCAACAGCATAATGTATATCCTTCACACATCTCAATCTACCTTGAATTAACATTATTTTATTTCACATATAATGTGAGAAATCACATTAGAATGTTATTTACTCACCTTCCCATTTCCCACTTGTTTTATTATTTGTAATTTTTTTTTTAATCAAGGAAAATATATTCCTATGACAACAGAAGAAGCAGGGAATAAAGACAATGAAGTCTTATATCAATGACATACATTTATGACAGTGGTTACCTCTGCTAGATTTATATGATATGTAAATGTAGGAGCTTACTTATTTAGTAGTGCGGAGTTTTCTAAAATTATTTAAAATATTGAATATATTCAAAAGAGTAATGACAGAAAAAAAGGAGTTATATATACTTTTACTGATATAGAAAAAAAATGCCCAGTATATATTAAGTACTAAAATCGATTGCAATAAATATGTATTCCTTGTTTGAATATGCAGAAAAGAGGAAATGCATACCATACCATTTATTACAATTATTAATTTTAAGAAACTCTCATCTTTAAAATAACATTTTCTGTATATTTTATTTTGAATTTTCTACCTTTGAATTAATAAAAATATGGAAGATTTTAAAAATTAGGGTAAAATCAAAGGTAAACAGATAAGAAAGTAGAGAAAAAAGAATGACAGAAATAAAACCCAAACTATCACAGATATATTTTAGGATATTGAGAGTTTTTTAATGTGTTTATAGCCTGAGCTGATTTATTTAGTAGTGTGGTGTTTTTGATAAAGTAGGTTTACCACTTCTTTGACTGGAAATAGAGAAGATCAGAATGTTATTTTATTTGTAAATTAGGGTGTGGAGAGAAAGAAAAATGGGAATTCTCAATTTATGGCTTTCACTTGGTTAATGAAAGTCTAGTGTACCTACAGAAGCTGAAGTTAATGTGATAGAGGATTTAATAAAATAGATGGAGATCTAGCATAATTAATAAGGAGACATAGGAAAGTAAAATGACAAGCAACAATGAATCTATTATAGAACTGACATTCCATATTTTTTTAATTAAAAATTTTAATATTGACTTTACAGCAGATTTCCCCCATCCTCCTACCCCCTTAAAGTACTTTTTTTATGGTATATTCTCTGGACACATAAGGAAATTTTTATTCTATCTTCTTTATTTTCATCCTTTTTACATTCCTCTGTGTTTTCTCTTCTATTGACTGTTCTGGGTCCTGCCCTTCTCTTCTTGACCATTCTAAGTTAAAATTTTTCAGTATGAACCTCCTACTAATTTTTTTTTAAATATAAAATTAAAATACTGTGGCCAATAAGTCAGTAATAGCAAGGTATATGTACATTTCTCAAGAACATAACTTACAGATATTGTAATCAATAGAATACGTATTGCTGGCTTACTTGCTTACATTTTAAATGTCGTTAGACAGCAGAGTGTCCTGTCCTTTGAACCTGCTTCAAATTGAATAAAAATATTATGATTGGCTGTTATCACGTCTTATTATTTGTCTCTCAAGTAATGTAGTGTAATAAAGTCACTTCTAACATTTGTTCTATTAAACACAGTTGCCCTCAGTGCATCTAAAACATGCTAATGTCTCTCAGAATAGGTTTGAGGAAGAATTGGGAATATATGAAAAAAATAAAAATCCCACCAGCTTAAATAATTATTGTTAATATTTATTAATCTTTAATATTGTTCTGAACAGAGAATAAAGTGTCGGGAAAAAATCCATTAATCAGTCTCTAAGTTCTAGCATTCTAACTACTATACAGGGGCAAAATAGTCCTAGCAAATATGCTAATCTTCTCTGATTTGAGTAAGATTCCAAACTCTTACCATCCTCCTTGTTTGTTTGAGCTATGTACCTTCATTTCACATTTCAAAGTAACCCTTTCAATTAAAAACATAGATCTGAACAATTTTTTTTTCTGATTTTGACTTCATCACTGCCATCAGAAGGCAACTTGAATTTTTCATCTCTAGCTGCAAGTTGGCCAGCATCTAATAGTGGGGAATGAAGCTATCATGAGCTGCAGTCTTAGCCCTTGAGTTAATGATTGAGGCAAAAACAAGTGAGGTCTCAGGGCACGTTCAATTGTTTTATGAAGGAGAAAGCACACGAAAAAGGAATTCCTTTTATTATTACCTTCTCTAAATGTTTTATCATCTAACCTTGTATACTCACATATTCACTTATCTTACTGATATTTAATGAGGACCTTTTCTGTACCATGCAGCTTTCTAAGCAGTAAATCAGACAAGTGAGTTCCCTGCTTTCATGACTATGAGACAGGCAATAAACAGATAAACACATATATAATGTAATATCAGGTTGTGAAAACTGTTTTGAAATATAATGAAAGTTGTATACACGGTTACATATATCTGTTTTTAAATATTAACTCACTCTGATTTTTAAAATCTCATAACAGTTATAATCTTTGAAAAAGCAAAACTTTTAGATAATTTGATCAGTCTGATCAATTGATCTTGGGAATACCATTATATCTACTCAGATGCAAGATCTTATGTTTGCAGTCCCACCTCTGTCCCAATTGAAAAGATCAACTACGGATTTGGGTATATCAGTTTTAGATGGCAGCTTAGAACAGATCTCATCAGTCTACATGATAGTCTTCTGATTACAAAGATGATAATGACATTTCCCCAAATTAAATTATACTATATTTAATTTGTTTTTATCCATATTACCTGGTTTTTCTCTCCTCATCTAACACAGATCATGTAGCCAATAATCAATTGATGACTAGTTTATTAGAATAGTCACTTCCCTTATTTGAACAGAGAAATTACTTTATGCAGCTAAAAATCATTTGGAAACTTTATCATACTCCTCTCGATATTATGTTTATTGTCAGTATCTCCAAATATACATTGGTAACTTTAAATTTCTAGTTCTTTGTTTGTTTTTTACCGGAAATCCTACCGAGTTGGTTTTATAGTTTTACTCAAATACAAATAAATATGGTTATATAAACTATGCTTTTTTTTTATTGCTAGTTGTGGCTCCAAATTTCAAAATACTGATATGCTTTTTATGCTTGAAACTATCATGCTGAATACTATTTACTATCTTAGTATTTGTGTCATATTGAAATCATCAGTATTTAAATTTATTGAGAAAGTAGTGGATAACAAATTTCACAAATAGAATTTTGAACTCCTTCACCAGATGTCATCTTAAATTATGTCTATTAATAAATTACTGATTTATATTAGCTTTGAAGTAATCACTGGGTATCTTGAATCCACAGAGGACTGCTAATTAGAATGAGTAATGGTATTAATCACTGTGTGTGGATGCATGGCAGGGTAAACTTTTTTTTTTAAGTATAGTTGGTATATAATATTATATTAGTTTTAGTTGTAGAATATAGTAATTCAACATTTATATATCTTACAATGTAATTACTAAACTACATCTAGAAATTGACCATCACTGTGTATAATTATTATTAACTATATGTTTAACTATATTCCCCTTCACCCATTTCATCCATATCCTCACTCCCTCCCTTCTGGAAAACATCAGTTCGATCTCTATTTCTGTGGATCTGTTTTTGCTTTGTATTATTTGTTAATTTGTTTTTTGTTTTTTAGATTTCACATGTAAGTGAAATCATATGGAATTTAAGGTGAACTTTTTACACAATAAATCTCAGAGAGATTATCTAAAGAAACACCAATTAACCAAGTCCCAAGGAGCAAGGATGAACCAACTCCTGTCCTGTTGCTATGGTCTCTGGATTTGTGATGGCAGGTGAGTAGCAGGGACCCTGAGAGAAGCTTAATGGTAGTGTGACTGGTATATGGTGCCCGTTGTTTATATGTCCAGGCCCTTTAAAGTATATAATTTGCTAAATAATATAACAACTGTTTAGTTGAGGAAATGTTGAAAAACTTTGGTCAATATTAGGTCACAAGGCATCATGAATACAACAAATTCATTTTAAATATTGATATACAATTTACAAAACATAAAACTAACCATTTAAAAATTTAAAATTTAGTGGCATTCACAATGTTGTGCAACCAACACCCACATCACCTTCAAAAACATTTTTATCACTCCAAAAGAAAACCCCACAGCACTTAAGTAAACACTACCCAAAACTGCTTCCTCCTCAGCATCTACTATCGGGTGGCTTCTATCTCTATGGAATTACCTATTCTGGATATTTCATATAATTGGAATCATACAGTATGTGATCGCTCAAGTCTTATTTTTTTTCCCACTTCCTCTATGTGTTTAAGGTTCTTCTTACTTGTAGCATCAATACTCCATTCCTGTGTGAGATTGAATAATATTCCATTCTATCCATGATCTATTAATGAACATTTTAATTATTTCCAACTCTGTGCTATTGTGAATAGTGCTGTTATGTATATTGGTTAATATGCTTTGGTATAAACATCTATTTTCAATGTTTGGGATATATACCTAGAGTAGAAAGCTGAGTCCTTTGACAATTCTATGTTTAACTTTCTGCAGAAACCACAAAACAGTTTCCACACTGACTACACTAATTTTCCACACCATCAATTTATGAGTTACAATATTTTCCATATCCATGGGAACAATTCCTACTTTCTTGTTTTGTTTTCTTAAATGTATCACTGTTATTTAGAAAATTCTAGTGGATATTTTTATAGTTTTGATGGTGTCCCATTTTCTTAAAATATTTTCTTTCTGCTCCTCTGACTGAATAATTTCAATCATCCTGTCTTTAAGTTTGCTGATTCTCTCTTCTGCATACTCAAATCTGCTATTAATGCTATCTAGTAACATTTTTATTTAAGTTGTATTTCTTAGCTCTAGAATTTCTATTTAGTGCTTTTTCATAATTTCTGCACCTTTACCAGTATTCTTTATTAAGACATCATTATTGTAACTTCCTTTAGTTCTTTGCTCATGGTTTTAATTAGATCCTTAGATGTATTTAATACAGTTAATTTTGAGACTTCTTTTAGTAAGTCCAATGTCTGTGCTTCCTCAAGAAGAATTTCTGTGCATTTCTCCTGTGGAAAGATGCACATTATTGCTCATTTGCATGTTTTTTGCTTTTGGTTAAAACTAGACATTTCAAATATTATAAAGTGGTAACTTTAAAAGCTAGATTGCCACCACCTCATCAGGGTTTAATTTCTTTCTTGCTGTGGGTTGAAATTTTTTGTTTGTTTGGTACTTTTCTATAATAATTTAGGTCTGTATTATGTGTCATGTGTGATCTCTGACTTCTCTATTTGTAGGTTGTGGTCAGCTAGTGTTTTGAGAGATTTTCTTAAATGCCTTAAGAGTCAAAAACAAACAGAACAACCTAAAAGAATAGAAAACAAACACTTCTCCAAGTCTCTGCAGATTGGCTTTGTTCTGGGATACTCACTATGCTTAGCTGGCTATTTACAACTCTGCCTTAGTCTTCACTCCCTGTTCATACTTAGCCTCGGAGGTAAAAGCTTAGGGTTTTGTCAGGTCTTTTCTGAATATGTGTTCTGCCTTATGAAGCCCATGGCTTTCTGAGTTCTCCTACATATGTGGGTATTTTAAATATCTTAATTTTCAAAGAAACTCTCTCTCTCCAGCTTTTTCTCCTAGGCATTTTGTGAGCTTGTTGTTTGTCTCAACTATAATCTTACATTTTAGGCTACAGTTGGTTTTCATTTGACTTACAACGTCTTGAAGGAAAGCTCTCTTCAAAACAGCCATTCTGTTCTGAGAGAGTTCAGAATTAAGTGACACACACAAAAAACACACTTTGCATCTTTCCTTCAGGTAGCCCCTAGATAGGTTAAAACAGACAAGTTCATTTTATTTTTATAATAAGGTCATCTCTGTCCTTTGTAGAACCAAAACAAAGATTCCATACTGGAAATAGGGCTTGACATCTTCAAGAATGCTGCTGTGCCAGGGATGGGGTGATATAAGAACAAGTAAATATTTTGCAAAGATTCCTACTGTTTTTAAGTTACTTTTTTTTTTTTTTCAATTCATCACTCTGTTGGTTGCCACAAGCCTTTTACTGGTTTCCAGAATTTCTAAAAAGTTGATTGTGACCATTTTTATTTAATTTTACAGTGTGTCTATGGAGGGTCTGGTCCTTGGAGCTACCAGAGCTTCCATCTTCACTCACAAGTGCAACACACAGAGTTTTAAGGCACATTGAAATAATGGTAGGCTCTAATCATTATTGCTGTAGTTCCTTCTATGAATATATCCAAAATACGTTCATTACAGTAAAAAATACAGTTTTGACCTAATTTCTTAGTAATACAAATCAGAACACTAGCCTGAATCACATAATCATCTCAAGAGATTCATAAAAAGCATTTGACAAAATCCAACATCTATTACAATAAAAACTCTAAACAAAGTGATTATAAAGTGAACGCACCTCAACATAATAAAGGTCATATAGGACACCCAGAGCTAACATCATACTCAGTATTAAAAAGATAAAAGCTTTTATTTACTCTAAGATCAGGAACAAACAAGGATGCCCACTTTCACCACTTATTAAGCATTACAGTGGAATTCCTAAGCAAAGCAAGTAGGCAAGAAAAAGAATAAACATTGTTCAAATTAGAACATAAGAAGTAAAACTATCACTATTTGAAGATAACATGATGCTATAAAAAACAAACAAACAAACCTAAAGACTGTCAAAATATTGAGACCTAATAAATTAATTCAGCAAAGTTGCCAGACAAAAAAATGAATGTGCAAAATTTGTTGCCCTTCTATACACTATCAGAAAGAGAAACTAGGAAACAATCCCATGTAAAATTGCATCAAAAAGGACAAAATACCTAGGAATCAATTTAGTCAAAGAGATGAAAGATCTGTACACTGAAAAGAATGAGAAACTGATAAAGGAAACTGAAGACACAAGTAAATGGAAATGTATCCCATGCTTCTGAATTGGAATAGTTCATATTGTTTAAAAGTTAATATTACCCAAAATAATTAACAGATTTAATGTAACACTTATAAAAATTGCAATGGAAGTTATCAAAGAAATAGAACAAATAATTCTAAAATTTGCATGTAGCCACAAAAAACTACAAATAGCCAAAACATACTTGAGAAAGAAGAACAAAGGTGGAAGCATCATATTTCTTGATTTCAAAGTATATTACAGAAGAATAATAATCAAAGCAGTAAAATACTGGCATAAAAACAGACATAGAGCCCTAGCCGGTTTGGCTCAGCGGTTAGAGCTTTGGCCTTCGGACCAGAGAGACCCAGGTTTGGTTCCCGCTAAGGGCACGTACCTTGGTTGTAGTTTGTCCCTGGCCCTGGTTGGGTTGTGCAGGAGGCAGCCACTCAATGTGTCCCTTTCACGTCGATGTTTCTCTCTTTCTCTCTCTCTTCCTCTCTCTCCTTCCCACTCTATCTGAACAAAAAATGGAAAAATGTCCTTAGGTGAGGATTAAAAAAAAAAAAAGACAGACATAAACATCAATGCACCAGAATAGAGAGTCCAGAAATAAATGCACATATACATGGTCAATTAATTTATGATGAAAAAGCCAAGAATATAAAAAGAGAACACAGTAGTCTCTTGAGTATATTGGGAAAACTGGACGGCCACATGCAAAAAAAAAAAAAAGAAACTAGACCACTATGTTATTCTACAAAGTAAATTCAAAGGGGATTCAAAATGTGAATATAAGACCTGAAACCATAAATTTCCTAATAGAAACATAGCAGTAAGCATCTTGGTATTGGTCTTAGTGATAATTTTTTTTTATTTGACACCAAAATCAAAGTCAGCAAATGTAAAAATAAACAAATGGAACTACCTCAAATTAAAGCATATATATAGTAAAAAAAAAAAAAAAAAAAAAAAAAACTTTAACAAAATAAAAACGCCACATATCAAATGGGAGAAGATATTTGCAATCATATATTTGATAAGGGGTAAATAGACAAAATAGATAAAGAACTCATGCAACTCAAAAGTAGAAAACAAACAGTACATATAAAAAATGGGCAAAGGATCTGAATAGACTTTTTTTTCCCAAAGAAGTTATATAGATGGTCAACAGGTACATGGAAAGATGCTCCATGTCATTATGCATGAGGGAAATGCAAATCAAAACCATAATGAGATATCACCTCACATCTGATAAAATGGCTATTATAAAAGACAAGAAATAACAAGTGTTGATGAGGTGTAGAGAAATAGGAACCCTTGTCACTGTTGGTGGGAATGTAAATTGTGTGCAGCCTCTATGGAAAATTGTATGAATGTTCCTCAAAAACTTAAAAATAGCACTACCATATGATCCAGCAATTCCACTTCTAGGTATTTATCCAAAGAAAACAAAAACATTAACTTGGAAAGATATTTGCACCATATGTCTATTGCAGTATATTTATATTAGCCAAGATACAAAAATAATCTGTGTCTATTGACAGATGAATAAAGAGAGAAATGTGGTATATATATATATATTATTCAGCCTTAAAAAAAGAATAAAATCTTGTCATTTGTGATAACAGGGATGGACATTGAGGGCACAATGTTAAGTAAAGTAAGTCGGTTTTACCAGTATGTGGAAACACACAAACAAATGAATACTACATTAAAATAAGCTCATAGAAGATACATAGATGACATTGATGGTTGCCAGAGGTAGGTATAGAGGGTAGAAAAAATGACTGAAGGTGATCAAAATGCACAAGTTTCCCGTTATAAAGTAAGTCATGGGGATGTAATGCACTGCATTGCATAATAGAAAGTTATTATGAATATAAATATTTTTTTAAAAACTTTTTTTCTTTACACTCGTCCTTCGCCACGTCACGCTTCAACATTCACAGCTTCGTGAAAGTCAAAGAACGATGTAGGGAGGGACAACTGTATATAAATAAAGAATCCTATTTCGTGGAAATTCATTTATCCCGGTAGAGTCTGAAACTGATTAACCGTGATAAACGAGGGTCAACTGTATTGATTTAGAGAGAGAGGAAGGGAGAGGGAGAAAGAGACAGAAACATTGATAAGAGAGAACATCAATTGGCTGCCTCCTGCATGCCCCCCACTGGGGATCTGGCCTTCAACCTGGGCATGTGTCCTGACTGGAAATTGAACTGGTGACATTATGGTGCATGGGTCCACACTCAACCACTGAGCTACACCGGCTGGGCATGAGTATAAATCTTAAAAGTTTTCATCACACTCAAAAATTAAAAATAATGTGACTGTGTATGGTGACAGATATTAACTAGACTCACTGTGATCACGTTACCATGCATACAAATATTAAATCACTATGTTGTACACCTGAAACTAATATAATGTATGTCAATTTACCTCAATGAAAAATGAAGATCAGCCCAGCTGGTGTGGCTCCATGGATAGAGTTTTGGACCTGTGGACTGAGAGGTCCTGGTTCAATTCCCAGTCAGGGCACAGGCCTGGTTGCCGGCTCGAACCTCTGTAGTGGGAGTGCAGGAGGCAACCGATCGATGTTTCTCTCTCAGATCAATGTTTCTATCTCTCGCCCTTTCTCTCTTTCTAAAAATCAATAAAAACATACTTTATATAAATGAAGATTAGACTCAAAGGTTAATTACTTATAAAATTAAATATCATGAATAAATAAATAATAATATCAAGAAACATGTTATTTCCTATTATTTTCAAACTTTACAGATGAAAAATGCATTGCATTTTTCAAACTTCAAATATACAATGATTTCATATATATAAGCCACCACAATCTTTTTATTTGCTCTGACTTTAAAGCATTTCAAAATGCATTGTTATATTTTATATAAATATTGATTAAACTAATATAATTTTTCATTTTGATGATTTCTCACGCCAACCCTTTCTCTTCTCTGCTATTTAGAATTTTTAAACATTTGTATTTAGAAATTCTAGACATTTCTGATTCACCTTCAGCTATAGACAGACATTTATCACTGAAATGAAAATTATATCCCTAAGAAGCTGAAAGCCATCGAACTTTATTTAGAAATATTTAATTGAACAGTTACTCGATCAGATACCGAGTTCGGCACTGGGAATACAATGATGAGAAAGGCATGCCCTTGAAGAAGTTCACAATTAAGCAGAAGAAGGTGAAGCAAATTGATGTGAGCCTTTAGTAATCCTAGGGAGAGAAACCCTGGAACTTATAATTCTGAATAAATCTTTCATAGCCATATTAAAATGTTGATATTCTTATTATTTTGTAATGCAGAAAAAAATGAAGTCCATTTGGTATGATTTTCCAGTTCCTAAGCCTCATTATTTTATTGGATTTTCTAAATTAGCCTATTAAAATTGTGATTTTAACAGCAAAGCAGAATTAAATCTAGCAAAATGTATACTTTCAAGATTCTTTTTTTTGAATCCTCACTTGAGGATATTTTTCTATTTATCTTCAGATAGAGTGGGAGGGAGGGAGAGAGAAACATCAACGTGAGAGGGACACACCGACTGGTTGCCTCCTGCATGACCCCGACCAGGGCCAGGGACAAATAGCAACCAAGGTATGTGCCCTTGACTGGAATCGAACCCTCGAGTCATTGGTCTGTGGGCTGACGCTCTAATCACTGGGCCAAACTGGCCAAGGCCTTTCAAGATTCTTTATAATAAAATGTATGGCAAACAACTAGTTTCACCAAACAGCATTAACAATAAGTTGTTCAATCAAATAAATTATATTGTGATTCAATTTTTAAATGAAAAGAACAATTTCATAACCTTAGAATAAGTCCAATCAATGTACTAACTTGTTGTAAGTATAAAATTAGAAAATGCCAAATTTCATTTAAGATGATTCATTTATAATAGAGGAAGATAAGGAACTAAAGTGAAGCAAGACTATAGATAAAAATTCCAAATCCTTAGTTTCCATTTATATCCACTGGACATATGATTATTCTTACCATTTATTAAAATTAATTAACCTCAATATACAGGCATTGACAACAAATATCATTATATTTATCCAGGTTCTAACTCTGGGTACACTCTTTTTTTTAATCCTCACCTGAGGACATTTTTGTATTCATCTTCAGATAGAGCGAGAGGGAGAGAGGGAGGAAGAGAGAGAGAGAAACATTGATGTGAGAGAGGCACATCAAGTGGTTGCCACCCACACGACCCCAACCAGGGCTGGGGACGAACCGCAACTGAGGTACATGCCCTTAGCAAGAACCGAACCTGGGTCTCTCTGGTCCGTGGGCCAACGCTCTAACCACTGAGCCAAACCAGCCAGGGTGTACACTCCTGAATTATATTTACTTTCATTGTAATGATATTGATCAACCAAACAAGAATGTAAACTTATTTAAACTTAAACTTCTTATATTTGACATTTTTGTTGTTGTTTCTCAGCCACCAGCCCTAAAAAATCAAAATCAACTTACTATATTTTTTTTCATGTTCATTAAAGCTGTGAACAGTGAAACAAGAAAGGGCTTAAGAGAGAAGAAGCAACAGGAGAGAGCCTATGTATGCAAGGTTGCTTTGGTTCTCTAAGAATGTTATAGGAAAGGAATGAGCTCGGGCAGGGCTGCTTTGGCCTACTGAGAAGTGAGAGAAAAAGGGGCCCTGGAGACAGGGTTCAGGAGGTTAGCCCAGGATGAGCTGCTGCTGCCAATGTTCCCCTGGTTGCAAGTCTCACAGGGACCCTCCCCCAGAAGGGAGAGCATGCCCCAAATCAACTCTTTATATGCTTTATTTTTCCATGTAGTTATTGTTTGAAATAATTAGTTTTCTGTCTAATACATAGCTGATAACATGTCATAATGTAGCTTGTCAAGTGCCAAATGACTGCAAATCATCCAAGCATTACGAGGAAATGAAATCATTCATCTAGATACAATTTTATAAAGTCAAGCTCAACAACTCCCAGAAAAAATTTACCAGGTTAATGGAGGCCATGTATAAAGGCAATACCTAGTAGTAACATGTTTGTTAGTCTATCCACATTAAGGGAGATCAGTTATTTTAAGTTACAACAAGCATGCAACAAGAAGAAAAAAAAGTAGAATTTTCTTGTATAAACACAAGATTTCAGCTTTTGTCGTTAACTTATATTTCTTTATTATTCTGTCATTATTTTGTTATTATTAACCATTGATTATCTCTTCATTGAAACAGACTATTTTTTAGAGTAGTTCTGGTTTCACAGCAAAATTGAGCAGAAAGGACAAAGAGTTCTCATATACACCCCACCCCCAGCCACACACACATTCATACACAGTAGCACAATCTACCCTTCTATCAACACTTGTACCACTCTAATTCAGGATGCTGATAGTGGGGGAGGCTGTGCTGGTGTGGGAACAGGAGTATATGGGAACTTGATTTTGATGCATTCATATTTATACCCAATAAGGTAACTTCTTATCCATATCAACTTCTACACGGATGCAGAAATGCATCAATTAATGGAAGCTCTAAATGTAACATTAGTCTCACGTGAAGTTTTATTTTCTTTATGTCAAAGTATAAAATTAACAATGTTTAGACTTTATGTAAATTTTGTTGAAAAATGTATGATAAATGTAATTTACCTCCAAATTAATTGTGTTACATTTTATTTTTCTCTTCTCAATAAATTACTTAATTTTTTTTTTCTTTATTGATTTTAGACAGAAAGGGAGAGGAAGAGAGAGATAGAAACATCGATGAGAGAGAACATCGATTGGCTGCCTCCTGTATGCCCCCCACTGGGGATTTGGCCCACAACCTGGGCATGCGCCCTGACCAGGAATTGAACCAGCGACCTCTCGGTTCATGGATCAACACTCAACCACTGAGCCACACCGGCTGGGCTCAATAACATTCTTTTTAAAATCTGGAAAACTAATAAAAGCAATCTTCAATTATTCTATTAAATATCAATATTTAGAATGATGACATTTTCTTCACAAATGAATGCCCATTCATCTTTGAAGGTGCCCAAAGATTTTAATCACACAAATAGTATACCTTCTATTATAACAAAATATAATTAATATTTTTTCACAAAAGGGGTAGGTGTAATAAAAATATTCATTTCATATATAGTTTGTAACTTAATGAAAATTAATGCTTTCCTTGTCTTATAGGAATTTTGTCTACAAAATATCCAGTACGTTTTAAATCTGCATAGTAATATCTTTCACAATAGCATTAATGTCTTTCACAACACTTTATATTGTTGAGATGTCATAGTTTAATATTAAGGTAATCCAAAGGCTTTTATCTACTCTCTATTCTTAAATTTAGCACACAAGTTTATTATAATTTTCATATAATTTATACATCAAAACATAATGCTTCAGATAGAAAGTTCCACTGATTTTAGCACTAACACTTGTTTCTATCAGAAAGCCATCCTTACTCAATTCTTTCATTTTACTTTGTCTTGAAGGGTGATTCACATTTGCCTTGGGATAATGTTGTTAACAAAAATCATATTTGAACATTTTATTAAAACAAACACAGTAATTTTAGGTAAATGTTCATATGGACTAAATATCTATCTTGTTTTCAGAAGTAATGTGATTATCACAACCTGACTGACTTCAGATTTCTGTCAAGATAGTCCACGTAGAGCTATTTTTTTAGAAATCACTGAGTTTCAATATTAGCATGATGGTGTAGAAGTCATCATTGCATAATTTTATAGGCATGCTTTCATGTTCATAATTTGATGACAATTCTGTCATCAAAATCATACTTAAAGATTTTATTGTGGAAGTATTTAAAAGTTTAAGATAATTATATTAAATTTTACTGAAATTTCAAAATATTATATATTTCTGTTTATAATCAATATTCTAGTCAAGAGATACTCATTAAGCATCTGCTATTGTCTCAGTTCTTTTCTAACTATTGGGAATATAGCAAAGACAGCAACACACACACAAAAAAAAGTCTAGGAATTCAAGGAGTTTGTTTTTGAGAGTGAGGTCTGCAAAGTTAGCACACAAACACGATAGCATGTTAAATGATGAAATGTTGAAGGACATAGATTATTCAAGGAAGTAACAGGTAGTGATGAGAAACATTGGTGTTTGGGGCCCAGATTACATCGTGTGAGAGACAGGTTGTATCCAAGTAAAGATCTGCGCAGAAGGGAGAACAGGTTGTTAATATCAGGGATATGTTTCTTGTGAGAAGAAACTTCAGGTTCATATAAGAGGCCCTGAAGCATGAATGTGCCTGCAATGTTTGAGAAAAATGAAAAAAGGCCACTTTTTTATTTTTGCTGTTGTGAGATGATTAGGAAACTACATCTGAGACACAACTTGTTGGATGGAAGAGGATAAAGAAGGTCATTGTAAATGATTTATTTTACTGTGAGGGAGATGGGGTCCATGCAGGATTTGAGTAGAGGAATATCATGGTCTAAGTAACTCAGTCTGTTGATGTCCTGAAATTCAGCATGTAGTGGGAAGGCAAAGGTAAAAGTAAAAAGAAAGTTTAGGAGGATACTTCAATAATCCTAGAAAGAGATGATGGGAGGTCAACCCAGCATAGTACAGGTATCATAAATGAGGGAAAAAATTAATTTTTGAGAATAAGTTAAGCAATGTCCTAAAAGGAAATCTACATACATAATATGTTTTATACTAATATATGCACATATGTCAAAACTAAAATAACACATGGACCTATAATTAGTTGCAATTTTTACTTTTTGAATGAATAAATCTTTTGACATAAAAGTAGTGTCTCTTTTTATTTGGTCATGGTTATATATTTTTTTTAATTTATTGATTTTAGAGAGAGAGAAAGGGAGAGGGAGAGAGCGAGAAAGAACATCTATGTGAGAGAGAAACATTCAGAAATTTCTTCCTGTACGTGCCCCAACCGAGGATTGAACCCACAACCTGGGTATATGTCCTGACTGGGAATCTAACCCACAACCTGTACCAGATGACACTCCAACCAACCAGACCACATCAGCCTGAGCATGGTTACACCTTTCAAATCACTACTGTTTTGATTCTGTCTCTAGGCCATTGTTATCCCATACTAGTGGGCTATAGTAATTCATATAAAATCTTATTTTAAATTATAATTTTAAGATGAAGGAAAATATGTGTGTGTAGTTTTATTCATGATCCATATAATTCAGTTGCTGCTGATGTAATTATTAAAAATCGACCAAAAATGTTCAGCCATTTTACTCATAACTTAGGTTATCTGGACCAAAATCCTAAGTAGAACAAATGGCTTTTATTTATTTACTTTTTTTAATGGATACCTATTGCTTAAAAAAAAAAAAAATTCTTCTTGGGTATTTTATTGTTTATGGGTTTTTGTTGTTGTTAATCCTCACCCAAGGATATTTTTCCCCCATTGATTTTCGATAGAGTGGAACGGAGGGAGGGAGAGAAAGAGAGAGATCGATGTAAGAGAGACACATCAATTGGTTCAGTCTTACACGACCCCAACCAGGGCCAGGGATCGAATCTGCAACGTACAATCTGCAAGATATATGCCCTTGATTGGAATCAAACCCACAACCCTTTCTTTGGTCTGGGGGCTGATGCTCTAACCGCTGAGCCAGCCAGGGCTATTTTTTATGCTTTTGCTTAACATTATTTTAGGAGAGAATAACTTTCTTTTTAAAAATGTTTCAGATCATCATGGTCAGAGATGATTCTTTCTCTTAATAAAATGTGTTGGATAGCAAGTTGTCAACTTGGCACAACTATCTCCATCAGAGACTGCTAAATCCTTTCACATAATACTCTCCCTATATTGTTCCAGATTTTTAGACTTGGCCAAAAAATAAACCTGGCAATATTCATAAGGCAGAAAGGAAGCAGAAATCATTATTTTTGATAGGCTGTGGTACACAGTCATGATGATAAATAGAGGCAACTATAACACACTTTTTTTCCTGCTTCCTAGAGCTATAAAAGTGATAGTTCCTTTAGAGGCCATAGTTTTCACAGAGGAAGCAACTTTCTTAAACCTTTTTGAAAGGTTCTAGATATTCTCAAGTTCCCTTTTCATGGTTCCCTTTTAGCTTCTAGATATTCAGGGTTTTTCTTTTTCTTTCTCTGGTTTTTCTACAATTTCCAACTTATCCACCACTGTCGATACTTAAGGCAGATATAGTGACTTACTCTGCATCTCTGATTTCCCCCTTCCAGAGCTTCATTTCTCAGCTCCTCCTACATTTCTGATTTCAACAT
Source organism: Tadarida brasiliensis (assembly GCA_030848825.1). Lineage (NCBI taxonomy): Eukaryota > Metazoa > Chordata > Mammalia > Chiroptera > Molossidae > Tadarida > Tadarida brasiliensis. Next base: position 79,010,967 of record CM061266.1, read on the forward strand.
TAAATTCTTCATTCTGACAACATTTTTATTGACTGATACCCATGATTATAGACCCCCCCTTCTGACTGAATCAGCTGATGTGAAAGGAGACTTTTTAACCATTTCACAGTCTGCATTATGTCAACTATAGAAGCATATGGAGAAAGCATATGTGTGTTGACTCAAGTTCATAAAAAAAAGGTCATTTATCATTGTCCTTCAAGACATCACTTATTTATAGTTGATTCAAAGTCTTTACATTAAAATGAAACAAACAAAATCAAATAGAATTGAATAAGAAAAGACTTTTAAAAGAGAAAATGTCATTTATTGATTGGCATATCTAATAATACTATTGTTAACATTTCTGAGTAGTAACTATGAATGAAATTTAAAAGTCACAGTGAGCCTACATAGTGGATATAGTCATTATATCTTTATTACAGGTGAAGAGATTGAGGCTTAAAGATGTTAAGGTCCAAGAGATGGTGCGAAATATAAATCCAAATGGAATTATTCTATACATTAAACTATATTATAGACATATATGGTGAACTACTTTACAAGGAAAAACCACAGGTAACCTAGAGGAAGAGACATAACATTTTCTACATTTGGATCATTCTCCTATTTTTAGGTGAACTATTGAACAGTATTATATCCTGACTTAATACAACACGTTTAGGTTTGCAAATTTTTTCAATGTGGAAAATAAACTGTGCTACCCAGAGGATATATTTATATCAGAAGTCAAGACCATTCCTATATATCTTAGAGTCTCCACTTAGGAAATGGGTAGGAGTAAAAAATACTGCTGTGATGTATCGAAAATCATCTGTCTTAAGATGAGCACAGATTTTCTTTTCCCAGTAGGAAATGAAGACATAGGAGTAAAGGAAACCCTAATAAATTCATCCTTTTTCTAGATTTATTAACCAAGTATCACTGACTTCTCTTTAAAGTGAGCTCACCTCTCCCAATAGATTACCCCATTCTTATGTCCAGATTAATGCTTAAAGTGATAAACTGTACGATTTAGTGACTCTCTGAAGGAGCGATAAAGTTCTGAATTTATCAAATTGCAGAATGAAATTATCATTAGTACTAAAAGAATCTGTCTTATTTACCAAATAATATAAATATAAAATTATTAATTATTGGCACTCAAGTAAAATGCTCTCTGTCATATGTATTGGTTAATTTTGGATTAAATGAAAAATTACCACCATAAAGCATTTCTACACTTATCATTAAGGGAGGCTTATTGTGTCAATTGCATAAAATAATATATTTATATATCTATAGATAAATATAGTGGAATTATAATTATGTAATATAGCCTGTATTTATGTCTAACCTGTAAAATAATATTTTAATCTACAAAATTAAAGATATGATGAAGTCCTTGTGATAGATTCATTTTATAATTAGCCTACGAGGCTATTATAAAGGCATATGAAAAATGACTTAGACAATTTCCTGTCTTCTTCAGGAAATAAAATATAGTATTAATATGTATATGTCTATTTAAGTCATTTTCCAATAGAGAAATCTGCTGATAAAATAAACCTAAAATAGATAATGGGCATACATTTAAAAAAATATATGAGCAATAGCAGCTATGCAAAATATATATGCATATATATATAAATGAATTTGAAATGAAGTTCCTTATTGTATGCCTGACTATTATGACCATATGTTTCATCCCATAGATGTATCAGACCTGTACTCTGTTTTCTCTGGTATTACACTTAAGCCTTTGAGTAATAATTGAGCTAATCCCTTAATCATGCAGGTTAACTCTAGGACAAATTATCTTCAACTCAATAGTCCTTATTGCCCCCTGAAAATGATTCGACTTTTCCTTCATGTGATTGTTCTCTCAGTTGACTAATTAGTTATTCATAATCTTCACTATTTCCTTAAGTTATCCATCCATCCTCTTCATTACTTCCATCAGAAAACACTATATCTTGGCCATTAAGTATAAACTATTTCCAAGGATTGACCCTTTCTACAAATTCATTTCCATGTGGATAATGATTATGTCTGTCTTCTGTGTCTTCAACTTTGCATTTCCTAGTAACTCTTTTCTCTTATCTTACAAACATATAATACAATGTCTTTCAATTCATATATTTTCCCCATAGTCTGGTATTCATTTACCCTACCCTCTCTCATTGATGCTCTCACTATGCTTATCTGTTTTCATAAAGAAATATAAAAAGATTGTTCTGGCCAGTTTGGTTCAGCGGTTAGAGCAGAGAGGCCCGGGTTCGGTTACCGCTAAGGGCACATACCTCGGTTGCAGTTTGTCCTCAGCCCAGTTGGGGTTGTGTGGGTAGCAACCACTCGATGTGTCTCTCTAATATTGATGTTTCTCTTTCTTTCTTCCTCCCTCTCTCCCTCCTGCTCTATCTCAAGATAAATGTAAAAATGTCCTCGGGTGAGGATAAAAAAAAAAAAAAAGAAGAATACAAAAAGAGAAAATACTTTGCAACTACACCAAACTAAAAAGCTTTTGCACAGAAAAAGAAACCATCAGCAAATCAAAAAAAGGCAACCAATCAAATGGGAGAAGTATTTCCAAATGATACCTTTGAGAAGGGGTTAATACCTAAACTATTTAAAGAATTCATAGAATTAAACCCCACAAAAAACAACAATTAAAAAAATGGACGGAGAACTTGAACACTTTTCCCAAGAAGACATACAAATGGCCAACAGATAAATGAAAATATGCTCATTTTCACTAGTTATTAGGGAAATTCAAATCAAAACTACAATGAGATATTACCTGGACACCTGTTAGAATGGCTATTATCAACAAGATAGGTAATAGCAAGTGTTGGAGATGTTATGGAGAAAAAGGAATCCTGATTCACTGCTGGTGGTAAAGTAAACCAACAGAGCCACTATGGAAAACAGTATAAAGGTTCTTCCAAAAATTAAGAATTGAGTTACCATATGACCCAGCAAACTCTCTTCCGGGTATGTACCTAAGAATTTGAAAATGTTTATTCACAAAGATATATGCACCCTTATGTTCATTGCAGCATTATTCACGGTGGCAAAGGCATGGAAACTACAGAAGTGTCTGTCCTTCAATAGATGATTAGATAAAGAAGATTGGTGCATATATGGAATACTACTCAGCCATAAGACAGATGAAATACTGCCATTTGTAACAACCTGGATGGACCTTGAGACTATCATACCAAGTATAATAAATCAGAAAGAAAAAGTTAAGAGCCATTTTATTTCACTCATATGTGGGATATAAAACTAAAAGCAATAAATGAACAAACAAGAAAAATAAACAACCAAAAACCCACAGACATAGACAACAGTATGGCGGTTATCAGAGGAAAGGGGGTGGGGGTAGTAAAGAGTAAAAGGGTCAAATATATGGGGGACAGAAGAGAAGATTTGACTTGGGGTGGTAGGCACAATGCAATATACAGATGGTGTATCATAGAATTATACACTTGAAACCTATATAATTTTATTAATCAATGTCAGTTCAATACATTTAATTAAAAAAATAAATAAGCCACCCTGGCCAGTGTGGCTCAGCAGTTAAGTGTCAGACAAAAAGAGTTCAATTCCGGTCAAGGGCATGTACCTCAGTTGCAGTTCAATCCCCTGCCCTGGTTGGGGTTGTGCAGGAGGAAACCAATTGATGTGTCTCTCATATCAATGTTTTTCTCTCTCCCTCTCACTCTATCTGAAAATCAATGGAAAAATATCCTTGGGTGAAGATTTAAAAAAAAAAATTAATAAATAAGCCCTGGCTGGTGTGGATCAGTTGGTTGGAGCATCATCCTGTACACCAAAAGTGGTGGGTTCAATTCTTGGTCAGGACACATAGCCAGGTTGCAGGTTTGATCTCTGGTTGGGGAGCACGTGGGAGACAATCAATGTTTCTCTCTCACATCAATGTTTCTCTCTCACACATCAATGTTTTTCTCTCTCTCACTCTTTCCCGCCCTCTAAAATCAGTATAAATTAAAATAAACAAATAAATAAAATTTAAAAATAAAAACAAAACAAACAGAAAAGCTTACTGATAGAACTACATATCAAAAAATTTCCCATTATTGTAGAAAAGTGACACAAAGGCTGACAATGAGAAATATCATGGTAAAATTATTGAATTTTATGGGGGGGGAATCAGTTTTCTTTGGTCTCCAGGCAAATATATCATGTTAAATATAAAAGAGAGAAAATCAAATCATTTCATAATTTTTGACAACATTCTTTTATGCCAGAAGACAGTAGAGCAATTTGTAGACATTCAAAGAAGAGAAATGTAAACCAATGATATTATATTTATCCACAACATAAAAACTTCAGAAAACTCTTATGAAGAAACTTAAATCATATAAAGATTCAAGTTGTCAGGGAATAATCACCTTTTTTAAGGAGCTTACGGTGGAATTTGCTTTAAATTGCATATTTAAGAATGCAAATATGTCAACTGGAGGTGAAAAATAAATGTATATTTTACTTACAGAAATACTAAAAACTTATGGTAGGTTTTTTTCAAATAAAATTGACTGTAGAGGTAATTTCAGGTACATAAATTAATTACAGACACTAAGATATTTAACCTTCTTGCTACTACCTCTAAAAATAAAACAATCAAATACCATAGTTAGAAGAGTACAAATATTTCCTTCAAAAAGATACAACTTTGGTTAGTTTAGTCCTAACTTTATGTATTTATTTATTTATTTAAATTTATTGGGGTGACATTGATTAGTAAGATTATATAGGCTTCAAGTGTACACTTTAGAATGATCTAAAATCTCTGGTACTTCATACTCATTTTCCATTCAACTATCTACTTTAAATTTTTCACATCCAGAAATTTTTATACCACCAAATTTACACAGCAAGCCTTAATATATTTCCCTCTAACAAAATATTATCAAATTAAATTTTTGATTTGATATCCACTTTCTGGCCAACAAATTTGGAGCAGGCTGACAAAACATACAGAATTTTAAAATATATTTATTTTAGAAAATTACCTTTTATATTATTTATAGGTTGTTTGGTTATGGCAACAAAAATTAGTGCTTTACTTCTTAATATAATGGAATAGTTACCTTATTAAAGGTAATTGTTTGCAGACATTTAAACAATAAGTAATACTTCCCTGCTGTATCAAATAAATAAAAAAGGTATTTTTAACATAATTATTATTTCCCATTAGAATCTTTCTATGTGGTTTAAAGTTGAATTTCAAATTGTAGCTTATAATAATGATTCTTAACAGATTATTTTACTTCTTTAAAAAAAGTTTTTTTTCTTTATTGATTTTAGAAAGAGAGGAAGGGAAAAAGAAACAGAAATAGAAACATCGATGAGAGAGAACATCAACTGGTCACCTCCTGCACGCTCCCCACTGGGGATTTGGCCCACAACCTGGGCATGTGCCCTGACCAGGAATCTGACCCACGACCTCTTGGTGCATGGGTCGATGCTCAACCACTGAGCCACACCAGCCGGACAACAGATTATTTTATTATCTAAAGCTATTATTCTATGAAATGTAATCACCTGCACAGTTCAGTTTTATAAACCCTACACGCACACACACAAATGCAGACAAACACACACATAGAGTGAGAGCATGTAAAACCCGGTGAAATCTGAGACATGTCTATGCTCCAGCTAATTGTATTGTGCCAATATGAGTTTTCTGGTTTTGGTACTATACTCTAATTAGGTATGATATTACCTTTGGTGGAGGGTTTGTGAAAGGTAAGCAGCATCTCTCATTAGTACTTTGGCAACTTCTTGTGAGACTATAATTATTTCAAAATTAAAAGTTAAAATGTAAAGTAAAATTACTACAATTATTTTAGTGATATGATTTGCAAAGGAAGAAATGGTTTTCGTTTTTGTTTTGTTTTTTCCAATCCTCACCCAAGGATATTTTTTTTCCATTGACTTTCAGATAGAGTGCGAGGGAGAGAGAGAGCGAGAGAGAGACATCAGTGTGAGAGAGACATCAGTGTGAGAGAGACACACCAAGAGATAAGCCTCCCGCACGACCCTGACCAGAGCAAGGGATCAAACCTCAACCAAGGTACCTGCCCTTGACCAGAATTAAACCTGAGACTCTTTGGTCTGCTGGCCGAAGCTCCAAGTGCTGAGCCAAACAGGCCAGGGCTTTAAAAAATTCAATGTTCCTCCTTGGAGGACAAATTGATTCACTCGTTTTTTATTTATTTATTTATTTTTAGATTTTTTTACTTATTTTAGAGATAGCAGGAGGGAGAGGGAGAGAAAGAGAAACATCATGGATGTGAGAGGGAAACATCAATCAGCTATCTCTACCCGGCCCCTGTCTGTATCCAGCCTGCAATCCAGGCATGTGCCCTGACCAGGAATCTAAGTGGCAGCCCATCCAACCTTAGGGTGCACAGGACCACAAAGCCCAACCAACTGAGCCACACTGGCCAGGGGTGATTCACTCATTTTTTTTTTTTTTTTTTTTTATCCTCGCCTGAGGACTTTTTCATTTTTTTTGTTGTTGTTGTTGTTCAGATAGAGTGGGAAGGAGAGAGAGGAAGAGAGAGAGAGAGAGAAACATCGACGTGAAAGGGACACATCGAGTGGCTGCCACCCACACGACCAACCAGGGCCGGGGACAAACTGCAACCGAGGTACATGCCCTTAGCAGGAACCGAACCCGGGTCTCTCTGTACCGCAGGCCGACGCTCTAACCGCTGAGCCAAACCGGCCAGGGCTGATTCACTCATTTTTAAAGTGTCCATCAATTTTATTTAAAACCTTTCTGAACATGGAAAAAAATGCATAAATTCTTGTAATGGAATTGTATTTTCATTCAAGAGCAGCTATATTCAATGTATTAAGCTTTTCAAGTAAAGTTGACTCCATCATCCAGATCAGCAATTTGAAGCTTTCCTGCAGCAGAACCGTCTGACCCTGATGTAGCAACTTGCTTTGATCCCAGAGATTCTTCAGACTCACCTCCATGAGCTGAGGGCAGGCTGGGAGAGAAGCAAGGGAAGCCATCTCCAGAAACAAGCATCTGCTTCCCCTCCAGCCCCTGTGTTTGTCTTAATTTTAAGTGGCAAGGAATGGGAAGGCAGATGGTCTCGTTCGGCTTCATTGATGCTGAACCATCAGTTCATGTCAGGGGGAAAACTTTCTTCAGTGAATTGACTACTGCGCTAACTGGTAAGAAATGCTTGTAGGAACAGTCCCCCTTTGACGCCATATACGGTGTGTATAATAAAATAAGTAAATTATGTTTACATTTTCCAATGCATTTAGAAATTAAATTACTTTGTAACATATCACATTTCTTTAATTTTTCTGTTTTTATGTACTTTACAATATTTTTTAAAGCTTTCTACTCTCTTGATTATATCTTTCAATATAACAAAAAGACCTTATTTTGTTTAACAAAGTTGTAAATAGAAGATATTAAACTGTGAAATATTTTATAATATTATTTCCTTATACTTAATCACCATCTTCTAAAAAGTGATATATCTGTTGAGAGAGAAATTAACTTTATTATTTTCTAATCTCCAAAGATCTAATGATTTTTTATTCTCTGAATACTATTATTTATTGCCCTGGCCGGTTTGGCTTAGGGGTAGAGCATCGGCCTGCAGACCAATGTGTTGCAGGTTCGAGTCCAGCTAAGGGCACGTACCTTGGTGGCAGTTTGTCCCCGGCCCTGGTCGGGATCCTACAGGAGGCAACCAGTCGATGTGTCTCTCTCACATCAATGTTTCTCTCTCTCTCTCTCCCTTTCCTTCCCACTCTATCTGAAGATAAATAGAAAAATATCCTAGGGTGAGGATTAAAAGAATAAATAAATAAATGAATACTATTATTTATTAAAATTTTCAATGGATCAATTCCATATGAAGTATTTTTGTAATTACGATTTGCAAGAATAGGTAACGAAATACATGAATAAGAAAGTGAGATATTATTTTAATTATAGTATTTGCAATGTCAATTTCAATCCTTCAGTTCAATTTGCATTAAGAGATTCAATGTGTTATTAGTATGTGCTTTATCTTACAAAGTGATCAGTATACTTTATTTTTAATATTAGTAATAAAACTCTCAATTCTAGTGGTCATTTTAGGTTTAAGATTGTAATAGTATTCAATTTGTTTTATTATGTGATCCCTATACTCAATTTTAATACTAATTGAGAGTAAATAATAGAATGCAAATCTCTGTGAACAGTGACACAGATAATATATACAAGATACAGGATGTTAAGAGATAAGAGTATAAACTTGTAATAATTTCCAATTTACTATGAATGATATGGGTTTAGCTTTTATACCCCAATCAAATAATATCTGTATATTTTCTCATAAAACAAAAGTGAGTTAGTAGCATCTGTACTGTTTAGATCACTAAGATTATATAAGGATCAAATATGATGACCTCACAGACAAATTTTAAAAATATTTTATTTTAATTATATTCATGTGGCAGATTCTGAATATGTAAGAAAAATGGGAATAAAGGGAACATACCTCAACGTAATAAAGACTAAATATGACAAACCCACAGCCAACATCATACTGGATGGACAAAAACTAAAAACATTTCCCTTGCCTGGCTGATGTGGCTCAGTGGTTTAGCACTGACCCAGGCACCAAGAGTTCATCGGTTCGATTCCCAGCGAGGGCACATGCCCAGGTTGTGGGCTCGATCCCCAGTGGGGGACATGCAGAAAGTGGTCAATCGATGTTCTCTCTCATTGTTGTTTCTATCTCTCCTTCTCCCTTCCTCTCTTTCAAATCAATAAAGAAAAAAAAAAATTTAAATATACCTTTACGTGTTTGTTTATTTCATTTTTTTATTAATTTATTTTTGTTACAGATGTTTCTCCTTTTCCCCCCCAGTGTCTCCCTCCTCCCTATTCCCTCCTACTCCGTCCCCAGCTTTGTTGTCTATGTCCATCGGTTATGCAGACATGCATATAAGTTCTGTGGTTTATCCCTTTCCTTCCCGCCCCCCCTTCTGAGGATTGTCAGTCTGCGGCCAACTTCTATGACTCTGGGTCTATTTTGTTCATCAGTTTGCTTAGTTCATTATTTTCCAGAAATAAGTGAGATCATGTGATATTTGTCTTTCTCTGCTTGGCTTGTTTCGCTTAGGATAATACTTTCCAGGTCCCTCCATGTCGTCTCAAAGGATAAGAGATCTTTCTTTCTTACAGTTGCATCGTACTCCATTGTGTATATGTACCACAGCTTTTTTATCCACTCATCTATTGATGGACACTTGGGCTGTTTCCAGATCTTAGCTATTGTAAATAGTGCTGCTATGAACATAGGGGTACATATTTTCTTTCTGATTGGTGTTTCAGGCTTCTTGGGGTATATTCCTAGGTGGGATCACTGGGTCAAATGGCAGTTCAATTTTTAATTTTTTGAGGAAACACCATAGTGTTTTCCACAGTGGCTGCAACAGTCTGCATTCCCACCAGCAGTGTGCTAGGGTCCCCTTTTCTCCGCACCCTCGCCAGCACTTGTTGTTTGATGATTTGTTGATGGCGGCCATTCTGACAGGTGTGAAGTGATACCTCATTGTTGTTTTAATTTGCATCTCTCTGATGATTAGTGACGTTGAGCATTTTTTCATATGTCTCTTAGCCATTTGTATGTCCTGTTTGGAGAGGTGTCTATTTAGTCCCTCTGCCCATTTTTTAATTGAGTTCTTTGTCTTCCTTTTGTTGAGTTGTGTGAGTACTCTATATATTTTGGAAATTAACCCCTTATCTGATGTATCACTGGCAATTATGCTCTCCCATATAGCGGTGTCCCCTTTCCACTTTGATGGTTGTTTCTTTTGCTGTGTAGAAGCTTTTGAGTTTGATGTAGTCCCATGTGTTCATTTTTTCCTTTGTTTCTGTTGCCTTAGGTGATGTATCAGTGAAAATTCTGCAGTGTATGATGTCTGAAATTTTGTTCCCTGCATTTTCTTCTAGGATTTTTATGGAATCACAAGTCACATTTAAGTCTTTTATTCCATTTTGAGTTTATTCTTGTGTGTGGTGTAAGTTGGTGGTCTAGCTTCATTTTTTTTGCATGTAGTTGTCCAACTTTTCCTACATTAAAGAGACTGTCTTGACCCCACTGTATGCTCTTGCCACCTTTGTCAAATATTAATTGACCCAATTAATATTGGGTCAATTTCTTGGGTCAATTTCTGGGTTCTCTATTCTGTTCCATTGATCTATGTGCCTGTTCTTGTGCCAGTACCAGGCTGTTTTGATTACAGTGGCTTTGTAGTATAACCTGATGTCTGGTAATGTGATCCCTCCTACTTTGTTCTTCTTTTTCAAGATTGCTGTGGCTATTCGGGGCCTTTTTTGGTTCCATATGAATTTTTGGAGTATTTGTTCTAGTTCTGTGAAGTATATCGTTGGTATTTTGATGGGGATTGCATTGAATCTACATGTACCTTTGGGTAATATGGACATTTTAATGATGTTAATTCATCCAATCCATGAACAAGGTATATGCTTCCACTTTCTAATATCTTCTTCTATTTCTTTTTTCAATGACCTGTAGTTTTCTGTGAAGAGATCCTTTACCTCTTTGGTTAAGTTTATTCCTAGGTATCTTAATTTTTTTTCCGCAATAGTAAATGGGATTTTTTTTTTTAGTTTCTCTTTCTGTGAGTTTATTGTTGGTGCTTAAGAATGCCATCGATTTCTTGATGTTAATTTTGTATCTGCTACTTTGCCAAATTCATTTATTAAGTCTAGTAGATTTTTGATGGAGTCCTTAGGGTTTTCTATGTATAATATCATGTCACCTGCAAATAATGACAGTTTCACTTCCTCCTTTCCAATTTGGAACCCTTTTATTTTTTCTTTATGTCTAATTGCTGTGGCTAAGACTTCCACTACTATGTTAAATAAGAGTGGTGAAAGTGGACATCCCGTCTTGTACCTGTTATTAAGGGAAATGTTTTCAGTTTTTGCCCATTGAGTATGATCTTGGCTGTAGGTTTTTCATATATGGCCTTTATTATGTTGAGATATGATCCCTCTATTCCCACATTGCTGAGCGTTTTTATCAGAAATGGGTGCTGGATTTTGTCAAATGCTTTTTCAGCATTTATTGATATGATCATATGTTTTTTATCTTTCATTTTGTTTATGTGGTGTATCACATTTATTGATTTGCAAATATTGTACCATCCTTGCATCCCTGGGATGAATCCCACTTGGCCATGGTGGATAATTTTTTTAATGTATTGCTGGATCCGATTTGCTAATATTTTGTTAAGGATTTTGGCATCTGTATTCATCAAGAATATTGGCCTGTAGTTTTCTTTCTTGGTAGTGTCTTTTTCTGGTTTTGGAATTAGAATTATGCTGGCCTCATAAAATGAGTTTGGAAGTGTTCCATCTTCTTGGATTTTCTGGAATAATTTGAGAAGAATGGGTATTAGATCTTCTTTGAATATTTGGTAAAACTCCCCTGTGAAGCCTTCTGGGCCTGGGCTTTTGTTTACTGGGAATTTCTAAATCACATCTTCAATTTCCTTTGTTGTTATTGGTCTGTTCAAGTTTTCTATCTCTTCCTGGTTCAGTTTTGGGAGACTGTGTGTTTCTAGAAATGTGTCCATTTCACCTAGATTGTCCAATTTGTTGGTGTATAATTGTTCATAGTATGTTTCGATGATCCTTTGTATTTCTGTGGTGTCAGTTGTTAATTCTCCTCTTTTGTTTCTGATTTTGTTTATTTGGGTCCTCTCTTTTTGTTTCTTGGTGAGTCTGGCTAAAGGTCCATCAATCTTGTTTATCTTTTCAAAGAACCAGCTTTTTGTTTCATTGATCTTTTGAACTGTTTTTTTTTTTTTAGTCTCTATGTCATTTATTTCTGCTCTGACCTTTACCATTTCTTTCCTTCTACTTGCTCTGGGTTTTTCTTTTTGTTTTCTTAAGTTGTAGGGTTAGAGAGTCAATTAGGGATTTTTCTTGTTTCTTGAGGTAGGCCTGTAGTGCTATGAACTTCCCTCTCAGGACTGCTTTCACTGCATCCCATAGATTTTGTGTTGTTGTGTGTTCATTCCCATTGGTTTCCAGGATGATTTTAATTTCTTCCTTGATCTCATCGGTAACCTATTCATTGTTTAATAACATGCTATTTGGCCTCCAAGTGTTTGAATGTTTTTGTGTGTTATTGTTGTAATTGTGTTCTAGTTTCATGCCATTGTGATCCGAGAAGATGCTTGATATGATTTCAATCTTTTTGAATTTGTAGAGACTTGCTTTGTGTCCTAATATGTGGTCTATCTTTGAGAATGTCCCATGTGCACTTGAGAAGAATATATATTCTGCAGCTTTGGGGTGAAATATTCTGTAAATATTATTTAAGTCCTACTGATCTAGGTCTTCATTTAAGGACTTTATGTCCTTGTTAAGTTTTTGTCTGGAAGATCTATCCAGTGGTGTAAGTGGGGTGTTGAAATCACCCACTAAGATCATATTGCTATTGATCTCTCCCTTGAAGTCCTCCAGAAGCTTTTTAATATATTTTGGAGCTCCCATATTTGGTGCATATATGTTTACCAGGGTAATATCCTCTTGTTGGATTGATCCTTTTACTATTATGTAGTGACTTTCTGTGTCTCTTATTATGGCCCTTGTTTTGAAGTCTATCTTGTCAGATATGAGTATTGCTACACCAGCTTTTTTTTTTCATTACCATTTGCTTGGTAAATTTTTTTCCATCTTTTCACTTTCATCCTGTGTGAGTCTTTTGTTGTGAGGTGGGTCTCTTGTAGACAGCATATACATGGGTCATGTTTTCTTATCCAATCAGTTACCTTATGTTTTTTTATTGGAGCTTTTAAGCCATTTACATTTAAGGTTATTATTGATAGATAGTTATTCGTTGCCATTTTTATTTTATGTCTGTGTTCCTCTTTCTCTCTCTCTGTTTCTTCTTCTCTTCTTACAACAGTCCCTTCAGCATTTCTTGCAGTGCTGGTTTGGTGGTGGTAAATTCCTTTAGCTTTTTTTTTTTTTTATCTTTATTTCTCCTTCAATTTTGAATGATAGCCTTGCTGGATAGAGTAGTCTTGGATTCAGACCCTTGCCTTGCATTACTTTGTACATTTCATGCCACTCCCTCCTGACCTGCAAGTTTCTATTGAGAAATCAACTGACAGTCTAATGGGAGCTCCCTTGTAGATAACTTTCTGTCTCTCTCTTGCTTCCTTTAAGATTCTTTATTTGTCTTTAATGTTTGCCATTTTTATTATGATGTGTCTCGCTGTGGGTCTTCTGGGGTTCATCTTGCTTGGGACTCTCTGTGTTTCCTGGACTTGTGTGACTTTTTCTTTCACCAGCTTAGGAAAGTTTTCTGTCATTATTTCTTCAAGCAGTTTCTCTATTCCTTTCTCTGATTCTTCTCCTTCTGGTACACCTATAATGCTAATGTTGTTACGTTTTGTATTATCCCACAGCTCCCTTAAACTCTCCTCCTGCTTTTTAAACTTTTTTTTTCCATTTGCTGCTCTTTTTGGGTGTTTTTCTCTACTTTGTCTTCTAAGTCGCTGATTTGGTCTTCAGCTTCTTCAAATCTACTACTGAACCCTTCTAAGGTATTTTTCATATCAGCTATGTCATTCTTTATTTCCTCTTGATTTTTATGTATAGCTTCTACCTCTTTATGCATAGCTTCTACCTCTTTTTTTAAGCTGAAGTAGTTCCCAGTGAACTCTTCATAATTCTTATTAAATTGCTTATAGTTCTCACCAAATTGTTTGAGCACCCTTATGATCATTGCTTTAAATTCTTTGTCTGAAAAGTTACTTTCTTCTAGTTCCTGTAGTTCCATTTCTGGTGATTTCTCTCTGTTTTTCACTTGGGTGTTGTTTCTTTGTCTCCCCATTTTAGCAATCTGGTAGTTCTAAGCCTGGTAAGGGATGTTGGAATGTGTAGGCAGGTCAGTGTGTATCAATTAAGGCTGCTGTGCCTTTCAGCCTGTTTTGGTGTATGGCTCCTCTTGTCTGCTGTGGGTCCTGGAGGGTTGACACCTGGTGGCTGGAATTGGTCTGTCTTGCTGGTCTCGGCTCCCTGAGACTTGCTGCTGCTTGGGCTGGGGCACCACTCTTGATTGGCTTCTGCTGATGCTGCTGGAGATGGGTCTTGGCTGCCGATATGTGCTGCTGCTGCCTGGGGGTGCGCAGGTTCGTCTGGTGCTCTGCTGGAGTGTGGGGGACCTGCTGGTATGATGCTGGGGTATGTGGGTTCCACTAGTGCACTGTTGGAGTGCATGGGTTCCATTGGCACACTGCTGGGGTTCGTGGGTCCCTCTGGTATGCTGCTGGGGCATGTGGGTCCAGCTGGTGTCCTGCTGGGGTTTGTGGGTTTTGTTGGTATGATGCTGGGGTTCATGGGTTCCACTGGTGAACTTCTGGGGTTCGTGGGTCCCTCTGCTATGCTGCTGGGGTGCGTGGGTCTTGCTGGTGTACTGTTGGGGGACCTTGCTGCCTGGTGGGGCTCAGCTCCTGAACAGTCGCTGCTGGGGGTGAGTGTCAGCTCCCAGTTTGCACTGCTACTGCTTCTGCTGCTGCTGCTGCCAGGGGGTGCTCTCAGGTTCCAATCCTTTACTGCTGTTGGGGGCTGAAGATGCTCCGTTCCTGGGATTTTGCTGCTGCTGAGGGGAGGGGCTCCACTCTAACTCCACTTCTGCAATTGTCAGGGGCAGGTCTCAGCTGCCCTAACCCTGCTGCTTGGTCTGGGGCACCACTCTTGGTCAGTCTCTGATGATGCCGCTGGAGATGGTTTCAGCTGCCAGACTGAGCTGCTAATGCCTGTTGGAGGTGGGGCTCTACTCACGTTCAGTCACTGTTGTTATGGGGGGAGGTGCAGGGCTCCCAAGCTGGTGCTAGTGTCCCCGGGAGCCTGGGCAAGTTGCCTTGAGCCTAGGTGGGCTGCTGCACTGCTTCAGGCCTGGAGCCTGGGGCCAGGGCTGGCCTGCCCACCACAGGCCTGGGTCCTGGGCTGGCTGCGCGCAGCCATGGGCCTGGAGTCTGGAACCTGGAACCTGTGCACTACTGTGGGCCTGGGTCCCGGGCTGGGTGTGCACCACCATGGGCCTGGGTCCTGCAGGCCACAGCGCAGCTTCCGCGGACCTGGGCAAGCCACTGCTGCTGTTGGGTGTGGGGCTCCAGCTCCCGCTTGTTTCAGCTACTGTTGCAGGCACCTACTGTGTGCTGACCGTGTCAGCACAGCTGAGTTCACTGGACGGATGGTGCAGGGCGCTTTAGTGAACTCAGGTTGCTGGGCCCCAGCTGCTCCCTGTTTCCTCCTCTCAGGGAAGACCTGGGATCCTCCAAAATGGCAGGGCCTCCCGGCTTCGCTGGGGAAAGTTCGCTGGCCTGCCGCTTACCATGTAGCCTTCTGCTTCTTGCCCACAATGCAGGAACCTTCTGTCCCATGTCTCTGCACTGCTCAAGTTTGGTCTTCCATGTCACATTCACTCACACTCTCTCTCACACTCTCTCACACTCTCACACACTCACTCCGGTCCTGCCTGTTGCCATCTTCTCCCGAAATGTCACCAAGAAAGAAATTTTTTAAATTAAAAATAAAAGCATTTCCCTTAAGATCAAGAACAAGATGGAGATGTCTGCTTTCACTACTCTTATTCAATATAGTACTGGAAGTCCTAGCCATAGCAATCAGACAAGAAGAAGAAATAAAAGGCATCCAAATTAGAAAATAAGTAAAACTGTCATTATTTGCAGAAGACATGATACTGTACATAGAGAACCCTAAAGATTCCATAAAAAACAAACAAACAAACAAACAAACAAACAAACAAAAAACCCACTAGAACTGATAAACAAATTCAGTAAAGTAGCAGGATACAAAGTAAATATCTAGAAGTCAGTTGCATTTAAAAAAAAATTATTTCTTTATTGATTTTAGAGAGAGAGGAAGTGAAAAGGAGAAAGAAAGAGAAACATCGATGAGCGAGAACATTGATTGGTCGCCTCCTGCATGGCCCCCACTGGGAATTGGGCCCACAACCTGGGCATGTTTCCTGACTGGGAATTGAACCAGCGACCTCTTGGTGCATGGGTTGATGCTCAACCACTGAGCTACACCGGCTGATTCAGTTGCATTTTTATACACCAATAATGGACTATCAGAAAGGGAAACTAAGTAAACAATACCATTTAAAATTGCAGTAAAAATACCTAGGAATATATTTAACCAAGGATGTAAAAGACCTGTATTTGGAAAATTATAAAACACTGAAGAAAGAAATTGAAGAAGACACAAATAAATAGAAGCATATACTATGTTCATGGATTGGAAGAATTACTATCATTAACATGTCCATACTTTCCAAAGCAATCTATATATTCATCAAGTTCTATCAAGGTACCAATGGTGTATTTTACAGAACTAGAACAAATATTCCAAAAATTTATATGAAACTATAAAAAATCCTGAATAACCACAGCAATGTTGAGAAAGAAGGACAAAGTTGGTAGAATAATTCTGTCTGATATCAAACTATACCACAATGCCATAGTAATCAAAATAGCGTGATCTTGGCATAAAAACAGACATATAGGTCAATGGAACAGAACCAAAAACATAGAAATAAACTCACACCTTTATGTTCAATAAATATTTTACAAATGAGGCAAGAACATATAATAAGGATTAAGATATTCTGTTCAATAAAAAGTGTTGGGAAAATTGGATAGATAATGGTCAAAAAAATAAAATTAGACCACTTTCTTGCATCATACACAAGAATAAACTCAAAATTGATTATAGGCTTAAATGTTAGACTCAAAACCATAAAAATCCCAGAAGAAAACATAATAAAATATCAGATACTTCTTTAGCAATATTTTTTTCTAATATATCTCCTTGGGCAAGGAAACAAAAGAAAAAAATAAATGGGACTACACCAAACTAAAAAGTTTTTGCATAGCAAAGGAAACCGTCAACTAAATTAAAAGGTAACCCACTGAATGAGAGAATATATTCACCAATGATTCATTTGACAAGGGGTTAATATCCAAAATTTATAAAGAACTTATACAACTCAACACCAAAAAACAAACCAATTAAAAAAAGAGCAAAGGACCTGAACAGACACTTCTCCAAAGAGTACATACAGATGTGCAACAGATATGAAAAATGCTCAAAGTCACTAATCATCAGATAAATGCAAATTAAAACCACAGTGAGATATCACCTCACATCTGTCAGAATGGCTATCATCAATACATTCACAAATGACAAGTGTTGGTGAGAATGTGTAGAAAAGGGAACCCTTGTGCACTATTGGTGGGAATGCAGATTGCTGTACCCATTCTGGAAAACATTATGGATTTACATAAATAATTTTAAATAGAACTGCCTTGCCCAGCTGGTGTAGCTCAGTGGACTGAGTGTCGTACCATGGACTAAGAGGTTCTGGTTCAATTCTCAGTCAATGCATATGCCCAGTTTGCAGGCTCAATCCCCAATAGGGGGTGTGCAGGGGGTGTGTTTCTCTCTCACACTGAAGTTTCTATCTCTCCCTTACTCTCTCTCTAAAAAATCAATAAAAACATATTAAAAAAAAAAATGGAACTACCTTATGATCCAGTGATTCCATTTCTGGAAATATATCCTAAGAAACACAAAACACTAATTTTAAAAAATGTATGCACCCTTATGTCCATTGCAGCATTATTTACAATATCCAAGCTATGGAAGCAACCCAAGTGCTTGTCAGTAGATGAGTGGATAAAGTAGCAGTGGTACATTTACACAATGGAATACTACTCAGACATAGAAAAGAAGGAAATCTTACCTTTTTTGACAGCATGGATGGACCTGGACAGTATTATGCTAAGTGAAATACAGCAGTCAGAAAATGACAATATCCATGTAATTTCACTTATATGTGGAATCTAATGAAAAAAAAAATGAACAAACAAAATAAAAACAGACTTACGCGTGGACGGTGTGGCTCAGTGTATTGAGCATCGTCCCATGGATTGAGAGGTCCCGGTTCAATTCCTGGTCAGGGCACATGCCTAGGTTACAGGTTTGATCCCTAGTAGGGGGCATGCAAGAGGCAGCCGATTGATGTTACTCTCTCACATCGATGTTTCTGTCTCTCTTTCCCTTCCTCTTATTCTGGAAGATCAATACAAACATATTAAAACAACAACTACAAAAATCCAGACTCATAGATACAGAGAACAGCCTGGCAGCTGTTAGAGGGGAAGATGTTTGGGGTACTGGATGAAAAAGATGATGTGGTTAAACAAAGAAAAAAAAACCTCATTGACAGACAACAGTGTGGTTATTTTCAGAGGAAAGGGGGGTGGGGTCGGTGAAGTAGAAGAGAACAAAGAGGAGATATATGGAGATGGAGGAGACGACTTGGGGTTGTGAACATACAACACAATATACAGATGATGTATTATAGAATTGTACACCTGAAACCTATTTAATTTCATTTACCAATGTCATCCCAGGTAATTAAGAAAATGAAATCATAAAAGGACAAGCAATTATGGTATAATTGAAGATCTTCTAGATGCAACACTGAGATAGGCGTGATGGAAGATGCAAATATCAGACCAATATTTCTAAAGAGCTTGCACTTTAGAATCGGGAATAATGAACATGTTAAAAAAAACCTACACTATAATAATTAGAACTGTTTCCTTAAATGCCTTCATTTACAAAGGTTTCTTTACTTGTTCTTTCTCTAGTGACTTGCCTGCTATTTCCATTGCTCATTGGTGAATGTATAATAAATATATTTTTATATGCACATTGTATATGCAAATATAGATAGATTAGAACAGCAATTTTCAGCCATTGTGCCCCGAGAATTTTTAAATCATGCAATACCTGACTATTTTTTCAGGGGCAATGGCCTCCTTTTCCTTAGACTGTCAAATAATAAAATGACAACAGCCAACACAACAATAGCCTTCAGTGTAAATTGTACGTATTTTTTTCACATCAGCAAAAAATATATTTTCTGTTTTGCTGCAAAATTTTAGTAATTAGTTAGTTATGTGTACTATGAAATGAAAATGAAAAATGCTGGATTAGAACTCTGCTTATATTGAAATTCTCAGTCTCATTTCAAAGCTTTCAATTTTTTTACAAGAGATTTACCTAATCTCCCAGTTATTTACATTTATTAACCCATAAAATCTATTTGAAAATATTTTACTAATTTTTCTAATTTTAAAATATTAGATATTGAACCAAAACTATGAAAAATCTGTCTTTAGAAAATTAACGTCAGACATTAATTTGCAATTTCTATTGATAGTTTGCTCTAAATACTTTCATGTACATTTCTATATGTATGCTTATTAAAATATTTTAGTAATATTCAAAATCTTATTTCTAATTTGTTTTTGTGATTATAAATAATAATCATGCATTGTGCAAAATATATATGAGTACAGATGCAAAATTGAGACATAAAATTACTCTCAATCTTACTACCCTGACTAAATTTTTTATGAATAAATATATAGATAAAATTTACAACATATTTATATTGAAAATATTATTTTTTAGCCTACTTTTTTTTGTTGTTAATCCTCACCCAAAGATATTTTTTCATTGATTTTTAGATAGAGTAGAAGGGAGAGAGAGAAAGAGAGAAACATTGATGTGAGAGAGACCATGGATTGGTTGTCTTCCGCACAACCCCCACCAGGGCTGGGGATCGAACCTGCAACCCAGGTATGTGCCCTTGAACAGGAATTGAAACTGAGACCCTTCCGTCTACAGGCCAATGCTCTCACCTTGAGCCAAACCAGCCAGGGTTTTTAGCCAACTTTTAATTACAAAATTATTTGTTAGTATTTTTCTTAACCAATATATATATAGAATAAGATTAGAATAACCACATGAACTATAGTATGGATGTGCCATATTGAATTCAACTAAATACCAAATTAACCAAGTAAAATACTTAGTGTTAATAAACATTTTCAAAACTTACTTAGGCTCAATAGTAATAAAAAGTACAATTAGGCCCAGCTGGGTGGCTCAGTGATTGATTATTGTCCTATGCACTGATAGGTCACTGGTTCAACTCCTGATCAGGGTACATGCCTGAGTTGCAGGCTTGATCCCCAGTGGGGGGTGTGCAGGAGGCAGCCAATCAATGTTTCTCTCTCATTAACATTACTATCTTTCCCTCTCCCTTCCTCTCTCTCTAAAAATCAATAAAAACATTTTTTTAAAAGTACAATTAGAACTTGAAATGCTACCTGTATGCTTTTGCCATTTTTGATAAGAATAGGCAATTTTTTAAAGTGAGTCAAGAGTTGCCCCTGTTTAAATTACTCTTTTTTTGGTTGAACTTTAGAGATACTTTATTTTATTTCTCTAACTTGATGGAAATTTAGAGGGTAAGTCTCAAAACAATGTAATAGACAACGATGTGTGATAAAGTATGTGATAAAGCATACAATAATACTTTCTGTTGTGCTTCTCAGTCTTCATAATATACATTATAAAGTGTCACAATATTATGTAATTTATCAACATGCTTACTAAGAGGTATTCATATCCCACTATTGATTTGATGTTTGGATTACATGGTTTTCATTCACTAATACAGGAAGTAGGTTCTGGGATCATCACAGTACAAAAAAGCACGAGCAACAAATGTATTGGCTTCTAAATCTATGATTTGCCTCTATACCACTCACGATATGCCCCAAGAAAAAACAACATATGCATTACAATAAAATTAGCTTCTTGAGGAAAAATTAAAGGTAATATGTTATATAGGTTAAAATAATATATTGTTATATCATTTATTTTATGAGATATGTAAGGCATAAAAAGAAGGCATTTCCATGCTTAAATAACCTGAGCAGAAACAAGCAAACAAAGAATTATTCCGACCTATATTTTAAAGTGATATAAGGTTTTGGAAATAATTGCAGAGAGTGAGGTTTGGAAGATAGAAATTAAAAAAAGAATTTTGACAAAGATGAAAGAATCAACAGTTCAATGCAAAACCTAATGGGCTAAGATTGGAGAAGTAGTTAATAGGGGACAGATTGAAAAATTTAACCCTTTAATTCAGTGCAACATTACTAGAGAGAATCATGTCTTGCAAAACAATGTTATGTATTGTTAGCCAGAGAAGATATGGATAAGCATGAATATTTGTATTTGCAAGCCTCTTCTGTTATTTGCATAAAGTGATTGTAAAGAGTTTATTTCCCTCTTGCATTGAGATTTCTAAAATGATTTCTACATAAACAGAAGAGGCATTATCTCCCCCAGCAATGGGACTACGATTAGTTTCAATAGTTTTAAAGTACTTTTTTCCCCTTCTTTTCAACATTTCTACAAATGTCAAAAAAAAAAAACAAAACCAAAAACAAAAAGGTGTTTAGGTGTTTAGCATTTCCCCATCAAGTAAGTACTCAACACACTGTCATTACAACTGGTGACACTGTGAGTGCCTAAGGAACAAAACTGCATACAAATAACATCTAATGATTCACATTTATTAAAAAAGATTTCATCAGACTTTTCTTCCTTATTTTACTAGAAACTCTTCCTACTGTTCAGAAAGAAAGAAGAAAAAAACAAAACAAAACATCTCTGGCAGGGTAAGTGGATAATAGCATTCAGACGGCAGTGTTACAGAAAGCCACTTCTTTCAGCCTCCTGAGAGAAAACCTGCCTCTCTGGGAAACAAAACTGCTGTTGTGGTGTGTGTGTGTGTGTGTGTGTGTGTGTGTGTGTGTGTGTGTGTGTGTGTGTGTGTGTGTGTTTTACCATGGAAGATAGGTTGTCTTGTGATTTAAACCTCAGGAGCAGCTTAGAGTATCTCTGAAGAAGAACAGTTTAGAGGTGCTGGGACCATGTGTGACAGGTTCATATACGCTTCTTATCTCACTGATTTTCACAATTAGCCCCAGGATTAGTTTGACTTGTAAAAGTCTTGAACTAAAAAAGTTCCTTTTGAAATAACAATGCTTTTGTGTTTTTTTCTCTTATTTTAAAGACTAGATTATTCTCAATTACCATTCATTTAAGATTAATGAACAATAATTAATTATTAATTACTTGGGGAATGATTACTTGCATTTGCCTTGGGCCTGACAAGCTGTCAAGGATTTCTGCCAGGCTGCCAGGCTCAGTGCATGCCAGAGAAAGGGTGACGCTGAACACTAAAAGTTAAGTGACATTTCTAAGAACTAGAGAAAGAGCATGTGGCCAACAAAACAAAATTTCCCCTAAGTTTATCTCTGTCTTTTGCATTTGAAAAAAGAATAGAAGAAAGATGTGGAATTTTTTCTCTGCTCAAGGAATTCATGTTAACTGTATATCGTGTAAGAATTCCTTGCAATGATTTCTAAGAGCAATAATCAGAAAAATATCATTAATTACTCTTATTTTAAAATATTTTCTAGTAAATGAAAACAAAGGTTTCCACAAATAATAATTATGCATTTAAAGCTATATTGAGACATAAAAATTTTCAAGCACACTGATGAAAATTGTGTCTGCGACAGAGTTGAGACTCTAGTGCATTAGTCAGTCACACTTTAAAATTTAATTTCTATATTCAAGATGTGCTGAATAGAAAATGAGATATTATCTCATATATTCTGAATAGAAGGAGTCCAGATTAACTAAAAAACTTTTAATGGTAACAAAATGTGTATCTTTGGCTATAAAAATGCACTTATTGAACTATATTGTATATTGCTGTGAGGAAATCTTTGTGGATCACAGCAAAATATTTTAGTTCATTATTATTTGCATCACTTTAGCATGAGATGCTTTATTATGAGTTGTAAATTTTTAACAAAGTATTTAATGAATCAATATTTCTCGAATAAGTTTATTTATTCCTGTGTCCACTAAATTTACCACTAAATTATGCTAAATAGTTAGCATACTAACAATTACTCTTAAAGACAGGAACCCATTAACACTTGAACATTCTCTATACGAGAAATGTAACAATGAATATGTTAAAATATTATAAATATTATTTTTATACTCATGGACTATTTATCTTATAAATGATGGGATACAATGCTAAAAAGTGCCCAAAAGACCCATCATAAATAATTATAAAATTTGTGTGTGTGTGTGTGTATAATGCTTAAATGATACATAGGTAGTATATAATTGTTATCAGCATGAGCAATTTTCCAGGAGAAAATTTCAGAAAAACTAACAAAAATAATAGGCCAATTTCTGCCATCACCAGTTTCAGAAAAAAACAAAACTTTTTCTCCACAACCTCTCCCACAGTTATTACCTGTCTTATTGATAATAGCCATTCTAACAAGTGTGACATAGAATTTCTTTTTATTTATTTATTTATTTTTTATTTATTTTTTTAATTAATTTATTTTTGTTACAGATGTTTCTCCTTTTTTCCCCATTCACACCCTCCTCCCCATCCCTCTACCCCTTCCCCAGCTTTGTTGTCCATGTCCATCAGTTATGCATATATGAGTATAAGTTCTGTGGTTTATCTCTTCCCTCCCCCCACCCCCTCTTCTGAGGGTTGTCAGTCTGCACCCTACTTTCACATCTCTGGGTCTACCCTGTTCCTCAGACTGTTATGTTTATTATATTCCACAAATGAGTGAGATCATGTGATATTTGTCTTTCTCTGGTTGGTTTGTTTCGCTTAGGATAATACTGTTGAGGTCCCTCCATGTCGTCTCAAAGGATAAGAGATCTTTCTTTCTTACAGCTGCATAGTACTCCATTGTGTATATGTACCACTGCTTTTTTATCCATCCATCCACTGATGGGCACTTGGGCTGTTTCCAGATCTTAGCTATTGTGAATAGTGTTGCTATGAACATGGGAGTACATATATTCTTTCTGATTGGTGTTTCAGGTTTCTTGGGGTATATTCCTAGAAGTGGGATCACTGGGTCCAATGGCAATTCAATTTTTAATTTTTTGAGGAAACACCATAGTGTTTTCCACAGTGGCTGCAACAGTCTGCATTCCCACCAGCACTATACTAGAGTCCCCTTTTCTCCACACCCTCGCCAACACTTGTCCTTTGACGATTTGTTGATGGCGGCCATTCTGACAGGTGTGAGGTGATACCTCATTGTTGTTTTAATTTGCATCTCTCTGATGATTACTGATGTTGAGCATTTCTTCATATGTCTCTTAGCCATTTGTATGTCCTGTTTGGAGAGGTGTCTATTTAGTTCCTCTGCCCATTTTTTAATTGGGTTCTTTGTCTTCCTTTTGTTGAGTTGTATGAGCACTCTATGTATTTTGGAGATTAACCCCTTATCTGATGTATCATTGGCAATTATAGTCTCCCATACAGTGGGTTCCCTTTCCGTTTTGATGGTTGTTTCTTTTGCTGTGCAGAAGCTTTTGAGTTTGATGTAGTCCCATCTGTTCATTTTTTCCTTTGTTTCTGTTGCCTTAGGTGATGTATCAATGAAGATTCTGCTGCGTATGATGTCCGAGATTTTGTTCCCTACATTTTCTTCTAGGATTTTTATGGATTCACGAGTCACATTTAAGTCTTTTACCCATTTTGAGTTTATTCTTGTGTATGGTGTAAGTTGATGGTCTAGTTTCATTTTTTTGCATGTAGCTGTCCAATTTTCCCAACACCATTTATTAAAGAGACTGTCTTTGCTCCATTGTATGCTCTTGCCACCTTTGTCAAATATTAGTTGAGCATAATGTCTTGGGTCAATTTCTGGATTCTCTGTTCTGTTCCACTGGTCTATATGCCTGTTCTTGTGCCAGTACCAGGCTGTTTTGATTATAGTAGCTCTGTAGTATAATCTGATATCCGGTATTGTGATCCCACCTACTTTGTCTTTCTTTTTCAAGATTGCTGTGGCTATTCAGGGTCTTTTTTGGTTACATATGAACTTTTGGAGTATTTGTTCTAGTTCTGTGAAATATGTCACTGGTATTTTGATGGGGATTGCATTGAATCTATAGATTGCTTTGGGTAATATGGACATTTTAATGATGTTAATTCTTCCAATCCATGAACAAGTTATGTGCTTCCACTTTTTTATATCTTCCTCTATTTCTTTTTTCAATGTCCTGTAGTTTTCTACAAATAGATCCTTTACTTCTTTGGTTAAATTTATTCCTAGGTATCTTGATTTTTTTTGCTGCGATAGTAAATGGGATTGTTTTTTTTAGTTTCTCTTTCTGTGAGTTCATCATTGGTGTATAAGAATGCTGTCGATTTCTTGATGTTAATTTTGTATCCTGCTACTTTGCCAAATTCATTTATTAGGTCTAGTAGATTTTTGATGGAGTCTTTAGGGTTTTCTATGTATAATATCATGTCATCTGCGAATAATGACAGTTTCACTTCCTCCTTTCCAATTTGGATACCTTTTATTTTTTCTTCACGTCTGATTGCTGTGGCTAAGACTTTCAGTACTATGTTAAATAAGAGTGGCGAAAGTGGGCATCCCTGTCTTGTTCCTGTTCTTAAGGGAAATGTTTTTAGTTTTTGCCCATTGAGTATGATGTTGGCTGTAGGTCTTTGATATATGGCCTTTATAATTTTGAGATATGATCCCTCTATTCCCAAATTGCTGAGCGTTTTTATCACCATGACCAAGTGGGATTCATCCCAGGGATGCAAGGCTGGTTCAATATTCGCAAATCAATAAATGTGATACACCACATAAACAAAATGAAAGATAAAAACCACATGATCATATCAATAGATGCTGAAAAAGCATTCGACATAGAATTTCATTGTAGTTTTGATTTGTATTTATTTATGCTAGTGAAGTTGAACATCTTTTCATATATCTAATGGCCATTTCTATGTCTTCTTTTGGGAGGTATCTGTTCAGGTTCTCTGACCATCTTAATTGGATTATTTGTTTGGTGTTGAGTTGCATGAATTGTTTATATTTTTTGGATATTAACTACTTGTCAGAGCTGTTGTTTGCAAATATCCTTTCCCATTCAGTTTTGTTTTGTTGCAGAAGCTTTTTAGTTTGATATAATTCCATTCATTTATGTTTGCCTTCCCTTGCCTTTGTGGTCAAATTCATAAAATGTTCTCTGCAACCAAGGTCCATATTTTTTTTCTATGTACTTTATTGTTTCAGGTCTTACATTTAGATCTTTGGTTTATTTTGAAGTTACTATTTTTTGCAAGGGGACAGATTGTAATTTACTTTCATTCTTTTGCATGTGGCTTTCCAATTTTCCCAGCACCATTTATTGAGAGGCTTTCTTTTCTCCATTTTGTGTTTTTGGCTCCTTTGTCAAAAATTATTTGCCCATATACTTGTGTTTTATTTCTGGGATTTCAATTTTGTTCCATTGGTCTGTATGCCTGTTTTTCTGCCAATACCATGCTGTTGTGATTATTGTAGCTCTGTACTATAATTTGAAGTGAGGTAGTGTGATATCTTCAGCTTTTTTCTTTTATTCTCGGGATTGCTTTTGCTATTCACGGTCTTTTGTGGTTCTTTAAAAATCTAACAATGTTTTCTTCAATTTCTTTTAAAAATGACATTGGGATTTTGATGGGTATTACATTAAATCTGTGTATTGCTTTGGGTAATATGGCCATTTTAACTATACTGATTTTTCTAATCAATGAAAATAGAATATCTTTCCATTTCATTTTATCTTTTTCCATCTCTTTTAATAATGTTTTATAGTTTTCAGTATATAGGCCTTTCATATCCTTTAAGTTTCTTAGTAGGTATTTTATTCTTTTGGTTGCAACGGCAAAGTAGTTTGTTGTTGTTGTTGTTGTTGTTATTTCTCTTTTTGAAGTTTCATTTTTTTTATATATAGGAAAACAGTGGATTTTTGTACATTGATTTTGTATCCTGAAAATTTATTGTATTTGTTTATTGTTTCTAATAGTTTTGGGTGGAGTCTTTAGGGTCTTTTTATATACAGAATCATGTTGTCTGCAAAAAGTGACACTTTTACTTCTTCATTCCCAATTTGGATGCCTTTAATTTCTTTCTCTTGCCCGATTGCTCCAGGTAGGACTTCCAGAACTATGTTAAATAAGAGTGAGGAGTATGAGAATTCTTGTCTTGTTCCTGATTTTAGTTTTTTATAGTTTCAGAGTTGCTTCAGGTTTTATTTCTTTTTTCTTTTTTTTTTAATTTATCTTTATTGTTTAAAGTATTACATATGTTCCCCCTTTTTTCTTGTTCCTGATTTTAGAGGAAAAACTCTCAGTTTTTCACCATTGAGTCTGATATTGACTGAAGGTTAGTCATATATGGCCTTTATTATGTTGAGGTATTTTCCTTCTATACCCATTTTATTGAATGTTTTAATTATAAATGGATGTTGTATCTTATTAAATGCTTTTTCTGCATCTATTGATAAGATCATATGATCTTTACCTGTTGTTTTATTAGTGTGGTGTATTACATTGTTTGATTTTGGTATGTTGAATCATCTCTCTGCCCCTGGAATGAACTCCACTTGATTATGATGTATTACTTATTAATGTATTGTTGTATTTGATTTGCTAGAATTTTGTTTAGGATTTTTGCATTTGTATTCATCAGCGATATGGTCTATAGTTTCTTTTTCTGGTGTTATCTTTGCCAAGTTTTAGTATCAGGGTTATCTTTGCCTCATAAAATGTATTAGGAAGTATTGCCTCTTCTCCAATTTCTTGGAAGAGTTTGAGAATAGGTACCAAATCTTTGAATGTTTGGTAAAATTCACTTGTGAAGCCATCTGGTCCTGGACTTTTATGTTTGGGAAGGTTTTTGATAGTTATTTTAATTTCCACACTGTTTATTAGTCTATTTAGATGTTCCATTTCTTCATGATTCAGTCTTGGAAGGTTATATATTTCTGGGAACATATCCATGTCTTCTAGGTTATTGAATTTGTTTGCATATAGTCTTTCATAGAATTCTAGTTTAATCCTATGTGTATCTGTGATGTCTGTGGTTACTTTTATTTTATTTCTGGTTTTGTTTATATGAATCTTTTCTCTTTTTTTCTTAGGGAGTCTAGCTGAGGGGTTTTCAATTTTATAATCTTTTCAAAGAACCAGCACTTTGTTGTATTAATTTTTTGTACAGTCTTTTTATTCTCTCTCTCTCTCTCTCTCTCTCTCTCTTTTTTTTTTATCCTCACCCGAGGACATTTTTGCGTTTATCTTCAGATAGAGAGGGAGGAAGAGAGAGAGAAATATCGATGTGAGAGAGACACATTGAGTGGTTGCCACCCACACAACCCCAACCAGGGCCAGGGACAAACTGCAACCGAGGTACGTGCCCTTAACGGGAACCGAACCCGGGACTCTCTGTTCCGCGGGCCAACACTCTAACCACTGAGCCAAACCGGCCAGGGCCAGTCTTTTTATTCTCTATATTAAAAGGTCTGAGCCAGTGGGAGATCACATCCACAATGCAAGGCCAATGTAGATCAAAATGATTTTATTGCATGAGCCTGGGGGCAGATGGGCTGAGTCCGAAAGAGGAGTCAGACCCGAATACTCTGCTTCTAGCTTCCAGCAGTTCCTAGTGATGTACTCTGCATGGCCCATTTTCCACTTTGAAGTTGGACTGGTCTGGTATCTCATCCCACATCTGCTGGGTGATTTCTGGCCTTGTGGATAATCCAGATAATCTGTACTCAACAGAAGGCTGAGCAAAGTTCATGCCAGCAATGCATTTTTCAGTTTCCACCTTTTGCAAGCTTTTGCCTTTACCCTTTAAAACATTATTAACCCTTTCATATATTATTCAATTCTGCTCTAATTTGTATTATTTCTTTTCTTCTCCTGACTTTGAGTTGCTTTTATCCTTCTTTTTTTAGTTCTTTAAGATGTTATATTAGGTTCTTTACTTGGCATTTTTCATGTTTCCTGAGATAGGCCTACAATGATATAAGCTTCCCTCTTATTACTACTTTTGCTGCATCCCAGAACTTTTGAAATGCCATATTATCATTTTCATTTGTCTCTATATACTTTTTATCTCACCTTTTATTTCTTCTTTGATGTGGTCATTTTATTTACAATTTATTTTTATTGTTGAAAGTATTACAGATGTCACCCTTTTTCTCCCATTGACTCCCTCCTCCCTGCTCCCACCCCCTCCTGCTTTCCCCAACCTAATGTCTGTGTCCATTGGTTGTGCATATTAATATGTTGTTTAAGCTCTACTTATTTGTGAATTTCTTACTTTGTTTTTGCAGTTGATTTCTAATTCAAAACATTGTGGTCAGAGAATATGCTTGGTATAATTTCATTCTTCTTGAGTTGGTTGAGGCTAGTTTTGTGACTCAACATATGATCTATCTGTGAGAACAACCCATGTGCACTGGAGAAGAATGGATAATCTAATATTCTGGTATGAATGGCTCTGTAAGTGTCAATTATGTCTATTTGGTCTAATGTGTCTTTTAAGGCTGATATTTCTTTGTTGATTTTCTGTTTGGATGATCTGTCTAGAGATGTCAATGGAGTGTTTAGGTCCCCTATTGTGATTGTGTTTTGGTCAGTTTCTTCTTTTAGTTCTGTTATTAATTCCTTTATATGTTTTGGTGCTCTCTGAATCAGTGCATATATATTAAGAAGTGTTATGTCTACTTGATGTAGTGCCCCCTTTATCATTATAAAGAGCCCATCTTTATCTCTTGTTATCTTAAAATCTATTTTGTCAGATATAAGTATGACTATATCTGTTTTTCTGTGGATGTTATTCATTTAGAGAATCATTTTCACTGTTTCGTTTCTATTCTACCTTTGCCTTTATAGTTTAGATGTGTTTCCTTAAGGCAGCATGTGGTTGGGTTTAGTTTTTTAATCCAATCTGCTACCTTTTACCTCTTTATTAGTGAATTCAGCTTACTTACGTTCAGGGTTATTATTGATGTATCAGGATTTCCTATAGAAATTTTATCTTTTGTTTTCTGGTAGATGAATTGACTTTGAGTGGTGAGCACACAATGCAATATACAGATCATGTATCATAGAAATGTACACTTGAAAGCTATATGACCCTATTAACCAATGTCACCCCAATAAATTTAATAAAATAAAATTTAAAAAGTGGTAAAATTGGCATTTCCCAAACCATTTTCTCAATATCTTGAAATTTTCTTCGCAGCAATTGTTGTCAGTTTGGTTCAAATAAAGTTATAAAAAATTCTTACAGGCTTGGACATTCCTTACATTGACACCCCGTGTATTAATGAACTTGATTAAACCATATTATGTGTTAGTGTGAAAACATCTTATCTTCTAGAATCCTTATGTGCTATATCTTTTATAGAAGCTAAATGACAGCACAGTCTTTAGCAATCAATTTTTATCACAAGTAGTGTTGTTATAGATCAGTTTGCCCAACAGTGAACTGAAACAGACAGCAAAACTTTGAGGTCCTTTGGCTTATCCAATCTTATTTCAGAACTGCTACATCCAAATGATAAAATTTTGTTGAAACACAGAAACATGGGTTCATTTCAGAATCTCCTGTATCAAAATCTGATGACCATTCATCTGTCTATCTGATCTGGCTAAGGTCTCTTTGTCTTTCAAAAATCAAGAACTGAGAAATCTGTTTCTTACATGCAGTTCACTTTGGAATGAAAAGATCTGAACACTGTCTTTAAGCATGAGAATCTGAGGCACTAACATCAGTCTTTCAATTAAGTACTAGACACGTAGTGTGAGGTCCTTGCGTGTGAAACAAACTGTTTGAAAGTCTGTGAAAGTTTTGAATATGTAAATTAGAGCAGGATTTCTTAATCTCAGCACTGTTGACATTTTGGGCTAGATAATTTCTTGTTTGGAGGGTTGAGCCACGTAGAACGATTGAGGAGTATCCCTAGCCTCTACCCAATTGATGCCAGTAGTAACCCCTTTTCCTCCCCCCTTGTGCTAGTTGTGGCAACATAATACATCTTCAGACGTTTCCACATATCTCTGGAAGGAGGATTTAGGGTAGTTTTATCACTGTTTTACTGTTAAATTCTTTGAAGAATTCTGGGGTTTGGGCTTTGCAAAATCCCAGAGTGAATGAAACAAAGTCCACAAAATCTGCAACTTATTTCTAAAACTATGAAGAATGGAGAAAATTCATATAAAAACATTTGGCAACCATCCACTTTTTCTTCCTATAGATGTTTATTTTTTTTCTTAGAGCTGTTGTAAAAATATTTATTTCTGTGTGGGTTAAAGTTGCTGCCACTTCTTTGTCTGTAATGAAGAACTACTTTTACCCCTTTTAACAAGGAACAGTAATTAGTCAATTATAATCTTGTATTTATAATTGCAACTATATGTAACTGTGGACAGATTTGAGGGACACTCTTAGAAATTACTTAATCATTCAAATCTGTCATTCTTGTATACTACAGAACCAAAGTTTTTTTTAAATAGAGAGATCCTTGATCACATAAAATATATCAAGTTATCAACTAAGAGTAATAGAATATAGCTGTGAACATTTTTGTAAAGTATTTTAATACTTAATAAGAGATTTAAATCTGGGTGCAATTAAATGTGTATTATTAAAAATAAGATATATTGAACAAATTATTTAAAATGGAGCTGAATATCTTTTTCTTGAATCTATCAGAGCATAAATTATAATACTACATAAAATTAATTTTATATAAGGCTTTGAGATTATTTGCTAATTAAAAAAACATATTTGGTTTATACTTCCTATAGTTTTTCTGCATTGACTTTATGGGTCAGAGAAGTTATCAATGTTTCCATAAAACATTTAGTCATGAGAGTGTAAACATATGCACTTAATTAAATTGACTTGCAAAAATTAATATCTATATCAAAATGATTATTTCTGGTTAACTTAACTACTTTAAGAACTGTCTCTGTAAAATTCTATGACAAAGAAAATATATACAGCAATTGTGATGCTCTAAAATGTACGTTTAAATATGATTTCTGAGATCCTTTAATCACTTTAAAATTTGGGGGTTATTATTTGAAATGAATTAATTAACAAATGATCATTGATTTGGTAAAAAAAACAATAAAACAAAACCTAAAATTATAGAAAAAAAGAATAATAGGTCACTATTATTAAGTAACTTTATTTGCTTTTATAGATGATACATATATTTTTAAAAATGTCTTTTCTTGTATTAGAATGTAAGATTAATTATATTTTGAAAGTAAGTTTGGAAGCTTTAAATAACATTGCCATCTAACTATACACATATATATCTTTTCATATTTATATTTATACATGTATATATACGTATATATAAATATGCCTATCAATAAATGCTTATATACATATGCACTAATGTTTAAAATATTAATGTAAGAGCTTATGATAGTTAATCATTTTCAACATTTTATATGTAATAGAAAAAAGAGGATGAGTAGTTCAACTTGGCTTTAGAATATTTAATCTGCTGTTAGTAACTGGTAGTAAAATGTTATTATTACCTCATTGAGATTGTATCTCACGTCCATTAGGTTAGTTAATATTAAAAAAGTGGAAAATAACAAGTGTCTGTGAGGATCTGGAGAAAATGGAACACTTATGCACCTGTTAGGAATGTAACGGTGTGGCTGCTATGGAAAACACAATGTTTGTCAATCAAAAAATTAAAAGCAAAATTACTACATGGTCTTGCAATTTCACTTCTAGGTGTATACCAAAAAGGATTAAAAGCAGGTTCTTAAAGAAATATTGTACACTCATGATCATAGCGACATTATTTACTATAGCCAAAAGTTAAAAACTACCCAAGTGTCTAAGAGATGAATGGATCAACACAATGTACTTCATAGAGTGTAATATTGTTCAGCCTTAAATGGAAGGAAACTATGATGCACTCTCCAACTTAGATGACCTTGCAGACATTAGGCAATGAATGAAACTGATTAGGGAAAATTGTTTGTGATTGTGTATTTTGAGATTTGATCATTTCTCTTACTCCAAAGTATACTTTTCCTTTTATTTATTTTTCCCCAGAGACTAGTTTATCTTCAGTCTTTAAGGACCCAACTTTTTTTAAAAATATAGTTTTATTGATTTTTTTAGAGAGAGGAAGGGAGAGATAGAAACATCAATGGGCTGCCTCCTGCACGCCCCCCACAACCCGGGCATGTGTCCTGACCAGGAATCGAACCGGGTCCTCTCAATCCGTGGGACGATTCTGGGCAAGGACTCAACTCTTTGCAAGGGCTTTAACAGAGGTTATGGCGTAGCACCAGAAGGTCTAAATCAGGGTGGGGAGAGTTGGTTCCCAAATACCTTGTTGTGACTGACACAACTCATATAGTAATGTAGTTTCACAAACAGCTGGGAAAGTGTTAGCATAGGTAGGTAGATATTAGCAAAGGAAAGAAACAAAGGGACTCAGACATTGAACATAATCAACCGGGAAACTGAATCCAATATTGGGCTTGTTTCACTGGGAAGCTACACCTTCACACTTCACAGGGAACCACTGATCTGTTCCCCACAAATTACCGGGGGTAGGGATAAAAAAATAAAAGGGAAATTCCTCTACTGTGCGCATGTACAGTAGAGGTCATGATGGCACAGGGAGAGGTACTTCCACTTGGAGACATGCACAGTAGGAACTAAGTTAGCAACCACAGCCCTGGTCAGTTTGGCTCAGCGGTTAGAGGTTCAAGGGTTCGATTCCTGGTCAGGGGCGCATACCTGGATTGCAGATTCAATCCCTGACCCAGGTTGGGGTTGTGCAGGAGGCAACCAATCAGTGTGTCTCTCTCACATCAATGTTTTTCTTTCTCAATTTCTCTTCCTCTCTCTCTTCCACTCTCTAAAAATCAATGGAAAAAATATCCTTGGGTGAGGATTATATATAGTGACCATAAGGGGGAGTGTCTAGCCTGGGGAAAATATCAGATTGGATAGGGAACCCAATATTCTGAAAGATCTAGGAAATGGATTGGTTAGGGGGAAGGACACAATACCAACCTGTGCAAAATTGGGAAGTTAATTGGTTATTTTGAAAGAGTGCCTAGTTACCTACCGGTGTGGCTCAGTTGATTAAGCATCGTTGCATGGACTGAGAGATCCTGATTCTATTCCTAGTCAGGACACATGCCCAGGTTGCAGGCTCGATCCCTAGTAGAGGGTGTGCAAGAGGCAGCCGATCAATGTTTTTCTCTCACATCAATGTTTCTATCTCTCTCTCCCTTGTTCTCTCTAAAAAAAAAAAAAAAAAAAAAAAAAATCAATAAAAACATATTTAAAGGGGGAAAAAAAAAAAAGAAAGAATATCTAGTCCTCCCAAGCCTGGGATAATATAATCCAAGCTTAACAAAGATCTCTATCTCTCTATCTCTTTTTCTCTGTCTCTCCCTCTGTCTGTCTCTGTCTCTCAATAACATATGCTCACCTTATTCATTCGAGCATTCTCTCCCTATAATAGCCATGCGGTCCTATCAGCCCCCATGGCCCAGTTGGGAACAGACTACGCCAGCCGAACGGGAACAGAAATGGACTAAACTGAACTAAGCCTCGGTATGGCACAGAACTTTTATTTAGACTTTGGCCTTTGAACTGGGCTTGATGAAGACAAGGTTGGACTTTTTTCATGACAGGACAGACAGAGATGAGACACCTGGGGCTGAATCTGGGTCAGCCCTTTGTGTTTGCTCCAGCTGCAGTAAACCTCACCACTACGTCACAGCCTCCCATACATGGGGTCCCTGAAATGCTCTCCTTGCAACTCCATGAAAGGGCCTCATTTCCACCGGTAATGAGGCATAGATATCGATCACATTCCATTTGGAGTGTCCCAGATGGCTGTGGCCTCTATTATGTTTCAAATAATGAACTTCCTAACGGCCTTTCCTTGGTGAGGCCAAGCCCCCCCTTTTTTTTGGCATGACTATTGTTCTTTCCTTTCTTCTCATCTTGGAAGCAAAGACTCAAGAAAAGGTGGGACATTGTTTTTAATACTCTATTTTCTCATATGCATTTGGGAAAATAAAGTATATACATTTTTTATCTATGTTTCATCTTTATTAGACAATGTTGGTGAAAACTGTAATGAAACCCTCTTTGGATAACCTCAGTTTTAACAAATTTCTCAGAAAGCATGAAATATGTCTGCATAAAATCATAATATAGATTATATGATAAGAAAACATAAGGGGACATAAAGAAATGACTCTATGGATAATATTATTAATTTACTGGCCTTATCTGCCAATTCCTCAGAACAATGACCAATAATGTACACAGAGCTTTCATTCAGTCCCGTTGTGTGTGATAATACGTAATGTTGTTTATATATATTTTAAAAATATGTTCTCATTTTCACCATCATGCTCTGTTGCTTGTGGAGACCAGCCTTAGAGCTGGTAAAAACAATATTAATCTCTACTTTGTAAAGTCCCACAAGATAGAAGTTAAATTTGTATTCTTAATATTCTATGGCTTTATACTTATCAAATATAAAAGACATGTTAATGAACAAACTTGTTGCATCCATGTAAGTGAATGAGTCAAGTAGAGTATATACAATAGTTTGTCATAAATTCAGACTATCTTAAATAGTCACTGCTGAATTAGTGTAATATCAGTTGTTGTACAATATTGTTTGTAATTTTTATTTTACATGTATGTTACTAATTGAATATATGTCTAATTTTCATTACCTATAAAAATGGGATGCTTGTCTCTCTTAGTCTGACTTTTTTCACTGAGAAGAATGCCTTTTAGTTACATCCCTGCTGTGGTAAAATGTAAGTTTTCCTTCTTTTTGACAACTGAGTAATATTCCATTGTGTATATGTACCACTAGTTTTTTATCTGCTGATTTATTAGTGGGCATTTGGGTTCCATCGAAATCTTGGCTATTGTAAACAATGCTGCAATGAACATGGCAGTGCATATATTCTTTCAAATTATTGTTTCATATTTCTTTGGATATAGTTCCAGAAGTGGAATTCCTGGGTCATAAGGCAGTCCCATTTTAAATTTTTTGAGGAAATTCCACACTGTTTTCCATAGTGGTTGCACCAGTCTGCATTCCCACCAACAGTGCAACAGGGTTCCCTCCAAGTTTTCGCCAACACTTGCTGCTGATTTATTGATAATAGCCATTGTGACCTGTATGAGGCGGTATCTCACTGTGGTTTTGATTTGCATTTCCTAGATGATTAGTGATGTTGAGCAAATTTTCTTAATTCTATTGACCATCTGTATGTATTCCTTGGGGAAGTATCTATTCAGTCGTCTGCCCACTTTTTATTTGCTTTTTTATTTGTTTGTTTTTTTGTTTTGTTTTGTTTTTCTGGTGTTAAGTTGTCTGAGTTTTTTTACAAATTTTGGATGTTAACTCCTTATCAGATATAACATTGGAGAATATATTCTCCCATTCACTAGGTTGTCTTTTCATTTTTTTTATGGTTTCCTTTGAATTGCAGCATAGAGAATATAGTCAATAATATCATGATAACTATGTATGGGGTCAGGTGGGTACTTGTAGTAATGGGGAGACTACTCTGTAAAGTACATCATTTTCTTTTTCTTTTTATCCCCACTCGAGGACATTTTTCCATTTTGTTGTTGTTGTTGTTCAGATAGAGTGGGAGGAAGAGAGAGGAAGAGAGAGAAACATCGACGTGAAAGGGACACATTGAGTGGCTGCCTCCCGCACGACCGACCGGGGCCGGGGATAAATTGCAACCGAAGTACGTGCCCCTAGCGGGAACCGAACCCGGGTCTCTCTGGACCACAGGCCGACGCTCTAACTGCTGAGCCAAACCGGCCAGGGCTAAAGTACATCATTTTCTAACCACTGTGCTGTACATATTAAAATAATACAGAGTACTATTGAATATAAAATAATTAAAGAAGTAAAAAAGGTAAATTTTAAAAAATGGGATGAAAAAAATAAAGATAAATAAGCCAGAAATCTTTTAATCAATCTTAGCCCAAAACAAACTCACTTTGTTGGTGATTAGGAATAATGTGTAGTCATTAAGATCACAGGTTTCATTGTTGAGATAAACCACACATGCGATTAAAGGGCAAACCTGTGAATGTGTGACCTTCTGTCACACTGCAAAGGGTCATCTGATTCTCAGCAAATGCAATTTTTTTTAATATTAATTTTTTATAGGATATGTGTGTTAAACTATTGAGAGACAGAGATTAATTTAAGGGGGCTTTAAAAGTTTGCTCATTTTTATTTCTGTCTAATGTAGAAGATGACTAAGATATTAAGTTTTTGTTGCCCATAACACAGTTTTCAGGTTTATATCTAACTTAGCTTTTGGGAACAATTAATTATCTATCTGGTCTTTCTCATTTCTACACAATTTGAGAGGAAGACACCCTTTGTACCAGATTACCTTTTCCGGGGAGTTGTAAACAGACATGGAAGAGAGAGGCATCCTCCCTCTGTGTAAAGTGAAGGGGTAGTGTCCGTACAGCCGGGAAAGACAGTGATAGTCTCTCCCTCTCTTACAGAAAACAGCACGCATGACATTGTGCCCATTATCAAAAGACCCCTCAGCTTGACTAAAATAGACAAGCATCTTTCCGACTATAGGTCCCTTCTCTAAGAGCATTTACTTTAGAAAATTTGTCA
Organism: Tadarida brasiliensis; assembly: GCA_030848825.1. NCBI lineage: Eukaryota > Metazoa > Chordata > Mammalia > Chiroptera > Molossidae > Tadarida > Tadarida brasiliensis. The sequence goes on from CM061266.1 coordinate 79,048,567, forward strand.
TTGTAACTTCTTGCCATCGTCCTTTATAAATGGTTTTCTCCCAGCCTCTTGCCAGTTTCACAACTTAGGAATTTCTTTCCCAAGGACTTAACCATTCCTTTGAAATGAAACGATTAAGAAAGGTAGAGCTCTGTGAGAGAGTAAGAGTCTAAATTAGATAAGCAGCAATTAACACAGGAGGCCAGATCACAGTGACCACCTTCCAGCTGATATACTATGGTACTTTCCCACTAACACACCCTGCACTTACACCACCAGCCCTTTTCTTTTAGTGCAGTTGAGTTCAGTCTTTCTCCCCTACTGCAATAGCTTGCTGTGTTTCCTGACTTCATGTCTAGGGATTGAGCACAGGGTTTCTTTGGGCTCCTCAAGGAGAATTACAGAGAAAAAAACTCTCTTGTTCCCAGATGGGGACTGTGCTTCGAAATGACTTTTTTTTCACCTCTTTTGCAGTAGTTTCGAACAAAGATGTCCTTGCCTATTAAATCTGTCTACTGCCGATTTTTTCTTGACATATCTAACTTTTATCACTTGGTATTAGAGCTCATGCAACTGGTACAAAAAATGCTATACTCAGTATTGATGTTTCTGTGAGTAATTAACTGTCCTCTTGTTTTTGACCAAGGACTGCCATGTGTTCTACAAGCACCCATGAAACTGTAGCGTAGCTAAGTTGTCAGCTTGTAAGCCGGAAAAAATTCTTAGACTCTTCAGAGTTCTTGAAACTAGCAATCATATTTCAGCATTTCTTTCCACACTGACTGTAACTCCGAGTTCTTCACATCCAACTTTAATAAGCCCTGCCATTCTGCTGGTTCTCTCATTAAGTTAAATGTGACACCGACACATGCTCATTATCTATTTGTGTGACAGTGAGGATTTCAACAATTTGAGAATGGTGCCCTTCTTATAGTGTTAATATGTCAGTGTCCACCTATCATTTCCAATGACCTAGTGCAGATAATGGGACATTTTAAAAGGTGTATAGTTGTTTAGTTGCCACAGCATAAGGTGAAAATTCAGTTCCACAGTTCTTCCAGGCTGTTCATTTGCAGTAGGCAAATTGGTATAAAACGTTTCACCATGCCTCATCTGTCTGCATGTAGGGATCTCCTACTGCTTTCATTAAACATTGAAAAGTCATACTATTACTCCTTTTACACTAAGTGATCTACTCTATTTTAAGTTCTTGAAACATTTCACCAAATGTCTATGTGTGTGTGTGTGTGTGTGTGTGTGTGTGTGTGTGTTCCATGGATGAGACAATGACTAGTTACTGAGTATCTACTCTGTACTGAGTTACACATTGAAGATATAGTAATGATTAAGAAAAACTTCTGTTAATGGAATTTAAATATATGCAGATGTTTGCATTCTTACGGAGTCAATACATGTACTTAAAAATGTAAATGATGAACACAATAATTCTAAAATCTTTCCTTAATACAATCTAGCTCATCTGGCAGGGATTCTAGGTGGTGAGGGTGAGCATTGCCATAGAAAGGAATAGAGTCAGGATAGAAACATACATTCTTGTTTCGTTCAAAAGGCATTAAAATGATACACATTCGATACAATCTCTTCCAGAAAATAGAAACAAAGAAAATAATTCCTAAAAATTCTATGAGTCCAGTATTAGCTACCTTCAGATTAAAACCAAATAAAGGCATTACAAGGAAAAAATCTACAAACCAATATCTCTTATGACCACAGATGCAAACAACAACAACAAAAAGAGCCTAACAACAAAATATTAGAAACTGATTTTAAAAATGTTTAAACTAAATTATATAGCATGACAAAGTGGGATTTGTTTCAGGCATGCAAGTCTGGTTACACATCGGATAAAATTATCAGTGTGATCCTTCACAATAGGGTAAAGAAAATAAAGCTCTGGTCATGTTCATTTAGAAAAAGCACTTGACAAAATGCATCATTCATTTATGATAAAAATACCCAGCAAACTAGGAATACAGAAAAACGTTCTCACCTTGATAAGATCTTCAGAAACCCAACAGCTAAGAAAGTTAAAGGTAGAAACTGAAAACATAACCCCTAATATCATGTACAAGGCACGGATGTTTTTCTCACTACTCTCTTTCAAATGTGTATAGGAAATCCTAAGTGACATAATAAGACAAGAAATGTATATCATAGATATGCAGATAGTAAAGGAAAAAATAATATTGTCTTGGTTTGTAAATTCCATAACTGCCCATGTAGCATATCCCCAAGAATCACCATAAAAAGACCTAATGCTAATAAAAGTGCATAGCAAGGATGTGTGTTATTTTATAAAAGTCTGTTGTTTGCTATGTATCAGTGATGGACAATTAGAATTTTTAATAAAATATTTGTAATATCATCAAAAATTAAATAATGATGTATAATTATAACAAATTTCATAAAAAGGTCTAATAAAGGATGCATATCCAAAAAAAATCTTTAAACACACAACTAGAAAACAACCCGTTAAAAATGGGCTATATATCTGAACAGACATCTGTCAAAGAAAATGTACAGATGAAAAGCAAATATGCCTTTTTTTTAAATGAAAAGATACTCACATTATTCATAACTGGGTAACTGCACATTTAAACAGCAATAAATACCACTACACACCTATTACAACTGATTTCAAAACTTACATTCACATAAAACTTGCACAGGGATGTTTATAGCAACTTTTTTCATAATTTTCAAAACTGAAATCAAGCAAAATGTCCACAGTAGCTGTGTAAATAAACACACTTATACATACATATAATATTATTCAGAGATAAAAGAAATATGCTTTCAATTCACAGAAAGACATAGAGGAATCTGGAAGCATATACCTAAGTAAAAGAATCAGCCTGAAAACTCTATATACTGTATAATTCCAATTATATTATATGTTGGAAAAAACAAAACTAGAGAAACAATAATAAGACCAGAAATTTCGCAGGATGTGGAAATAAGGTAAAAGTATGAATAAGTGAAGTACCGGAGATATTTAAGGAAGTGAAATATTATTTATGATAGTGTAATAGTGGATACATGATATTAGGTGTTTTATAAAATCAATGCAACTTTTTTTTTTATCCTCACTAGAGGACATTTTCCATTTTTTGTTCAGATAGAGTTGGAGGGAGAAAGAGGAAGAGAGAGAGAAACATCGACATGAAAGGGACACATCGGGTGGCTGCCTTCCACACGACCCCACCAGGGCTGGGGACAAACTGCAACCAAGGTACATGCCCTTAGTGGGAACCGAACCCGGGTCTCTCTGACCGCAGGCCGACGCTCTAACTGCTGAGCAAAACTGGCCAGGGCAATGCAACTTTACAGTAAAAAAAAACAAACAACCTAACCCAGCTGGTGTGACTCAGTGGACTGAGCATCATCCATGCACCTAGAGGATGTCGGTTTGATTCCTGGTCCGGTTTGATTCCTGGTCCAGGCACATGCCCAGGTTTTGGGCTCAATACCCAGTAATGGGGTGTGCAGAAGGCAGCCAATCAACGTTTTTTCTCTCATCAATGTTTCTATCACTCTCCCCCCTCCCTTCCTCTCTATCTAAAAATATTAAAAAATATATATTTACATATATTTTTAAAAAAGAGCGCCCTAATGTATGCCAGTTTAAAAGAAAGTCATTTAGAAATGAGGGGAATTTCAGGAAGAAATACTAACTGTGATGAGAGAATTTAAGTGTATTTTAAATGCATGAAGCAACAACAGTAAGGGGAGTACAGAAGAACGATGCTCATCTAAGTCATTTGCAGAATGAGTGACTACTGTAGGACTGAAGGCAAAAGGAAATACACGTAAGCATTGTAAACTAGTCAATAAAGTTGCTTACTTTGATGAGTGTGAGTTAATAATCCCGATGCTGCTATACATGTATATGGAAATTGAACAATTACATAAATGCCTGATGGTGGGAATGCCTTTTCTCACTTTTGAACCAAGAACTTACAGATCCTAAAGGGGAAGAGGCTAGAATGATCAATATGTTTAATAGATTAATATATTGATATTTTAATGGAGTGAAAATGTTAATAAAATATTTTCTTAATATAGTTATAGATGGTCATATGTATAAATGTTTATGCATATTTATTTATACTATACAGGCTGGTATACATATATGTCTTTGTCTGTTATACAAGAGGGCCTAAAATGAGCCAGCAGTGACAATGTGCACACCTAGAGAACAGATGTTGATTTCTAATACCATTCTCCAATAAAAGAACCCAGAATTCCTAGGGAAAATCATTGATTCTAAGACTGAAGAAGGAAATATACAAGATGAGTCTGGAGCATCTTGTAATGCTAGAAAGTTTTTTTTAAGTACTAAATATAAAAGAAACAAACAAAAAACTGCACTGAGGGAAGTAGGTCAAAAGGATATATTAACCAAAGAAAAGAGTTCAATGGCCAAATATGGAACCATTTGAGAAATAAAGTAGTACTGCATTCTGACCCAAAGCACAAATGAAATATCCAAGTATCCATACTCCTACCAATATATAACTCAATAAATAAGTAAATGCAGAAGAAGAGACAAATATCTCATGCAAAAGGATTCCAAATATTATATGTATTTTATCCTTAGAGAGGTGGGTCAAACTCCCCACTCCTTAAGAATTCCTAGATGGAATTCTGGGACAGAAAAAAGACACTATGGAAAACTAAGGAAATATGAATAGAGTATGGAGTTTAATTTAATATATGAACATTGGTCTACTAATTGTAAAATATATATCATACAATATATGATGTTAACAATTGGGGAAATAATTGGGCATAGGGTATATAGGACTTTTCAGTACTATTTTTGAATTTTTATTAATCTAAAACTATTCTAAAAAATAAAGTTTATGCCCTGGCCGGTTTTCTCAGTGGTTAGAGCATTGGCCCGCAGACCAGAGAGTCCCCGGTTTGGTTCTTGCTAAGGGCACGTACCTCGGTTACAGTTTGTCCCCCGCCCCGGTTGGGGTTGTGTGGGTGGCAACCACTCGATGTGTCTCTCTCACATTGACATTTCTCTCTCTCTCTTCCTCCCTCTCTCCCTCCCACGTGGGTGAGGATAAAAAAAAATAAAGTTTATGAAAATTTTAAGGCATATGTATCAGAAGGTAGCATGGTCCAAAGAAGTATAAGAATATATTAAAGAAACAATATGGATATGGAAAATTTTCTTTAAGGCTAGAAGATGTAGCCTGGCTGGTGTGGCTCAGTGGATTGAGCATCTTCCCATGGACTGGGAGGTCCCGGTTCAATTCCCGGTCAGGGTCAGGGCACATGTCCGACATCAATGTTTCTATCTCTTTCCCCCTCCCTCTATCTCTAGAAAATCAATAAAAACATATTAAAAAAAAAAAAAAGACTAGAAGACATTCCTCTCTTGCCTGGATGGAACTAGAGGAGTACAATTGTGCATAGTGCCTCACAATTAATAATAGACCATATTAAAATTAAGAATTTTAGTTTACAAAATACACCAATAAGAGAGTAAAGAAGCTATTGAAGCAATGTAAAGTGTTACTGGTTATTCATATATATGTATATATGTAATAAAGGATTAATATCCACAAGATATAATAACTTTTAGAAATCAACAAATAAATTTTTAAATTGTTTGTTTCTATTGAAACAAACAATAGAAAGGCTTTAAAAGATGTGAATAGATACTTCATGTAATAACATATCAAAATAATAGTAGCATATGAAAAAGTGCTGAAAATTATTATAAATAAATGAAAAATGAAACCACAGTAAGTAAGTGCCACTACATATCCACCAGCTTGGTTAAAATGAAAGATCGAAATACCTGTGTCAAGGATATATAGCAACCAAATCTCTCTGAAAATGCTGGTGGAAGAGCCAGCTGTGATAGTCACCTTGGGACACAGTCATCCTCAATGACTAAACTGTCATGCTTCTAAGTTCTATTTATATATTCACCCAAAGCCAGGTACTAGAATGATAAGATTACAACTTGTTCATAATGGAATGAACTTAAAACTACCCAAATGACCATCAATAACAGAATGGATAAATAATGTCATACACAATGGAAGACTATAGAACAATGGGAATGACAGAATTAACACAAAGATGAATGAATTATTGAAAAAAACAACAACACTAATAGTGATAAAAAGCAGCCAGACAACAGGATGTGTATTGTATTATTCCATTTGTATAATGTATTTCTTAAAATATGCGAAAAATGCATCGATTCTTGTTACCCTTCCTAGGAGGAAATGATGTTCTTGTTAAGATAGTCTTTGAGTAGCCTGGCTGGTGTGGCTCAGTGTTTGAGTGTCGGCCCATGCACCAAGAGGTCACCAGTTTGATTCCCAGTCAAGGCACATGCCCAGGTTGTGGGTTCCATCTCCAGTGGGGGACATACAGGAGGCGGCTGATCGATGTTCTCTCTCATCAATGTTTTTCTCTCTCCCTCTCACTTCCTCTCTCTCTAAAATCAATAAAGAAAAAAAAATTTAAAAAAGAAAGTCATTGAGTAAAGTGTTTATTAATGACATAGAAAGTTATATATATGTAAATAATATCACCTTAGCAAAAAGTTAACAAATAAATTTTTATTTATTTTTTTAACTTATCTATATTGTTGAATGTATTACAGATGTTCCTCCTTTTTCCCCTATTGACCCCCTCCTCCCCGCTCCTGCCTCCCTCCTGCCTTTCCCCACACTGCTGTCTGAGTCCATTGGTTACGTACATATACATATAAGTTCTTTGGTTTATTTCTTCCCTCCCCCCACCCCCCTTCCCTTTGAGGCTTGTCAGTCTAACAACCAACTTCTGCTTCTTAATCCCTTCACCTTTTTCACTCATCCCCCCAGCCCTCCTCCCATCTGGTACCAACAAATAAATTTTTAAAATAGGAACAGACTCATACATACAGAAAACAGACTGACAGCTGTCAGATGGGAGGGTCACTGAGAGGCTGGGTGAAAAAGATGAAGGAATTAAGCAAAAAAAAAGAGAGACACAGACAACAGCATGGTGATTACTGGAGGGAAAGGTTGGTGAGGGACATAGAAGGAGGGTAAAAAGGGGATAGACAGTGATGGAAGGACACTTGACTTGGGGTGTAAACACACAATACAATATGCAGATAATGTATTATAGAATTGTATACCTGAAACCTATGGACTTTTATTAACTAATATTACCCCAAAAAATTTCATAAAATTACAAAAAAAAAAAAAAAATAGTAACACTTTCTTTAACAAAACTGAAAGCCACAATTCATGTGAGGGATGATAAAAGAGGACCAAAGCAGAACCTATGCAGAGGGATTTGGGTGGCAGCAGTAAAAGAAAAAGAGAAATTCTGACAGTTTCAGGTATTCCAAAACACAAATTGTCAGCAAATACCTTCAAATTAAGAGCACACCATGCTGGATGGAACCCTCTGCAAAGAAATCTTAATTTTTTCAAATAAAATTATATCATATAATTAATGTATTTAACATATACAGTTCAATAACTTTCATATATTCAGAGTTGTGCAACCATCACCATAATCAATAGAACATTTTCATCACAGCCCCAAACCCCCACATCCATTAGCATTCACTCCCCATTCCTGCCCTTACCTAACTCTCCCTTATCCACAGACAACCACTAACCTACTTTCTGTCTCAAGGAATTTGCCTATTTTAGAAAGTTTATGTAAATGGAATCATATAATGCACAGTGTTTTGTCATTGACATTTTTCATGTAGCATAAAGTTTCAAGGTTCATCCCTGTTGCAGCACGTATCAGTACTTCGTTTATTTTAATTATTACAATTCATTCCAAATAATATTGCTTTGGATAGATATATGATATCCAAATATAAATTGTATGTTTATATAAATAGATATAAATTTAGGGTGCATATATATTTTATTTTTTGTTATTTGTTGTTTTTAAATTAAATTTATTGGAGTGACATTGGTTAACAAGTAATATAGGTGTCAAGTGCACATTTCTCTGATACTTGACCTTATATCACATTGTGTGCCCATCACCCAAAGTAAAATGATCTTTGGTCACCATATATTTGACCCCTTTCACACTTTACTACTCCCCACTCCCTTTCCTCTGGTAACCACCATACTGTTGTCTGTGTTTATGAGTTTTTGCTTGTTTGTTTATCTTGTTTGTACATTTGTCACTTTCAGTTTTATATTCCATTTATGAGGAAAATCATATGGTTCTTAAACTTTTCTGTCTGACTTTTGTGTAGCATGAGACTCTCAAGGTTCATCTATGTTTTCACAAATGGCAGCATTTCATCTTATGGCTGAGTAGTCTTCCATTGCAATATGTACCACGTCTTCTTCATCCAATCATCGATCGAAGGGCACTTTGGTTGTTTCCATGTCATGGCCTCTGTGAATAAGGCTGCAATGAATGTAGGGGTGCATAGGTCTTTGCAAATAAATGTTTTCAGAATTTTCAGGTAGATATCCAGAAGAAGGGTTACTGGTCTTATGGTAACTCTATTCTGAATTTTTTGAGGAACTGTCATACTGTTTTTTTATAGTGGCTGTACCAGTTTACATTCCCACCAGCAGTGAATGAAGTTTTTGTTTTGTTTTGTTTTGTTTTGTTTTTATATCTCCACCACCTCTCCAACAGCTGTTATCACCTGTCTTGTTGGTAACAGCCATTCTAGCAGGTGTGAGGCGGTATCGCATTGTAGTTTTGATTTGCATTTCCCTAATAGCTAGTGAAGTTGAGCATATTTTCATGTATCTGCTGGCCATTTTCATGTTTTCTTGGTAGAATACATCATGATCAAGTGGGGTTCATTCCTGGGGCACAAGTATAGTACAATGTACACAAATCGATCAATATGACCTTAGCAAATAGATGCAGAAAAAGCATTTGATAAGGTACAACATCTATTTGTGATTAAAGCACTCAATAAAATGGATATAGATGGAAAGTCCCTCAACATAATAAAGGCAATATGTTACTAACTTTCAACTAATATCATGCTCTATAGTGAAAAACTGAAAGCTTTTCCTCTAAGATCAGAAACCAGACAAGGATGTCCACTCTCACCACTCTTAGTTAACACAGTACTGGAAGTCCTAGCCAGAGCAATCAAGCAACAGAAAAAAAAAAAAAAAAAAAGGTGTCTAAATTGGGAAGAAGGAAGTAAAAATGTCACTTTTTTCAGATGACATGATTCTTTAGATAGAAAACCCGAAAGACTCCACCAAAACAACTATGAGAAAAAAAAACAAAAAACACAGTAAAGTTGCAAGATACAAAATTAATGTACAAAAATCCACTGCATTACTATATACTAAAAATACAATTTTAGAAAAAAACAAAAAAAATCTTTTTGCAATTTCAACAAAAATAATAAAATACCTAGGAATAAAAACAAAGGAGGTTAAGAACCTGTATACTGAAAACTACAACATTATTAAAAGAGATTGAAAAAGACTTAATGAAATGGAGATAGTCTGTGTTCATGTATTGAAAGAATAAACATAATTAAATGGCCATATTATGCAAAGCAATATACAGATTTAATGCAATCCCCATCAAAATGCCAATGACATTTTTAAAGAAATATAAGAAAAAATCACGAGATTTTTATGGAACTACAAAAGACCCCGAATAACCAAAGCAATCTTGCAAAAAAGAACGAAGCCAAAGGTAAATACTAAATGCTCTCTAGCCAGGAAATAGTGTACAACATTTTGCTATAAATTTTTATAAACAAAACAAAAACAATTTTCAATATTATTTTCATATAATACAGTAAAGTTAACTTATGACAAATACTTTTTAGAATGAAAACAAGTCAGCCCTTATTCAAGTTAATGTGATAACTAAACTGTGTCCTATTTTAAAGTTTGCAAAACTTTATTTTTAATTTTATTTTTTTTTCTTCATTGATTTTAGAGTGAGAGGAAGGGAGAGGGAGAGAGAGAGAAACATTGATGAAAGAGAACATCAATTGGCCGCCTTCTGCATACCCTCCACTGGGGATTTGGCCCACAACCTGGGCATGTGCCCTGACCAGGAATCGAACTGGTGACCTCTTGGTGCATGAGTCAATGCTCAACCACTGAGACACACCAGCCGGGCTACATAACTTTTCCACATACATTATAAGGGTGGATTTTTATAATATTATTAAAATGTAGAGTAGAGAAAAATTTTTCCACTTTAAATATAAAGAAAATACTCTTCAAAAGGTTGAGTCATTTGCTAATAAAATAGAATGAATAGAACCTAGGATTGTATGTACATCTTTTAAAATAGTATCATTATGCAAACAATCTCCCCAAGCCCTATATTACATACACACACACACACACACACCCACACACACACACACACACACATATATATATATATTTTATGGCCAATATTTTTTTTTTATTTAGCAGGTAAACCAATTGGAAAATATTCTCTATGGATCTCACATTTCTTCAAAACTTGTGAGCAGAGATACTGACCATTATAGACCATCTTTTAAAAAAATGTTTGTATAGCAAATAGCCTGAAAAACAAAGATAACATCTTAAACGGCAGAGTGTACATTTGTTTAGTGTACAATATAATGTCTCCCTCTAAAGCAAAGGTTGAGCATGTTTGTTTGCTGTCCATTATAAGATAGGGGTTTATTAAGCTCAGGTTTTTAAACTGTGAAACAAAACCACTACCTGCCTAGCATCCACCTGGGCCTGCATCTGCATGACCTCCATCAGACTTGAAAGATATGAGTAACTGATGGGAATGTGAAGTTCAGATCACCAGCTGTGCTGTGAGTAACACAGTCTTTTGTCTATGACTCAGGAGTTACGTGTCTCCTGTCAGCCTCCAAAAGCTATGGAAGACCCTTTCACCTGTTGACAGAGTTATGACATTGTTTGTATTCGCTGTCTTAAGACTCTAATTCAAAGAATTGGTACTTCTTTTACCGATTACTAACTTAATCTTCCTTTCTTTCTCCCTTCCTTCCTTCCTTCCTTCCTTCCTTCCTTCCTTCCTTCCTTCCTTCCTTCCTTCCTTCCTTCCTTCCTTCCTTCCTTCCTTCCTTCCTTCCTTCTTATTTGATGAAGGAATCTAAGTATTGTCAGGTGAAGTTTATCATTCTAGCCTCTAGAAAAAAAGGACAAGAAACATTTCATCAAATGATAGAGTTAACACAGAAAAGTACATATAATTCTGAAGGTTTTTGTGGGAGAGACAAGCATGTACAACTGTGTCATATCTTTATTTGTAAGTACTCATTGGCAGAAACACCAAAGATAAGGTAAGGAAACATTGTCTTTTGGATTCCAACATTATTTCTCAGTCGGGTATTTTCTGAATATTATTACTTCAAGAATTTTCAACCAAATTTTTAAAAATGTTATTTGAAATAAATGTTAGATTTATGTTCAACTTACTGACACAGTAATGATTTTAATGAACTAATTAGTCTGTAGCCATTTAAAATTATTTCATGTAATTGTGATAATTATTTTAACTAGGCATTTAACTTTAGTTTCATTTTTCCCCACAGAAAATGAGCCTGAGCGCTAATGTGAATTAGAAACGTCCATGAAGAGCCTATAATGATACATTTAATATATAAACTGTTGCATCTTTTAATTTTAGTGGTATTGAAACTGACAAATTTCTTTTCTTTAAAAATATGGAAAATACGAACAAAATCCTTCATCATAGTGCTGCAAAAATTAACATACACATTAGTACTTAGTAAAGTTTTTCTGGATGTAAAGTCATGAAGAGAAATGTCATAGAAATATGACAGATATGACATGTCTAGAATTTTTTATATACATTGAAACAATTCTACACGTATTATTTAAAGTTTATGAAATATTTTTGTTTACTCTGAACATTTTCAAATTTTCAGATTTATAGTGCTATTTTAAACAATCCAATAGTTAATTGAAATTAACAGAAAACATGGGAATCTGCGACTAAATAATTATAAGAAATAGGAAATTTTGTTATTAAATTTAGGTATAGCTTTTATATATTTTACTCATTATATATGTTAAAATATTTTTAATTTACAACAAAAGTGAAGCTTCAAATGATCCCCAAATCATCAACTCAAAATGAACAATTCCAGTAGGCAAGGATCAAGACTTGTAGTTACATTTATATCTCTTGAGAGCTGTAGGCAATTAACAATATTTGTTTATTAAAGATTGTTTAAAAATGAACAAATGGCAAGTGTAAAATACATGAAAAAAATTCTGTTTAAAATGTACTGCAAGTAAACCTGGCCGGTGTGGCTCACTGGTTGAGCGTCGACCCATGCACCAAGAGGTCACTGGTTCGATTCCCAGTCAGGACACATTCCAGCTTGTGGGCCCAATCCCCCTGGGCATGCAGGAGGCAGCCGATCAATGTTCTTTCTTATCAATGTTTCTCTCTCTCTCTCCCTCTCCCTTCCTCTCTCTCTAAAAATCAACAAAGAAAAAAAAATACTGCAAGTGATAAAATTTTTTAAAAAGAACAAATTAAATGACATAAACAAAAAAGCAAAATAAATAGAAGTCCTGATTTTTAATTGAAAGCAAAGATTCATCATCATTTAGTAAAACACCTCATAGACTTTTATTAAAGAAAGAAGAACCTAGCATTGTCAGGAGAGATATTATTCCTGGGCCATTCCCTCAGTCCCACATCTAACCCATCAGCAAAGCCTGTCAAATATTTCACACGTGCACAGATTTTTTTTCATCACCACAGTCCTATATCAACCACCATCTTCTCTTAATTAGTGCTGCAAGGGACTTCCAAATTCCATCCATGGTTCGCTGCACTTCATACACACTGGGACACTTATCAGGTATAATAACTTACAGAATATAAGTCAGACACTCTTCTGCCTGTTTGAAACTCTCCAATGACTTCAAAACCTATTTCAGATAAATTCAAATATCTTCCTGTAGTCTGTAAACCCAGTGTTATCTGGCCCTTGATAATCTGTTCATTTTTATATTGGTCATGCTTTGCTTTTCACTTTACCCCCTATAAATATTAGATTTCTTTCACTCTTTTCAATTTAACAAACTTGTTTCCGCTATTCCTCCAACTTAACTGTCATTTTTTAAAGATATATTCTTGACCCTAACAACAATACAAAAAATTCTTTCTCCTTTCTCAATCAGAAACTTTCAGTTTTTCTCAATAGAAATTAGGGTACATAATTGCAACCTTTTACTATAAAATATTCTAAGAAAATAGTAGAAAAGAGTGTAATAAACACTATGCTTGCTATCACAAGCTTTGTCAAAGTTGCAAGTTTTGCCATAATTTCTTTAGCTATATTTCTTTTCAAAATGTTTTACTATAACCTATACAGAAAAGAAACTGCAACATAACCATATCATTATTGCTGTTATTGTCCTGCTTCTGTGCACATTACCATATAGTTAGTAGCTAAAAAAGCAAAGAGTTGTTCTTCCACATTTCTGGAGGTCAGCCATCTAAAATCAAGGCAGTGTCAAAACTGTATTCCTTTTGAAGGCTTCAGGGGAGAATCCATTTGCTGCCTTTCCAGCTTTTAGGGGTCATCTGCATTTGGACCCTTCCTCACATCTCTCCTACCTCCTGCTTCCATAATCTCATTTATTTTTTTAATATTTATTTTTTAATCCTCACCCAAGGATGTGTTTATAGATTTTAGAGATAGAGGAAGGGAGGGAGGGGGAGGGAGAGGAAAGGGAGAGGAGAGAAAGAGAGAGACATCTTTTGGTTGCCTCCCCTATGCCCCGGACCAGGGATCAAACCTGCAACCTAGAAATGTGCCCTGACCTCATCCTTTTTGGTGTACTCGACTATGCTTCAACCAACCAACCACCAGGCCGGGGCCATGATCTCATTTCTTTTTCTTTTTTAAAAATCTTTATTGTTGAAAGTATTACAGATGTCCCTTCCTTTTTCCCCCATTGACCCCCTCCTCCCTGATCCCACCTTCCCACCCTCCACCCCCACCTTCACCACACAATTGTCTGTGTCCATTGATTATGTATATAAGTTGTTTCTTTTTTTTTTTTTTTTTATCCTCACCCGAGGACATTTTTTCATTTTTTGTTCAGATAGAGGGGGAGGGAGAGAGAGGAAGAGAGAGAGAGAGAAACATCGACGTGAAAGGGACACATCGAGTGGCTGCCACCCGCACGACCAACCAGGGCCGGGGACAAACTGCAACCGAAGTACATGCCCTTAGCGGGAACCGAACCCGGGTCTCTCTGGACCGCAGGCCGACGCTCTAACCGCTGAGCCAAACCAGCCAGGGCATGCGTATAAGTTCTTTGGTTTATCTCTTCCAGCCCCCCACCTCCCCTTCCCTCTGAGGTTTGTCAGTCTGTTCCCTACTTCCATGTCTCTGGATCTATTTTGTTCATCAGTTTTTTCTCCCTCTTATAAAGACCCTCATGATTACATCAGATTCATTTGGAAAATACAGAAAAATCTCAATATATTTAGACGAATTATACTTGCAAGATTCCTTTTGACATGTAAGATAACATTTACAAGTTGCAACAATGAGAACATGATCATCTTTCGTGGAGCATTGTTTGGCCTACCACACTTTGTAAGCAGTTTAACAGTCTCTTTTCCTACAATAGCCAAAATATAGACATGACCTAAGTACGTGTCAATGGATGCATGGATCAAGAAGGTGTGATGTATGTATACAATGGAATATCATACAACCACAAGAAAGAAGAAATTTCTGTCATTTGTGACATGGATAGAACTTGAGAAAATTATGCTGAGTGAAATAAGCCAGGCAGGAGAGCTAAATACTAAATGGTAGCACTTATATGTAGAATTTTTCTTGAAAGTCAAACTTATAGAAATAGAGAGTAGAAAATTAGTTGCCAGGGTATGGAAGGTGGTGAGAAAAATAGGGAGAGGTTGGTTAAAGGGTACAAATATTTAGCTATAAGATACATATAAACTCTGAAGATCTAATTAAAGCAGGGCATTCTGTAAGATGTGTTATCAGTACATAATACTGTGTCATATAATTGATTTTAAAAACCAAACAAGTTCTAATCATGTCACCCTGTAAACTACTGTAGCATTTGGGAATGTTTTTAACTACTTGGAATGATTCAATATTCCCTTTTAAGTGTGTGTGTGTGTGTGTGTGTGTGTGTGTGTGTGTGTGTGTGTGACAAGAGCATGTGGTACATATTTTGATTGACCCAAATCTTTCAGCTTGGGTTTGGAAATGTTTAATGTTATGCTCATCTAATTCTTGAATATTATTTTTTAATTCAAACCAGAATATTTTATGTTCTTCCCAGGTACTATACATGATGTCATTAACTTCTAATCTATTTTCTACATGTTTAATATAATAAATATTTTATTTAATGTAAACTTATTTCATTATGCTGATTTTTAAAATTCTTTTTAAAACAATTGAACTGTATTATGCAGCAAAATGAATTTATCTTAAATGTCAAAATATATCAATGACTTTTGTCAAATGCCTCCACCTGTAGTTCATCATGTGAATGATGCAACAGAACATTCCCACCATCTTAGAAAGGATGCTTTGCACTCGTCTAGTCAATACATCCCCCAGAGTTATTTTACAATCCTTTCTTTCTAGTATATAGAAACATAATCTATTTTCCTTTAGGGAGCTTGTAGCTCTTGGCTTTGCTAAATTTACTTTGGATTTTGCAGTATGTTTCTAGATTCTACTGGTTGTTCTATGGGTGTAATTTTATTATATGTGAATAAAACAATTTAATTTATTCCTTTACAACTCTAATGCTATGCATTCTTTACATAATCCACTGGCTAAGGCCTTCAACAAAATAGAAGTGGTAAGAATGGACGTTCCCATTTTAAGGAAAAAATAACTGTCATAAAATTTAAGGTTAACTCTTTGGGTTTTCAAATACACCCTTTTAATATTTATTAACTTGTGTTTTTTATTCCTAGTTTTCTGAATATTTTATTCTAGTCATCAATATAAATAACGCTTATGTAAAATATGATGTTCTCTTGTTAAAAGGGAAAGAAAAATAGTGGAAATAACCTATATCTTTGGATGCTCTAACCACTATTATTCACATCCCATTAGCCAGAGCTAGTCACATAGCTAAGCCTCATATCTATGGGGTGGGAAGCACTTTCCTTCCACTGAGAGAGACACTGAAAGTCACCTGGCAAATGGCAGTTATGCATTCATCTTGCTGGTAGAACATCAGATAATTTCAAATAATAGTAAATATGCAATTTATTATAATATACTAAAATTACCCTGAGTATTCATCAGATTTTAAAAAATGGTTCATTTTCCCTTATTGACCAACAATTTTATCCCTAGCTTATTATCATTTCCCATAATACATCTTCATAATTCTTGGCAATTTTTGGTTCAACTGATATTTAAAATCCCTGGCTTTTCTTCTTCTTTGTCTTTTACTTCTATTTTTCCTCTCCCCACCCTCTCTTCTTCCTCCCCCTCATCATTTTTACATTTGCTTATACCCATGGTTATGCCTGAGAACCTGTTATTAACAGTAACAGAATTTTAGGCATATCACTCTCCAATTACCATTTATCTTTTCTGCTCATGCCCCAACTCTGTTAATTATTCAACTTCACAGAAACAGGCATTGCTTTGATACCACCACTTATCATTTTTCACCTTTATTATATTCTTATTTTATCCTTACCCCGAATGCAGTTACAATTTCATCACAATTCTGGAGGCTAGAAGTCCAAGCTGGGGGTGCCAGCATGGTCAGGTTCTGCTAGGAGCTCTTGCTGGCTCGCGATGGCCATCTTCTCACATTGTCCTCACATGGTGAAGAAAGAGCCCTCTGCCCCTTCTCAGGAATGAACTAATCAACTTATGAATCCTCCAGCCTCAGGACTTAATCTAAGTGTAATCACTTTCTAAAGGCCTCATTTCTAAATACCATTTTTTAGAGGTTAGGGCTTCAACATGTAAAGGGGTGGTTCACAAACATTCAGCCTATAACACGAAGATTATTTATTTATTTATTTGTTTGTTTGTTTGTTTATTTATTTATTTATTTTTTAATCCTCACCCGAGAACATTTTTGCATTTATCCTGAGATAGAGTGGGAGGGAGAGAGGGAGGAAGAGAGAGAGAAACATCAATGTGAGGGAGACACATGGAGTGGTTGCCATCCACACAATCCCAACCGAGGCTGGGGACAAACTGCAACCAAGGTACGTGCCCTTAGCGGGAACCGAACCTGGGACTCTCTGGTCCGCGGGCCGATGCTCTACCCGCTGAGCCAAACCAGCCAGGGCAGGAAGTTTTTTTTTAACATAGTTGGTATATATAGAACACTCGACCCATCATGAACACAATGTATACATTTTTTAAGTACACTTTGTTAATTCACCATGGCAGAGCAGCTGATGGGCAATAAAAGAGTCTCAATAAATTTCAGAGGTTTTAAATAATTCAAAGTATATTCTTCTACCACAACAGAATGATTGGGTTAGAACATGATTGGATTCAGAATCCAGATATCAATATTTTTCAAAGCAAGTCACAGAAAAAAATGAACACTCCTAGGTTTTCAAGATTCTAACTTACGATTAAGGCATTAATTGAAGTTAGAGTGACCTTACTTTTCCTGCCTTTCTGTAAGTTCTATTTTAGCAGGGTCTTTTAAATATACATTTCATTAGCTTCCAGCTAAGATACACAATTCATGTGGCATATTCTCGAATGATGAAAAATAATCTCAAAGGATAAATTTGTTTTTGAACATATGTTCCATTTCATTGACTTTCAATTGTGTTTGGTATATTTCCTACCATTTTGACATTAGCCATTGCCATTTTCTGTATTTAAATTTGTGTGTTTTGGAATGCTGTCTGCCTGTTTTAACAGGAATATGTGTCTGCACACTAGGAGAGACTGCATACTATATACACAATGGAAGTCCCATAAGATTATAATGGAGCCTGAAACATTCCTGTCACTTAGTGACATTGTAGCCATCGCAATGTTGTAGTGCAACACACTATTCACATGGTTGGTGGTGACACTCGTGTAAACAAAACTACAGTGCTGCCCGTCTTATAAAAAGATAGCACATACAAGTCCATGATGCTGGGTAAAAATAATAAATGACTGTGATACTGGTTTATGTATTCATTATACTGTACTTTTTATTATTTCAGAGTACACTTTCTATCTAAAAAGTATAGTTGTTATAGAGTATGCCATGTCACAATGATAGCAGCCTCATACATCTCATGTTTACTGCCTTTCTTTAATGTATCACTTTCTCTTGTCCTTGATTGCATCCTGTGTTGTTTTGTACAGAAACATGCTGTACAGGATCGTAGCCTAGGTGTGTAGTAGGCAATGCCATCTAGGTTTGGTAAGTGCACTTTATGATGCACTCACAATGACAAATAGCCTACGTATGCATTTCTCAGACTATCCCCATGTTAAGCGTGATGTGAATCTCTGTGTGTTTGTGTGTGTGTGTGTGTGTGTGTGTGTATTTTAAATTTCAAACTTGAATTTGTACAGGCCGAGTAAAGAAATTATTGTTTGTGATTAAAGGTCCAGGAAACTAGGAGACTTGCTATAATGTTCAGAAAAACATAACATCCTTTCCCTTATAAATGTGTAGCTGAATTGGTTGAACCCACATCCCAATCACCAATCTGGACAAAATATCTAACTTGACCAAACTTTAGTTGAGCTTCCCTCCTTCCACAGGCCCCAGGATTGTGCCCCACCTTTGAGCACTAGAAAGCATAAGGACTGCTACTTAAAGGCTCTCCTGATAATCAGCTGACCTCAAGGAAGGACATTTCCTGCTTAACTGTCCAATAACATCAGCTACTCCACCACACCAGGTTCTTTCTAGCCTTATTTGCTCTTCTCTGAAAGAGAGAGAGAGAGGAAGGAAGGAAGGAAGGAAGGAAGGAAGGAAGGAAGGAAGGAAGGAAGGAAGGAAGGAAGGAAGGAAGGAAGGGAGGGAGGGAGGGAGGGAGGGAGGGAGGGAGGGAGGGAGGGAGGGAGGGAGGGAGGGAGGAAAGGAAAGAAAGAAAATAAAGGGGGAGAGGGAGGAAGAAAGTTCTTTTCTATTTGACCTTTAAGATGTATGGTTGGAGTGTTTGCCTTATTGTAATAGCCTCCTCTCTCCCCCTTGGCAAGGACCCTTTTGGCTAACATCTTTCCTTACCTCAGTTTGAATTTGTTTTATTTCATGCCCAACAAATAGATTTGTCACCACTTTTCATATGTTTTATTTTATAAATACTCTACATCCTTAAGTACCAATTACCTGGTGAAATATAATTTGTAACCATCATGATTACAATTTTCTGATTTGCTACAAACAAATTAATATCAGCAGTGATGTCATCATTGGCAGGTGGTAAAATAATATACCTGTTTTAAACACATTGACATTAGTTCCTATTTATTAAAACAGTTGTACTTCATTAATATATACATTACATTTTTATTAAAATAATTAAGAAAATATTTGTATATGTGGATAAATTTGTACCTTAAGCACTAAATTAAGTTTTCATATGTTGAAATAACAGTCCCCAAGGTAACGTATTGGGAGGTGGGGACTTTGGGAGATGATTAGTTAATAAGGGTGGAACCCTCATGACTGGGATGGGCGCCCTTATAAAAAAGACCTCAAAGAGCTCCCTAGTCTCTTCTACCTAACATGTGAGCATATAGCAAGAAGAGAGCCATCTGTGAAGTGGGAAGCAGACCCTCATTGGACACCAAACCTGCCAGTCTTGTCTTGGATTTCCCAGAACGGTGAAAAAAGAAATGTTTGTTAAGTCATACTGTCTATTCATTTGTGATATAGCAGCCCGAAGGGACTAAGAAAAACATTTAAAATTCTGCTATGAGAGTAGATCTCATAAGTGTACAATATTGTGAACTAAAGATACAGAGTTACGCAGCCGAACTCTAGAACGTATCCATCTTGCATTAGTGAAATTTTATACCTGTTGCTTATCTTATTTAGTTCTCCTTTAGTTCTCACATCCTACAGTTAATAAATAATGCAATGGCATAAGAAGTTACATATCTAATCATTTTTGTGGTCCATAATGCCCAGTCTTCACCCTCACAGTAAGAGAAATATTATCAATTGGTTGATGTCCACCTTGAAATACAACACAAGAGAGTGTGTGTGTCTACATGTGTCTGTTTGTGTGATAAAATATACTTTCATAATTATTGATTAATTTATTAAATTTTATTGTTTTAAATCCTATAGATCTTGTTAAAAAAAAAACAGATATTTCTGTTTTTACTACCTACTGAGTATGCATACTTTATAGGTCCCAGAAATTTGTTTGATGGCTATTTGTTCTTACAGCCCATGTGGATTATCTGTGTTTTTAAAGGTTCTACAAAGTTTTTCCATTCTTTCCATTGTTACCCATATAAAGTAATAACTTGTACTACATTCAATCATCCCTGTTACTGCTGCCATTTCATCACCTAATGAATTAATTTCCCTAGTCAACATTTTCATCAATTGATCCAATCTTTCTTGAAATATATGAGCAGAAGGTAAACTATAAACAGATGCTATATTGCTTGATTCTTTTATTTCAAGTATTTTCTATAAACATAAAATCTAGATTATTTAAAAATATGTAAATCACTTATATCTGAGTTACAAATTAGATGTAAGATAGTCCAATGCTAACGTTTTACAGAAGATAATTTTACTTACATGGATAAAATAGGAATAAAGACATAAGATGCTTTGTGTTGTTTGCCCTATTTGTCTTAAGTGAAATTGAAACTTGTTAAACTATTATAGTCTTTGGCATTGTTTTATTATACAAAATTTATATGCACAAATCCAAGGACCAATAATTATGTTATGATCTGATTGTGTTATGACCTGATTATGACAAGGACTTGACATCCACTGATCCTCATCCTAATAGGTGGTGGTTTGCATTGTAGGTTATCAATGTCAGTCTGAATTCTGTGTCCACTATCCTCAAACATGTTTGGCTACTTCCCTTTACTTTGGCCACAGTTAACTGAGTGAATGTCCATATGTCTCTTGGGAAATGACTGGGAAATCATTACCAGGCATACTTTCCAATGTGCCCTGGTTGTTCATTCTTATGGGGACCCATGCACCTCTTTAGTCAACAGTTTCAAGGACTAAAAAGCCAAGATATAAACTGGAAACTGGAAAGGAAATTTAACTACTTTCATCCTAGCTATATAATTAAACAATTTATTATTGAAAGCCTGTGTATCTTGCCCCTGCAAAGCCATGTTCTATTTCTATAGCTCTCCATGGGTCAGTACTACTCAATACTAACCTTTACAATAATTGTATCCACAGAAATTATGACAGTTATTTTCACTATTTCTCAATGTATTTACCAACTTATTAAATTCTGTCTTATTACAGAATACAAAATATATTTCCCATTGATTAATGTATGTAATACGTTTTTTCCTACATTTTATTTTTCTCATTTCAGAACAATCAGTTGTTTTACTTCAGGACAAAATTACTCTGTTTTTTCTTTAACAAAAACATATCCTTATACCTCATACCTTTTCATACCAAGAGCACATTCTACTTTCCTAGAAAAGATATTTCCCTTATTATTTCTAGTAACTTAAATTGCATATATTAACTAGAATTTTTAACGCTTAGAATCCTTAATTGCCCAAGGTCAGCTCTCAGGTCAATCAGCAGTTACATTCTCTCAATGACCTCCTCCAACGAGAGCAGAAGGCAGGAAGTTTTTTTGTTTTGTTTTTTAATAGAATAAAGAAAAAAGAACAAGGAATAGACCAATAGAAAATATCTGGCTGGGGCTACATAGTCAACCTTGTTTGGGTTGAGAAAGCCCAGAATTGGCTTGGCCATTAAGGATTGGCTCACCAGATAAACAACATTGACCCCTGTAAATCTAAGTTACACATTCACAATGCTCTTCAGTTTTTCATAGGCATGCCATCATGCTACTAAAGAAAGCCCAGAGGAAAAGTCTGTGGTTCTATGTAGTAAGAATTTTGTGGTACAGATCAAAGTGAGGTACTATAAAATTGAAAAGCTGTGAAACTTGAGAGATATCTTTGCAGAATTGGTCACCGCCTCAGTAGCTGGGGTAAGATGTAGGGTTGAGATGATTCAAGGTTGCCCCAAAGTTTTACCTGATGCAAAAGTTAAATTAAACAAGGTGTGATTAATAGTTTATTCCATTTGACCCATACAATGTTGACAGTATCAGTTGTCAATGGTGACAGTAATGCTAAAAATAATTCCACCTGGAGGCAACCAGCCTGCTAGCATCAATGATCTTAACCTCCTGTTATTCATTTGCTTGCTTATTCAGTATCATTTCACTTTTAGTAGTGTTGACATGTATAACCTACTAAAATTGAGGAAAAGATGGTGTGTGGTTTCTAAGGCTATATCATAAAAGGCATTGATTGCACCTTGGATCATTTTCTTTGAGAGAATCCAGCTACCATGTCCTGATGACACTCGAGTAGAAATATGGAGAAATCCACATGGCAAGAAGAGGCCTCCTGTCCACAGCCATGTGACTATGTCAACCGGAAAGTATATTCTCTTCCTTAGTCAAGTCCCCATATGAGTTCAGTCAAAATCGTTAGAGACACGGAGCCACAACCATTCAGCTAGGCAG
The DNA here is from genome assembly GCA_030848825.1 of Tadarida brasiliensis. Taxonomy (NCBI): domain Eukaryota; kingdom Metazoa; phylum Chordata; class Mammalia; order Chiroptera; family Molossidae; genus Tadarida; species Tadarida brasiliensis. The sequence continues at coordinate 79,071,274 of CM061266.1, forward strand.
CTCCAAAGATTTGGAACCAAAGAAAATGTATAAGATAATAAATATTAAGTGCTGTTTTAAGTCATCTTATTGTTAGAGTTTTTGTTCCATAGCAATAGATAATTAATATAAACATTAAATTTGGCACTATTGTGTCTTTTTTTCAAACTGCACCCATATTTACCATATATATAATGGTGGAACTTGGCAGTTATCAAGTTCACAATCCCACTCTCTTGGAATGTTTTGAGACACTGAAACTGGTATCCTGACTTTCCTAATTTACCTAGAGTTTGAGCAACATATATAGTATGGATTAAATTTTGCCCTGAGCTAGTCTGGCATTCCTGACAAACTCAGTGGGAAGTGTGGGGCATAGGTGCTCAAAAAGTGAAAAAAAAAAAAAATGCCATGAATGATTAAGGAATCTAACCCAATAGGCTAATATTAAAACCCATATCTGAGCTCCACGAAGGATTAGTGGTTCTAGCTGCTAGGCAGAGTTCTTTTGTCCACTAAGATAAAGTCTATGCCACATCCAAATTTATTAAGGACCAATGAATTCTAGGAAGAACGTAGAATAATAGTTAATATAAGACATACGTATACACATCTTTCCCTATTGTGATGTGGTCTCCTTTTGAAAGTGCTAAATAAGAACTTCTCCTTTGGAAGGGATCCTTGAGCAATGGGAATAAACCTCTATTTATAATCTCATTAAGGTTTCAAGAGATGCTCTGTAGTAACAAGGGCATGTTATTACCACCTCATGAGTAGTCTAGTAAATTCAATGGCAATTGAATTACAGCATCAGAATTACTTTGGAGAGAAAGACAGCAAAAAACTACAAAATATGTAATTAAAAAAAGAGATGTCCCAGAATGCAAATAGATAAATAACCTGTTTCATTTGCAAAATCTTTCTTAAATGCTTCAGTTGGCACCTGGCATACAGTAGTTGTTCAATAATTGTTTCTTGAACACAGGGATGAATGAATGAGTGAGTGAATGAATGAATGAATGAATGAATGAATGAATGAATAAATGAATGAAAAGTTTTTAGAGTCAATGGAGGCTAAAAATGGGCAATCTCACCAGTGAAGTATGTTTTAATAGCATCTTTACAGATATAAGAAACATCTGACAGGGAGATTTTGAGTCAGCCAAGGCAGAGTGAGTTTATAAAGTCAGAGAATAGCTTGAATCAAACGTCAGTCAGTCCAACTTCTGCTACTTGAAATCTTCATAGAGACAGAAATATGGATAAACATGTCCCTACTAATTTTTCACATGTGTGACATGAACTCAAATGACCTATAAATTGCTCAAGATTTTTCACCTCAAAAATTCACATAAGTGGGGTCAAGGGAAAATTCTAGTTAGACATTATAATTCATGTTCATATGAAATGCTTACCCTTAAAGAAGGCAATTTAATTTTGTAAACAAAGATATATTTTAATCCTCACCCCAGGATTCATTTATTGATTTTAGAGACATGGAAAGGGAGAGAGAGAGAAAGAGAGAGAGAGAGAGAAATTGGTTGCCTCCCACATAAGTCCTGACCAGGGATCAAACCTGAAACCTGGGTATGTATCTTTACTGTGAACTGAATCCACAACCTTTCAGTATACTGAACAAGATTCCAACCAACTGAGCCATACTGGCCAGAGCAACAAAGATATTGTTAATGGCTAATGGCATTTATTTTAAGTACTTGATAGGAGAGCATTAAAATATTTCTCATTTCTCATGGAGATTATATATATATATATATATATATATATATATATATATATTAAGTAATATATATATTACTTAATAACTGACAAAAAGTATTACTAGAAAGGATTTTAGTAGAGGTAGATATGTTGGAATTAGCAGTAACATAAGTTAGTGTGATACTAAATTTACGTAATACAAGAGTGGGCAAAGGTAGGTTAAATTACCCACCATCATTACCTAAAAGATAATTAATAAGTAAAGTCATCAAAGAATAAAATATATAATAAAAAGAAGAAAATAATGCAATAATTAATAACTAAATAACAGAGTAATAAACTGGGCTTTGTGTAGTCACAACTGTAAAGCTACTTTTGCCCATTCCTGTATTTTATTACTTACTGTTCTAAATAAACAAACATTTTTCTAAATTTTATGAATGTTTACATATGTCAATATATGTTTAATATGTAAAGTTTGATTCACATATATTTGCTCATCTAATTATGAGCTTTGGTATGCAAGTTAGATATTATTATCATTCCAACTTGGCAGAACACAAAATTGAGGAGAAATTATTTCTCAAAACCATAAAATTATAAAAAAGATAGAAAGCAAACTCCAGATCTTAATATTGAAATGTGTATTCTCTCCAACCCCAGTTATAGAATCTTGTAAAATATAACAGAACTTGATAAAAGTAGAAGTGTGTTTTGTTTATGTTAGAGATTCTATATATGTATGATGAATTGTGGCTTCTTAATTTATTACACCCATATGATATTTTACCATTAACATAACAAGGCCTTTTATCCAGCAATGACTCAAAAATGTTATTCGACTAACAGTTATAGCTAGGTATTCTTCTTCTTATAGAAGACATTAAGATAACTTAGAAAAAATGTTATCCTAAAATTCTTATAATCTAAAATAATTTAAGCAGATAAATAAGTTCATATAAATATTAGTGTTTTGAGAAAGGTATACTCAGGTATCATCGCAGCATAGCAAAGGATACTAGCTCTACCTACTTGTTTATTTATTTATTTTTATTATTATTATTTTTTATCCTCACCCGAGGACATTTTTTCATTTTTTGTTCAGATAGAGTGGGAGGAAGAGAGAGAGAGAGAGAGAAACATCGACGTGAAAGGGACACATCGAGTGGCTGCCACCCGCATGACCAACCAGGGCCGGGGACAAACTGCAACCAAGGTACATGCCCTAAGCGGGAACTCAACCCGGGTCTCTCTGGACCGCAGGCCGACGCTCTAACCACTGAGCCAAACCGGCCAGGGCTCTACCTACTTGTTTAAGGAAAACTTCCCCTGGGAGAGTACATTAAGATGAGATTGGGGTGTTAAGATGGTAAGAGGCTTGGAAGAATCATACACAAGTGATACCTTGAACACAGACAAATGGAAAAGAAGACTAGAAAGTTCGATATTATAACTGAATTAAATTCAAGGAAGGGAATGTCAGGAAATGACTCAAACTAGGTATAGGAACACAGACTCTTGAAAGCATGTTTTTAATACATAACTTCAGTTTTACCTAGATGATGGGTAGAAAATTAATAAATATTGAAAGCCTTTCAAATCATATCTACTCCTCCTGATTATAAAACCCTGCCTACAAAGGAGGGGCAAGGCATCCTGGAATGTTTTTGTTCCACATATGGAGATACAGGGGATAGAAAAAAAGCTTGTTTTATTGGACAAGTGAGGGAGAATGGATGACTCCATGCTGACTAAATATGCATGATTGCAATCTAGGTAGTCCTTCTCTGACACTTGCTTTACCATTGGCACGACTCTGGTATACAAAGGCAAATTTGCCACACAAGAACATGATGTTGACACCTTGTCAATCTTTTTCACTGTTTTATGTCAAGTCACAGACACATCCTGATACACAAGAGGATCTCAATTAAACATTAGTGGCCTGGGCCAGTGTGGCTCAGTTGGTTGAGCATTGCCCATGCACCAAAAGGTTGCCTGTTCAACTCTTGGTCAGGGCACATGCCTGGGTTGTGGGCTTGATCCCTGCTAGGGGGCGTGTAGGAGGCAGCAGATTGATGTTTCTCTCTCATATCAACTTTTCTCTCTCTCTCTCCCTTTCTCTCCCTCAATAATCAATAAAATTGTTTAAAAAAACACACACACGCACATTGGTGAATAGTGAATGAATGAATGGCTGAATGAGATTAAAGTCACGTAGGGAATAATCATTAAGAATTTGCTTAATTTAATCACAGATATTTTTCAACTAACTATATAAGAATTAGAGTTAAAAATTAGCTTGTACATGCAAGTTAAATTGCAAAGGATGTTTAATGAGGCATTATTTTCTATCACATTCCAAGGAACTTAATATTATAAGCAATAGCATTCATGAAAATGTCTGACATATTTCAATATTGGTAGTATATACAGCTCTAAATATCACACACACACACAAATAGGAGCCATATTGCTTTCAGTTTAAAATAGATCCAGATAAAAATTTTAATTGTGAAAACAATGTCATTTTTTTCAAGTACAATAAAAAGCTTAATTTAAATGGAGAGTTAATAATTTATCAGTCAGAATAGGATAGGGTGTGCTGTAGTAACATGCATACAAAATTCCAACAGTGTAGTCATATTAAGAAAAATAAAGATTTATTTCTTGGAACTTAATATCTGTTGTTACCTTGGAAAATATCCAGGGTAACAGCTTTCGCAGCAGGGAGTCAGTGATTCAGGCTGACAGAGGCTGCACCATTCTGGAACTAAATTGACAATAATATATGAACTTCCCAGTTGAAGGGCCAGGGAAAGAAAGGTGGAACATGCAAGCATCAGCAATTAAATGTTTCCTCTCAGAAGTGACACACCTTATTTCTACTTACTTTTCCTTGTTCATAGTCAGCCATATGATGACACATAACTTATAATGACCAGGGACATGAATAGAAGGGGAGCAAACAGGAAATTCTGATGGTTAGATTTAATGTCTACAGTTGAGAGGTATAAAAATGGGTATCGGAAAAACAACCTGAATTTATTTTCATTTCAAGTGAGCAATTCCATTACTTAAGTATGAATTCTTTTTTTTATTGAATATATTGTGGTGATATTGGTTAATAAAATTATATAAGTTTCAGAGGTACAAATGTATAATACATCATCTATATAGTGTATTGTGTGTTCACCACCAAAAGTCAAGTCTCCTTCCATCACCATTTATCTTCCTTTACCCTATTCTACCTTCCCCCTTTCCTCTGGTAATCACCATACTGTTGTTTATCTGCAAGGTTTACTTTTTTGTTTATTTGTTTGTTTGTTTTGCTTAATTCCTTCACTTTTTTCACCCAGCCTCCCTACCTCCTCCTCTCTGACAGCTGTCCGTCTGTTCACTATCTGTAAGTCTGTTTCCATTTTGTCTGTTAGTTTATTTTGTTTATTAGATTCCACACCTAAGTGAAATCATATGGTATTTATCTCTCCCTGACTGGCTTATTTCACTTAGCATGATGCTCTCCAGGTCCATCCATGCTGTCGCTAAGGGTAAGATTTCCTTCTTTATTCTACTTCTATGACATAGTAAGAAAAACCAGGAAGACTGTGTATCATATTCAAGACATAAAGTCTTTCTAATTATAGGCAATATTCTCTGTCAAAGAGGAGCCGAAAGAAAGGTTAGCTGCCTCTAACACTTATCATCACAAGCTTTATTTCCAGTAACTATTCTGAAGTTGGTCCGCTTTCTATTTCTTACTCTTGTGTGACAAGTAGCCTTTTCTTATTATTCAGAGACTTCCCTGATTGACTGTACCACTCTCAATGAAATGTTTTAGGAAACATAAAAGGCTGCCATATTCCCAATACTGGTATATTATTAAAAAAAGAGTTAAACAAAGGTTTTGGAAATCCAGTAGTCTTCGAGTACTTAAAATGTATTATTCTATCTTAGCATTTGGTGACAGCTAGGAATTAAATACCAAAGAAAAGGCACTTTTTAACATTCCTCTAGGGGTCAACAAGAATCATTTGTTATTTTCTCACAAGGACAATGAAGAAAGTACAATGAATGCTTTTAGAAATCTGGGAGAAAAATCCATCTTTAAAATAAAAAAAATAAAAAAAAAGGATGCATTCATTTAAGAAACAGTTGCAGAAGAAATCCTCAAGGCTCATTTGTCCCGAGTAGTGTGTGAGTCATTGAAGCAGCCAGGAAATTCAGTTGCTGAATGCTTCACTGGCTCTGCCACCCAGTGGGCAGGGCAGAGTGCATAACTCAGAGTCTCACCTACTGGCTGACAGTGCCATACCTGCACGTGTCTTATCCTTTCCCACTGGTAAGTGATTAACCCCATGTACTAGGCTTATTCAGCAGGACTCAAGTGGTTACACTAATTAAATTGGTGGTGCTCTATATTAAACGCTACATGAATTCCAGCTGCATTTCTCCTTAAGAGAGGAGACAGTCTCACCTGACTTCAGGGCCAAAAGGATGCCGGCTGAACAGAGAACAAATGTTTCCTGTAGTTCAAATCTTCTGCTAAAGCTATTTGCACTAACCATTTTAAAATAGTGTTTATTCAAATGATGGTAAAATGATAACATGAAATTAGATATTGGCTCAAATACTTAGAATAACTCACATAGAGCTTAACTACCGACTTTGCAATGTTATGATGAACATCATAGATGTATTCGTTCAAGAATTTGATAATTATTTGTTCATCCATTCACTCAGCCATCCATTTAGCTTACTACATCACCCACAGATGTTATGCATATTTGGAAAACAGGCAAGTAGATTATAAGAGATTAGGATAAATAGAAAAATATCATAGCATTAAAGAAAACCCAAGGTGTGCTGTGGTAAAATTTTAAAAGAAAAAATATATACTAGAATGCAATGTATATTTAAAAAAAAACATGCTATAGTCTAAAACATTAAGTAACTATTTAAAACAAAATGAAAGACAATTTCAACGATAGTGATTTGTTTCAGTACACATCAATGAAAAAACCGAATGTTATACAAAACATTTTATATAGGTACTTGCTTCTCAGTATCTATTTTTTCTGCTGCTGAGGAAGCAATTTTGGGGGTGGGCAGCAACATGTGCAGTTAAAGTAATAAAAGAATGGAGCCATTCCACTAATTCAAATAAGCATACACATTTAAATACAGTACTTGCTCCGGGAATGTGTGTCAGTGAGCTCAGTCATTGCTGTGGAAGGACCGAACTGTATTTCAAAATGAACATACAAATTCATAGAGCCTATCAAGAAATTCAGAAACCTATCAACAAGAGTAATGTGCCTACCATTCCAACGCTGTCTAAAGTGAGAGGACATGAGACAAGGGCATTTTTAAGCAACAAATTTTGAAGACAGACCAAAGTGTTCTGCATATCAAGCAGGTTGTGAGGTCAACCTGCAGAAAATATCACAACATCAGTTAGTGCCAGGGAATGACACCCCGAAAACACCTTCTGAAAGTAGCCCTGACAACTGGAGCGTCTGCAGACATTACCTCCGCATGGAGCCTCAACTGGTACTGCAGGAAGGGCCAATGGTTGAGGAACACTTTTGACAGGTATACAAAATAAGTGTGAATTAAAAAAAAAAAAAAAAGCTATATTTGTTTTTTTTTGACAGGATTTCCAGAAGTTTGGTTTTTTGTTTGTGTGTGTGTTTTTTTTAACAAGCAGAAAGCAGTGAGAAATTTACTTTTTAGATATTGTGACAACATAGTTTTTGAATCTGTAGTTTTCTGACTAGCAAAATATTTTATTGAGAAATGCAGAAGCCTTGCACACCAAGAAAAAGCTGTGCCTTAATTTATTGGAAGTCCCATTAAGAGTTTAATGTTTAAGATTGTGTTCAAAATTCTCCCATTTTCTTTCTTGTTTTCATACTGCCCTCCCCTTATCTGGCCATTATATGTGCCTCACAATTTCCCCTCATGTTCCAAAGTCATTTTACTGCATCATTTAATGAGATTTATCTGTAATCTTCAATGCCTTTCTCTGCATTATCACTGCTTTTATCTTTTATCGCTCTAACTTAATATTTTGGCATTTTAAATCATATTCAAAAGGGGTTACTCAGCTATCATCATATGAAAGAAATAATAAATAAATAAAATATATCCCTTATCTCTAACAAATCTAGTGATAAGACACATGTATTATCCACTTCAACATATATTATTTTTATGACAATTTTCACAGTGATAAGCTAGATCTTATTGTCCTCATTTTAGACATGCCTGAACCTAGGACCAGGAAGGTAGCTTGTGTATTTGAGTCAGTAACAGCAGACTTGAGATTTTCAACTGACAAAAGGTAGAGTCTGGTTTTATTTTATGAGGAATTTAGTCTAGACCTTCTTTCAGTGAATCAGATATTTTCCCCAGAGTGTAAATTAGCTCCTTTTTCTAGCCTCACAAATGTCTTTTTTTTAACATTTTAAAGAATATTGCAGTAGTGTTCTTACATAGAGAAAATGGAGATATTGAAAGGGAACCTTTAAAGACTGGTCATGCCCAGCTAGTGTGGCTCAGTGGCTTGAGCGTCCTCCCCTGGAGTGAGAGGTCCCGGTTCGATTCCTGGTCAGGGCACATGCCTGGTTTGCGGGCTTGACCCCCAGTAGGGGGCGTGCAGGAGGCAGCTGATCAATGTTGCTATCCCTTCCTCTCTCTCTAAAAAATCAATAAAAAAAGATTAATAAATAAACAAATAAAAATAAAAACTTTGGTCATGATTTTAACTACAAAATAAGTCCTAATTCCTATTAATAAAAATGTTTCCCAAGCTAAAGCAACAGTGACAACACCCAAAGTATTTTGCCAGTATTGTCATTTTCAATTATAAATCAAAACAGACAGTATCATCTCAGAAAAGTAAGTAGGTGAGAAAAACAAATTAAAAACAAATGGAAAACCCTTTCTATCTTCCATTTCCCTGTCCAGAGTCAGGATCCATCGACTTAAAATTCACCAGGGAGGAATTTCCCATCAGAAGGTTAATTGTCACATCATCGTTCCCATAATCAGAGGGAAATAATTATCACCGCAAGTAGTAAGTGTCTGTGTAACATATAAATTATTACTGCCCCAAATAACAGGGCAAACTGTGGGCACCTTAGAAGGGTTTGCATCCGAAGTAAACTAAGAGAAGGCAAAACGTAACCATCATGTTGATTCAAGGGGTTTGAGACAGACAGGAAAATCCACTTTGTGTATACCCAGCAGGGAATAAAAAACCAACCTCAAGTAAGTAAAATTTAAGCAAAGGGACTATGGGAGTCTGAGCCTAGAAAAAGGAGCATTGGGGATCCCTTTTTTATGAGCTTGTAATCTCAATTGTAGGCAGAGATAAAACTCTACTGAATAACAATCCAACTTCGACAGATGTTCAGAAGCACCACTAATTAAAGGGTTCTTGTTTAGCTGAAAAGTTAATTCACTTTGATAGATAAGTACCTCACGGCCAATGAAAATTTCATTTCGCTTTATATGAACATCTTCCATAGATCATTTAAAACTAAAGTTGATGCTACTTTTTTGTATGATATTTTCAGCAATTCAGAAAGCAATTTTACTTTTGAAAGCGATTTTCCTTGAAGAGAAAACAGGACATTAATAAGTGTACTTCTCTTTGTGTTTTAGAACAATTAAACAACCCTGACCCATCTTTCTAAGTTGTATGTCCTAGTTCTTTAGGAAACACATACAATATAAACACAATCATACACAAACATGCAGCCATCTATTGTCTGTTGCAAGCCCCAGAATTATGCAATGCCCACGATAGCCAGCATTTTATTTGTGTTTTGTCAAATATGTCAGCAGTCATACAATACATGGAGCTGCCATTCACCCACTAGAAAGCAAGGACCTTCTCAGCCTTCATCTCTTCCGCCTTTGTACAATCCAAGACCAAGTCCTGTCAATGTAAATATAGGACCTTTGAAAATGCTCTTCCATTTACCCAGAATGCTTTTCTCTTCTTTTCCAGTTCACTCATAGTAGTTTTTCAAACCCTGCTCGAGCTCCACTATCTCAGGGAAACTTATCTCCCTGATTCCATAATATGTAAACTCCTTCTGTTATATGGCCAACAGCCCCTCTTCATTGCACCTGCCACAGTCGGTATTTTACCTGTATTATTTTTTAAATTAATTAATTTTTTACCTTTATTTTAAATCATTTATTATTTTATATTCATTTATATTATTTGATAATGCCTAAATTTGCTTCCTCTCACCATGAACTATAAACTCTATGGAGAGAAGGATCATACTGATTTTTCACTCACTGTAGTATACTTATTACCTAACATATGATTTACCTAGCATATGGATTTAATGCTGAATAAATAGGGTAGAAAAAAAATTGAATTCTGGGTACAAATACAAAGTGGGATTTGGACCATAATGTTACCATTATTAATTTTAAAATACTTTTAACCAAAATTTGCTTACAATTAAATTAACAGGTTATTTTTTGTTATTAAGTCACTGTTATTTTTAACAAATTTTAGCAAACAGGCCATATGTTTAAAAAAACTGTAACAATGTCACCAACATAAATAAATATTACATATCTGCGATTATAGTCTTCATATTTGAATGCAAGAGTTCCGCTCATAAACAGTGTTCAGGGAATGATTAGCACGAGATCACACCACATTGTGCACAGTAACTGGTTGTGTTGTCCCGTGGTGTGACTTCCTGCAGCAGTTTTAACACATGCTGGCCCAGGAGCGCTAAGCCACGCCCCAGCCGTGTGCATTTGTTTACTCGTGGTGACAGGTGAAGGCACCCATTTACTAGGCCTATTCAGTGTACATTTAAAATTACTGTAATACATACAGAAAACTTATCTGTGAAATGTTCTTTTCATACATACTTAATTTTAATTACACAAACATGTCTACATAAGTAAAAACAGGTAAACTAACTAATATGTCCATTTTTTTTAACATATGCATTTGGAAAACCTACTTTACTCTATAACAGACTTTCGCCTTTAATGGACATCCCCTCACCAGAATTAGTCCATTATATTGAGGTTTTACTGTATAATGCATAATTTAAGGCACTGGGTTGTGTTTATACTAAACAAAGTCAAGATTCAGATAATTTATCTAATTTTGGTGAAATTATAAATATACAATTATGGTTTTCAGAGTTGTATTTTTAACTGTTGTCACCTAATATTTTCTTCAATAGTCATAAAAACAGTTCAACAACACATTTATCAATGAAAATAATTATCTATTACGCAAACCTCAGAACCAAGGGAAATTTTGAGAAAGTAAATAATTTTGAGATTTACTTACACGAATCACACATTGTAAGTACTACTTTCTCCATTTTCTTTTCTCTTGCCTTTTCCTTATCTCACGCAGAAGAAGTGGTAGGCCATTACCCATTTATGGTAATGGGTACCATACCATAAATGCCCTGCCACACCCCCCAGATCTCCCTTCTGAACTATAGATGTACTCCCTTGGCTGCTGCAAGTTCTGCCAGCCGATGACCCTCAGCTGTCAGTCCTCTTCAGGTATTGCCAAGGTGGAAGACAACTGCCTTGCCAAATTCACACCCCCTTCCCAGGGCATCCCCACATCCAATGAGCGAGCGAGAGAGAGATGTGAGGTTTGGCACCCTCCCAACTCTAGATAAGGTTGATGGATCATCCCGCTCCAGTTGTTAAAGTAGAGTCAGTCAGCTGAGGCATCTGATGGACCTGCATTGCAGCCAAACTGTTCCTTTTACCTAATCCTGTCTCCTTCCCCTCACCGCCACACGTTTGGACCCCATGGAATCAAATATTGTGCACTCTGATCTCACTCTCAGAATTGGGCTTCCCAGGGAATAAACCCCGTGATATAGGAAATTCCTTGAAAAATATAATATATGTTATTTTTCCCATGTTATTATACATATATGGAGGAGACTGTGAAGTCTAATACCATCATACCTTTAATCCTTTTTTATTCCAGTTATCACAAGAAGTCCAAGATTTCAAAGAAAGTTTCCTTCATCATAAATGTTGTGCGTTTTCTACAGTTTCCGTATGATTCACCCATCTGCAACTCCTCAGACCTTCTCTTAAGTCCTTTGTAACCTATGGACCACAAGCAGCAAAGGTCTCTATATTCTCAAATTTCCTTCAGAGCAATTCCTTCAACTTCTTTCTCTTGACAAAATAATCTGCTTTCCCCCCTAGCACTTTTTGCTGTAGAGTTCTCTCCAATGGTACCTGTTCTCTCTGCAGCACTCTTTGTACCACAGATGATCTCCTTGCTAGTCTTCACCATTTATAAATGGTTTCCCATATTCTCTATCCTCACTCCCAGATCTGAAACTGATTCTATTAGATTCTACCCCTTATCATTCTCCTTTGTTGCAGTCATAAAAAGAAATACTAGATCCTTCCTTCTAATTATTCTACAATATAACCACCTGGTTTATTATCACTCTCAAAAAAGCTAAAGAGGGGTCAAACATATGGTGATAGGAAATTAGACTTTGGGTGGTCAACACACAATGCAATACACAGATGACATATTGTAGAATTGTGCACTTGAAACCTATATAATTTTATTAACCAATGTCACCCCAACTCATTTAATTTTAAAAAGCTGCTGTCAAAATGTGGGTGGTTTCAATATCCTTAGAATTGATCTTTTCTATATAATCCAACCTCTGTTAAAAATCGAAAAATAAAATCAATACCACCAAATCAATAAATAGTACTTAGTCAGAGTTTCTTGCACATACAACAACAGTTCATGGACTGGGAGCTTACAAATCAATCTGCTATGAAGTTCAGGGGCATGGCATTACAGGAAGGCTTATACAGTGAACATGAGGAAGTGATTCAGTCTTTACACTGATTGGCTCTTACAATGAAGATTTTCACACGGCGAGGATTGTTTAAAAGTTATCTTATAACATTATTTAGGAAGACAAGCTTATTTTGTAACTATCAGAGGCATTTACAGGAAATAACCTAAGTTGTTTCACTTAGATTCAGGAAATGAGCTAGATCTAGTTTTGCGGACATGATTTAAATGGCTTGACCTGCTCAGGGAATTTTCAAGTCTGTATCAGTTCCATATTTACTTTTATTTATTTTTACAATTTTTTTTCTTTATTGACTTTAGAGAGAGAGGAAGGAAGTGGGAGAGAGAGATAGAAACATCGATGAGAGAGGACATCGACTGGCCACCTCCTGCATGCCCCTCACTGGGTATCGGGCCCACAACCTGGGCATGTGTCCTGACTGGGAATTGAACCAATGACCTCTTGGTGCATGGGTCGATGTTCAACCACTGAGCCACACTAGCTGGGCCCAAATTTAATTTTAATACCTCTTGGTTCTTGAACTTTCCAATGGTCTTGTCCACAACACTTCTCTGACATCTGATCCCACTGATCTACTGTAGATATTGTCATCACTAATAAGTCTGCCCTTCGGTTTCAAACACTGTCTTCCTGCTTCTGAAACCACTTGCCTTTCTAACCATTCCCTCTGCTCCTCAATTCCAACAACTATTAAACCACATAGGAAACTGCAGTGCATTGAACCAGTCAGCTTTTATTTTTTTCTCTGTCACTCAAAACCATCCCTTATGTTACAGGGGATTAACAAAATCTTAAATAAATACATATATGAGATGTGGTTTATTTGACAGCTGCTAGATTTTTCTCAGCAGTAAACGAACTCTTTGAGCTGTTGGGTGAGGGTGGGAAGGAACAGTATATGTCTGGGGGGCCTGGATGTTTTACCTAGTAACAAGCACAAGTGCAGAATTATAAATGATGGTATTGTTATGAAGTCTTACAAAAAAAGATTTAGCTCTGAATAGCGATCAAAGTATTTATTATATGTTTGTTACTGTAAAGTTATGTGCATGCACACATATAACAAAAAATATGATTTATTTGGAATACAGAAGGCCTGCTGTATCTTGTCATGATTCCTTATATGATACTTAGAATTCCTGGCACAACAAAACCAAAACTCTTCTGAATATGTTTTAATTTCCAGACCCCTCTGTCACCCCTCACACATTCCTGGGTGAATCCCACTCTTTCTGAATCTGCACCCAGGCAGTTAAAACTAGATTGCAGAGAATGACAAAGCCATGCTGATTGGAACTTAACTGTGTGGCACCAATATAGCGTTGTATGGCAGACAATTGTGTCTCATTTCCTCAGATTATTTGTATTCTGTATGAGATTTTACACCCCGTCCTTCTTTGATCTTCCAACACTCTGCTAAATTGTAACTTTTGGTAATAATATCGAGATATTCTTACTCCCATACAAAGAAATTTGAATGTTTTGCCCATACATGGTCCCTTATTCCCTATGTCCACTGACTCCTGCCTCATATGCAATGTCCCTGCTCCAAAAGTTGTATATTCTTTAACCTAAAATATCAAATGTTCCTTCTCCAGGGAATCACCCCATTTATCACACTTTGTAATGTCACAGCGTGTTGTGATGTCCTCTTGTCTCCATGCACCCCTGTAGCTACCTCCCTTCCACTTCTCTGCTCCCTTGTAGAGAAAAACATTTAACATTGATCATCATTGTTCTCTCTACTTCCTCATATTCAATACTGAAACCACGAATTGGATCATTTCTTCCCTCATGTTTTACCAGGCCCCAGGGCACCAAACAGTCTCACCGTAGTTATGATGAAAGGACATCTGTAGAGAGCAGACCTGTTCCTCACCTATCTGACTTTCATGGCCTGGTGTCTCCTCCCCTCCTAACCTACATGAGTGTCCCGGGACTCAGCCCTCTTCTCTCGTCTGTCTGTGTTGTCAGGCTCACTGGTTTAGACATAGCAAGTCATCACTTAACGTTGTTGGTAGGTTCTTGGCAACTGCAATTTTAAGCAAAACAACGTATAATTAAACTAATTTGACCATCGGCTAATTGATATCAATAAGAGTTAAGTTCTTACTGCATAGTTCTGGCCACAAAAGGAATCACAAAACTTATAAAGACCCAAAACACTTGTAATATTAAACATTGAAAAAAAAAATTGAGCTATACACATATTTCAGAAAGATTAATAAAAACAAAGATAATTATTTTACAACTTGCTGATTCCAGTTCAGGTTTTTGGTGGCCAGGGCCTCTCCCAGCAGCTCAGGGCACAAGGTGGGCACCCAACCTTCTATCACAGGCCACTCACACTAACACCCACTGTCACTCAGACTGGGATGACTGAGACAAGCCAGTTCACTGGGTGCATGTACTTTCTTTGGGATGTGAGAAGAATCTGGAGTTCCTGGAGAAAACCCACATAGAGAACATGCAACTGTACACAGTGGCCTATTGGGAATCATTTTTTTTTCTCATCCACATTATAACAAAATGATGTTGAATGAAACAATGTTATCTGAAGATCCTCTGTACTTTCTCTGTGTTGATGACTTCCAAATTTACCTAGAGGCACTGTTGTACCCTGGATTCCAGACTTTCATATTTTACCTCCCACTCTGCAGGTCCAGTTGGGTAACTTAAAAATAAATATATCCAAAACTGAAGTCCTGATTTCCACTCTCCCATAAGCAGCAGATATGATCCTTTTGCTGTCTTATTCAATTCTTAAGCAGAAACTTAGTTCCTTATTTGCTCAGACTACATTTATGAAACAATCCTTAATTCCTCACACCCTGCATCTATTATATAAGTAAATTATCTTAGTTTTATTTTCAAAATATTTGCAAGGTTTGACTGCTCATCACCTCCATCATTGATTGACACCAGTATTACTGGAATTGACTTATAAATGCTCCACATGGTGGAAGTTTCATTTCTGTCATTATTCACCACATAGCATCTGGGGCCTTCCATTAAAGAAAATCAAGTAAAAAATTTCACTTTTTTGTTGTTGTTGTTATTAATCCTCACCCAAGGATACTTTTTCCATTGATTATTTTTTAGAGAGAGAGTTGAAAGGAGGGAGAGTGATAGAGAAAAACATCGATTGGTTGCCTAGGCGGGGCGAGGAATCCTCAAACCAGTTAGTGCCCTGCGTGGGAATCAAACCCACGACCCCTTGGTGGTGCTCAGTCCAAGACTTTAAGCTCTGAGCCACAATGGCCAGCACAAAAAATTTCATTTATTTATTTATTTATTTATTTATTTATTTATTTATTTATTATTTATTTTTAATCCTCACCCGAGGATATTTTTCTATTTATCTTCAGATAGAGTAGGAGAGAGGGAGAGAGAGAGAGAGAGAGGGAGGGAGAGAGATAGGGAGGGAGAGAGAAAGGGAGGGAGAGAGAAAAACATCAGTGTGATAGGGACACATCGACTGGTTACCTCCTGCACAAAAGGATCAGGGCTGGGTACGAACTGCAACCAAGGCAAGTGCCCTTGACTGGAATCGAACCCGTGACTCTGGTCAGCAGGCTGACGCTCTAACCGCTGGGCCAAACTGGCCAAGGCAATTTCGCTTTTTTATTAACTATGTCCCAATGGCTTTTTATTATACTCAGAATGATATCTATCAATTGTAACAAAACTATCACTAATATCTAATTATCACCAGTTTTATCAAGGGCTCTCCTGCCTCATATCTTCTTGCTCTCCTCCTGTATTACTGAGATCCAGGGCACTGGCCTTCTCATCAGCACTAGAGAACACAACACATCTTCCATCTCTAGGCCCTAGTGCTGGCTACTGTCTATGCCTGGAATGCCTCTCTACAAATATTTTCAGGGTTCTTATTTACCCCAGGCCTCTCCAGAAATATTCTCATCCTCCAAATATTCCAGCCACCCCCGCTACTCTTGGTGATTCCATCCCCCATTTTACAGCTGTATTTTTCACTATAACACATAAAGCCTGACATATATAAAATCAATTTATTTAATTGTTGTCTGTTTCCCTTCTCTGAAATACAATCAATGGGAAGGCAAAACATGTTATTTGATTAGTTGTTTTATTCCCTTTCAGTTCCCAGAGCCTAAACCATGCCTGACCCATAGTATACACTCAATGATTATCACTGAATAAAGGGATATTCATTTTTATTCTACTTGGGTAGAATATTTTTTAGAGAAGTTTCTTCCAATTATATCATCCTAAAATATAATTGTAGTAGATAAATTTGTACAATTTACCCCAGTGATGTTTCTAACTAAAACTATCATTCTATTTTTTGTTGATCCACTATAGTCTGCCTCTCACAAACAGCAAAATCGTCTTTATTAATGTGTGGACAAAAGTTAACTTTTGGCCAGAGAATTGAAAGCTTCTTTGCACTGCATTCATCACTAATACCTTAAGACTTATTTAAATTTTAGCTAATTTATATCAGGCTTACTTGAGTAATTGTGTATCAGTTTGCAAAACACGAGAGTCACTGATATTGCTGCAGAGGTTAAATTCCAAGCTTAATGAGCTAACACTCAGGATGTTTGGACTTCAAAAATGAGCATCTCATAATTCCTGATATAATTCTGCAAAGGCTGATGTTGACATCCCATTTACAGAGGGAGATAATCTTTGTAAAGTTATGCATCCTTCCTTATAGAAGTATAGCTCTCTTAATTTGAAGTCTTTAATTTTTCTATATTTTCTCATTGAAATATGCAAGTTCATACATTAAAAACTTTATTCTGGCAAAGTGAACTATTGGGACCCCTCTCAAGTCAACTCTACTGATGTGGACATCAAACCATTTATTTAAGCAAATATATTGATTTTTGCACCTTCATATCACGTTGCAGTAGTTATATTAAACCGATTTGATTGTTAATGTGTTCTTCATCCAATGAACTGTTTCCTATCATATAGACATAAATCCCATAAAACTTCAGCATTATTTCTACTATTAAATTCACTTTAGTTATACGGTTTTTTGTACTTTAGTACAGAAACGGGTAGGTTAAGCTTGCATTTGAAAAAATAGTATTATACATTTTAGAGTATTTGCACTCTGTAAAAATGTCTAAATTCCATTTACTATTTAAGATGATTTGTAAATTCCTTTTATATTCTCATTTTGCTTTCACTATTTTAGTTCTAAGCATTATTCGGGTTGTTTTCCCCTCAAAGTTTTTTGCTTATTCTATTTCTAACAAATTAAACATATGATTTTTTTTTCTTCTTAATAATTCTAACCTCTCCAACTTCCCTTTTAAAATAATTTTGCTGTGTTAATTGGTGTTGGCAAAACTTCCAATTTGATATCAGCTACAAATTTCATTAACATACTGTTTTCTCTATCTACCGTATCATTAATTAAGTTGTTAAATAAGATCAGCCCTCACACTGATCCCTGTGGCACTCCATTAAATACACTGACATTGTATTTGTTATACTTCACTCAGTTTTATATCCACAAGGCTCTGCTGTAATCCAAGTGAATTTAAAATATTCCATGGCACTCTATGAAATGTTTCATTTGCTCTTTTTAAGTAGATATATTTCATATACTTGAAATTATTGGCTTCTCTCCACTGATTCTGTGCTGAAAGTAGCCTGAAATTTTTTTTTTAATTGTGAATTTTTAAATCATGATTACTTCAGTAGCAAAATCCCCAGATATATTTTTCTTACTATCTTTGTCTTTGATTATGAGTAATACAACTCTTTTACTCAACTATGTCCTTTTAAAGTGCAGGTTTCAATGCTATATCCCTTTTGAAAAAAATAATAAACATAATTTTTCTTTGATAATTTTCTTCATAAAATATTTGTGATATTTAGACTCATTGGATCAAGTGTCACCATTTTATATTTTTGTATTGAATTTATTGCTGTGTTTCATAATTTATTTATTCTTTATTTTTAAATACAATGTTTGCTAATTTACCAGCAAACATGATTTTCATTATTGATCCTAACTAATTTATATGTATTTAAAATAAATTTTTATGTAGATTTAACTATTTTTGTTAAACTTGGTTGAATTTCTCTCTGATATTAACTTATGCACAAGAGACTATTTATTTGGAGATTGCATAAAACACATCATTTTACCATTTCCCATAATTTAAAGCAATTTGTACATTTGAATGTTAATAACAGAATATGTTTCTTCATCTTAGAAGAGTTTCAATAAAGTTACTTTTTCGGTATTATTATGAACATATTTTTTCATTTGATAAGTCTTCATAGAATCAATTATTATATTATAAAGAAATTAATAAATTTTATACAATGTCATGATTATACCTTTTTTTCCTAGCTTAAAAGCACACAGACTACAAGTCTCATATTTTGGCAGCTCACTGTGCACTAATACATAATCTGCTATGCTTCAAAAGTTGCTCTGTGTCCTGAGGATTCTACAAGGAGTGAGATACAACTTGACCTTTGAAAGGACACAATAGGGTTGATTACTCATCAGAAAAGTATGAATGAGAGGAGAATATGAATTAAACCTTGATTCTTATAAGGAAGACCCCAAAGGAAAAGCAAGCTAATCTGAACAACAGAAACTTGCAGAGGCTAAGAAGTTCAAGGCATAAGATAAGGTAGGAAAACAGGAAAATCATGTTTATATTGGTTAGGCTTCTAAGTTTCTTCCCCTCCAACTTTCAAACTGAAATTTCCCCAACCCCCTCTCAGGCATAGACATATATTATCTGGAATAGTTTTTAGCTTGATTTCTCTAAAGAAAGCAAAAAATCGATATATAGAATTGAAAAAGTGGGGGAAAAATCACCCTAAGAAATAGATAACCAAACTGCCCCTTTATGCTTGGCTTTCAAAACGCCTCCATTTAGACCACTAGTTGAAGAATTTGGGAAGTTTATTCCGGGGAAAAACTGAAATTCTCTAGTGAAAAGACCTCTAGATATGACTTATAGGGATTGAACTGATGATATAAGCCAATAACTGATCATTATTTATAGATTGGTAGACAACCGAACTGCTGCCAAACCCTAAACACAGAATTTCTAAGTAAATCGAGTTGAAAAGTCAACAGGGGACATGTGAGGAAATTTTCCAGTAGTAGAGAGAAACGAAAATAAATGATAGAAAAGCCGATTCTTATCAAACAAAAATAGAAGAAAATAAGAGAAAAATTTGCTAGAATCTATGTTTTAAATTTCATAAATGTAATAGAAAATGTTCTGCCTCTCCCGTCTTCTCTCTAAAAAAAATTAAAAATGAAAAAAATAAATCAGAAGAAACTCTAACTATATAAAAGATACACACTGATCACTGATTTAACCAACAAATGTGAAAAAAAATCTATAGAATGGGAAGAAAACACGTGTGTTCAAAGAATGGTAAGCATGAAAGTTGTGAATCCTATTTGATGATACAGGATGATAGTAAATAAGGTTAAAATTGGTAAAGGGCAAAACAGCAGTATCCCATGTTACTTAGAGGTATGAAGATAAGACAGGGAGAGTGAGGAGGAAACTACCAGGTCAGGGTTATGCCCTCTTTCACATCAGTCGTTATGTTCAATGTGATTTTTAAACTATATGTATACAAAACTTTAATTATAATTTAAAAAATAATAATGTTATTACACAGAATGACCTTATCTGACATCTGGGTTAACACTATAACTTAATATTTAGACTATTTTGTATTTTTAAATTACATAATTTGATCGTTTAAACAAACTGAGCAAGAATGATACCATTATAATTAACTAGTTACTAATAACAGAAAAGGAGCAAAGGAAAGGCCAAATATTATAAGCATGTCATTTGGGCAACTTTGCCAGGAAGCTACAACTTTACACTCTCCAGGGGTCCAGCAAAAGGAACATAGACACATGCCCAGTAAAGCTGGAGTGGCATGGGGAATGTAGGTGCCTGTCAGTCACACCTGAGAGCAGGTCATTAGCCAGAATGGGCATGGCCTCTGCAAGCATGGGAAGATTTGGGATACCTAATTCCCTGAACAAAGGAATTTGCTCTCTTGGTGTTCTTAGCTTTCAGGGGGTATGCTCTCAGTTCCCCTGCATTTGCCCACATGGCCCATAGCCATGTAGACTCCACACACAATGGACTAATGGACTACAATAAGACTGATGCTAAACTGGACCCCAGTGCAACATGGAACGAAAACTCTGGACATGGGCTTTGCTTTTAGCTCTACTGAAACCAAAATTACACTTCTAAGACTGCAATGAGACTTTAGAAACACAGAAATGTAATCCCATGCAAGTAAAAATCACTCGTTCTCCCATGGAAGTCTCAGAAATTATTTTCCTTGAGATAGGAAAGGACTCCACCCCCACTACTCAGTGGGGAAAAGAATACCCCAATTTCCTTGATAACAAGAGCTGATATATTAACTTTATTTTAATGCTCAAGTTATTTGGTAAATAAATGATATTTCAAAGACATAAACTTAATGTAAAAGTACATTCTAGGCCTCTGTTATCCAATATTGTTTATTTTCTACTGTAGCTCACTCTATTCAGCACAGAACAATTTACTTTTTTATTTAAACTTTTATTTTTCTACTAAATAAAAGATTATAGCAATGTGGAGTTATTTTCCCTAAATGTCTTTGAAATTACTTGGAACTTCTCTCTGAATTTTTTTTTTGTCCTTATCATTAATTTTCCCCTAAACTCATTACATTGGCACAGCATAGCTGTTTCTCCCCTAACTATCCTCAGAATCACAAGGCTACCATATGTAATTGGGCAACCTGACCCAAATTGCACTCATCAAGTAAAGCCTAAGTTTTTAGATCCTAAATTTATCATCTGAAAATGATTGCCTGAGGATGTTTACACCAAGTATTGTCTCATCAACATTCAGCAGCACTGACAAAGCATAAAAAAGAAAAGAAAACACAGACACACAAGAATGGATGAAAAAAAGATTCGTGAACAGAAAATCAACACCACCAGGGCTGCAAACGCTTTTCTCCTTTCACTGGAACTGTCCATTCCCAAGCCATCCTGAGGCAAGCCAAACGCATACCTGTTTCACCTGCTCTGCATGATCAACTTTCCTGCACACAGTTGTATGCATAGTAGTTTAATGCTGGATTTTTTTGTTTGGTTTGGTTTATTCCTTTAAATTTTTTTTGAAATATGAATTAGGGCAGGATTTACATTTTTCTCTCGAATAATCCCTGTACAGCATCAATAGATACATTTTCATTATTCCCTCATGACTCCATATCACTAATTTCATTGTATTGTTATTTTTATTTTTTACTCATCTCCTCAAAGAAACTAATAATTTCACTAAAATGAGATTAAATAACCCATGTTTTATTATTAATCAATACTGTGTCTGATATCCAGATTTGCTTAATGATAAAAATGGCAAAGGAATAATTATTTATGTATTTATTTATATAATTCTTTTAAATGTATCCATTTTAAATAAAAAGTTAATATTGGAATAAATATATAAAAGGTACAGCATGATATGGTAAAATCATTTTTTTAATGTTTTTTATTGATTTTTAGGTAGACAGGAAGGGAGAGGGGAAGAGAGGGATAGAAACATCGATGAGAGAGAAACATTGAGTGGCTGCCTCCTGTACACCCCCTACTGAGGATCAAGCCCACAACCCTGGCATGTGCTCTGATCAGGAATCGAACCAGTGACCTCTTGGTGCATGGGACAATGTTCAACCAAGTAAGCCACATGAGCCAGGCGGGATAAAATCTTGATTTTCTAGTGCAATCATAAACCAGAGAAAATGCAAGTGAATCCCTTAAATTTAATCAATTATACCTTAATTATATATAGCATGTATAAACATTATGTATAAACATTGTCCAGGTATTTCCTTTAACTTCATATAAATATTAAATTAGATGCAGTACTAGATATATGCCACAAATTAAAGGACCAATAAGTAATAACTACTTTGTTATTGTTCTAATCTTATCATTATTAGCCTAGCTGTAAGAAACTTTTAAGCCTAGACAAAGCATCTCATTCAGACATAATCAGTTCCAAATTGGCAAATCCTGATATTTAGACAAGGAGATCCTCATTTTATTCGGCCTGAATGTTTTGGAAGTTGTATTAGTTACCTTATGCTGCATAACAAACACCCCAAACTTGCTCTTAAAATGATGTTTCATTATCTCACTGATTCTCTGATGAGACATCCAGGAGTAGCTAGCTGAGTGATTCTGGAACAGGATTTCTCATAAGTTTATAATCAAGTTGTTGATCAGTACTGCAGTTATTTTAAGCCTCAACTGAGAGAAGAGACTTTCCCAAGTTAATTCACATGGTTGTTGGCAAGCCACAGGGCATCTGTATCCAGACTCACTCACATATATGCTAGCTGTTGACTGCAAGCCTTAGTTCCTTGACCTGTGGACCTTGTCTTGCTTGACTGCCTGAGTGTCCTTGCAACATGACAGGTGGCTTCTTTCAGAGTGAGATATAAAAGAGAGATAGAGATAGAGACAGAGAGAGACAAGGAGGGAGAGAAACTAACAACAAAAGTTGAAGTCTTTGATAACGTAATCTTGGAAATGCCATCCTATCACTTCTACTGTTCACTGGAAACAAGGAACTAAATCTAGACCACAGTTAAGGGGAAGGAAATTAAGCTCCCCATTTTGAGGCAGCAAGGAACCTGTAGACTTATCTTTAAAACCACTCTAGGAGTCACGATCTCAGTATTTGAATTTAAATTTAAACATTCCTTAGAGAATCCAAGTGTCTGTCTGTGTTACATGCAGCAGCTACTGATTATTTCAGTCCCTGTCTTCAGTACCGTTCTCCTCCGTTATACGTGGTTTTGCTTTCTGCAATTTCAGTTACCTATGGTCAACTATGGTCCAAAAACATTAAGTAAGAAATTCCAGAAATAAACATTTCATACGTTTTAAATTGTGCACCTTTCAATGTAGCACCATTTCACTCCGTCCTGCTTGGGATATGAATCTTCCCTTTGTTTGGAGTGTCCACGCTGTGTATGCTCCCAGCCCATTAGTCACCTAGGATCTGACTTTGTTATGGAATCAACTGTCACAGCATCACAGTGACCCTTATTTTACTTAATAATGGTTCCAAAGCACAAGAGTAGTGATGCTGGCAAGTTGTATATGCCACAAAGAGAAGCCGAAGAGTGCTTCTTTTAAGCGAACAGATGAAACTTCTCAACTTAATACGGAAAGAAAAAATTATATGCTGAGGTATGCAGACCATCTTATAATATACTCAGTAAGTCTAACTAAGCGAACCCTGGGTCACAGTGCCTATCTCGTTCACCTCCCTTCACCTCATCACGTAGGCATTGCATCATCTCACACCATCACAGGACAAAAGAGGGTGAGTACAGCACAATCACCTACTTTGATACAGACCATATTCACAAACTTTTATTACAGTATAATATTATGATTTTATTATTTATTGTAGTTAATCTCTTACTGTGCCTAATTTATAAATTAAACTTTATCATTGGTATGTATGTATATATATTTTAAAAAAACCACCATCGTACATATAGAGTTTGGTACTATCCATGGTTTCAGGCATCCACTGAAGGTCTGGCTTGTATCCCTAAGGATAAGGCAAACTACTGTAATGACTGACTAACCTTGTCCACCCACTAGGTACATAAAGCCAAGTTTGAAATCAGAAAATCTTTGCTCTATTATCAATAATGATAACTATGCTATGCTGCCAATACTAAGCCGTTGTTATGAAATGGTAAGAAACTCTTCTCAGTGTGGGGATCTCGGTGATTAGGAAAGGATAAAAAGTCACTCAAGTTAGCCCAGCTCAGTGGTTGAGCGTCGACCCATGCACCAAGAGGCTGCCGGTTCGATTCCCGGTCAGGGCACATGCCCAGGTTATGGGCTTGATCCTCAGTAGGGGGCATGCAGGAGGCAGCCACTCAATGTTTTCTCTCATTGATGTTTCTATCTCTCTCTCTCTCTCTCTCCCCTTTCCTCTCTCTCTAAAATCAATAAAGAAAAAATAAAAAATAAACAAACAAACAAATAAGTCACTCAAGTTAAACTTCTTTGGAGATACAATGGGAAACTTCCTCAAGAACTATTTTCTCTCTCCTTTCCATGTATGACATGCTCTAGAGCGTTTTCTTATATGATCGGCATTCTGTGTACACAAGCCAAAGATCTAACTTACTCAACTTCTTCAATAAAGAATGAATTTCTCAAAAAGTAAGCAATTTGTTGCCAACATATCCCATGGACTGTCATGAATAGGCTGTTACTAAGTTGGGAGAGAAGAAGTGATCTGTTTCTGTTTTCCCTGCATCACTAAATTCACTGACTAATTTACGGTAATTCAAACATTCTTTTCTTTAGGAGGTTATTACAAAGAGTTATCCTGAGACTAAATGGAATATTGACTGAACAATGCAGGAACTAGAAGGATCTCTACAGAGCTAAGTAGGAAATAAACACAACCAACGTATTCTCTTGTTTGGGTAATGAAACCTTTTCATTATTTTCCTAATTAGCCTGTCACTTTATGACCCTCACTTCTGGTTGTTGAAAGGTTAAGGGGAAAAAAAAAAAAGTAAAGTGAGCTAAAAACTAATAAACAGCAAAGAAAATAGATAAAAAATAAAAAGCTTATTTTTTAATTATAGAAAGTCAATTTAGCAATCATGGAAAAAAAAAAACACATGCATATCTATTAGTAGAATTTAAAAGACTTCTTAGCAAGATAATTTACCATCAGTATTAAAGGAATTAATGACCCGGCTGGTGTAGCTCAGTGGTTGAGCGTTGACCCATGCACCAAGAAGTCGCTGGTTTGATTCTCAGTCAGGGCACATGCCCAGGTTTTAGGCCCAATCCCCAGTGGGGGACATGCAGGAGGCGGCCAACCGATGTTCTTTCTCATCAATGTTTCTATCTCTCTCTCCCTTTCCCTTCCTTTCTGTCTGAAATCAATAAAGAAAAAATAAAGAAAGAAAGAAAGAAAGACAGAAAAGAATTAATGGTCTTTGATGAATAAAATTCTTAATGTTCAAAGTAGTGGTGAGCCACTGACCATGCAATGAGAAAGGTACGCGTAGGAAAGAATATAGATGTTGCTCTGCCTGTGTGGCTCAGTGGATTAAGCCTTGTCCCATGGACTGAGAGGTCCCAGTTCGATTCCTAGTCAGGGCACATACTTGAGTCCCAGGTTCTATCCCTAGTATGGGGCGTGCAGGAGGCAGCCAATGGATATTTCTCTCTTACATCAATATTTCTATCTCTCCCTTCCTCTCTCTCTAAAAAATAAAAATAAAAATAAACATTAAAAAAAAATAGATGTTGCCCAGCCAGTGTGACTCAGTGGATTGAACATCGTCCAATAGACTGAGAGGTCCCGGTTTGATTCCCGGTCAGGGCACATGCCCAGGTTGTGGGTGCAATCCCCAGTGGGGGGCATGCAGGAGACGGCCAATTGATGTTCTCATTCATCGATGTTTCTATCTCTCTTTCCCTCTCACTTCCTCTCTCTCTAAAATCAATAAAGGACAAAAAATTTTTTTAAATGTTAAAAAACAATCAATAAAAACATATTTAAATATATATATATAGACAGATGTCATATATATATATACATAAAGATCCTTATTACCTTCTCACAAAACCTAAAAAATATACATAAAATAAATAACCCAACCATTTATTCAAAATAAAATGCTTCTTCAAATTATAAATATTTTTTAAATCTTAACTCTTGGCATTCTGTCCCAAGTACTTATTGATTCACCCACTGTCTTATAACTATTTTATTAGTTATAATATTAAATAATAATATAATGTAAAATGTTTAGCAAAATATCTGGTATATAAAAGTTACTCAATAACTATTGTTTTTCTCTCCTCAATCTAGGTGATTATATAATATTTGCTGCTCTCAAATTCTAATGAAAAATCTCAATAAAGTTAAAAAAATAAACAATATGAAATCTGTAAACTGAATGATTTTTTTTGTGTGTATAAACATTATCACCATTTTTATTTATTTTTTTAATTCATGGGCTCACTCAGTACAAAACACCATGAATTGAGCAGAAACTCTCATTTACTTTTAAAGAAGAAAAAAATTTAAAGAGAGAGATTAAATTACTTTCTAAAAACATAGAAAGTAGGAAAATTAGAAGTACTTTTAAGTACAAAATGAGTGGTTTTTTTTTAACAAGCTCATGCCAATAAATTCATATTTATAATGGAATAAAGTTTTTTTTATATTTCATTCTTCTGTTGCATATTTAACATGAAACACACATTTTTTGTTTAACTTCTCTCTTCATCTGTGAAAATATCTTCTCTCTATTATTGTCAATTACTGTCGTTACTGAAATGCAGTATTGTATGTATCAAAGAACATTGGGCAGGATTTATAAAAGCCAAGGCTTTGGAATTTATTCCTTCTTAGTAAGATAGATGACTTTCTAAATTTATTTTGTATGTTCTGAATCTCAGTATCCTCATTTTCCCAATGAATATATTTTATATGACTTCTGAGGATCATTATTTAACTCCACACATAGCTGGTTCCATTAATTTGAGATTAATATGCAATATGAAAAATTTGTAACTGTGTGTGTTTATAGAGGTTAGCTAGACTTATTGTGGTGATTATTTTATATTATATACAAATATCAAACCATTATATTGTATACTTGAAAATGTTATAAAAATATGCAATATGATGTAAGAAAAAGAAAGCAACTTTATTCTTAATTTTAATTGTAACTTAAAAAGTATTATAAAGAGTACATTCATTCTCTATAATCTCTTTTTTTGTTGTTTTTATTCTGTGACTCAAGGACAACTTTTACTGAATTTCTACTGTGAACCTGTAGCTTCACCTAAGGTCACAGAACACTTACTAAAATTATACAACCATACTGAGTTCTCTAATAATTAGTATGTTTCAAGAAAACTACTATATTGATTATCCCTCTTGTATATAACATCAAGATATTCACATAGCTGTGGGTGGTAGGAGGTACACTAGCTATAGTACAGCCTAGAAGGGGTCTATTAGCAGGAATCCCTCATTACCTTGACAACAACAAGTAATTCCTGGCTACTCAGCATGTGTTTCTACAGGATTCCAGGTGATTTCTCAGATGTTAATACAAGTTTGCTTGTTAAACTTATATTTTTGAAATACTGGCCCTTATGTGAAATTGAATATACTTGGCTGTACTCTAATATAGTCTGTTTTGTAAGCAGAGTTGCATTTTTACATGACTGTCACCTTGATTTTTCTCATATTTCAAATTACCTGCTCTTAAAGAGGCAACGGGATTTCTGAGAAAACACATCCAAACTACTGCATGTGGCTTATCAATTGTCTAACAGTGTATGTATGTGCGTATATGGGGTGTGTGTGTGTGTGTGTGCGTGTGTGTGTGTGTGTGTGTGTGTGTTGCATGGCTATGTATTACAGAAACTCATAAAAACATTTATATATGTTTAATCAATAAAATTATATTAAGTAAATATGATGGCATCAAAGCAAAACCTAAATATTAATAAATTTAATTGAAGATATTAATATGGTAGTTCTGCAGCTGCTGATTATTTGTACACCTTAAACTTACTGGTTAGAGCAAGGATCTGAGGAAGAAAAGACCAGAGAACTAGATTTGTAATAAAATAACATACAGATGAAGGCATAACAACAGATACGTGAGAAAGTTTGGCACTCGAAGCATGTAATTTAATTTATGGCACAGGATAGTCTCACTACTTTGTAGAATATATTTCTAAAAAAATCCTGCTACAGGACAATCATCACTGAATAACAAACAATTATTAGGAGAAAAAAGATTTGTGTGGCCACAAACATTAATGAACATATAAAAACCATTTTAGTATCTATATTATTAAAATTAAATAGTTTATATGGTACAAAATACACATTATTAATATTTTAAACATTTAGTTAATCAAAATAGGCACTGTGTGCAAATTTGCCATCACCATATGTTAGTTGGAAGGTGATCTTTTACCAAAGTTGCACCATGTGTATCTCATGATGGCCTAGATGGACATTGTGTTAGCAAACAATCGAAAATATCATTGGTTAACACAACCAAGTTTATTTTTTGTTCATGTTAAATGTCCATCATGGTTTGGAAATAGAGCCTCTGCTCATCTTTGTCACACAGTAACCCGGGTGGACAGTGCATTAATATGTATACATGCTTCTATGATCACAGAAGCAAGGAAACTGTATCACAGCAATGCATACCTGGGCCCTCAAAACTTCTGCCTAGAATTGAGAGATCAGACATTACACGTTTCTGTGCCAAAACAAATCACATAACTGAGAGTAAGCTCAAAGAGCCTTGGTATAAAATCCTTCCACAAAAGAGGAATTCAATATTGTGAACAAGGATTAGATCTACCCACCTAGAACACATACTTTCTCAGGGCTGTTTTCTGATTCTTGTCCTTCCTCAATTTATGTGTTCATTCAGTGAATATTTATTGGCACTCTCTATGTACTAGAGATTGTAATTTGGTGTGGTAATATAGAAATTAAAAATGCAAATTATCTTAGTAAGTAATAGGGAAGAAAAGCAAATAAGTAGGTAAATGCAAAATAAATTGTGTTATGATAAAGAAAATTGTTTATATTTTATAAAAACACTTGGGTACATAAAAATAACAATATAATATTACTATCTTCACCTCTTAAAAAAAAGGGGTCAGTTAAAATGCATCATGTTGTGATTTACAACAAAAACTTCAAATTGTATGAAACAATAAATGAGATATAGTATTTCATATGCAAGGAATGTTCCATGTAAGGGGTGTTATGTCATATATATATATATATATATATATATATATATATATATATATATATATATATACGAGTCAGTGAGCTCAAAGAACTCTGTAAGAATCCAGCATCTTTCTGTCTTCCATTCTGCCCCCTGGGTCACCTGCTTTATCCAAAGGTTATGATTTCAGATAGTGAACAAACAATTGTATCAACGCCTGCTGTACATCTGAATGCTACAACCTTCAGCCAAGAAAATAGTGAACATTTATAGATTTCCCAGCATAAATTTCTTACTATTTTATCAGATTCAGTTGAGTCACATGCCCCTTCCAGATCTTACAAACATTACTGATGGAATTGTACTGAATAGCTTAGATTTGGGACATAGAAATAATTCAGTTCTCCTAAACCATATAATCTGTATGAAAATGAGTAATGAGTTACTAAGAGAAGGGCAATAATCACTGTGACTGGCATGCTATTAGGGTTTTTGCCTGATTTTTATCACATGTGACTTCTTTAATAGTTTCTAAACGCATTTCTCATATCTAAGACATATATTTGATTTGTATTTAAAAGCTTCATCCAAAAAGCTCTAATATGAATAAAAAACTACAACATATTTTATACTTTAAAATTATTACTGGACTTCCTTTAGAAAATTGGCTAATAATTATATTCTATTCTAACATACATTAATTATAGTTATAAGCATAGATCTTTAGTCTAAAATAAGGAAAAAGTATTATATATTTGGCAAGTGGAATTTAAAACTGAAATGTGAATAATTTTATTTCCACTATGCCTGAGTACACTTCTAATAGGCTGAATACCCCATTCATGACAGAGATGATTCCTGAGAGTGGGGAACTACTTGCTGGGTTTTGAAGGTGAAAAATCAGGCATTTATATTGTCAGCAAGTGGAGAACTAGAAGAAGGGACTAACACAGAGTGAGTTTCCTGTTTTTATGGCTTTAGCCTGACTGAAGTCTTTATGGTCCACAGCATGTCACGCAGTGGCTAAATTTCTAATAGAAACCTGCAGTATTTCTGGCCTAAAGCACTAGATAGAGAATGGGCAAGCCTAACTGCTGAAAAATGAGGGAGAGGATGATGGAAAGAAGGGAGACACATAGAAGAACCACAAATTCTCTTCATATGTTGCCAAAGTCTCCAAATGAATTCCAAACTATCCAACTCAACACAGCTTGCAACTAAGGAAAACAAAACAAAATGAAAACCCAAACTGCTATTTGACTTGCCAACCCCATGAAGAGAGAGTATGAAATTTGATTACAATCAGGTTAATTGCCTTGTAAAACAAAAAAATAATATTTTTTACATTATTTACATTACTGACATCATTTACATTATTGGCATTAACAGTCAAGGTATAAAAACAATGAATGTCCATTGATGGATGAGTTAATAAAGAAAATAATATATATGAATATTATTCATCTATAAAAAAATGGGTGACATCTTGTCATTTTGCAACAATATGAATGAACCTTGAGGATATTATGTTAAGTGAAATAAGTCAGACTGAGAAAAACAAATAGCAAATGCCATATGATCTTATTTATATGTGGAATCTTGAAAACATTTTCAATGTATTAACATTTTATTGGTTATTATTTTATTGGCATCTTCAACTATACCAGAGTTTTTAGAAAACAGAGATTTGTACTGCAATCCAAAACTTGTCAATAAGTTTCTCAGATATTCTCAGAAAACATTTTTCCTGTTTTCCATGTTTGTTTTTTGCCTTTCAAACATTATTTCTAACCACATAGATTTAACATGCTTATTATGAGGAAGAAATAAAATAATGGCTCTGAAAATTGTTTGGGAAGCACTATATAAATGGTGATCTTTTAGCACCCATTGACTTCTAACAGGATTATTTTTACCAACATAATTCTAAAAGAAAAACATTATATATCAATGCAAGTTGACATCTTAAATGTTGTAGTATGAGTAAAACTAAAGAGTAAAAGAGGAATGCCTTAACTCATGATCTCAGCAAATATTAAACTCATACAATTGCTCCCTAGACACATATATACTTGAGTACACAAGCACATGTAAATCTTCCCAGGGGAGTCACTGTTTCAGGAGGCTGGATAAAACCCCAAATGGGAAAATTCAGGATACAAGGAACGTCTCAATAAGTTGTAGAAATAAAGTAGCAGAAAACTCAGCAGGTAAATGTGAAAGACATCTGTTAAAACCAGCGATTCAAAGAAAAAGTGGAAACCAAGTTTGAAAAATTCAGTTCAAAATAAGCTCCAGATGAAATAATAATCAATAAGCACACAAAATATGCTGGACAAGCCTTTATTTGTACAAGTGTATTGGATAAAACTGCCTTGAAGCTTCTAGTTTTAATCTTCTTCTCACCCAGACTCCAAACTTTTTTTCTTTGCCTGAACAGAAGTCTTACTTCATCAAAGGATCACAGCTAGCTTTTATTTAAGAAAACAGAGCAATGATAACCAACAAAAATTTTGAATTTCTCTTCTCCAGGTTTCCCTAGTAATGTTGAAGAACATGTCATCTGAACCTCCCAGGAAAAGAAAAAAATAGGAAAAACTACCTTTTGTAACTTTCCAAAATATTGTTGACTGATTATACATTACCACTGTACAATAATTTATCATTATAGTAAAGGATTTATATGACAATATTAATTCACACATTATTCACAACTATTAAATATAAAGTCATGTAATAAATAAAATATTTACACAATGTTTTGAATCTTTCTTTTGTCCATTTCATTAACAATGTGCTAAAAACACAAAAATATGTATTTCAATATTTTATTTTTCTGGTTTACACTTCAAAGAATAATAAGTTCTGTTTGAAAGACAAAACTCCTGATGAAAATCTTTATTACTATTCTTTCCTCTTGTTTCAACATATCAATAAAATTTTACATAATATGAATGATATTTTTATGTGGTGTGAGACTAATAAATATGGATTGCCAATTTTTTCAAACTACTCTTCTGATCATATATGCATGTGATCAGAAAGACTATGTGATTCAGCATTAGCTATTTAGGCTTTTAAAATTTAATATCATCAAATAATTATAAATTCAAATATTTTAAAACATATAGGTTTTATTATAATACATTAGTTTCTGAATTAGTGTGAATTTTACTTTAATGTTCTTTTCAGAGTATTTTCTACACTCAAACAAAATAGAGAATAACTAAAATATATAAAATTTCAAATTAAAGAAAAAAATGATAATTGAGTAGAATTAAATAGGTGGCTAAATAGCTACATTTTAAAAAGAGACTCAAAATGAAAAAGAAAAAAAAGGGGGTGTTTGGGGGACCAGATGAAAGAAGGTGAAGGGATTAGCTAAAACACATATATGCATAACACATAGACACACAGAGCAGTGTGGTGATGGCCAGAGGGAAAGGGAGGTGGGGTAGGTGGAGGTGGGCAAAGGGACGTAAAAGGGGATGGAAAGAGACTTTGATTTGGGTGATGTAGCATGGTGCAATGTACAGATGATGTTTTACTGAGTTGTACACTTGAAACCTGTATGGTTTTGTGAACCAATGTCACCCTAATAAATTCAATTAAGTAAAAAAAAAATTTAAAGATAAATATATGGTTGGATATCTTTCTAAAAATATGGTCGTGGAATGGTCCTAACAGAGAATGACTTATCGTTGATACAAGTTAAATTAAAATTACCTCTTATATATACACATAGAAAGATGTTCCAGGATTATGTAGAAAGAAAAATTGCCTTTTCTTTCCTTGTCATTTTCTAAGATTTTCTTGGTTGTTTCCAATTTTTCAAATTGTATCATTAATCACTCATCTTTATCTTAACATTCTAAAGTATTCATCTCTTAGAACTTTATCTTCATATTAGTACTCAAAACTATTTTTAAATGGTAAGATAGTTTGTAGATTTGGATGTTTTCACATTGTTGCCTGTGTATTTCAGATCATTATTAAAAAGTATTTTAAATCCCTCATGGTTTTCTATAATCAATAGAATTATCGAGATTAATAAATCTGTCTGAAGTTTTCTGTAAACGTGCAATATCATGAATTTAACAAGGAGAACATGATGAATTACTGCCTATATTAATTTTGAAAATTTCCTCATATAATCTCTCAGATATCCACTAAAATAACTTAAGAAACGTATCCCCATTTTCTCATGTGCCTCTCATTTTACATTGTTATAATAGCAGAAGAGCATAACATGGTGTGTTTGTAGTGTATATTATGTGATAAGATACTGGAATATAATTGTTATAACCTGGAAAATGTAGTCCCAAACAATACTCTGGAAAATAAAAAAAAAAAAAAAAAAGATGAATGTCTTGGAAGGAATAGTTTCTAGCGGTTACAGTTTTACCAATATCCCACACACAGGGTGAGAGTGATACATGCCAGGGTAGAAGGAACACCTGCAATTCTTTACACCACCACTGGATGATGTCACTAAACACTGGGAGGTGGACCATGAGCGAAGTGTTTGAATCTGTTTTTCAAGAGTGCATTCTATTTGTATAGTAGTCTGATAATACAATAATGGACAGCAAAGTATTTTCTCTGTAAAGAATCCCTGATTATAGATTCTTCAAAATAGAAAAGTATAAAAGAGCAATAAATATCTAAAAGCACAACACTGGACTTATGAAAAGGTAAACCTGAGGGGAAGTGAAAAGAATAAATAATATATAATTAATATTATAATATAATATAATATAATATAATATAATATAATATAACATAATATAATATATTCTAGTATAATAAAATAATACATAAGAGTAATGAAAGTCAGAAAATATATAATGCTGAAAATTATGCTAATATTGTCTTATTTTATCATAATGTGACCGATCATTCTGTCACCTTAAGAGTTTCATATTTCAAAAGCATTGGCCTCTTCTACTAAATCCTCATTAATAGATTTAGTCCTAGACTAGACATATGATATATATCCTTTTTTTCTTCTTTTAACATATGATTTAGTTTTTTCTCTTTATAAATTTTCCAAAATTAAAAAAAAGCCAGCTACCTGTCGTGTTTAAATGTCAAGATTTATTTTATTTAATACAAAGTGCAAAAAGCTAAAAAAAATTCAATATTAGTAAGTGGATCATATAGGTCAGGGAGAAGCCTATAGATCACCTATTCTCATATGTCAAGCAACCATCTTCCAGATTACAGGGGAAAAAAAAAAAAAAGAGAGAGATACTATAAAATGATGCATTTGGGGATAATTATATAGGTTTCTAGTCACTTGAAATACATTTTTCTATATGCTTTTAAATTTTTCACAGAAATATAAAGCTGTCACTCAAATGTGTTCAACATTAAGTAGTCATCAGTCAGTCTGAATAGATGATGAAAATGACTATTCAATAAACAGTACAGAGAGAGGCCTGCAGGGAATGTCTAGTACTCGGTGGGCAATCTGGATTGCTTCATAAAAGAAGACAGACGTGACTGGGAGTTAAGATTTTACTCACCATCGAACAGAAGGTGGGGAGATATACATCTCTTTAGCTTGTCTAAAATACTGAGTAGCTGCCACATTATATTCTATGACTGAGAAATATAGGCTTCTTTTATTTCATTAAATGTAGTAATGTGGCTATTTCCTCGGCTAACTAAGGAAAGGTAGGTTCAGGCAAAAGTTCTTTTCATGTATACATTAGTGAGGTATACATTTGGGAAAATATCTGTAAACTTACTATAACTAAAAGTATTTTAAACTTTTTGAAGTATAAGAAAATAAAAAATTGAAATGAAGGAAATTTTCATAATAATTACAAGGTTCCCTCTCCTCTACATCTTCATCAGCACTTGTTGTTTGTTGATTTATTGATGCTAGCCATTCTAACATGTGTGAGGTGATATCTCACTGTAGTTTTAATTGGCATTTCTCTGATGATTAGTGATGTTGAACATCTTTTTATATGTCTATCGGCCATCTATATGTCCTCTTTAGAGAAGTGTGTATTCAGGTCCTCTGCCCATTTTTAAATTACATTGTTTGTTTTTTTGGTGTTGAGTTTTAGAAGTTCTTTATAAATATTGCATATTAAGCCCTTATCAGATGTATCATTGGCAAATATGTTCTCCCATTCAGTGGCTTGTCTTTTCATTTTGTTGATGTTTTCCATTACTGTGCAAAAACTATTTAGATTGATGTAGTCCCATTGCTTATTTTTCCTTTTGTTCCCCTTGCCTGATGAGATATGTCAGAAAAAATATTGCTACAGAAAATGTCCAAACTTTTTCTGCCTATGTTTTCTTCTAGAATTTTTATGGTGTTGACTCTAATATTTAAGCTTTAAATCCATTTTGAGTTCATTCTTGTCTGTGGTATAAGAAAGTAAGTCTAGCTTCATTTTTTTTTTTTTTTGCATGTATCTGTCCATTTTACCCAACACCATTTATTGAAAATACTATTTTTACCCCATTGAAGGTTTTTGCCTCATTGTCAAATATTAATTGACTATGAAGGTGTGGGTTTATTTCCGGGCTCTCTATTC
Source organism: Tadarida brasiliensis (assembly GCA_030848825.1). NCBI lineage: Eukaryota > Metazoa > Chordata > Mammalia > Chiroptera > Molossidae > Tadarida > Tadarida brasiliensis. The sequence goes on from CM061266.1 coordinate 79,107,263, forward strand.
TGTTCCATTGATGGAAATGTCTGTTTTTATGTTAGCACCATGCTGTTTTGATTACTGTCATCTTATAGGATAGTTTGATATCAGGTAGCATGATTCCTCCAACTTTGTTCTTCTTTCTCAAGATCACTGTTGCTATTCAAAATATTTTGTGGTTCAATATGAATTTTTAGAATTTTTAGAATATTTGTTCTACATCTGTGAAATACCCCATTGGTATCTTTTTAGGAATTTTGTTGAATCTGTAGATTGCCTTGGGAAGTATGGACATTTTAATGATGTTAATTCTCCCTATCCATGAACATGGTATATGCTTGCACTTCTTTGTATCTTCTTCAATATCTTTCTTCAGTGTCTTATAATTTTCTGAGTACACATCTTTTACATCCTTGGTTAAGTTTATTCCTAGTTTTTTGTTTGTTTGTTTGTTTTTAAACAACTGTGAATGGGATTGTTTTCTTAGTTTCCCTTTCTGATAGTTCATTAGTGGTATATAAAAATGCAACTGGATATTTATTTTGTATCTTGCTACATTGCTGAATTAATTTATCAGTTCTAGTCGTTTTTTGGTGGAGAGTTTAGGATTCTCTATATACAGTGTCATGTCATCTATAAATAGTGACAGTTTGACTTCTTCCTTTCCAATTTAGATAACTTTTATTTCTTCTTGTTGTGTGAATGTTGTGGCTAGTTCTTCCAGTATGATGTCAAATACAGTGGTAAAAGCAGACATCTTGACTTGTTCCTAATCTTAAGGGAAATGCTTGTAGTTTATGCCCATTAAGTATGATGTTGACAATGGGTTTCTCACATACAGCTTTAATTGCATTGAGGTATGTTCCCTCTATTCCGACATTGCTGAGACTTTTTATCATAAATGGATGCTATATTTTATCACATGCTTTTCCTGCACATATTGATATGACCATGTGGTTTTTAGCCTTCATTTTGTTTATGTGATATAACACATTTATTGATTTGCAGATATTGTACAAACCTTGTATTTTTATAATAAATCTCACTGAAACATGGTGCATGATCTTTTTAATGTATAGAGTATCCATTTTGCTAATATTTTGTTGAGGATTTTATACTCATCAGAGATATTGGCTTATACTTTTTCTTTCTTTGTAGTGTCTTTACATGGTTTTGAAATAGGATAATGCTGGCCTCATAAAGTGAGCTTGGGAGTCTTCCCTCCTCTTGAAGTTTTTGGAATAGTTTAAGAATGACAGGTGTTAATTCTTCTTTGAGTGTTTGGTAAAATTCACCTGTGAAGAAATCCGGGGCAGGACTTTTGTTTGTTGTTTTTTTACGTTTTATTACTGCTTCAGTTTCACTAGTTGTAATCTGCCTAGTCCAATTCTCTGATGCTTCCTGATTCCGTTTTGGAGAGTGTAGGTTTCTAGGAATTTATTCATTTCTTCAAGATTGTCTAATTTGTTGATATATAGATGCTCATAAAATTTTCTTACAATCCTTTGTATTTTTGTGATATCAGTTGTTACTTCTCTTTCATTTCTGGTTTCATTTATTTGGGTTCTCTCTCTCTTTTTCTTGTTGAGTCTGGTTAAAGGTTTGTCAGTCTTGTTTATCTTTTCCAAAACAGCTCTTGGTTTCATTGATCCTTTTTATTTTTTATCCTCTAATTTGTTTATTTCTGCTCTGATCTTTATTATTTCCTTTCTTCTACCCACCTTAAGCTTTGTTTCCTTTTTTATCAGTTCCCTTAAGTGTAAAGTTAGATTGTTTATTTGAGTTTTTTCTCAACGAGTTTTTTCTCGTTTCTTGAAATAGGATTGTAATATTGTGAATTTCCTTCTTAATACTCATTTTGCTGTGTTCTATAGATTTTGGGTTGTTGTGTTCTGATTTTCATGTGTTTCTAGGTAACTTGATTTATTCCTTGATCTTACTGTTAACCTATTCATTGCTTAGTAACATATTTAGCTTACATGTCTTTGTGTGTATTTTAGTTCTTTTCTTTTGATTGACTTCTAGTTTCACACCATGATGTTCAGAGAATATTCTTGATATGATTTCATTATTCTTGAAATTATTGAGAATTGTTTTGTGTTTTAACTTGTGGTCTATCCAATAAAATGTTCTATATGCAATAGAAAAGAATGTATATTGTGTTGCTTTGGGATGAAATGCTCTGAAGATGTAAATTAAATCCATCTGATCTAGTGTGTCATTTAAGGCCATCATTTTCTTGTTGTTTTTCTGTCTGGAAGACAGTGTATTCTTGATGTCAGATATTGTATTCTTTATTTCTGACTGACCCTTTTTTATGTATTCTATGTCATTTTCATGCTGTTGTAGTTCTCAATAAGTTCCTTGAAAATCTTTTTAACCATTACTTTGAACTCTATATCTGATAAATTGTTCATCCCCATTTCATTTATTTTTTTCTGGAAAGTTCTTCTGTTGTTTCATTTGGGGTGTGTTTCTTTGTCTCCCCATTTTAGCTGCCTCTTTGTGTTTGTTTCTATGTGTTAGATAGATCTCCTATGACTTCCAGTCTTTGTGGGATGGCTGTATGTAGTAGGTGTCCTGCAGGACTCAGTGGCACAGTCTCCTTGATCATCTTAGCTGGGTGCTCTAGGAATGTCCCTTGAGTGGGTTATGTTGGTCCTCTTGTTGTTACTGAGTCTTGATTGATATTGGTCTGTTCTTGTGTGGGATTCACCTTCGGCCTGTCTGAATGTGAGGCTCAACCCTGACCATGGCATGCAAGCTGCTGTGCAGCTGCTGACCATAGGAAGTAGAATTCTCCACAGCACAGTATGGTTCCTGATAAGATCTCTCTTTGGATATGCTGCTTGTGAATCTTATTTGAACCTACTCTGTTGTTCTCTAAAGCTCACCACTGTGTGTGTCGGTTCTGGGCTTCTTGGGAGGAACTCTAGTGCAGGCCAATGCCAGATGCTTTCTGTGCCTGGTCCTTGGCAACCTGTTAGGAGTTACAAGTTATCCACAGTTTGTGGCTGCCTCTGCTGGGCTTGGGTGCACACAGGATGGACCAAGCTGTACAATAAGGCCAGCTTTTTCCAGTACCATTCCTTGGGGCAGGTCAGCAAAAGTCCCAAGGCATTCAGAGATCTGCCTTTGTCTGCCAGCTGCCTGTTAGACTTACTCACTGAAAGAGTCTCTGGCAAAGTTGGGAAGATGAGGCTAATGGATCTTCCATAAGGAGTAGGTGCCAGTCAGGCTTCAAGGAAAGAGGTGGGTGTGATACCTGCCCCCGAGCCACATGACTCAGTCTGTCCTGAATTTTGCCCCAACCACGGCTGAGCAGAGTCAACAGGAGATGGACAAATGGGGCCTCCAGAGCTTGGAGGATGGGTGTGCTGGAAGCTTGGAGGGTAGTACTATCATATCTCTTGTGAAAGGTAAATGCCACTCAGGATCACAGGAAAGTGGAAAGAATGGCACCCACCCCAAAGCCAGACAACTTGTTCACTGACAACCCTTGACTTTTCCCAGACTTCTATACCTTGGTCGAGGTAGCTGACTCCTCAGTAGGGCCTAAGCTATGTAGGGTGGGGCAAGAAGGAGTCCAAAGGGCGAGGCAATTGCTTTACCCCAGGCTGATTGTCACACAGAGGAAAGTGTTTCACCCAAGCAAGATGATGTCTGTAGTATGGGAAAATGACTCAGCACAGGGATATTGGTGGCTGTGCCCCCAGCTTCCTCCCCAGAACCATAAACTACAGACTCTCATCAGGCAAATCTAGTCCACTCCTCTCTCCCACTACTGGAGCCCAGGGTGAGTGGCTGCAAATGAAATTTTGTGCATTGGCCCTTTAGGAGGGTGCCTGTGTCTCTAGCTGTCTCTCCTTGGAGGATAGCAACTCTGCTGCTTTTCATAGCCTGTTATTATGTGGGTACCTCTTCCCAGCTCTGGTGCTCTGAGATATCCCTCCAGAATTTCCACCTCTACCCATGAAAATGGAGCCAGCCCTTTTTGAATCTCTGTACTTCCTGCTTGTCTTGATGTGTCTTCTTCTGTAAATCCTTGGTTATAGACTCCTTTTCAACTAGTCCTCAGTAAGTTACTCAGGATGATTGTTCTATAATTTAGTTATAATTCCAGTTTTGTCCTGGGAGGAGGTGAGTGTTGCCACCACCCACTCTGCAGCCATCTTGAAATTAATGTTTTAGTGATTTTGTCCACACTCAGTTAAAGGCTGCTTCTGAGGCTTGTGGTGATGTGATCTTTAAGTCATTCATCCATGATAAAGGGATAGAATGAAAGCCTGGGAGCATTTTTGTGTTCATTCTGTGAAGGTTGTATTCAACACAAAATTTTCTACATGAATGCTCTAAGCTTTAGTTAAAAGGTTTTTCTGCAACCTGGCTGGTGTGGCTCAGTGGTTGAGCATCAACCCCTGCACCAAGAGGTTACTGGTTTGATTCCCGGTCAGGACACCTGCCACTTTGTGGGCCCTATTCTCAGTTAGGAGGTGGCCAATCGATGTTCTCTCTTATCAATGTTTCTATCTCCCTCTTCCTTCCTCTTTCTCTAAAATTAAAGAAGAAAAATAATAAAAGTTTTTCTGCAGTTTCAGCTTAAAATTGTGGTCAGTTAATATAACCAGATGTTTAAAAATGACACTAATTTTCAAAATATAAAATATGATTTTAATATAGTTTGTTGGCAAACATACAAAATAAAGCCAATGTTATCTTCTACAGATGTCAAATATTGAAATAATTATTTGTTTTCATACACTTATCTTTATTTTGAATAATCCTTGTTTTTATGATTCAGATAACTTCGTGCTCAAATATCATATCTCAATTTGTAGCTTAATAGTTTCACCTAACTGAAGTCCATTAAAAAATCTATATTACTTAGCCCTAGCTGGTTTGGCTCAGCAGTGGGAGTGTCGGCCCGTGGACCAAAGAGTCATGGGTTCGATTTTGGCCAAGGGCACGTACCTCCGTTGCAATTGGTCCCTGGCTCTGGTTGGGGTCGTGTGGGAGGCAACCAGTCGATGTGTCCCTTTCAAGTCAATGTTTCTCTCTCTCTCTCTCTCTCTCTTCCTCTTTCTCCCTCCCACTCTGTCTGAACAAAAAAATGGGGAAAAAACTATATTACTTAAATTTAAAATTAAAAAAAAATACAGTGTAGCTCATACCAGGAATAAGCAAACATTGATGTATTTCTACACAAAGTTTATTTTCAATCATGCAAAATGATGAATACTGAAAAATGAAAGACTATGTTTTCAAAACAGGCTTCTCTGCTCACTATAGCGTTGACCATGAGCAAGTAGGTTAAAGTTTATAGAACCATAATTTCCCTAATTAGAATAAATTTAAAAAAATTATGTAGTGGCTCTAATACTTGACTTCCCAAATACTTTCAGTAAAATTGGTTTATCAGGCAAAATGAAATGTATTAGGCCTATTACAGTGAGGGTGAACATCATTTTGACAGAAATTTACAAATGTCTCAATTGGGAGAATTAGATGATGATCTACACAGAGACGTAGGGCCTGGTCTTGGTACTTTTAAGAAGGACCTTACAAGGAGAGGAGTTAGTTGAGGTTGGCCAGAATTCATGACAACATAGTTTGGATTGGTGTCAATAGCATGGCAAATTTTTGAAGTCTGTCTTGATGAGAAAGAGGTTAGTCTTGATAAATATATTGTTTATTGATTTGCAGTCTTATCTTCCACAAGGATATATGTATTACTGGAAAAAGGCAACCAAGTCAATTTTTCTTAGTCTTAGGATAATGTAACATAGAAAGAGAGAGAATACCCGGTCTATAATTAAGGAAAGTTGGTTTCAGAGCCTACTGTTTCTTGGGAGAGTTAAATAAAATCTCATATACAAAGTAGCTTATAGAATGGCAATTCATAATAATTGCTTAATAAATGATTTCTTCTCCCTAATCTTTAACAACTTTTTCAGTAAAATACCTAAGTTGTTTAAAATCTAGGATTTAAAGTGTATTTTATTTTCAACCATCTATGTGCTATAAGAATAATACATTTATGTGTACATGCACAGACACATGCACTTACATACATTTAATTTTTTCTGATTTGACTTCCTTATCTGAGAAATACAGATTATAATTTTCTAAGTATCTGAAGGCAGTAAAATCTAGTTAACACATTAACACATTTTTACATTGATAAAAAGCACCCAGTGTTATTATTTGTGAGGAAAGAAGTGTCAGCTTCTATGATGCCATATGTAATTTCACTTTGTAATGAGAAATCATCTCAGTCATCCATTAGTCTTGCTCCTGCATAAGGAATATATAAGGAGCTTTTATCATTGAAGAGGCTGATATAATATCAAGACCATTCTTTCTGCCCATTCAAATGCCTGCTGGCTCAATGTTTTGCCTCTAATATTGGCTTCTTTCACTTATGCTCTTCAAGCTCTAGATCTTTGTAGCATTATCTTTTTAGAATATGACCCACAATTTTGGGGGGGAGGGGCTGTAGAAAACGATTTCTTACTTACTCATTTTTGCTGTGTTGATCTCCTGGTCAGCCTGGCCTTCAAAATTGTAATATTAATTTTTCTTTTTAATATTATTTCTTGGTTTATATTTTGTTGTTCTTAATAATTGACACATACATGTGTTATTTTCTTATAGTGTCTTTTATGCTGAGCTTGAACAGACTTCTGGTCGTGTTCCATATACCTTCCTCATTGCTGCAACATTCAGAGGTCTGTTCCTACCTAAATCCTAAGTAGAATCCTCATTATGACGAAACATGTTTGGAGATATGTTTCACCAAAGAAAATGTGTGACTGTGATTTAGGAAGTGATATCAGCAACCACTTCACTAAAACACTCTTACAAAAAATATAAAATTGTGAATTTTTACAAATTTATCATATACATTTTTCTGTATTTGTCTTTCTGCTGTGTATCAATGGATACAACATTTGATTAGATTAGAATAATAGAATATATATTACATTACTATGTTATATTATATAAATATAATATTATGTAAGAATATTATATAACTTTAATATATAAATATAATAAATTATAATAAATAATTTATTGAAGACTCACTGGCTTATTTTTTTAAATTTTTTCATTGTTGAAGTTCTCTATTCAAGAAATTCTGTTGAGTGGTTTGTATTAGAGAAAACTTTATGTAGAAGTTTCCAGTATTATTTTTGCATTTGCTAGTGGTATGACCTTGAGCAAGTTACTTTTTTTGTCAGAGTTTTTCTTTCCCCATTAGTGAATCGATAATAATAATACATTTGGATTAAAGGAGTTAATGTAATGTGCTCTAGGAAATGAATATAATGAGCAATACATATGTTTATGCTATTATTATTGGCCTTACTATGGTGAAGAGTCCAAGTCCTGGTTAAAAATCATGTATGACTTTCAGGCCCAACCATAGGCAGTTGTAAAGGTTCTATCTGACAGGTCTCAGAGGGAACTCTTCCCTCCTCATGCCTGACTTGGTGTGGTGCACAGACACTGCATTTCACTTTCTGAAGGGATGGCAGTCAATGACTCAGGGCTCCATAGCTGGTCATGCTCTTACCCCACCCTAACCCTGCTGCTTCATTCCTACTCTATTTAAGCACCTCTGCCCAAGGCCTCCATGTTGAGGGAGAAAAGGGAACCCTTGAAGATACTTTTTCTACATCAGTACCCAGTGCTTTTTCACTCTTAGCCTTGCCCTCCCCTCCCCATATCGTGAGTCCATAAAACTGCCTGAGCTTTTTGTTCAAGGCCCCTCAACCAAGAGGTGATCCTCCAGGTCTGTTATGTTCCACCTAACCCTTTACCTTGAGCTATTCTGTGCAGGGAAAATGGAACAGGGGATGGGGAGAGGGAGTCAGTGCTTTTTCAGATTTTAGACTCTCATACTATCACAATAAGTGATTAAAAGCTTATCTCTTTCAATTTTGGCTTGTTGCTTTAATCCACTACACTGACACAGCTCAGCTCTCTTCCAGTTCAGTTGAGCTCCTGACATGTGGGTGATGGGCGATTTATTTAAATGTTGGCAATGCTGTTCTTGTGAAACTCATCAGTGTTTGGACACTACAAGATCCGTTCTAAAGCAAATGTCAGTTCATTTCTTCAGATCTTACCCGACTAAAGTAGATTAAAAATATTTGAACAGTAGGATTCTCAAAAATAGGAAATTTAGTGTAGCATTATAAAATAGTTTGCAATTATAGACAGAGTTAAGAATTTGTATACTGAGCAGCATTTACAATAACAACAGAAAATGGTCTTCACTAAGTCTGACCATTATAAAAATAAACAAGGTGGTACTTCAGATTTAAAAAAAATACAAACAGTCCTGGTCAGTGTGGCTCAGTTGGGTGAAGCATCATCGTATACACCAAAAGGAGGTGGGTTTGATCCCTGGTCGGGGCACTGTCAGGAGGCAGCCAATCTCCCTCTCCATTCCTTTCTCTAAAATCAATAAAAAAAAAAAAAAAAAAAAACGTAAAAAATACAAAAAGAAAAGAAAATATTAGCCACCAGCTTTCAAAAACAAAGTGATAGACAGATGTGTCTGGCAAAATAATAATTTTTTAAATTACCTATCTAGTAGTAAACACAGTAATTAAAAGGATAGTTTCCAGAGTGTGACTGTCAAGGTTCAAATACCCCTCTGGCTCTTACTCTGAGACATCACAAAAGTACTTAATTTTTGTTCTTAGTTTTCCACATATGAAAAAAGAGCAACAGTATGTTCTTCTGTTGTAATGACTGAATGAACTAACATATAAAGTGTTTAGAATATCTTCCATAATATAGTGAATATTACATAAACATCAGCTATTATTAAAATTATTTTGTAACAATAAATTTACTATAGTTCAATAGTTATTCAATAAAATTTAAATGTATGTTTGCTATGTAAAAATACTGAGCAAATAATGAGATAAATATTGTTTTTAAATGACCAGATATGTATACATATTATGAGAGAATAAAAAGAGTACCAATTTATTAAAGGAACAACAACAAAAAATGACTGCTACTCTGAAGATTACAAAGGTGGAATATTTGCGCTGAGTTCCACGTGATAAATATAATTCACCGTTGTACTTGGGGATAACGGCTATACTAGGATGAGAGGATACTAACACAGGGGGAAGATGCGACTGTACATAAGTTACCTAAGGAGTGGAAAGCCGCCTTTGTTCACATCAATTATAATGCTACAGTTTATGCTAAGAATTCCATATCTTATTTCAGAATCACTGAAGGGAGACAAACCCCTCTCCCTCCACTGGGGCTGCACCATGATACATTTTTATTCTAAAATGATGAATATTGTATCAACATAAAGAATGAATTGAGGCCCTGGCTGGTTTGGCTCAGTGGTTGGAGCGATGGCCTGCGGACCAGAGAGTCCAGGGTTCAGCCCCTGCTTAGGGGCACATACCAAAAAAAAAAGAAAGAAAAAGAAGAAAAAGAATGAATGAGGTCCGGGGGTGTGGCTCAGTGGTTGAGCATTGACTCATGCACCAAGAGGTCATCAGTTCGATTCCCAGTCAGGACACATGCCCAGGTTGTGGGCCAAATCCCCAATGGGAGGCATGTAGGAGGTGGCCAATCGATGTTCTCTCTCATCGACGTTTCTATCTCTCTCTCCTTCTCACTTCCTCTCTCTCTAAAATCAATTAAAAAAAAAGAAAAAGTTTTTTTTTTTTAAAGCATGAATTGAGGATACATTTTTGGAAACAAGGAAAACTGTTGAAGAGGTAAAATTGTCCAAGTGTTAAATGCTAAACATATGTATTAGAACAATGATATTCAGAATGAAATGAAAAAAGAGGATGTTTGAATATTTTACATGAAAACATGAAAGCCTGAACAATTTATTGACTATGGTGGAGAAAGGGAGAAGAGGAGGAATAAGTAAAGAAAAACTGAGGTTTCTCATCCGGCGCTGTAGGAGGACAGCGGTGCTTCTAAGGGGTATAGGAGAAACATGGATATCTGCAAAATTCTTTCTTTGGCCAGGGCTTTTAATAATGCTTTTCAATACTAGTGCACGTTGCTTAATCTTCATGATAGCTCTAGATGTTTTATCAGAATGCTGCAAGCATTTCCTCTTAAACATCAGCATGGATGTCTGCACCTTGTCTGCTGCAGTCCCAATAGCTTGAATATTTTATTACTACATAAACTTCTTATTTAAAAATGTACAATTATTGACTAACTATCCAGAACATTATAAGAAATGTCTGACTGTAAACCCTACTTGTAGATTGTTTTCCAAAACCAACAATCCTGCCATTCTAGAGTCTATAGAATCATCCAGAAATAACCACCCTTTGTGGACAAACAGGCTTGGTCACAAAGCTAAACTCTACAAAGAAAAGGTTTCTGGTTATGTGTCAAATTTTCTTCAGCATGCATTTGCAGAACAGCTATATATAACAAAATCAACTGCACAGGCACAACAATGGCACTTTAGAAGAAAATCCTGATGGTCACAATAAAAGCTACAGTGAACAGAGAAGCAGTTATTTCAGCAAATGGTCCTGTTGAATAGAAATACATGGTCTGTGCTAAGTCTGCAGCCCTTTTTTGAACAAACACAATAACAATTGTTCTCTCCCATAATGAAGACAAGATAATGAATCATTACAACTTTGTTCTCCAGTACAATGAGTTTGCCAACTGGCAGGACAATAAGCAATACTCCTTAAGATAATAAATGCAATATTCCTAAGATTTATATTTACCAAAGTTTAAATAAAAAATACAATTTTAGGGTAAAAAATATATATTTTTATAGTGTCTAGGCTTATTTTACATTAGCTATATAAAATCATACACCACTGTATAAACTCATGTATTAAATTTAAGTATGTGGTTAGATGACAAAATAGTATCATGCCAATTAATCATTCAGTCTTGTTGACTTTTACATGAGTTTCTAACGTACTAATCTTTGGATTGACGAGTTTATACTTATACACTGCAGACAGCTAGAGCTAATATTTCCCCCTCTTCAACTTCTGTATGTCCTGTCTTCCCCATGCAAAATCTCTCCAGGATCAGGTTCTCTAAAACTATGATAGGGATGGGAATGATTTCAATGCATTTGTAATTTTTTGTGTGTCTGTTCTCTACAAGTGTAAGTAAGGAGAAGCTTAAAACAAAAGGGTATAAAAATATAAAATGTAATTACTTTATGAAAAAGATGCTTTGCTTATATTACTTTCTTTAAGGAATCATGCTATATAAATGGACTTACATGAAACATGAAAGAAGAAAAATTGATTTCATGTTATGTGAATATGATTCTCAATACTATGACCTGTTTAACACAGTCCATGTTCTAGACAGAATGTTTTTATCATTCACAGTGTCCTGTAATATATTAGCATATTAAAAGGATCTTGCTTATCCGGATCAAAAATAAGAATGTGTAAGCGTTACAGTTTAGAATCCAAGTCATGGTAATTAAAATCTTTTTTTAATTAGTATTTTAATATTTCCTTATAATTTTATCCTTCTTAGATAATTAAGTGATGAATAGGATATTTCTATTTCTTTCTGTTAAGAAAACTTCCCAGGAAATGAATCTGTATATAAAACTTATTTTTCTTTCATGAAAAGAAAACCTTTGGAAAAAAATGCCATTAAAAAAATTATTTTTAATTCTACATTCATATATTAAATTATTTTTGTCTGTTATTATTTTAATAGATGTGCTGATCCTTAAGTTTATTTTATTTTGGTAAAATCTACATAACATAAAATTTAACATTTTTAACTAATTTTAGATCTACAGTACTATGACATTAAATACATTCCCATTGTTATGCAATTATCACCACTATTCATCTCCAAAACTTCTTCATCTTTCCAAATTGAAACTCTATACCCATTAAGCAATAACTCCCAGGGCCCTCTTTGCCAAGCTCCTGTAAACCAGCATTCTATTTTCTCTCTGGAAATTTGGCTAATCTAGATGCCTTATATAAATTGAATCACAAAATTTGACCTTTAATGTCTGGCTTATTTAACTAAGCAAAATATCTTCAAAATTCATCCAGGTTGTAGAATTTGTTAAAATTAAGCCCTATGATTTTGAGGTATTTATCTAACCTAATTTTATTTAAAATAAAGTTTATAGTAGACATTACTTAAACCATTCAATGAATAAACTTTACATTTACCACTAAGCCAGAAAACCTCATTTTAATCCATGTGTTCTAAATTTTGTTCAAGTACGCAATTCCAAATGTAAAATAAATATTTTTTAAAATGCACTGATTCTTAAAAGTGCCAATACCATAGTAGTTCCTCAATAAAATCATTCAAATGAGTAGACACATATTATACCAAAGTGTTCATTGGTGGCAACATAAATCTTAAAGAAATTATGTATTTCCTTCAAAACTTTTTGAAATAATCTTGTTTAAGGAGTTTGAATTTCCTTCATAGAGTTTTATAAAACTGGCATTACTTAATTAAGCAAGCCTCCATTCACATATTCATGGATTCATCCATCAAACATTGGTGTAGATATTCAGGTCAATTGGCAGACTAGAAAGAGGAGGGAAGATATTAGATATATTTATTCACAAAGTAATGAATTTGTGGTGTGTTTCATTTTCAGATGATAATATCAAGAATCATCATTATTCTATGTTTGCACAGCAAAAACTGGATAGCATTTGAGATTGTTTGTGACAAAGAGTGAGCATAATAAATATTTGATGATTAAATAAGATATAAGTAAATAAACTGTAGATATATGACCTTTCTCTAACTAAAAATTTCATAAAAATAGCTTTCCTGAAAGTAGAACAGTGATTTGCTTATCCATAATTAAAATCTACAATAATTCTCTAACCAGATATAAACAGAGATAACATACTGTGTAGGTATCAAAAGTCACCAAAAATACTTTACTATTCTCATTTTTATCTTAGGCAGAATGATATATTCCTCTACCTATTTCTCATTAAAGGAGACATAATAAAGTAATTACCACTTAAAAATGCAAGAGAAAATTGTTGAAAATTGCATCTATGTAAAAATAATGCAAAAAATTTTATGAAATAGTCTCAGCTTTTAATCTATTAGAATACTATCCTGAAATGTATTTCCTTGTAACATGGTTAATTTGGTAATTCTGGCAAGATTAGGATTATATACAATGTATATACAATAACTGACTGTCTTATCCCCGGTTTCCTAAAGAATGAGACCAGAGAAAAGACTTAGGTGTGAAAATTGGGTTGGGGAATGTGATGCCCAGGAGCAAGCAGCAGTGTAGGACAGAGAACAAACAAGGAAGAAGGGGAAATAATGCAAGGATAAGTTGACCAATGTTATAGGCAGTTGATTCTCAATAATTTACGAGAAAATTGTAAATACATCCCAGGTGTTTCCTTTCCCTCACTTTTGAGTAGTATATTGGTAGCCAGAGGCTTACCTATAGTGTCTCATGCCACTGTTGACAGAGAAATGTTGAGGTTGGAAGAGAGAAGACTTAGCAAGGGTCTAAGAAGAGGTCATAGCCTATGCACAAATGTTCAGCTCAGAGGTAACTGTAATGCAGTAAGAAACAGCAGGAACTGAGAGGTTCTGAACTTCTGCATAAGTGGGGATAGAAACAAGAGCCAAGAGAATGGTCATAAGCTGGTTTACCTACTAACAGGAAGGCTTAATCAGTCATGGACTGTGCTGACCAATTTTATATGCCAACTTGACTGGACTAGGGATGAACAGATATTTCTGGGTGTGTCTGTGAGAGTGTTTCTAGAAGAGATAAGCATTTGAATTGATAGATATAGAAAAAAGATCACCCTCACCAAGGCAGGTGGGCGTCATCCAATCTGTTGAAGGTCCGAATGGAACAAAAAGGCAGAGGAAGAGAAAATCTGCCCTTTGCTTGCATCAGGACATTCATCTTCTTTTGCTTCAGAATAAACTTGTCTGGTTCTTGGGTTTCTGGAATCAGACCTGGACATTTATACCATTAGACTTTGGTTTTCAGACCTTTGGGTTTTAAACAGCAAGTGCACCACCAGAATTCGCTGGTCTCCGTTTTGCTGATGGTAGATCATGGGATTTCTTAGCCTCCATAATTCAGTAAGCCAATCTTGCATAATAAACTCTATTTTTCTATGTATAGTCTATTGGTTCAAATCTCTGAAGAACCTAATTGGTCCACAGACCCATTTCAGAAATAAAGTTCCCTTGTGCAAAATATTTTTTAATTTAAACATTATATCAAATTCTGTTTCATAAATGCATATACTGTTAAAGGACAAACCTGGGAAATGTAAAAATTAATTTTTTTCCTCAAAGTAATTGAAGTTCAAATTTCTCTGTTTCAATCATATGAATTCCCTTTTTTAATGTTCTCTTTATATTTATTTTAACATAAAACATAGCATGTACAATATAATGCAAAGATTCAAGGATATAATTACTGTAGAATTCTGAAGGTTTTAGCAAAGCTATAAAATGTATTGTTACACAAATTAAAATATAACTTAAAAGATGACTCATTTTTACAAAGAAAATTGTTCTCCAAGAGATAAAATAAAATAAGCTATGCATTCAACTGATCATTACGGTCAGGTTGTGTGTGTGTGTGTGTGTGTGTGTGTGTGTGTGTGTGTGTGTATGTGGAAAGGAGAGGGAGAGAGAGATAAGAGCATCTATGAGAGAGAAACATCAATTGGCTGCCTCCTGCACACCCCCACCCCCACCACTGGGGATTGAGCCCGCAACACAGGTATGTGCCCTGACCGGGAATCTAACTGGTGACCTCTTTGTGCATGGGTCAACCACTGAGCCACACCAGCTGAGCTATATGTACTTATTTTTATTTATTTTAAATTTATTGAGCTACAATTTGCATAACATACAACTCGCCCATTCAAATAATACAATTAAATGGCTTTTAGTATATTGAAAGACATGTACAACCATCACACATAGTGTATTGAAATAGGCTATACCAAGTTTGATAACAAAATTAAGATGTGTCAGTTAATTGCATACAGCATTAAATAAGTAATGCTATATTGCTGTGTTAGTTTTCGTCCTTTTTTCCCTTTTGAGTTTTCTGACCTCATAATTTTTGGCCAAAACAGTAATATGCTCAGATTTGGATTTCCCATTTTCCTGTATAATGCAAAAAAAAACAAAAACAAAAACAAAAAAAACCAGCACAGCTCTTTTCATTCTTCCCTCCTCACCCCCTTCTGTCTCCTTATTTTATTCTCTCTTCTTCCACAGAAATAGAAGTTTACATCCTAAAAATCTCAATGACTCCAATTCTATTATATAATATTCATCTATTGGTGTCTAATTATGCAAAGATAAATTTGACTAGACATAAACCATCCAAGGAAGGATCTGCTCTATGACATATTTGTCAAATGAATGTCCAATATTTCCGCATGGGGAATTTCATCCCTTTATGTCATAGGGAAATTCACACTATTTAGAAACAACTCTAGTTGTTCCTTATGTTGTGGTTAATTTCCAATGACTGTTTCTTATTCCAAGCAGAAACACATACAATAAATATAAGCCCTCTTTCATTATTTAGCTATATGAAGATAACTTTTATTTCACTTTTCAAGTTTCCTTTATAAAGTTAGAAATATTCATAACCTCCAGTTATTCTTATGATGTAGTCTCTAGATCTTTATCTCCCTAAACCTGTTTTCTATATTGTGAACTTTATCATGTTCTTATTAAACTGTGACATTCAAATTTTATAATATAGGTATTATACAGATTATCTAATTATCTTGTTTTGTTTTTGTTTTTTTTCCTTGAAATAAATAATTCTTCTCATGAAGCATCTTTTGGGGTGACAATTCTGGACCACTGCTAATATTTATTAAACTTACAGTCAATTGAATTTTCTTAGTGTCTTTTAAAATATCTGAAAAAAAAAATTCCATCTCACCATTCCCCATATTTTAAAATTATTTTTAGCTCAAAGCTCCTCATGAACGGTTCCCTCTCATATTCTCACCGTTTCCCTCCCACTTCCCCTTCCCACTCTCTTGCCTTCATATCACAAAAATAAGTTTTTTATGTCTGTGTCCAAGAAGTTGATAAATCTTACAACAGGTCAGGGAATATGGTTCATTTCTAGAGATAGACTTTGGATTAAAAGCAATGAATTTTTTACCATTCTAATGCTGTAAGTACATTCCAATCATAGATTGTTCAGGCTAAATCATACCTTTTCCAAAGGGGCATAATGAATTCCTTTGGTTGTACTGAAGAATTACATTTGGTTGAACTTTATAAAACCAAAATGATGTACATGATGTCATCACGCAACAAGAATATAAAGTTAGTTTTGTCTTAAATTAGTACTACTTGCCGCACTGTCTTTCCTAAATACTTAAAAGCTTGTACACAATAGAAAATATGAATATTTTATCAAATCACATTTTCTCTTTCATCATCTATTTTTTAGGATGAAAATATCCTCTCACATTTATCACTTACCTTTCCTTTTCAATGGAAATAATTGTAAATAAGCAGCAACTTGTTCCTAACTGAAAATGACTTCATAAAAATGGTCTCCTTTTCCAACAATGAAGATAAATAATTATAAAATTTGTACATAATAATTTTAAAGTCACAAATACAATTTTCAGTTTTGCTCTTTGCTTTAGGTACATCGTTTGTCTCATCGCCCCACTGAATATCCCTCTGTTAATTCATTATGTATTTTTCATCTCAATTTTCTTCTTCATCTTATTCCTCTTTTAAAATTGACCTGCCACTGCTGCCCTCCTTCTCATTATTCTTTCATCTTTTTGTTCTTCCTGTACTTATTTTAACCACACAGAATGTACACATTTATTACTTAAATACTCAAGTAAAATTAATCCAGGCTTTCCTATATTTAACACATATAATCTATTACACTGCATTCTACCAGATGTTATTATTGGCATATTCTGAACTCTAAAGAACAATATTGACTTATACAGCTGGTTAAAAATAAATAAATAAATAAATAAATAAATAATCTTAAGTACCACTACTATATAAGTAACACAAATTATTTCTTCCACAGCACTTTAAATATTAATTTTTAGTCTTTATCTTAATTGATCTATATCTTTTACTTAGATTTTTCCCTCATATTCTACTATTTTTTAAAAAATTTGCATTCCATTGCAGCTATAAACCTACAAGTAATGCATGTCTTCACTTTACCCTATCATAAAGGGCAAAGGCTATATAATCACATCAATTAATTAAATATTCCAGGTAATTTAATAAATGTGATAGTATATGAAAATTATAACAAATGTGGTAGTAATGAGGGCCATATTTCCACGACTCATTCTGTAATTAATTCCTAGGAAATTAATAACTATTTTGACATTAAAGTTTCAGTTTTACATAGTATGAAGATAAAAGTCATTAAAAATTTTACCACGTTTTAAGTAAAAATGTTATAGTAAGCTAAAAATCAGTATTCTTTACTTTTTAAAATCATCTTAGTGTATTAATAATTTAAATCATTTTTTATTTATGTAAATAAAACTGGGATAGTTAATCTGTCAATATTCACAATTAATGTAGGTGTAAATTACAAAGCATTTTTTATTTTTCCTCAAATTTTTTGTGTTGTAATTGTCATGTTCTACTTTCTTTCTAGATTTTATTTCCCTTAAACATTTGTGTACAGTAATTTTGAAGAAAGGAAGGTTTAGAGACAAAATAAGGATAGTCTTTCCTTTATTCATTCCTTAATACATTTAGCAAATATTTATTGAACTCATACTTCTCTGAGCCCATAACTAAGAACACAGAATATTTTGACAAAGTCTTTTATTTCAATGAACTAGTAATCACTTTTGGTTACAAAAATATAATATCACTTCAAGAAATCTGGTGTCATAACTTGGGTGACCCTACCTTCATGTTTGCTGGAAACAGTACTGGTTTATGCCAGCTCTCTACCATCCATTTGATTAGTGCCACTTTCACACTCGTAAGTGTACTCTTTTGTAAGATCAGTGATGTGTTCTCCCAAGGTAATCAACCCCAAGGCTTGAGTCTAAGAGGCTATATCTGGCAATCAATCAAATATACAGTTAAAAAAAATAGTTCACAGTTCAAGTTTCATATCAGTTGGTCTGCATCATCCTATTTGCCCAGATGCCTCACATCCCACAAATGCATGACCAGGTAAACAAGCTTTTTATTATAGATTGCCACCCTATATTTTTCAGACAGTGCAGCACTTCTTATAACTATATTGGACTTAGACACTGAACAATTATTTTGCATTGACCAAATAGAGAGATGTCTCCTTTTCTGAATATTCCCAGATATAAAGACAACTTCCTGGAATCTAGACACAGTCAAACCCAGGACATGAATTTTTTTTCACTATTCAGATATTCCTGTTTGTTTGTTGTTGTTTTTTTTTTATTTCCTGGGAATATGAATCCATTTAATATTATTCTGATTTTGTATTGAAAAAAAAACAACTCTGTAATTAACTTTGTACACTGTGGATTGGAAATGGTGCTTTATCATTACTATTGTTATTACTATTCATTTGGAAACTGAGATATAGTTGAGTTAGTTCTGTGATTAACTATACTTTTCCTAGTTTGGTATGTCATCATGACAGATATTGAGTTGTAAAAATGCAACACATCCAAAGTCTTCTTAAATTTTAACAAGAAAAACTGTCCTCCATTATCTCCACATCTAAGTTTTTTATTGTTTTTGATGCTATTGCAAATGGAATAGTTTTATTTCTTTTTAAGATGTTTTATTTATAGTGTATAGAAATGCAACTGATTTCTATTTGTTGATTTTATATCCTGCTAAATATGTTTACTAATATCATATATTAGTTTAAATAGTTTGGGTTGAGTCTTTTCTACATATAAGATCATATCATCTGCAAATAACGGCATTTTTACCACTTTCTTTTCAATTTGCACGTCTTTATTTCTATGTCTCGCCTAATTGCTCTAGTTAGGACTTGTGGTACTATGGTGAATAAAAGCAGTGAGAATGGTCACCTTTGTAATTTTCCTGATCTTAGAAGAAAAGCTTTTAATTTTTCACTGTTGAGTAAGTTAGCTCTTTCTTAGTTTGTTGTATATCACCTTTATGATGTTGAGGTATGTTCCCTCTATACCCAATTTGTGGAGAATTTTTATCATGACAGGATGTTACATTTTGTCAAATATATATCTGCATCTATTGAAATGATCATATGACTTTATCCTTCATTTTATTAATATATTATGTCACATTTATTGATTTGTGTATGTTGAAAGATACTTGGATCTCAGAGATGAATCTCACTTGATCATTATGTATAATCCTTTGAATGTGTCATTGAATTTGGTTGGCTAATGTTCTGTTGAGAATTTTTGTTCCTATATTCATCCGGAAAATTAGTCTATAGTTTTTTTTTTTCTTCTTCTTATAGTATCCTTAACTAGCTTTTGTATCAGGCTAATACTGGCCTCAGAAACAGTTTGGAAATGTTCCCTCCTCTCAATTTTTGGAAGCATTTGAGAAGGACTGATTTTAAAACTTCTTTAAATATTTTGGTAGAATTCACAGGTGAAGCTGTCTGGTTCTGGGATTTTTGTGTTGGGAGGTTTATGATCACTGATTCAATTTCATTACTCACCATTGGTCTATTCAGATTTTCTGTTTCATCCTGATTCAATCTTGGTAAGGGTACTTCTGAGGAGATAGAAGCAGGTTAGGCATTAAGGGATGGGACCACGGCAAGGGAAGGCTGAGACCAACAGGGGAAGTTTGAGATGACTTGGAGCTTGGCACACACACGGAACCCACTACACAGTATATCTGGAGGTTTATTAGAACTCTACAGATCTCAAAATAAAACTAAAATCAACATGAGCATTGTGCCTCCAAGGCCAGAAACTCCCAGCCTCCACTTATAGAAATGTAAGTTAGAAGCTCTTGGGAGGGGTTCAGGTTAATTATATAACAAACAAACAAACAACCCAGAAAAGCTGATTTCAGGCAAGGGAAGAACAGCAATTGATTGTATAGCTCCTTTTTCTGGGACTCTGATGGGTTTGCAAATAAATTTTATTTACTGTTAAAGAATATAGTGCTGGCTATTCTGACCTATTCTAATACCTACTGGTTTCTGGGAGCAAGGCAACAGGATTGCTGAATGAGTTCTGCTGCAAAACTATAGAGTGTTTCTGTTGCAGAAAGCCAGGTTACCATAAAAAGGATTATAGGAAACCAAAATTGGATTTAGAAAAGAAACCAAAAGCAACCATAGGGTTGCTCCAAGGGTGTTTCCCTTCCTCCGTACTAATAGTCTGGGAGAAGAAATTATCATAA
The DNA here is from genome assembly GCA_030848825.1 of Tadarida brasiliensis. Taxonomy (NCBI): domain Eukaryota; kingdom Metazoa; phylum Chordata; class Mammalia; order Chiroptera; family Molossidae; genus Tadarida; species Tadarida brasiliensis. The sequence goes on from CM061266.1 coordinate 79,127,621, forward strand.
AAAGGGAAGCCACTAAGGCCCTTATTGATACCTAGAGCTACTTTATTTGTTCTTAACCACATCCAACTAAGTTGTTTCTTCCCTAGGAGTAAAGCTTCTGTACAAATGTCAGGGATGGCTAATCAATGTCTGTTTTTAAATCAGAATCAGCTCACTTCCAAATAGGGAATGTTATAGAACAATAAATACCTTTGCTAATCAAATCTGCTCCAATTCATCTAATAGGGCAAGCTTTTTTAGATCAGTGATGCCCACATATGCTTTTCCCAGAAGGGTAATATGAATTTAGAGCTAGATGACTTAGGGCTAACCCCAGCCAGTTGGGAAACACAAGTTTTAAAATGTATGGATGTTGCTAAGGCAGAATTCCTTGAAAGGACCAATCGGAAGCTAGCAAGGCATGTACCTACCCCTAGACAAAGAACCTCACTGGCAACCCACTTGGGTCCCCTCCTTACTGTGGAGAGTTGGTCTCTTTCAAATAAAACTTCCCTTTTGCTTGCCCCTTTGTCCATGAACTCATTCTTTGATTTTGCAAGACAACAAACCCAGACTTGAACACCACCACTTGGTTTCACTTCTAGAAATTTATGTTTCTCTTGTTATCCAATTATTTGCCATATAATAGTGCATTGTTTCTAATAGCTTCAGCCATTGTTGAAAATATTATGGAGGCTCCTCAAAAATTAGAAATGGAACTACATATGATATAGCAATTCCTCTTTTCGGTATATATTCAAAGTAAATAAAATGAATGGCAGAAATTTAATGGGGGAACAAAATGGCAAGAATCTGAAAAAATGTCTTTTTTTTTCCATGGCGTGAGCTCTTCTCACAAGTTAAGGTGTCAGGCTTCATTGTTGTTCAAACCTAGCTGAGTCTTACGTAGTCAGAGGGTATAAACTCACTTATGGTGGACTATTTTTACTGTTTAATTAATAGCAATATTTTGTAATCTCAAGAAGGATAAGTAATTTCCAGAACTGCTATTTCTTCCCTATAAATGAAGATATTCTCATCTTATCTGGAAGGTTTTTATAAGGAATAAAAATGTAATGTGGATAGCAAAATACTGATAGGTAATTCAGAAAAAGAATTATTTGTTATTTTTACCATTCCATAGTTAGAATGATCATTAATTACCTATTTATTTATATTACTTTTATCTAAATATTATTCAAATGTGCTCTGTCAAAAGGGTTACTTATCACATAGTATACATATCTATTCATACCCAAGGATTAAAAAAAAACAAGGCACTAGTACAAGTTCAAGCGTTTACTATCAGTGCTCAAATGTTCTTGCTGTATAAAGATGGATTACATTTTCTTCACGTGTGTAACAGAAATAATAATATCTTCCTGCCATACTTGAAATTGATTTTTGAAGTTTTCAATTAGAAAACCAATATATGAGTACAATATAAAGTATACAATATTACACTAATTAATGCCATTTCTATTATAAAGAAACTGTTCTATGAAGATAAAAGTGGTAAATGTAAGAGAATCAAAATTCTTTTAGACTATCTTTCATTGTAGAAACTCAAATTTTTAATATTTCAAATTTGAGATTATTTATTTAGAGATATAAAAGCAATTGCTCCCTTTTAACTCTAAAGAAATTATCACACAACACACACCAATTGAAGTGGTGGGTTATAAGAAAATAAAATTAGATTTAATTGAACTTAAGTTGAAAATCATGTTGCTGTACTTGAAGCAGTAGTCAAATAGTGTTTTATCATGAGCTGTTCATATTTTTTTATTTAGTCCCTCAAAGAAAATAAACATCAATAAATACATTATTTAGATAATACTGCTCTGTCCAGTAAAATCACAAATGAATGAAATAACCATGATTAGAATCTTGCACTTTATCAAATGGAGTATATTTAATAGTCATAAAAATTAGTTAATGAAGCTGGAACAGGGAACTAATTTTATATGATCACACTAAATTAAAAATCTTTGGGAAAATAGCTTTGTGTTTTAGACACTTTATCGATCAGCATACAGTTAACTACATTGAGACATTATAAAAAGTAAATGCAAGCATTAACACAACCAGAGTCAAATAAAGAATACATAAATTGTAAAGAGAATTTCTACACATACTGTTGATCATACAATACTCTATTTTTATAATCAAACTTAAGTATATTTAGAATTTTTATGCTATTGAATTATATGTTAATGAACAATGAGAAATAATGTTCAGTGCCACTACTGAAACAAAATTCTTAAAGTAAATCATGCTATTATTACAAACAATGAAAAAGAAAGTTCATAATTATTCAAAAGAATTCAAGATATTTTGTCAATATATTGAAAATCTTTTCCTAAGAATCTAGTGATTATAACATATAATAAGATCCATAAGTGAGAGTCAATAGATGACTATATTTCTAATATATGAGTCGAGTCATCCATCAATTGACCAAAATCATACCAATGAAAGAGATAAAGATAACAAATAAGCACCAATATATTTACTTATCATTTAACCAAAAACACTTGGTGAATAATTCTTGACATTTATTTTAAAAATGTGTACTGCTACAAAGCTTTCCAATACATCAACCATTCCTAAAATATTTCATTCTACTAAATTCTGTGTAAGAAGCTGTTACAACAAAGATGTTCTATATAATTTTATAAGATTAATCTATATTGAGTTCTTAATTCACATACATTCTAATGATATAATGTGATCTATAGTCTGCATTGACCTTATATAAGTTCCACAGACATGTCCAGGTGTAATATTATGTAAATAAAAGCCAAAATATGAAAAATGCAAATTATTTACTATGGAAAGCAATTAAAAAAATTATTGTTGTTGTTATTGTTTCTCTTTTTGCCAACAGACCTTGACTTTGGTTCTAGGCAATTATGTTTTGTTCCATCTCAGGGTTCCAAGAGACTGAAAGAATCATGGGGACATTTTTGAATCTAAGATTTCTTATACACCCAACATTTTTGTCTCTCATCACAAGAACTAAACTTAGGTAGAGCAATCTAAGAATACTCCACGAGAATAAATTATTACCACTGAAAAATCACTTAGGGATTGTACCTCTAAATAGCTGAAGATAATGATCAGAACTCTTTAAAATCTAAAAGAAATCCATAACATGTTTTCTATATAATCGCACTCCTGGGAAATAAAGCTTTCAAAATAGTGGAAGAGGAGCATACACAGATGTGGTATCTCCTTTTCTTTTCTGCAAATTTGCATTGGTCTTTCCTTACACTGTCTAGGGATCTGATCATCGGATCTTGAATAGAAGGCACTTCCGCTGGCCATATCCTTGTTTTCATTGAGAACTATTTAGTCATGTCTAGCTTGGGGGTAAAAAATGAACCAAATGAACCAAAATTTCTACATAGAGATTGAGAAGCAAAGCTTCAGATAGTAAAAAATTCTATTGTTAACAGTTATTAATTAACAAGTGATTCAATGGATATTTTAGGCCAGACAATGCACATGACTTTTCTCTTAATTCTCACAGTAACTGTATAGTTTATTATTGTCATTACAATTTCCCATGGAGAAAACAAATCTTAGCATTGCCAGTGTGAGAACTCATCTGTGTGAACTCATTATCACATGATTGCAAGTTCTGCTATGCAGTATCTAACACAGGGTAGGATCACATTTTTAGGTTAGCATATATCCTTTCCATATATGTCACCAAAATATCTATTGAAACTATATGGACATTTCAAGAAGCTCCAATGGGTTAAAACAGAAGCAGTCAAAATATTGTGATAAGGAATTGATACTGAAACCAAGAGTGAGACACCAGTAAACAGTGTTAACACATAAGAGAAATAGGGGAAGATATTCTTTTTTTATTTTTTATTTGTATGTTTTCTTTTTTTTCTTAATCTGACTGGGAATATGGTTAGAGATTGGCAGTTATAACTCTGGACTGAAAATACACTAACTCATAAATATTTAGAGATCATTAAAAAATGAATATGCCAAGTTAATTTCAATAATTTATAAAAATTATGCTTCTATATAGGTCCTTTTCCTCCCTCTTACCTTTGTGCTATTCTTATGATACAAATTATGTTTTTACACATTGTGTGCCTATCAACACAGATTTATATTTTTATACAGTTGCCATTTTAATCAAATAGCAAAAAATGTATGTTTAGTTATGTTTTCGAGTGCTCTTTGTTTTTTTATGTGGATTCCACTTACTATCCATATATTTATTTTCAGTTCAAGGAACTCCTTTTAGTATTACTCACAGAACAGGTAAATTATTGACATGAATTATTGCTTATCTGTGAACAGCATTAAGTTCTTCTTTATTTTTTGAAAGACCATTTTCCTGAGTGTAGAATTCTTGTTTAATCATCTTTCCTTACAGCACTTTATTATTATTATTTTCTTTATTGATTTTAGAGAGAGAGAAAGGGAGAAGGAGAGAGAGATAGAAACATTGATGAGAGAGAACATTGATAGGTCGCCTCCTGCATGTCCCCCTCTGGGGATTGGGCCCACAACCTGGGCATGTGCCCTGACCAGGAATCGAGCCAGTGACCTCTTGGTGCCTGGGTCGACGCTCAACCACTGAGCCACACCGGCCGGGCCCTTACAGCACTTTAAATATGCCATCTCCCTCACCTATGGTTTGTGTGTGTTTGTGTGTGTGTGTGTGTGTGTGTGTGTATGTGTGTTTAATTTTAATGAGAACTCAGCTGTCTATCTTACTGAAGATCACTTGTAACTGATGTCTGATTTTTCTCTTGGTCCTTTCTAGGTTCTCTCTTTGTCTCTGGCATTTGACAGTTTGATTTTGATACATCTAGGCATGGATCCCTTTGAGTTTATCTTACTTGGGGTCAACTAAACTTTCAATCAATTTTTGTGAGTTTCAGCTGTTATTTCTTCACATATTTTTGAGACTTTCTCACTTCTCTTCCTGGTATTTCATATATATCTGAAATTGATAGTGGCCCACAGGTATCTAGAGATCTTCAGTGATTCTGTAAAGTTGATTCTCTTCAATTAATTTTTGGAGTTCTGAAAAAGTTGAATTTTATAATTTTCCCAGGATTCTTATTGCTTTCATGGATAAGAATATTTTTCAACATCCTCATTTAGTCATTGTGAAATATTTCTCTCAGTACATGGTTTTGATTTAGCAAAAGTCATTCATTCAAACACAGCAGTTCAGGTAGCTGAAAAATAAAACTGGAATTTGAAATCCACTTTGAGGATTACCACTTTGCTTTTAGGAAGGAATGAACTTATATTAGAATTGTTATCTTTGACTTCACCAATTAGAGACTATTCCCCCTTTTTTAATTCATTTTTTGTTAATCCACATATGGATATCTTTTCCATTGATTTTTAGAGAGAGTGGGAGGGAGGGGGAAGGGAGAAGAGAGAGAGAGAAAGACACAGAAACATCAATCTGAGAGCAACATTGATTGGCTGCCTCTGTAGGCATACCGACTGGGTGGGAGTTTGAGCCTGCAACCTAGATACATGCCTTTGACTGGTAATGGAACTTGAGACCCTTCAGTGTGCAGGCCAAAGCTCTAACCATTGAGTCACACCAGCCAGGGCAAGCTTGTCATTTCTATGTCAGCACTCAAGGGCACTCAAATGAAGCCATCCCATCTCATAATCCTTGTAATTATCACTATTTCCATAACAGTTGAGTGAGCAGCAACTTGGTCCCCCAAGGCATTTGCTTTATAAGCTCTTAATCACAGTCAACCACAGGTGATAATTTGATTAGCAATGATGCTCCAGCATGCTGAAGATTGCTAGCATCCTATTTCTCATTGGCATGATGTTTAAACCTATTTCAAAATTTCTATTGAGTGCCTGTTTTCTGAGCTTACTCTTAAAATTAATTAATTTGTCAAGCCCCTGTCAGAAGATAAATCAGACTAGTAGTTCTGACAGGAAAAAAATTATAGAAAGAAATTGTAAACAAGTGTTTGAAGATTAAAAAGGCAAAATGAAAACACTGAGATTATACAGAAATAGAAAGTGTGAAACCAGCTATCACACTTACAGCTAAGGAAACAAAGGTAAGATATTGGGAATAGCAATACTAAGCAGTGTGGAGGAATTGTCCCTATAGAGCTTAGACCCAAATTTCTACATAAGTGGTTGATGCCAGGAAATTACTGATAATTCAGGATCTTGGAGAAAGGGATCCAGATATCTGGAAGAAAAAAAAAATTGTCCAACTACTGATAGAGCCTCAGAAACTGTAAGAAGAACTTTCATGGAGTTATAACTTATTTCATCAAGGAGAAAATACCAGCCTTATGAAACATTAACCAGAAATGAATTGTAGGTGTATTACCACTCTTCTCCCAAGTAATAAAGAGTAGTTCTCTCAGTGAACAGACTGAAAGCAATACACTTGGTTATCTACTCCATATGGAAGGAAAATTTGCCTCAGGTACGAGATATTCAATAACGCCTTGTAAGTAACATATGCCTGGACAAGATTTTTCTGAATCCTGACTGTAAAAAGACTAAAAGTTCAGTGACAAGGAGTTCTGGGGATGAAGTATGTACATGGACCTATGGACCCAAATAATCAGAATATTTGTGTCCCATAATAATTTATACTGGAGATGACCCATCAAAAGAATAACTCTCAATAACTAGGTGGTTATGAAAATATCATTCAGTGTATCTCTAGGCAACCCATTGTTTGGGTAATCCTATAAATAGAGAATCTATGGTAACAGGGTCGAAGACTATGCATATGCTCTATTATATGGGCTATGTGTGCAATTTTATTGAAGTACATATCAGTACTGAGCCTTCATCATCATTGCTTGTGAATACTTTCCAGTTACCTTCTGACAAGGCAATTATACTTGACCTTGTCCATCTGAAAACTCTATACAAATACCATATTTAAAGTTCCTCAGCCAACATGGTCATCTGACGACATGCAGAGAGACTTTTTCATACATATTTTATGTCTCACACAACTTTTTTTAGACCAAAGGATCCATTTTATGGCCAAGATTAACATAGTTGGCTGATAACCTTGATAATTTTGCCATATACTACACCATTTATCAGAAACTAACCTATAAAACTTGAACCTGTTCCAGATTCAGTTTAGACTCTGGCTCAAGGTCACCAATATGAAAATTGGAGCAGTATCCTCCAGGGTATGATGAAAGATACAGTTGTCTCCCTCACCTAGAATATGTGGATTCAGGAAACAAAGGATAAAAGTAAGACAAGCGTCTACCACCATCCCTCCCAGTGAATCATTTGAAAATGTAAGATTCTAGCCCACACAATCTTGTTATCTTCCTGATTAGAGATCCTGTTTCTAAGAGGGGGTTATTTCCTTCAGTGGAATAGATAAGGTTTTAGTCAATATTAAGCTACGACTAATCTGTCTGCTTTGGTCTACCCAGGCTAGTGGAAAATCAAGCATATAAAAGACTTACTTTTTTTTGAGGTAGAAATCACAATTACTAGGAGACATTAGGATTGCAGCCACATGACATTTGATGGGGACAAGGAGGAATATGACTGAACTCAGAGGTTTCACAGAGCTGACTTAGTACTCACTTGCATAGTGATATCTATGAAAGGGCAATTGCAGCAACTGTAATCCAATAAATGCATGGCTACTGAAGTCAGACCCCTCAAGATGGCATTTGGTTAACACCAGCAAGCACACAAACCCAATCAAAAAGTACTTGGAATGCATAAAGGGAATTTAGAGTGGTTGGTCAATAAGGAAATGGATAAATATCAATTAAACTCCTTGGAGAAACTCCATCTAGTTTTTTTGGTAAAGATAGCTTTACCAAATTGTGTACCTTGAGCATTTTAGGAAATGCTATGTTCCATAGCTTTGAAGAGGACTTTGAATGATTGAACTAGTCACTGTCTCCTGAGGGAAAAATGTGAGGGCTTCTTCACACACACACACACACACACACACACACACACACACAAAGTTGTCAAATTGTAGCATGAGACCTGGATATAACGAGAGCATATAAGTGGACCTGAGTGTTACAAGGGAAGGAAAGTGTTAAATACATTTTATGAACTTCTCAGATTCACTTGGATTCATTTGTTTCTTAAACACTAACCTCCTTATCATTACTACTTCCTTGGGAGATGATATCTCATCATGTAGTATCATCTGCTCACTTGTACTGTCTCAAGGCAAGTGACGGAATTAAATTATCTTAACTTTACCTACCAAGGTAAAGTTTATACATAATACCATGAATAAATAATTAAATATTAAGATACACATTTACTGTTAATTCAAGTATTTAGATGGAGTATATTAGATCACATTTACTAGACTATTTACTATGAGACAACAAATGTTAATAAAAATGCAAATAAATGCATAAATCTAATCATAAATATTTCATATACAACAATTTTATATAGTCAATGTTTAGTACATTAGCATTCATCACACTAAACAAAATAACCCTCAAAACCTACATATATGCATAATCTATGGACACAGACAGTAGTATGGTGGGGTGGGAATTGGGTGGAGATGTGCTATGGGGAAAAAATGGGGGATATCTATAATACTCTCAACAATAAAGATTTTAAAAAACCCTAAAATTCATAGTTAGCTATTTAATTCCATTTAAGTAATGAGATTACACACAAAAAAGTCATTTATTTTTATTTCTTGCAGAGATATAAAAAAAAAAAAAAAAAGTTCCTGTATAGGTCAGAGTTGAATGTGAACATCTACGAAGGATTGTAAAAGTACAGTAGCCTAAAATAAAATAGTTATTTCAGGATTGATTTAACATGTAGTGTTTATGATAAATTATAGTCCTGCATTACAATGATACAAAATTTAAATATTTAACCCTGTATGTCTGTTAGTTGAGTGTCATCCTGTGTACTGAATGGTTGCTGGTTCAATTCCAAGTCAGAAAACATGCATGGATTGTGGGCTATATCCCCAGTAGAGGGTGTGCAGGAGGCAGCCGATTGATGTTCCTCTCTCACATCAATGTTTCTCTCTCTCTTTCCCTCTCTGTTCCTCTCACTCTCTAAAAATCAATGAAAAAGTATTTTCTTAAAAAGTCTTTTTCAAAAAGTCTCTTTTTAAATTATATATTTATATCAAGGTTTTAAATATTTCAAAATATTTTTTCAAATAAAATTTCAGATTTGTGCAAGTATCTCTCCACAATGATGAGTTTAAGCCTCAGATAAATACTAAACCTCAGATGTATCCCCTTGGCATTTGACTTTTAGGCCAAATGCTTATTCAGTATACCTCTCATTTATCATGTTCTGTCCTTAGTAAGCAAGAGATAAGTATTTGTGAAATTAATTGCAAAAAAAAGTCCAAATATTATGCTTTCTGTCTTTAAATTCTGCCTTTTATTGCTGATTTTAGTCCCTATAAATTATAGAAAAGTAGAAATTACTTGCTACAACTGTACTATTCTTGTCTCAAAATTATAGCAATAGATTCCATCTTTTTCCTATAATGGTTTTTGGAAGTGTTAAGATAATACATATAAACATAAAAATTTCTACTGCAAATAAAAAACTCTGAAACCTCACTTTTGGTAGGTCCGAAACTGTTGACATATACTGACTCTGACTTTGCCATGATTCTTGTATCTAGAACTTTTTGGTAAATCCAGGTGTCATTGTGATAGTTCATATAGATATAATTCTAGATTCCTCACTCATCTCTCTCAGGGTTCCTAAATCTTATGCCAAAATCTATAAACCTTTAAAAAAAAATCAACGCTTTAGCTTCCAATTGCAAATTTAATGCCAGGTAGAGGAAAACCAGGAGGCAAATAATACAGTTTGCTCCTCAGTAAAAGCCATAAACCAATCATGTGTCAGACTTAGGAGCCTGGGAGAACTAACACTTAATATATGACATTGATTGTTTTAATCAGCTGGAATCTTTCCACACCAAGGGGAATATTCATTTAATGCAATTTCTCAGATACACTCGAAAAGTAGGCTAAATTTAAAAATTGCACTGTGGATAGTAACATTGTTTTAGTTCATTCAAAATAAACATTTTTTTTTTATCTTGTATTCAAAGTATTAGCCCTTTTGTGGATATAATTTTACATTTTTTCCATATATATGCACTTCTAAATGCCCCTGACATATTCATTCTTAACATGAAAAAATATAAGAAAAAACCAATTGTACATAGTATGACATAGAGTTAACTTGGGAGACGGAGAAGGTTCTCAGAATGCAAAATGCCCTTGTCCGTATAACAATGCAAAAAATTGAAAGTACCCATGTCTAGTCAGAAGCATGCTTTCAATCCCATTTTGTTGGCAGTCTATCTATAAAATGGAATAGTATATTTCACAGTTTAAATCGAATTTTTAACAGATTGATGTCAAAAAGTATAATTAGTAATTTGGAAAATCAGATATATTTTTTTAATATATCAGGAATTTATTCTCCTGTCGTTTTACTCAGGTTCATGTTCTGTATAAAAATACTCTTGTTTTATCTTGAAAGCACAGCTACATTCAAACAGTAACTAACTTAATCTGGCATTCCACAATAAAACTATTACTAATATTCATGATAATATTAGCCCTTATGATAATATACATAATAACACATTTTGAGGGGAGTGTTCTGCACCTATTCTAACTCATTTGACTCATTTAATACTCATAACACATTAAGACAGATTTTATTTTATTTATTTATTTATTGTTAATCCTTAACTGAGGATATTTTGCCATTGATTGTTTTAGAGTGGAAGGGAGGGAGGGAAAGGGTGAGAGAGTGAGAGAGAGGGAGAAACATCTATGTGAGAGAGATACATTGATTGGTTGCCTCCTGCATGTACCCCAACAGGGGCCAGGGACCGAACCAGCAACCCAGGCATGTGCCCTTGACTGGGAATCGAACCTGCAACCCTTCGGTGCACAAACTGATGCTCTATCCAGTGAGCCACACAGACCATGGCTTAAGATAGATTTCAAAAGTTTTCATGTGGAGACGAACCCATCCCTAAGGTCACAATCATTCAATCAATTATTTTTTATCATTATTTATTATCTCCTATGTGCTGAAATACAACTGTTAACAGATACAATTTCTGTGTTCCTGGAAGTTACAATTCTCTAGTTTCTCCTATAAACTACTTAGAAACAGTAATGATATTAGCTTCTGTGTTCTCCTAGAAAAGTATACACTCAATACTCATGAATCTTTATCTTATATTTTCAAAGAACAAGCACACCATGCCAAAACTCCATTGCTCCAAATGTATTTACATTTGTAAAATGTTTTGTGTCAGTGCAGTCTGAGTCAAAACATTATTTATTAACATTGTAAAGTCTAAGTACATCGATTCTGATCACACTAGCATCAAATGAACCTAAATGTTTTGCTTCCTATCCAAAATAAAACAATCTTCTCCAGCCTAAGGCGTAGTTTAAAGAAAACATTAAAATATCTGTTTAAATCTGGGATGGGGAAATATAAAAAACAAACAAACAAAGGCAAAACAAACAACAACAAAAACAAAATGCTGTGAGCCGAAGTGAGGTGATTACTATGGTTAATATCTGGATGTTTTAGATTTTGAATTCAGATAGCCAGGCGTGCATTACCTGCTATCTTGTAAATCTCCAATTGCAGAGGCAATGCTCTGTGCTCATTTATCTGTACTCAGAATCAGACCTCTAAAATGAGATCTTCATACAAGATGTAATTTCTCAACCATAGAAAAGTTGTGATTTTTTTAAAAATAAAGCTTTGAGTTATAATTCAGGGGCCTTAGGGCTAGAAAAGTAAGATGAAAGGACATGCTGTCTCTAGGGTGTCGGAGATTAGTGTATTTTTATGTTATATTTCATGATAATAAATGTAAACAGTTCTTTTAAAATTTATTTTATCCAGACTTGAATCAAACTTGAAATAATGCATATTAACTCAGAGTGTTGAATCATATTACTCAAAATTTCTTTTCAGATTACCTAAATTAGCTCTGTCTCCAAGCAAGACAGAATACACAATGAAGAAATAAAAAGAAGCTGTATGCCTCAGACCCACGGGGAAGAAGTTTCCACCTTCACTCCCATTATCAGGTTTAAGTTCTACTAGACCCACAAATTGTGTCATCCTCTGGGCTCTCTTCTGACTGTGACAGGTTTTGGATTGTTTAAATTAAGTATCTCAGAAGCTCTACATGTTCTCCTTAAACCAAAGAGAAAGGAATTTGAGGGATGTTGATGACATTCCCAAGGTAACCCTTTCCCTTCTGGGTTCCCTTTCTACTTTTTTTTTTTAATCCTCACTTGAGGATATTTTTTATTTACCTTTCAGACAGAGTGAGAGGGAAGGGGAGAGAGAGAGAGAAACATGGACGTGAGGGACACATCGACTGGTTGCCTCCCACATGTCCCCAATCAGGGCCAGGGAGGAACAACAACCAAGGTATTGCCCTTGACTGGAATACAACCTGCGACTCATTGGTCCACGGGCCACACTCTCACTGCTGAGCCAAACCGGCCAGGGCCCTTTCTACTTTCTCAAAGTCACAGTAAAGTACTACAGTATTTGATACAGCGTATCTGTCATGAATGAAAGGAGACTTAACTGGGTCTTCAAGTGCGATACCTTACGGATAGAGCACATGAGTCCGATTCCCCTCACTGGCGCACTGCCAAGCTCACTGCTGCCACCCGAGCACTCGTCACTTAAAGCAGAATGCCTACACTCAACCTAAAACCACAGTTTAAACAGTGGTTGCCAATCTGACTGGAGGATTGGTTAGGGAGATTATTTAAATGTGCAAAGCCAGAAATTTTCCTTCAGTTGATCTTAGGGATGGACAGGCATTTGTATTTTTATAACATTCTCTAGATTATTCTGATGCACTGTAAAGGTAAGTGACAACTAGCCTGAGCCTCAGCTTTTGTGCAATGGCGGAAGTGTTTGCTGCGCTGCCTTATAATGTGAGAATTGAATAATGTATGCAAAGAAGGAGTTAGTGCATTGTACAGCTGCAACATGTTCTCCATAGCAAGGCATGGTATGCTCATGCTTTTTAGCATGATTCTGTGCTTTTTAGGGTCAGTTGCTTGTTCTGTTCCTCAGAAACATATTTAATACAAATTTTTGTCTCTCCTTTATATTAAAATTAAGATTGTTTTAAAGAGGCGGTGAAAAGACACCTCTAGTTCACCTAATTTAGCCAATCAAGCAAAAAAAAAAATACCCCCAAATCCTTCATTTGAATTGTCAAAATTTTTACTATATTTGTATCAGGAGACAAACTTCAACAGGGTGATTCAGACATCCAGTGCTGCTTCGGAAACAATTGTGAAATTAGATCGTATGCCAACGGCTCATGTGCAATATTCTTATCACATGCTCTTTAAAAAGGCTCCACAATGAAGTAAATCAATATTGTAGAAATTCAGACAGAAAGAAGAGTTGAAAATGAGGGGTTTCCATCTTGGTACACTATATTTAATAAGGCAGTTAGATCTATAAAGCAGATACAGCAAATTATTAATAATTCTAACTGGTTTCTCCAGATTCTGAAGGGAGAGCACATCCGAGTATCTGATAATGACATGAAAAAGCACAATGAGGACAGAGGACATCTCAGGGTAGAGGCAGTAAGCAGCTGCTGAAGCTTCCTAGTTACGCCCTATTAGAGAACACAGACTTTTTTGTTTAGAAAGGTTCGGCTCATTTAGCACAGTGAAAAGAACTGTGATAATGATCTAATGACATTACTTTCCATGGAGTGGATTTTAGGGTTATGACTTTTTTTTTTTTTTTTTTTTTTTTTTTTTTTTTTTTTAGCAAGTCCACCTTAAAGAATGGGAAGAAAAAGGTAATGCTTATTTCTATATTATAACTTAGCAGTGGTCAATACTACAGAAAATTCAAACTGAGCACAATTCAGGGAGATAGGAGAATTTTAAGAAAATATCTTGTTTAAAGCAATTATAGGGAAAGGAAAAAGCACCTTCATTCTTGCCATATAATAGATTTTTTCCCCCTAAAGTGAAGATATAGAATTTAGTAAGACTGTTTTAAGAGTAAATATTTTGGCAAATATTAGTCTGTGTTGCCATCATGTGTTTTTGTTTTTTTTTCCTCTTTATATTTGTCTGGACCAACTATTCATATTAAAGCAAAAACATTAAAAACAAGCCTGACTACAAATTTGTGCATAACATTTTTTATTTATTAAAATTTTTTTTTCCATTTATTGATTTTAGAGAGAGAGGAAAGGAGAGGGAGAGAGAAATAGAAACATCGATGAGAGAGAACATCAATTGGCCACCTCCTGTACATCCCCCACTGGGGATCGGGCCCACAACCTGGGCATGTGTCCTGACCAGGAATTGAACCAATGACCTCTTTGTGCATGGGTCCACCCTCAACCACTGAGCCACATCGACCGGGCTGTGCATAACCTTTTAAACTTATATTTCCTATAAAGAATGAACTTATAACACATATGAAGTTTGTTGGACTTTGTGAGTCTGCATCTTTTCTAAATCAGTCATTGGAAGTTTAACTCCCCATGTGTTTCCTGCCATCTGCCATACACTGCGCTTCCTTCTCCATAAGCCCCTCTCTGCAGCCCATTGCACACCTGTGTTTTCAGCCACATGCCTTTCCCCTCTTTCCATTCATGAAATGGAGCATAACTATCACCATTTATATTTTCTATAAAAATAAGGACACCTATTTATTATTTATATAATATTTTCAGAACAATAGTGGACAATCGTACATGTCCCTGCTATGTCTGATAATAACAATAACCACAACAAAACAATATTTTCTCTGCCAGGCTCCTTCTTAAGCGCTTAGTGTGTGAACTAAATTCTCACAACCACGCTGAGAAGTAAAATGGTTGTCCTTGTTTCAGAGCCAGGACTTTTAATTACTTTAATCCACTTAAGACATTCACCAAGAGCAAACAACGTTCAAGAAAAACTGTCACGTAAAGAATATCTCTCCACGGAATTTATCCAAAGGAACCCAACACACTAATTCGAAAGCATATGTGCACCCCTATGCTCATTGCGGCATTATTTACAGTACCAAGATTTGGAAGCAGCTCCAGTGCCCATCAGTAGATGAGTGAATAAAACAGCTGTGGTACATTTACACAATGGAATACTACTCAGCCCTAAAAAAGAAGAAAATTTTACCCTTTGAGACAGCACGGATGGACCTGGAGAGCATTATGCTAAGTGATATAAGCCAGTCAGAGAGAGACAAGCATCATATGATTTCACTCATATATGAAATTTAATGAACAAACTGAACTAACAAGCAAAATAGAGACAGACTCATAGACAGAGAGCAGGCAGTCTGCTCTGGTTCGGGCCTGGTGTTGGGGGTGCGGAGGGATTGAGCAAAAAAGAAAAAGGAAGAGAAAGAACTCATGGACACGGACAACAGTGTGGCAGTTGTAGAGGGGAGGAGGGAGGAGGGAGGTGGAAGAGAGGATAAGGAGGATAAATGGTGATGAAAAAAAATAAAGAGAAAATAAATTAAATTAAAAATATATATTTTTAAAAAGAAAGAATATCTCTCCATGCAAACAAATTCCAAATCTAAACACTTTATTTAATTCAGTGCAGTAAATAAATCAGTTAAAATCAATACATTGCTGGGCACTTATTTAATATTTTTAACAACTCTAAAATAACGTGAAGTGCCATGCAGAGTTCGGTGCGTGGATAAGGTTTGTACCGTATCCAACCTCAGTAGCTAGTAATTTTGGAAGAAAAGAGTTGAACTCTGCCTCATTTTCCTTTTTCAAATAGTTGGTATAATGTTTAGTATACTCAGCAGGGAGGAAAAACCTTGTCAAAGTGAAAATCAAAAAAAGAAAAGAAAAGATTGTGGGAAAAGGATGACCCCAAGCTTATATATTTCTAGGATGTCAGTTATTACTAAAACTTAGAAATAAGTTATTTCCAGCACTTTGTCACTTACGCATTTTCAATAAAATTGGAAACTTCAAAAATATCCATTAAAAAATCCACATATTGTGAACCCCTTGTGTGTGATGACTCAAGAGTAGGGTGTTGTACTTAGCAAGGGAATATCTGGTGTAAGGAACAGAAATGCTGATAGGGAATTACAGTCAGAGGAAACTTACAGAGTGATAGATGCTAGTATCTCAGACAACCTTTCTCCATAAAACTTCAACTAGGTGAAAAAAAACGAAGGGTTTCTAAAGTATACGCAATGCAGGTATGGGACATTTCTTCTTAAACCTCAGAAATCAGGAAGACTTCCAAACATCATAGCTGGAACTATGGAGGTTAAATATACCATTGAGATAAATTATTTAAAATGTGGAAATATGGCAGAAAGATTATTGTGTGTCTTTCAAAGTCATTCTCAGACATTACAATTAAAAATTCTAAAAGACTTAGAAATGCAAAGGATAACCCCAAATGTTACGGTTTTATTGTCTATGGAAAATTAAACAAGTTAGTATCTAACTTGGAAATCTTATTTCAGCATTTTTTTTTTCTTTCACTGTCTAAATAAACCATTCTTAATATTCTCCTTGGAACCAGATTTATTATCTTACTGATTTCCTCATTAAAGAGATAAAGAAATCTCCAACACATGATAGATGTGAGAGTCATGTTCTTAACTTTTTGCAAAGAATATTCTGACAGCAACTACACCAATCCTGTAACAAATGTTATTAACAAGCACAACAGTGTAATGTCCTCACAGATGTATATACACACACAAATTAAGTCTCAGAGATGTCAGAAGTAAAAGCAAATTTTATCTTTTTATTAAATAAGAAAAATACTGAGAAGAACCTCAGAAGTCTAGAGATGTCACAGAGTTTTTAGAGCATCAAATAGGAAATATGGGGATATCCCCAAGGTCAAGTCCATGCCCTAATCTTGAATCGCTTAAAACTACCCACCTCTGTTCATGTGGAGTGTGCTTTTTACTTGTCCATCTCTGTCATGATTATTTTATACAAACCAAGTGTTTATATTTCATTGTTAAAAATAATAAAGCAAACAAGAATGTTCATTAGCAGCTGGGCTATTACATATTATTATTACTATTATTATTATTATTACTGGTTAGTCTTTATTATTGGCTCAATGGTTTATCATGCTTCGAAAGATGATGTTTAATAACATTAAGGATGACACGACCTTATACTCAAATCTTGTTGATGAGGACAAATGTTTAGTTTTGCTTTCTGTCAGAGTATTTTAAGTTTTATACTTACAAACTTAACACTTGTTTTCTCTGTTTTCATGGCTTCAAGTAATATATTAAAACATAGTTGTTTACCTCTGGCTGGTTTGGCTCAGCAGTTAGAGTGTCAGCC